>CAMZMU010000075.1:33910311-34502896 GCA_947311845.1 Poa pratensis | reverse complement strand
AGGGACATAAGAGGGATCCTGGGCGAGTTACGCTAATTGATGCCTTACCATTTTTTGGTACAGTGATGATGAATTTGCCAAGTACTCCGTACTGGATTTGAAATCACCACACTCTGGCCGGGCAAGACTCTTCCAACCCTCGTCGGCTCTATTTTGTTTTCTTGCCGAACTTCCATAAAAATATTTATTTGTCAATTCTGGTGACAGATGCGATCATGATTTCATTGAAATTGATTTGGCATGAAACAAGCATGGCCAAACCCCTCGCCTGTGTATTTTCGATAAAGATAATATATTAATATCAAAGAGTAAAATCTTAGTTGGCTCGATTAATCGTTGTTGCCACCATACATCGATACACGATTTACGGCCACTAAATACGCGCGGTTGTCTCATCGACCGTCATGGAACGTTTGTGTTTTATTCGCTGATGTGTCCGTGTGGTGCCCGCTGTCAGGGCACTAGCTGTCCGAAAGAAAAGGCCGAAACTGGGGGATTATGTGCGAAAACGCCTCTGCCACTATCTCTCAAGAGACACGCTAATTTCCCCTCCCTTCTGTAACCCTAGAGAGACGGAGCATCCTCTCCCCCACTGCCGTCTAGCTGTCTCGTCGCCGCTAGAGCTCTTCCGCTGCCGCCAAACAAAAAACTAGTCTACTGATGAATAAATCATGCTCCTTTTTCGCCTGGCTTGCTGTTCAGAATCGGCTTTGGACAGCTGACGGACCTGGCAATCAGAGGGTGGCCTCATCAGCTTGTCTGCCAGCTGTGCAGGAACCAACCTGAGAAGGGAAGGCACCTTCTGTTCGAATGTCGCTACTTCAAGAGGATCTGGGCAAATGCGTCCACGTGGTAAAATGCCTACGCTCATACAAACCCTTGGGGCCACCAAGCCCACTATCTTCGACTACTGGAAAGACTTGGCCACCACGCCATCCCCCGCGCAAGGGCCTCAAGACGGCGATCATCCTAATCACATGGGAAATATGGAAAGAACGGAATGCGAGGGTCTTCAACAACACTTTACTAATGCCCTCCATTCTTTTTCAGCGCGTCAAAAGCGAGAGCAAAAACTGGATCCTTGCCGGGGCCTAGAAGCTGGCAGAGATCTGCGAGTAATAGGTTTTGTGATGTCGGACTCCTGTGATGCAGGGCCCTATAACTTTTAAATTTCGATTTCGACCGTTACTTGTATTTGCTCCTTCTATCTTACTACTATTAAAAGAGCAACTTGTTGGGATACTTTAAATCTGGACCGTTCAATATCCGATCAAACAGCCCAGATCGTTCCAATGTTTGACAACTCAACAATGTCCGATTTTTCCCGTTTTATCCTCCACCAAATCACATATACTACTAAATTGCCACTCATCTCCGAATCGTTATTTTTGTCTTTCCGATCGTTGCTGGAACAACTCGGTGAGATTGCACGGCATGTCAGGTGTTTCTAGCTATACTTTTCCTCAGCGCGAGAAAGAAAAGACAGTCTCCTCCCAGGGACACGACGCGTCGATCTCGCCGCCGGCCGCTCTGACGGCGAGTTCCTCATCTATCTGGCGGCGCACCGGCCGGGAATTGAGCCTCTGAGCCCGCCGCTTCTTTCACCCTGCTGGACCGGCGCGACGGCAGACCCAACACCATGTGCCAGCCCCAGCGAGCCGCTGCGTCCATAGCTCTTTCCGTCGCGCCGCCGCTCCAAAGAACGACGCACGACGGCGGCCGGCCGGCCGGAGATCTACTGCGCCTCCTGGAGTTATGCATCTTCCGTCATCTTTCTCCTTCACATCTCCTTCCTCTTCCCTCCGTGCCATGTATGTTATGGCTTTTTCTTTCTCTCTTTTTCTAATTTTTTTCCTGTCATAGATTCCTTGCAATTGGTCTCTGCAAATTTAGGAACTCTGGATGACGATTTAGGGGCGACTGCTGCGTCCAATATATTAGAGATATGCCGACAGATACGATGAATTATCGGCTGTGGACAATGCTTGGTTTATTTAGTTGACTCGAATCTAAGCTTGCAAACAACTAGGCAATCTACTAAATTAGTTTTGCGGAGATGCTTCATATACTGGAACCCAACTTCTTCACCAACAGTACCAATCTGGTTCAGTCGGTTAAAGCTGTATCTATATTCACTGCTACTACATCTTGGTTGATCAGACCTACAACTGCAAGCATCAAGGCTTCACATGTATTCAATGGCGCAAACATAACGCATACTCCTACATGTTACAATGTCAAAGCACACTATCAGGCTAATTAGTTCATAGAGCTCAGGCTAGCACTAGCGTTGTGTTAGGCACTTTTTTTTTTTTTTTGCGAATTAATCAGTATGCACTAGGCAGTACTGTTAGTTTCAGCACAGGGTGAGCACATTACCCTCATATATGTAAAATGTATGGAGTATCTAATTAATAAGGTTTCTGTTAATTATGTAGTTTCGGCACAGGGTGAACACATTTATCCTGGCCCGACAGTTCTGATAAACATATACTCCATGGCACTGGTCGAGTTTTTTGCAATGTACATATCTGTTAAACATAGCTGGATACTATTTCGTGGATATATCCCGTAATGGTTTGCTGTATTGATCCTAACACAATCTAGATACTGTACGTTTTGTGCATGCTTTGTTGATTGAATCTGTCAAATTTATCTACAGCCTGACTGAATTTGAAAAACTGACAAATTAGGACCATAATTGCATCTTGAAAATTAATTGAAAACCTTAAAAGAAAATGCAGTACCAAATAGCATATGGAAGAAATATAAGGTACCTATTTTAATGTGAAAAGGAATAGCTCTTCAAGAACTCGACATAGTTGTCGCATCTTTCGGTAGTTACAAGAAATCAATGATAAAATTTGGAGGGTGAAAACTCAAGTCTGTTGAAATGTTAGTGCAAACAAGACATAATTTGTGCCCAGAATCCATCCAAGTAACACGCCTTCACCGACTTCCAATTTGTAAATTGTCTAAAAACGTGCGTTGCACATACATGCCAACTAGTATCAATAAAAGGCAAAGCTTTTGCGTTGTTTCAAAAAAAAATCATGCAGGTTCTACATAAAAAGGAACCAATAGTACAAGAGGAAGTGAGCTGATTTACGCTTGGAAACAACATTTAGTCAATAGCTTCTACATGTGTCTCTTTTCATATAATTTGTCGACATGTATGAACACGTTGAACAAAGAAACCCTATACAATTCACCCTTCATCTCGGAAAGCATATCACCGGAAATTTGAATGGTCAAAACGAGCGCGAGTTTAAGAAATAGTATTGTACTACATCATCGGGTAAACTACATGCACGAGGTCAATATGTGAAAGATAGCAGTCGTGCAAGGTATGCTGATCAGGTGTTGCAGCAGCCGCCGACTTGAGAAGACAGCGTGCCATTGTGAAGGTCCATGACTACTACACCATCTGGAGGCTTGGCACCTGAAGACTGCAGGAAACAACGAGTAGTAAACTAGTTAGTATCTGCTAAAACTAGATCATGAGAAGAATGTGCTAGCGTGATGGAACTGAATCCACCTTCGACGTGTCGATGACGCCATCCTGGATTTTCTCATACACCATCGTCGCGGTTGCAACGAACGCCTACATGTGAAACACAGGGTCATGTCAGAAAAGCCATGGAGAATTAGCACTTGTGTCTGTCTGGTGTTTCGAGTTAATTACCTGATCCACGTTGTGGCGGGTTCTCGCAGAGGTTTCTATGAAGGCGAGGCCGTTCTCCTTGGCGAACTGCTCGCCTTCCTCGGTGCTGATGACTCGCCTGTGATCTAGATCTGTCTTGTTGCCGACCAGCATAATGGTGATGTTGTTGTTGACATCTGCGTTCTTCCTCACATCTTCCAGCCATGTCGCAAGATGGCTGAAGGTCTCCCTCCTGTTCATCAGAAAATGCAGAGAAAAAAATCAGCATCATACCGGCTAAGATTCTAAGACAAGATACAAGCTTAATGATTTATAAAAAACAAGGTAGCAAGCACCTAGTGATGTCATAAACTAGAAGAGCAACGGCAGCAGTTCGGTAGTAGGATCGAGTGATCGACCTGAAAGCCTCCTGACCTGCCTGCATACAATTCATCGGAGTTTTAAGATCTGGCAAAAGTAAGAGGGTATTTGCTCCAAAAAAGACTGAGATGCAGTTATGAGTTTATAAGAAAAAACCCAACCGTGTCCAGATGTTGAGCTTTATTTTCTTGTTGTCGATGGTGATCATCCGGTTTCCAAACTCTACACCAATAGTCAAGTCGTGCACAGGCTGGAACCGCTTGTCGGTGAACTGCAACAGGAGACATGACTTTCCAACGCCTGGGAGAGGACGTGACATGGTCAGATGATCATGATTTTACAGAGATTCATAAGAAAAAGTTTATCACACTGCAAATATAAAACTGTTCCAGAAATGCAGACAGTTACACATTATGATTTATTTTTCTTCATGCCAAGGCCAGCGCAGGTAGACTTAACTTGGAAAATGAGGACCAGCTATTCTGTCGAAACTGGAAGCAGTACAGGTTGCTAGCTACATCGATATCCATGGCTCGTAACTCTAGCTTAAATGTCATGGGAACAGACAGCTCTCTTAAAAGAGGACAAGGTTGACTATCTTATGAAATTATCAGCATTGTTGAGCGTATGTGGTCCTAAAAGAAGTATTGCACCAAAGTGTGCAAAATTAGTGCACGGTTTAATCTAATCCCTCTGTCCGGAAATAGTTGGCTTAATTTGTCTAAATTCGGATGTTTGTACACACTAAAATGTCAAAATACATCTTATTTGGACAAACCCGTAACAAGTATTTCCGGACGGAGGGAGTAATAAATTAAGTGTTCATAGGTTTTAGAGGATTGAATGAAGACGTTCAGGGTTAAAGCACAGGTAACCCTTCATTTACAAAAAACTCCATGTTTTCTTTTAATCCATCCACGGAAATTGAGATGAGCTCCATGCTGATTTGACAGGTAGCATAAATCATTGGTGGAAGAAGCTGAAAGCTTCAAAAATCTACTACTCCTCCGTTCCAAACTAAAACAGCGACACTTAATCTCGAACGGAGGGAATATTTGGTAAACTGCATATCTCATCTAGCTAGCAACACATGACAAACTAGAATGCATAGTTAATTTGAACGTAGCTGCCTAATAGTGCACACCTAGCAGCCGCATGGTGTGCACCTAGCCACCTAGTATTGCAATCTTATCGAAATCTGTAGGTCGATCGTCAGACTGAGTACCAGTGCTAAAACTATAATCCACAAAACCAGACAATCTTCCGGCACCACAGGAACGATATACCTGGGTAGATTCACGGGATTACGCCAGGACCCAGAATCGAGTCGCACATCAGCGCGCAAGCGGAAGGGCGGAGGAGAAAGAGATTTAACAGAGGAGAGTGCGTGCGTAGTGGAGTAAAAAAAAAAAACGCACCCATATCGCCGACGACGATGTACTTGAACAGGTAGGCGTACGGATACGCCCATGGCTCCCCAAATCCGAGTGCAAGCACGGACGTGCGTTGCCAATCCCCCACCGCTTAGATAGATTTTGATTTGACGGCGATTGTATTCTCGGCAAGTCTGTGGGAGGCGCCGGAATAATATAGGTGATCGATCGGTGGAGGCGGCGTAGGTAGACGGTAAATAGGAGTCCAGCAGGCTCACGCGATCACGTCAAAGCCCAGGAACTAAATCCGTTCTCGGTCAGGACTCAGGAGTCCACCGGGGCAAACTGATACTGATACAGCTCGGGCTTGTTTCGTCCTCGCCAGTGCACGTTGTTGAAATATTGGGGTGGGCTTATCTAACAATTCCAGAAAAAATTCCTAAAGTCCCATGCTGTCACGACGCGCTCGCGTGCCGCGGGTTGCGGGAACCTCGCCGAGCCGATGTATTCTTTTTTGTCACACCAGAATGGAATTTGAATGGTCAACTGAAACGTTTTGACTTAATGGAAAATGAATACGAGCTGAAACGACGACTGTCTTAAGTGCTCTTAAGTACAGGAGTTTTTAGAATTCATTGCGCACTGAAACGACTGTCTTAAGTGCTCTTAAGTACGGGAGTTTTCAGAATTCATGCGCACGTTTCAGTTGGACCTCTCGCCTCCACCTCTGGGATATAAGAGAGGTCGCTCCTCTCTAGGAAAAGTACACCACATCGCATCTGCTCCACGCGCCGTCGTTCCTCTCGCTGTTGCTGCCATCGCTGATCCCATCCCGTCGACCGCGTACACGGTTGCCGGGAGAGCAGGCCTCCGAAACCCCGCATCTCAACATCTTGTACGGGAGAGGGGCGATTAGCTTTTGGGGAGCGTATTCTACGCGACTGCTCGCCTCCGTTCATCTGCTTCAACTATATCTGCGTCAACTACATCCGCGTCGGCTTCATCAACACCATGAGCACCGATGTCGACAAGGTTGCCGAGGAGACGGTACCACTGCTGCTGCTGCTGGCTCAGCCGCTGCCTCCGTTGCTGCTACGGCCAACTGGCTTATTGGAGGGTACACATTTATCCCTCTGCTGATTACTTGCATGTCTGCCGTAATAGCGATTTGTGTAGATGTTTCTACAATTTGTCTAGTACATGATTTTAGCTTAGAGTTTCAGTATGATGCCATTAGCACTATTTACGTCATGCTCATGATTTATTTTTGGATTAATTTAATCGAACAATTGCTTAAATACTCATCACACGCAGCTATGACGGTGGCTGGAGATCAGAAAATACTGCTTTCGGCCAGCAGATTATTTGGCGCCATTTGAAGCAAGGAGGGCTATCGGCAAATTCTTCGGTAGCTAAGGATATGAGATCCACCTTGCCAAATTGGAATATTTAGTGCCATCGCCAAAAAACATTTTGAACGCTTATAAAATATAAAAGCAACTATTTGACGCATACATACACACCATGATTTGCGGAAAATTGGCAATATTTGTGGCATATGTAAAATACAAAAATGTGTCGAGAAAAAGCCTTTTTAGTACCGAATTTTTTCTTTCTTGCACACGACAACAAAATTGTCGGCTTTTCGTGAACAAATTAGTGAAAATATAAATGTCCAGATGTAGCACAAAATGTTTGGCTGACTTTTTATGTTTCAAAATACGTTTAAAACACATTTTAGAAACCAGTAGCATATACTCTCCCAGATTCAAAAAAAAACGCCCCCCTCATGATTAGGGGTTATTTGCCTGTTGCAACTCACTGAAGGTAAATGACATGAAGTTTGAATATTGTTAAGAGCATCTCCAACAGTACAACCTTACCTACAGGACGGAGCTAGGATTACAACACAGGGGAGCCAATTGCATATAAAATAACTTGGAGGAGGCCATATATGTAAATTTGGCTCAGTTTAGGGGTCAAATCTACAAACTAATAATGGAGTTTCTTGATCTAAAAAAATATGGGGTTTTCCAAAAAAAAAAACCACCATGAGGGGAGCCAGACCTCACCGCGCCCTGGCTCCATCCAATATTTCTAACAAAAAAATTGAGATTCAAATAGAACCTAAAGCACAATGACTTTCTCTCGTCAACAACGCACAATTTTGACTATTATTTTCACAAGAAAAAATTCAACGATGTCATATATACAGCTCAAACCCATATACTTTGGAAGTATTTACATGTTTAATTTTGTTCAATACATTTTTTATTTCATAAACGGCTGAGAAATTGTATACATAGTGATAACAAGCATATTGCGTAATAGCATACCTAATAATAAATTTACATATACTGATATACAAACATATTGGAATCCACGCAATTTTATCATTGGTCATTACTCAAAAAAATGTTGTTTTAATATCGAGCGTACACATTTTTGAATTTTTGACTTGCTAGATAATTTTGACCACAAAAAAGGAGTAAAGAATAATGTCATCGGTTCAGTTTATACTCTAAAAGATTCTATAAATATGCTTAGTTAACGATGCACTAGAAACCGTACCGAGATGCTTGTAATATCATATTTTTTTTTACGGATCTTTATCATAAATATGTATTAATTATATAGATTCTGAATTTAAGAAAAACTAGTTATGGAACAGGCTTTTGTTATAAGACATGGTTTACTATATTTCATTAATATTCAGAACAAAAATACCAACTAATATTTAGTAAAATGGCCTTATGTGATTAATTTATGCCAACAAATAGAGATTTATATATGTAATAGTGTAACACGCTTAAACTAAAATCTAGATAAGTACAAAAGTTTAATATAAATACTATTTATTTTATTTCTCCCGGGCCCAAAATTTCATTATGTACATGGCGCCAAAGATGATATGTGAAATGACCAACTATAATGTCATGGTAGGACATGTAGTCGCTTGGTTTGCGTTATGGGTGCTCCTTAGCGGTGTTGACGCGGATGGATGGCGATCTTAATATGCTGCTCACCTTCAGGATATGGTCTAGCTTTCCGATCTAAAGAATGATATTAGTATGCATCCTAGTAAAAGATGTCTCCTTGATTCAACTGAGAAATTCGATACGGTAGGGACTTAGGGACATGTAGTAATTTCTTGAGTCTATCCATGAGAAGATATTCGAGAGTGACCAAGCTCCTCGTCTATGAATATTTGATTAAATTGAAGCAAATCTCACATTGCAACCTTCTTGTTCAAAACATTCTGCGACGAAATTTTAGTGTTGTCCACTGTACACCCTTGTAAGAATGCAACTCTGTTAAATTTCACAATTCGAAGAAGAATACCACTGATTATTAGAGAGTTGACACCATAAAATCTTGCAAGCGACAACGAGAGCGGCTTAGGCGAAATAAAGGAGGAGGTCTGACGGCCTGCGAAAGCGGCGGTTGCAGTGATCTACGACGGAAAACGAGAGCAACAAGAACTTCAAGCGACAGCCATAGCGGCGTAGGGCTACACATTGTTGTGGGTGAAAGCGTTTCTCAACAGGGTGGCGGCGGCAATACAATTAATAGGATTTGGAGAGGAGAGGAGCACTGAGAGACGAGGTGGATGAGGGCGAATGCCGGACGTGTTATTGGCCCCATCCGGTAAAATTGTCGGGCCGCAATTACGATATTTTTTGTGTCGCGGGTCCCAATAATTATATGATAGAGCTATTAGGAGCACGATGGAGATGATAAGTAGTTGGAGGATTACCTGTAGACACCAAAGCCCATTTTGCTAAGGAAAAATGTTCTAAGGCAAACCCACATTCCAAAGAGTAATATGTACTAACAACCAGATTCACTAACAACTCAGACATAATATGGAGTATGGTGTTAAACCTGGATTTGTTGGCCGAAAAGAGTAGAGACCGCCACGAGATTCCCCTACTCTCAGACACAACTAGTTTAGTTCGTACTACGATTTTTTTGTTGACGCACGAATCCGGAAAAGCCGATTTCTTTTGCGTTGGCTTTTCTTCATTTGTGACAGCTAGTAATGAAAACCCAAGTACCCAAACTCATCAAGCGACGGAGACGCTAGTTTTATTTGTCCTGTGATCGGCGACCCTGGCGACGACCGGGCTCCTGACGCGGTGCCGCCGGCGCCCTCCGACCACACCATCCGCCCGAACGTACGTACTCCCCCGGCAAGAAGGAGCCTTTCCTGGCCCTGAACGTCACGGTGAACTCCTTCTCCTCCCCGGCAGCGGCGAACTCGAGCCGGCTCGGCCGCACGACACGACACGCCGCGGGCTCGTCGACCCACACGTCGTACGCGCCGGCGCGGCGCCCACGTTCCGCACCCTCCTCGTGACGGTGCGTGGCTCCCGGACTGGGACAGGTGGGGCACCGCGACGGACGGGTAGTTGAGGTCCTCCACCGTTGGGCGGCGTCGCCGGGCAAGCATACGGCGGCGTCGACTTCCGACCGTCGTCGTGGTGATCGTCGTCCGGCTGCTTGTCCATGAACGTGTCGATGACGGACGAGTTGTATCCAGCGCGCAGAGGAAGTGGAGGTAGTCCGTGGCCCATGTCGTAGACGAGGCCGGGTCGGCGCGCGGTTGGGCTGCACGTGGCCGGCGCCGTAGCCAAAGGGCGTGGCACGGAGGAACGACGGTTGCTCATCGGCTTCTTCATGTTGTCCCGCACCTGGCGGTCGTCATGATGGCGGACTTGATCGCGGCGGGGCTCCAGTCGGGTGGAGGGCCTTGAGTAGGCCCGCGATGCCGGCGACGTGCGGGCACGACATGGAGGTGCCGGACTCAGAGTTGAAGAGGACGCGGCGGCTGTCAAAGGCGAGGCCGGTCGGGCCCGCCAGGCCGGTGAACGCCGCGAGGATGCTGACACCCGGCGCCGTGATGTCAGGCTGCAGCAGCACACAAACGTTAGCTAAGTGAGGCACGTACGATTAGGACATGAGTGTGGAGTTAAGGACCTTGAGGATCTGGGGTGACGGTGTTCGGGCCCTGAGAGGAGAAGGCGGCCATGAACGGCGCCGGCTTCGTCTCCAGCTCGGTGTTCGGCACGGTGATGTAGCCCGACGCAAGCCTGCACGACGATTTGATGTTCAGAAAAAAAACGACAAAAAATATGGCCCATACAGGTCTCGAACCTGTGACCTTCGCGTTATTAGCACGACGCTCTAACCAGCTGAGCTAATAGGCCATTGGATGTTAGTGAAAATAACTTAAATTCGGTAACGACCTGGTTGAGTTCATGTAGGCAAGCAGTGCGACTCCATCAGAATAGGTGATGTGCGTGGCCGGAAGCACGTGGCGCGTCGGCGATCATCTCGTTCCCGGTGGCCTCGTCGTTCGCCAGCACCAGCCCAACCCCGCCGGCTCGATGAACCGTCTCGCCTTTCTCCACCCGCGCACTCTTCCCTCGCATGCACATCACGATCTTCCCCTTCACTTTCGTATTGTCCAGTGACCCCTCGATGCACAGTTGCCTGCAATTTGTAACATTACAGTTTCATGTCTGACAAATTAGCATTGCAAATAAATTTGAGCAGCTAGATAAAATTCTTACGCTTCCTTTACTGTTGCATTGGCTGCCTTGGCTTCTTCAGAGCTGATGAGCCGGTAGTGCTTGTTCGCAGGAAGGGGCACCGGCGACAGACTTTGGCCCTGTGCAAAGATAAAATGTTAGAGATTTTCACGTAGCAGAATCAACCGAAGATGCATATAATAGCTCTGTCGGGCCTATGTACTGACTTTGATCTGCTTCTTGTTGCCCAGAACCAGGTACGCCGGGAACTCGCGGTCCATGGTGCTGGCGCCGACGGTGACGAGCCACGGCGCGGTGTTGGACACGGTGCCGGCTCCCGGCCCCGAGTTGCCCGCCGAGCAGACCACGGTGACCCCGTTCCTGACGGCGTGGAACGACCCGATGGCGACGCCGTCGTTGAAGTACTCCGCGGGCGCGCCGCCGAGGGACACGGAGAGGACGTCGACCCCGTCGTGGATGGCCGCGTCGAAGGCCGCGATGATGTCGGCGTCGAAGCACTCGCTGCCGTTCACGGGGCGCCAGCACACCTTGTACGCCGCGACGTGCGCGGCCGGCGCGCCGCCCTTGGCCGTGCCGTTGCCGTACCCGAAGAGGTTGGCGCCCGGCACGAAGCGGCCCGCCGCCGTGGACAGCGTGTGCGTGCCGTGCCCGTCGTTGTCCCGCGTGCTGGCCGGGTTCGCCTGCCCCACCGTCGCCATGTAGCCCTTGTTGAAGTACTGCGCGCCGATCAGTTTCCTGCAGTTCATATTAGGACAAATTCACGTCAACATCATGAAACGAGCACTTAAGCTAACGATGGTTTTCCGAAAATTTCCAGGAGAATCATGATTCAGGCCGTTATAATAATGGTCCTAGCAGATGCAACCAAGCTGTACTCACGACTGCATTTCTTCAGGCTGTGACAGTGGCATTATAGTTTGTCGAGCGAGCTCGCTATAGCTCCAGCCGCAGGCACATGATCACGGCCGGAGCGCGCAGGAGCCCGCCATGGACCCCGACGCACCAGGAGCCAAGCTTGTGTTTGCATGGACCAGCCCGTCCTTTTGGAGCTAGCTTTTCTGAAGAAACAACGTGGTGGCTCGTCGATACCTGAACTTGGACTATGCGGCATGCACCGGCCGGTGGAATCATACAGGGCGGCTCGGTGGCCGGGGTGGTGGCTCCGCCTCCGGCCGTGTAATCATGGGAAAGCGCACGACAAAGCGACTGAAATCTTTCTGGGCAGTTTGGGCTCGATCTAATCTTGGCAGAATCATGGCGGCAATCTGTAGTGTACTGGTGTGCCACACCGGCAGGCAACAAACAGCGAAAAGGTGCCGTGTCGATTCTATCTGTTGATGGCGAGGACCGAGCTCTGCCTCCGCTCACATGATGCGCAGCGTGGACTGGACGACTGGTAGGGCGAGATGCTAGGCGAAAAGGAGGGCTGGGGTCGCAGAGAGGCAAGCATGTTGTACAGTGTACCCCTACAGTTTCATGTGCCTGAAACTCTGAATGTTGCACTAGTTCCTTCCAAGAAGTGTGTGTGGTTGCAGTATATAGCAATTGCATGCATTGTTTTGATGAGCATTTACCATTGATATATTGTCTTTTTAGAATATTGATATACTGTCTCTTTGGATTTAGTCCAAGCTAGCAATTTTCAGCTCTTTGTTCAGAACAGATGTCCAAGGGCACACTAGCCATATCGGAAGGGGCGTGATTACATGTTGATATCGTTTGATTTAAAACAATCACAGTAGCATTTAACTAATCAAGCAGTTGAGCTAATCGCTCATGGGGCAAATCTTAGTCTAGAACTCTAGACAGACATATGTCCTGTCAGTAAAGACAAACACCAGTCAGTATAGTTAGTTTACGCTCAACAACGCTGCACATTGCACAACGACACTAGTCAAGTCAAGCTTTGGCAGAGCACATTGGCAAAACCCTAAACAACACGAACCAAGGCAGGCAGACGAAAACAAAACCCCATATCTATGCATCGGGATAACGCAAATAAGCGCGCGTAGGTAGGAGGGTGGTGCAATGCATAGAGATTATAGGGACACGGACCTGTTGCAGCGAACCTGCGCGTCGGAGGACTGGTCGTGGCAGACTCCGCGCCACCGCGCCGGCACCGGGCCCATGCCGTCGTCGCTGAAGCTGCCGGCCTCCGGCCACACCCCTGCAGGACACGAGATAGCTCTTGGTTAGATTAGTCACATGCATGCCGGCCATGCCGGGCCCGCGCCTGGTGGTGGTACTATAGTCGCCGGAGCCGGGGGCCGGGATGAGGAGGGATTTGACTCCACCTCCGGGATTCCCTGCCACCGCCGTGCCTGCCTGTGTGCGCGGTGGCCCCGCCTACTTACAACCAGACGGGCCATGGCCGGCCAAAGCATCTAGCAGAGGCTGCAGTTGCAGGCGTGTGGAGGAGTGGACTTCTGCTCGACGCTTTGAACGCTGCCCTGTCCCTCCCTGTGGCCTCGTCACATCTGTTGCCATTATCCAACCTTGAAGAATGCAAAAAAAAAAAACTTCTGTGCCAGCGCCACCGTTTTCTGACCGAGGGCCGGGATTGAGCTGCGCCGGCGGTAGTTCCAAGTCCCAACGGCTCATGAAAACCGACGCTCGACTCAAGGCGAGGCAGGGAGCTGCGGCCGTGTGTTTCCACGCGAGCGCAAGGGGACAATGAATCCTCGGCGGCGAGCCTGCGACACCCACCGGAAAACGGGAGGCCAAAACGTTTTTACGCAGATTCCGATTGCAGGCAGCGAGCGCACAGAACAGGGGGCGCTCGCTAGCTCAGCTCTGCGTGCCCTGCATTGCACACAAGCCGCACAGGCACATGCACAGGCCACTGCAGTAGCATCAGCTGCCTGCCTGCCTACGCAGGACGCAGCAACTACGCTACACGGGTCCGGTCGTGTTGATGCCAGAAGAAAACTGGACCGGTGTTTTGGTCTGACCAACGCACTTCTCTGCTCCTAAAAACTGAGAGGCCCTTCGCTGATTGCATTATCATGATCTTAAGCATGTTGTGAACTAGTTAAGTTGTCGGCCTCTCAGAACATGGCCGTCTCTAACTCGTCAGGTGACAGAGCTTACTAGTTACAGTACCAGCAGTCATAAACTTGTAGTAGTAATCTCTGAAAATGGAGAGCAGATAGAGAAATCATGTACAGTTAGTCTCCGTACCCGTGTCTAGATTGCCAATGATGACGCCTTCCCCAAACTTTGCTTTCGCCCAGATGGAATTTGCTCTTACTCGACCGTCCTTCTCCATCCCAAGGAACTCCCATGAACGGGTGGTGTGCAGCTTGTGCCCTCTGTTCGGGAAGACGGAGATGACGCTCGGATGCTCTGTTGCGCAAACACAAAATTTAACAAACGATCAAAACCACCAAGGAATCACAAAGAACAGAGATACAAGAAGAAAGGAAAGGAACAAGAAGAAGGCATACTTGAGATCTCCATCGCCTCGTCTTCCTCCAGCGTGGCGGCGAAGCCATTGATGTACTTGGTGTAGGAGTAGAAGATGGCATCCTGGGCCTTCTCCTCGCTGCATGCATAAACTCCCACAATCAAAAACAGAAACCTTTGCTTGCTTGCAATGCGTGGGCAGGAGGATACTTTCATCTGATTTACCTTCCCAGGACGGAGCCCAAGAACTGGTAGTGGGAGTTCTTGGCGCGTTCTTGGTTGGCGGCCAAGGCAGCTCCCTCCCTCCCATGCGAGTGCGCCCGAAGTATACAACATACGGCTGCAGGGAAGAGAACATGTTCACCAACAAAAACAAGGAGAAACGAACCAAGAGAAAAGGGCCAAGAGCTCGCTCCTCCACTCGGCAGAGGCTGGGAGCTGCAGCAGGGAGACGATAGCGATCAGCAGAAGGACTGGAGCAAGAAGATCACGGGGATTCTTCAGAGAGGAATGCATGCCGCTGCTACGCATATCCTTTTCTCGGTGCTTTTGGTGTAGTGAGTACTGGCTAATTGTTAAAGAGGGGATTGGGATTGGATTTGGGGGTTCTTCTTGGGAGGCTGCAATGGGAACTTGGGAAGGAATGTGCTTGAGCACTGTTGGTTTTTATAGCAGCAGCAAAGATGGCACGGGAGCGTGTTTTGTCCTCTGCTCTCCTGTAACTGAAAGTATGGGAGCTTTGTGTACACCAAAAGGGCCTTTTGGTGAGGAACAGAGGCGTGCCTTTCCGTTCGTTCGGTTATTTGATTATTTCCCCACCCCGCGGCTGTGGATGTGGCATACGGTCTGGAAACCTTTTTCTGGAAGTTTTTAACTGATGATGTCCTTATTAGGCGATGAAATGAATGCCAACCTTGAATCCAGCATACCCATTGGAGGAATTTTTGCATTATGGAAAAAAAGTTTGGAAAGATTTTGGTTGGTAGCGCATTGAAATTTGATACCCCTAGCATTTATAGCAATTTTCACCGTCCACCTATAAGTTGATGGGCTACTTCAGAGTTTGTTTGGAGATGGCATTTTCTGCAAAGTGCAGAGCACGAGATTATGGACGTAGGTTGTATTTCAGTTGGAGCATACATCATGTAGTGACACATGTGAAACAAACCATGTATCCCGAGGCTAGAGGGAATGACGGTTTTAAAATTTTAAGTGAGCTCTGCGATCGGAACAGAAGTTTGAATTGAGTTCAAGTGATATATTTTTTTAGAATACACATGCAGCGCGAGTATCAAATATTAAAAAAGAATAGGCGAAAAATGTCCGATACAATTTTGTCCTATATTTTTTATTAAAAAATACAATAGCTCTAGAAAATGTAGCATCTGTGTATTATATTGTAGCATGTTAAGAATATACCCTATATATTCTTATTAAACAATACTTTTGAAACATAGGAAATACATGTTGTCTTAGAAAACTACATAGCCCGCCACATGCAATTTTGTCCTTTGTTTCTTAAAAAGCGATATGTCACTCAAAAATACTAAACTGAAAACATGATAAAATTATTTTTCATAGTAATGGTAATGGTATTGTTTTCACATATTCTAGCTTAATATTTTATATACGTATGTTATTGAAATTTGTCAAAGTTTTACTACATGAAATCTAGGATGACATGTATATATAAGCAGACATGATTTTTTTTTTAAAAATACCTAGATGTTTTTGAAATACATAATCAAGAAAAAACTGGCCAAACAATTTAATGTTCTATGAATAGGGTTTGAAACTAGTACCGGATAATCCGAATTACCCGACATTCGTATTCGAGAAGCTGAAAATGGAAATGGAAAATATCTGAATCAAACGAAATAGAAAAGGAAGTGGTAAATATCTGGATTTGTTTTTACAACTACAAATACAAATGTGATATCGAAAGTTGAAACAAATGGGTATATGGAAATGGATATATCTGTATCTGAATAAAATTATGTTAGCCAATTTTGGCGATTCTACCCCGATATGACAACTACCCAACCTAAAAAGTATGGTCAAATGTACTTTTCTGTGATTGAGCTTTAAATTATTGTGTATTATATAGATATATCTTTCAATGTACCATTCTATTGCTGACTCATTTTAAGACACGATTCTATTATTTCGTTATATTCATTTTTGTTCCGAATTGAGAAAACATCCGCTCCACATTTATATTCGAGTAACATTCGCTACTCATTCTTATCCGATAACATCCATATTCTTATCCATAATCATTTTTAAAATATGAAAACAAATGTGGGAAGTGTACTATCCGATCTGCATTTTAATTGTCCGGAGTTCTGGATTTAGGATAGAAATCAACTGACGAATAGAAGTTGCCTCGATACCATATGTGTAAATGACAGCGTGTTAACTCATGATCAAAGTATAGACTTCTTCGATTTTTTAGTAAATTATAAAAACCACCACATTTAGTAAAATGCCGACCAACATCCATCAAAAGGCATCAAAAGTGGTGGTATTTTATTTTATTAAAGTGTTGCTAACATTTCTCCAGTTATGGTATTTTTTTGCAACTCGGTTATTATATAGCCTTGTTTAAGTTTTATGCAATTCGGAAATACAAGTTGAAAATGTGCCAACATGGTGCACTTAATAAAATTAAGTCATAAAAAAATCTGCAAATAATACTGACTATGATGAACAGACACTATCGAAGTGTATGAAATATAGCTGCCGACATTTAATCTTACCCACAAATAGTGCAATTCAGTAATTTCTTAAAAAAAAATTCAATATCCAGAAACGCAATGTCTTCGTACCATGGTAAAATCGTGGATCAGTACTAAAGGCAGGAATTTTTTTGTTTTGAAAAAGCTACGCAAGGGGTGAAACACCCCTACCATTATCTTTACTATTAAATGGGAGTTGGTGATGGTGTAACCCATGGCAGAATTTTCTGCCTCCCGATTCTGCCCTCCAGGTTTTCTCTCGCGAATATATGGGCCAGAAAAAGTCACCGGCCCGCTAACCTTTCTCTTTCGCTTGTGAAAGAAAACCCTTCCCCGTATCCCTCTATCCCTTTGTGCGAGCGTGGCGGCGGCGGCGCTAGACCAGGGCGCGACGACTCCCCAGCCCCGAGGTCGCCGGACTCCTCCTCATCGATGTAGCCACTGACGCTTCCCGCGCATCCGACGTGATTCTCGCTCACGGACTCCGCCTTGAGGTCGCCATGGATAAGCCCGCGCCCACCTCGGACACGTTACCCGTCCATCCGCACAACGCCGCCACCGGCGCCGCGCTCATGTGCCTGCCTCCGACGAGTTAAACGCCCACGCATCCGCCTTGAGGTCGCCATGGATGTGCCCACGCCCACCTCCGGCGGCTACCCGCCCATCCGTACGACGCCGCCGTGAGGTCGCCATTGACGCCGCTCTACCCGTCCTCTCCATCTTCGTAAGTCATCCCCTTCCCTGTCGCCGAACCCTACCCGCCACGATGAGTGCGCTTCGCGCAGCGCACACCCTCGCCTCCCCATCGCTGCTCCTCTCCGCACGCGCGCTCCACGGCATCCCCCGCCGCGGCCGTGGGGAGCGGCCGCTTGGGCAATCCCTGCCGCTGGCTCCGGCGTCACGGTCTCCTTCTCCTGACTTTTGCCACGGTGGCAGCGGCCGAGGTGCAAGCCAAGGAGCGCCTGCCCGCGGATATGCTGCCGTAGAACGTCGTGCTGTACCAGTAGCACGCATGCCCCTTCTGCAACAAGGTCAGAGGTGAGTTGATTCCGATCAGGTATTTTCGATTCACGGTGCAGCTCGTTGGAAATTGTTTCCATGTGATCCTGTTACGCTTCAAGATTCAGTCAGGAGTGGCCTGCCTTAATAATTACAATTATGTCGTGTTAGGTTAAATTTGTATTTGGCCTGCAAGAATTTTGCCTCACTGCATCAAATTAGGGTTGGCTGGCGTGATCTTTTCTGTTACGCTTCAAGCATCAAATCTGTATTTTGCCTCACTGCATCAAATTTGTATTTTGCCTCACTGCATCCTGTTATGCTTCAAGCGTGAAATTTAGTTACCGCTGAATATAATCCTTTCTCCTTGTCCGTTGTGAAAACGACATTAGAAAAGATCACGCTTAATCTTAGTGCAGGTTTAAGTTGCAACTTATTGTTCTACTATAGGTCCATCACAGCAATCTTCTCCTAGACATGGTAGCAAGGGAGTATGTATGAGTGAGAGAGGAAAAGATGAGGCTGAGGGGGTTGAGCTTTTAGCAAGACCATGTGGTATCTACACTTGCTGAACCATGTGGTATTTAGCAAGACTTACTGTCCCTGAATCTTACTCCTGAATTTTATCTACACTTGCTGAATTTTAGTGTAGACCATTAGACTACACTGAAACATTAATTTATTTTTTCAGTGGCGACAAGCTGAGATGAGCTGAAACTCTCATCGTCAAACTGGAGCTGCCGGCGAGACCGTGCTGGAGCTGCCGTTTGGATGTCTACTTGCTAAACTGGAGGTTACAGGTTACATGTCATTTTACTGGATTCAAAAACCTGCAAATATATACTCCAGTACTTGAGGTTATTATAACATGACAAGTTATAAGCCAGTTGTAAGTTTGAGGAATATTGAGCTTGCTTCCACCCCTTCTTTGAACAGAAAAACCAATGGAAATCAACAACATCACCCCAGGATCACACATGCTCGTGGTTGAACATTCTGGATAATTTATTAGCTTGAACACAATGATCTTGATAAAAGCCATCAGGAGATGCAAATTTTGCCAGAATAGTCAGAACTGCACCCACAACCAGAATTGCACATCCACAACCATAATTGGACGTGATTTAGAGTACTGTCATCTTCAGAGTTTTCAGAGCTTCAAATGCTGTCATTTTCAAGGTCGTGCAATTGTTTTCAGAGATTCAGAAGAGTTCAAATTTGTTCTTCAGATTAGATTAATCCTGATAGGTTACAATTTTTCAAAATTGCATGTGGTTCTTTGAAAACAGAACTCAATTGTTCCCAGGCATGCAAGAGCTACTTCCTCCTCGTCCACAGACGGAGCGGCGAAGGGAGCTGCAGACGGCGGCGAGGAAGGCTCAGATGCCCTAGCTGAGGAGCGCTGCGCGCGGTCACCGGCGTCAAGAAGGACGGGCCGCGGTACGGCGACGAAGCTGAGGAAGAGTGCCAGCGAGGAAGGATCGGACGCCCTCGCTAAGGAGCTTTGCGCGCTTCAAGGACGAGGGGCCCCCTTCGCGAGATTCAGCACGCCGAACTGCTGGGCGTCTCTGTCGCTGGAGTGGGAGGACGGCGAGAAGACCTGGCGCGGAGGAACTGGCGCGAGGACTGCGGGAAGTCAGCGGGAGGACCTGGGAGGCTGCAGCCTGCGGGAGGACCGATGGAGATCGGAGGTAGGACACGATGGGAGGTGCGTGCGCGCGGATTAGGATTTGTAATGATTTGGAAATCTGAGGGTGAATTTGTAAAATTGAATTTGAATACAACCACGGCGATGCAAGCAAAGTTGAATCTTAATACTTTGGAATACCATGTGACTTTTTATTCTACACACCACAATGTGCACGTGTGTTACATCGTCATGTGCCGGGAGGAAAAAAACTTGGCTCAGCCGTAGCAACGCACGGGCACTCAACTAGTTTTGAATTAAAAGGGAGCTGAGGCAGCTCAACGTTTCGTACAACATAAGGTGACGTGCAAATGAAAACAAGAAAATACAAGAGCCATCTATGGAAGCCTAAGTCGGCCATTCAGCAATCCATTGCTTAACCGCCTCTTTTTCTTCCTTTTTGCTCTACGAGCCCATAGTGTGCTCGTCTCAATCCCTTGCCTGACCACAGTTTGGATCGGTTGCTAACACCATTCGGTTTCTGGATAGCCAAATGCTCCAAAGAGCTGCTGTGACCTGTGATCACCAGATCCCAAGCTTCCTCTTTCCCAGTGGTACATTGTTTTCTAGCAGTCCCGTAAATGTCTTCCAGCTCCGTAACAGCATTAAGATGTATGCCTAACGCTGCCAGGATTTGTTTTGTACGCACACAATCCATCACAAAGTGCTCCACAGTTTCAGTAGCCTGACAGCCAAAAGGACACTTGTCATTGTCGACAATTTGTTGTTTGTGCAGCACCGACCTCACCTTAATCCTCCCCTTCACTAGTAGCCAAGCAAACATTTTTGAGCAGCACATTTCCAAATTGTGGAGGCAGCGATGTGATCCACTCCCCCCCCCCCCCCCCCCCAATTCAACAGCTTGTACATATTCTTCACGGTGAACTTTTCCGCAGTATTCAAACTCCATCCCCTTGCATCACCCTTTTCTTGGTCTAGTGAGCACGAGGCCAGGAAAGCCATCAGTGCTACTCTTTCTCTTTCAGCTCTGTCAGAAGTAATGTGGTTCAGTGGGATATTCCAGACACCATTGTTCCAGCAATATGCGACCGAAATATTTGATCTTGTCGTGTGCGGAAAAGAACAGGGAACTGGGCACACAACGGCCCGTTGGTAGTCCATTTGTCTTTCCACAGGGAGGTGGAAACCCCATTACCCAACTGCACGCATGTAGCATTTCTATAATTAGCAATCAACCCATTGATCTGAGACCATACTCTAGTCTGAACTAGATTCGTGTCCCCTAGATCTTTATCTTTGACATGTACTGTCATCACCCATTTGGCCCATGGCGTTCCAGGTTCAGTGAGGAGTCTATGTACGAAATTTTTTTAGAATCAAAGGGGGCCGAACCCCCCCCAGCCCCATTTTATTAAAATGAAGTCAGAGTCGAGAACAGAGTAGCGCGCGAGAGGGGAGAGAGTCATCCTCTGGCAGGTTCAAGCGTCCAGCTCACTTATTACAATTTTGAGGTCTGAGACAGGGCACCAACTACAAAGGAAGACTAGTTAGCTACTCGAAACTAAACCAGCCCACATTGCAGTGGAAGACCTGGTGGTGCACTGCCTCTGTCTATGTACGAATTTGGTTAGCAAGCAGGTGTTTTGAATTTGGAGGTTTTTGATGCCCAACCCTCCTTCTAAAATATCCCTGCAAACATAATCCCAAGCCACAAGACAGTCACTTCCATTCACTGTTTTCTTCCCTTTCCAGAAGAACGACCTCATCAGTTTTTCCATCTCATTGATAACCCACTGGGGTAGCTTGATGCAGGACATAAGATAAGCTGGGAGGGCTGAGAGGACTGATTTTGTGAGAGTCAGCCTACCTCCACTGTGACAAACTCCAGGGAGAAATTTATTCTCTTTTCTATGGCTGAAATGTATGGCAGGAAAACCTCTTTCGGTAACTTGGAGTCGATAAAGGAAGCCCCAAATAATTTTGTGGAAAAGCGGCTATGTCACAATTGAGGATAGCAGCATGTCCTCTGCCTCTTGGGTTGTAAGGTTGATGGGTACGAAAGTAGATTTAGAGAAGTTTATTTTCAGTCCGGTAGTTTCAGCAAAAAGGTCAAGAATCCTTTTAAGAACCCTGGCTTGCTCAACGTCTCCTTGAATCACTATCAAGGTATCATCGGCGTATTGTAAAACGGGGCAATGTTGGTCTTCAAGAATCGGATGCCGAAGCAAGCCTCTAGCTGCAGCACTCTTGATAGCCTTCTGCAGCACATCAGCAACCACAATGAAGAGTAGTGGGGACAACGGGTCCCCTTGTCGTACTCCCCTCTTTATATCTATCCAACATCCTGGGATTCCGTTCAGAAGAATGGCAGTCTTCGCAGATGTGAGCAGCTCATCCATCCATCTGATCCATGTTTCGTCGAATCCTCTGATTTTCATGATTGCAAAAAGGGCTTCCCATGACACAGTGTCAAAAGCCTTGCTAAAGTCCAGTTTCAGAATCATTGCATTCTTTTTTCTTTTTTTGCAAGTTTGTACCAGATCCATGGCATACATGAAATTATCCGCAATGCACCTTGTTTTTACAAAACCAGATTGGTCCTCATCCACAAGCTCTTTGATTTTCCGCTGTAACCTAGCAGCCAGGACTTTGGTAATCCATTTAACTGAACAGTTCAGCAGAGAAATTGGTCTGAAGTTACCCGGTGTGCTGTTTTTTCTTTTTTCCTAAGCAGAATCATGTATGACCTGTTTATACTTTGCAGCTTGAGCTCACCCCTGTAGAATTGCTCAAAGAAGAGGATTATATCTTGTTTGATTAACTGCCAAAATCTTGATAAAATCCTGATCCAAACCCATCTGGTCCAGGGCTTTTGTCCCTAGGGATTTCCTTTATGGCCATTAGAATTTCTTTTTCAGTGAAAGGCGATGATAAATCATTCAGCTCAACGGGGCTTGGATAAAGTTGATTCAGATTTATACTTGGTACGGTGGATGCAGTGGAGCCCATAATATTTCTGTAGTAGTCAGTTAATTTTTTTGTTTTGCATCTTGGGAGTAATGTGGCATACCTTCAAGTTCAATAACTTTGATTTGGTTAGCTCTTAGCCGAGCTGACGCCCTGGAGTGGTAAAACTTAGTGTCCTCATCTCCAAGCACACACCAATTGATTTTACCCCGCTGCTTGCTGCCACCGCTATAATATGTACTAAGCTTTCAATTTTCTGCCTGACTAGACCTCTGAACATGAGCTCCAGATTCGAGAGTTGCCTGTTTTCTTCCAACCAATCCATAAAGGCTAAAATGAGCTTATTTGTGTCAAGCATCTTTTTGTCTGCTTTCAAATTTTTTCTCCATTTTCCAATAGCTGCTAAAGGCAGGAATCACTGGCAATATTTTGTCAATCTGCAGAAGATGAGACTCTACATGACTTTGATGACCTCTAAAGAGATTTCAAGCTCGGATAAGTGCTTCAAATACTTCTATGTACAGGGAGTCTGTGTGAAAAAAAAAATCGTTCACAAATGTTGCAACTTAAAATATGGGAGGTGGACGGCAGTGTGAAAGGAGTGGCGATCTGCTTAATCAGCCAAATACACCACTGAACTTGATATGCACAATTCTACTCCGAGTTCCCTTACTGAAGTAGCATTACTAGGACCGAAGAACTCGTGTAGGAAGTCGTCCACCTAAAGCAAGGGCTCAGATCGGTAGACCGTAGACACAATGTGACAGATTTAAGAAGACCATTCTTGAGAAAACATCGACAGTCTAACAGTACATTCGATTGATATTTCGACAATGCATTTCAGACATAGCGACACATATAAGTAGCAGTCGAAAAAGCAGAGCCATGCGCCGTGCATGCACTACTGCACAGGTCGCGAAGTTAACGCCTAAACGGACGGGCCCGAATGCACAAGGGAGCATGCTTATGGTCATTTCGGGGTGGAGATGGATTCCACACGGCACACAGACGTACTGCCACCCGCTGCATCTGGCGCTGCAGCCCCTGCAATTCCCTCCGGCAGTGGGCACTAGCGTGACGAGGTGTTGCGGGTGCACCGGCGAGACGGAGGAGGCCGGCAGCCTGGTGCAGACCGGGTGCAGGAAGAGGCCGCACGCGCGGCAGCCGTAGTGGATGCCATGTATGCAGTAGGTGCAGAGGTCGCAGCAGCGGCCGCTGCCGCCGGGGATCGCCGGCTCGAGGACGAGCGGGTGCTGCGCGTGGCGAAGAAGCTGAGGCTCACCGGGGCCTCAGCGCAGGTGTCGTGGATCTGGTAGCTGCTGCACTCGGGGCAGCGGTAGGAGCCGTAGCCGTGGGAGATGCACAGAGCGCACTTGAACCAGCTTCCCGTGCCTTTCCGCAACGTCAGCGGGTGCGGGTGGCTCGCCAAGTTGAGGTACTTCGACATTCTCGGTCGACTGCAAGCATGAGCGCAGCGTTTTCTGATTGTGGGCAAAGTGGAGAATTGCTCAAAGAAGAGTGAATAGATGGAACTCGGCGACATATGCTCCTGCCTATCGATGGTTGACATTGTCCTACGGATGTGTGTCATAGTCATTTTTTCAGCTTAAATCAGTGAATACACCAGCAGATACTCCGTACGCCATTTACTAGGAGCAGGCCTGAGGGTCCCTTTTGTATTCATGGCACGGCTGATGTGGCCTTGTCAGACAATGTGATCAGGTATACGGGATCAGTTTTGTGTTATCATTAATTGCATACCTCCTCAATTACTGAAGCATGCATGTCACGGTTTCTGTAAAATTACCAAGCAAACCGCTCGGTTACCGCAGACACGAGGAATGGGACCCAGATGTCAGCATCCTCTTCTTCCCCGTGCTCCGGCACGCTGGCGAGACATGCAGCGTGACCAGCGTCCGTGCTCGCGTCCACCCGGTCAACCCCGCGAAAGTCGCGGAAGGCTAGTCGCAGGAGCAGGCATCGAGCATGCGGGTCCGCGGGCTTGACATGGACCTTGACCCAGATGAACTCGAACAGGTTGACGACGTGCTCCACTGGCACCTCGACGGCCATGCCATACACGTGAGTGGACTTGGGCAGCAACTTGACATCGCCCTCATCAACGGCACGTGCGTCGTGAGGACTAAGTCGGCCTTTCGCCTTCGAGGACGAGGCCACTGTGACGGCCATGGAGGGCGCCAGGGCGGTGACCTGGAGCCGACGGTGGAAGTTCAGTCTCCGCGACGGCGTACTCCTAGGAGCAGCCAAGAGATCATCCATTGGCTAACGCAGAAACGGATCGAGGGTAGAGTGGACCGTGATAGAGGGGCAGAGAGGGAGGCAGGTTCGAGGGGAGGGGGTTGCCCGTGTGTTGGAGGAGGACGTGCTCACCGGAGCAGATTGGATGTGCGGGGAGAGAGCTACGATGGGCATATCGCTGTGGCTAGGAGACAGCTACTTCTTTAATGCTATGCCCCCACGTCTGCACGTCTGCTCTGACCAGTTCTTGGCCCCACAATTATACACACATTAACGCTCCTTATACAAGCCTATCCAGATAATAGGGAACGACTATATGTAAGACGCCTTATATTTGGCATAACCGTAAGGCGTTAGGATAACTTTTGTTAATCACGAAACTCATGCATGCATGCGCATGCGCGCACGCCGGTATACACGGGATGAGAGATAGAATAGTCCTCTTTTGCATCCATGCACAAAAATCCAAAAAAGCTGATGTCATCCCGCATTAAATGCGAAACACGAAAATTCAAAAAGTTTTGTAGCCCAAACCGTTTATCCGATTGAAAATCTGTTTGCACCGTTGGACTAGTCGCGACGAGATCTTCGAAACTAGATCCCATGTTGATATGTTCTGACAACTTTTTTTTTGCCCGAAAGTTACCACCCCGTAACATATAAATTACTAAGGTTTGAATAATTAAGTTACCCACCATATTAGCAATTAGTTTTGGGTGGAAATAGAACATTTTTTGTTGTTTTTTTAGATTTTTACGGGATTTAGAGTTATCAGATCACTTTGAGATGGTAAATTTATCGTGTATAAGTATTATGATGATAACTGTCGATTTCATAGTGAAAACTACACATAAAAAGATGGGCATTGTGTTCGTAACTATTATTTAGAGGATAACTCCATCAGTACATGGTGGGTAACTCCATCGGTACTGGTGAATAACTCTATCAGTATAGGGTGGGTAACTATACCATAAACACATGGGTAAATTTATAAGTATTAGATGGGTAAACTTCATGGGTAACTCCATCATTACTAGGTCTCTATCAGTAGTGTGGATAACTCCACCACTACTAAGTACTAACTCTATCAGTATTTGGTGGGTAACTCTATCAGTCTAGGGTAGGTAACAACATCAGTCTAGGGTGGGTAACAACATCAGTCCAGGGTGGAAACTCTTTTAGTTTAGGGTGGGTAACTTTATCACTACTAGGTGGGTAACTTTATCAGTTTAGGGTGGGCAGTCCAGGGTGGTAACTCTTTTAGTTTAGTGTGGATAACTTTATCACTACTGGGTGGATAACTTTATCAGTTTAGGGTGGGTAACTATGGTGGATAGCTATATCACTACTGGGTGGATAACTTTTTCAGTATATAGTGGGTAACTTTATCACTTCTGAGTGGTTAACTCATTCAGTCTATGATGGGTAACTCCATCACTACTGAGTAGGTAACTCTTTCAATATGGGGTGGGTAACTTTATCAGTTTATTGTGGGTAACTTCATCACTACTGTGTGGGTAACTTTATCAATCTATGATGGGTAACTCCATCACTACTGAGTAGGTAACTCTTTCAATATGGGGTGGGTAACTTTATCAGTTTATTCTGGGTAACTTCATCACTACTGTGTGGGTAACTAATTTATATATATGGCGCCATATCCGTGGGTAACTGCATCGGTCTCAACTTATGACAAATCGATGGTTCCCGAACTCCGGTGAGGTTTCACGATGGTCAGGGCCAGCCAACAATAGTCTGGGCGACGTCGGGAGGGTCACCGAGCTCCGACGAGAGTCGATGGGGATTGGAGATGAACGGCGAGGGTCCTAGCAGCCTTGAAAAGGGTGAAGCCGTGCTCCTCAGAGCGTCAAGGGGCGAGGCGGGGTGGTCATCGGCTATCAGAACATGGCTCGATCGGACAAATAGGACGACATCTCAACGCGACGACACGGATAGGATCGGTGAGACGACGGTGTGGTTGACAACACCGACGAGCGAGACACGGGTGCACGGCTAGCCACCAGCCCAGCACTTAGCAAAGCACGGCAAGCATCCATGGTTCCCAACCATGTATACACAAGTATACTCCTACCACACAAAAGCATTGAAATACAAAAAAATCATTTCGCATATAGATGTTTGCTGCAGAGATGTACACACATGAACTAGAGTAAGAGAGTGAGCTCAGATCGATAGCAATCAGCTTAGATCGACACTAATGCACGCGTACAAACTTGTACAGTATGTTGTATCCAATCGATTGATGCACAAAGCATTGCAGGAGAACTAGTACAAACGTCGGGCTAGTGGGTAGCAGCCAGGCAGTAGGGTCGCCTCGGTCAGACCCCGTGCTCAGGCCAGATGTGTAGCCGCCGGGGTGAGGACCAGCTCCGGCCAGATGCGCCACTACAATAGAGGTGAGAAGCCGCTATCAGCCAGATGCGCCGCCGCGAGGGGTGAGGAGCACCTCCAGCCAGATGTGTCGCTGCCGCCACAAAGATGAAGAACAGAGGGAGCGGGACAGGACAGGCAAGGAGGCTCGAGCTCATGGTCGGAGCAGGGGCTAGGCGCTGGTCTTGGCGTTGGAATTGGGGAGGAGAAGAAGGGTGCCGCGTCGGATGCTGGCGAACAGCGGCCTGCGCGACGGGAGCACCTCGTTCATCTCGTCGCCCTTGACCAGCACCGTCTCCCGTGTGTAGTTGAAGTCGAATTCCAGGTCGTCCTGCCACGGCGCCGATCCGCCTGGTCAACCCTCTCGCTCCGCCCATGGTGTCTGCTACCGCCGCGCCTTCCTCGCATCACCGCCGCGTCCGGCTTACAGGTGGCGACCACCGCAGTGAGCGTGATGCGTTGTTGGCGTCGGCGGCGGCCACGGCGGCGTGGACGGCCGCGGCGACCTTGTCCCCCTTGGCGCCCGCGGCGTAGGCCCCTTCGCGCACTGCGCTGCCACGAGCGTGGCTGCGGACCGGGAAGAGCAGTCGGCGGTGGCGGCCGGCGTCGATGGCTGCGGCGGCGCTAACCCTACCGAGCGAGCAGGAGGAGAGGACGGGGTCGGGATGTGAGGGGAGGGGCTCTGGTGGTGGTCTAGTGGATAACAGACATCTCAGCCAGCAAACAAATCTGGACCGCACAGACTAAGATCGACGGCTCCTGTAGGTGCGTCGAGTTAAGCCCCCTGGCAGGCGCCTGCTAGTTAGATTTCCCGCAGATAATATACATGGCATGCTCTTCTCAGGTTCCGAATCATAAAGTCTTCAGCTCCGTCGATGCGCCAGGAGCAGATGCCGCCCGGAGCACCCTAGCATTTTCCCCTATATTTCCCTATATATAAAAGTACGTCGAAACCTCTCCCCCTCCCGCGTCCACGTCGACCTTTTTTTCCTAGCCGTACGATCGAGGTCACAGACGTCCCAGATCACGCCAAAAATCGTGCAGCTACAGTAACCTATATTTCCCTATATATAAAAGTACGTCGAAACCTCTCCCCCTCCCGCGTCCACGTCGACCTTTTTTTCCTAGCCGTACGATCGAGGTCACAGACGTCCCAGATCACGCCAAAAATCGTGCAGCTACAGTATTACTGTAGCTCGCGAGTTTCCACCAATCAGAAACAACGCACGACTTTTGGCGCAGACACTTTCACACAAAAGAACCCGACACTCCCGAAAATAAACCCGCAGTCCAAGTTCTAACGCTGCGAGGGACTTGTTTGATATTACGGAAAACTACACGTACTTTTTTGTAACAAAACCCGCAGAATCTCCTCTTCTCTTTCTCTCTCACGAACGACGCAGACCTCGGCGGCGCTGCCTATGCGCATCCCCGCCGTTTTGCTGCTCGCCGATCAAATCTACGGCCACCACGACCTCCGCCGTCGCGTCTTCTCCGTCTCCGCTGAGTTTCGCGTGCTAGGACGGCCGCGTCGCGCCGGAATCATCGCCGGCGTCCGCTTGCTCCGCCCGCCGTGTTCGGACGCCGCCGGCGCCGCTCCGGCGACGCAAACGCAGTGGCGCCGCCGCGTCCGGCCGCCCCACGTCCAGGCGCATCCACAGAGCGCGGCCCCGCGTCCTACCTCGGCCAGATGCGCCGCCGGCGTGCTCCACGCCGCCGTGCGAGATCCGGCCCTTGCTGGCGTCAGCCTGACGTCCACGTGGGTCTGGACTGTCAGTTTTCTATTTCAGAAAAAAAACGGATAATGCAAACATTTAGATAAATACCCGTCGGAAAAATTAAAAAAAATATTTCAAAATGCCCAGAAAAAAAACTAACTATCTATAACATAAGACGAACATGTTCGAAAATTTTGAATTCGCCAACATTTACATAAATTTATGGAAAAAAACAACCATATTGGAATATTTTAATCAAAATTTGACATTTGGACCTTCTAAAATTTTGAAATTCTTCCAAATCTGATCAATTTAAAAACACAAAAACAAACTTGACAACTCTCCACTTTGAATAATCTTTACAATCTGAACATTTCTTAAACCATATACTTTTACAAATTCCAATAATACTACAATGCAAAATAATATAAACAACATATCAAAATTTCCTAAATTTTGCAAATTATCAAACTTTCCGCACAAAAAACATTTTAAAATTCAAAAAAAAAACCATACCTTTCAATCTACAATTCAAACTAACAATTAAAAACAATGTAAAAACTTAAAAAACTTATACTTTCCAACCTATACCTCAAAATAATACAACAATATACCAACAATTACAGGAAAAAGTAATACTTTCCAATCTACAACTCAAAATAATACAAACAATGAACCAACAATTACAGAAAAAAGTAAAAATTCAAAAAAATTATATCTTGCAATCTACAATTCAAAATAACAATTATAAAAAAATATTAGAATTAAAAAACATATTTTCAAATCTACAATTCAAAATAATACAATATGACAAATTGCTTCTTCTACGATAAAAAATATCATAATTCTCACAAAAAATAAAAAATACATGCAACACATTTCTAAAATTCAGTTTGCCAAACAAAAAAAAATACTCTAAAATATAAATACCTCACATATTGCATTCTCTCTAATTATGGAGTTCAAACAAAAATTTATGGCATTTGACCACTCTAAATTGAAGAATATTTGTATAGAATCCAAATGAATTTCCTCTAATTATAAATTGACTTTACCAAACGATCATATGCTGTATACCCTCCAATACAAAATTCAAACAAATATTATGACAAAATACAAACATATAGAACCATTTCAACTTGCTAACCATTTAACAGAACTCTAAAATGTGTGACAAACTAAAAAAAAAATACTAACTATTTCAGAATATTTTCACCTAAAAAAAAGCAAAACACATTTGAAATTGAATTACAATAGTTTCCAAATTTGAACAATCTCCAAAATCCAACCATTTTTAAAATGAAAAGGATTTTTAATTTCAATGATTTCCAAACTTAGACAACTTTACAACGTCACCATTTTCAAATTCAAATTCAAAAACACACGCGCGGCATTTGCCGCGCTTAGATCCCTAGTATACACGAAGGGAAGGCAGTCTCTTCGGTATGCACGTAATTGATGATGAATGCGTTATTCAAGTCATCAACTCATCATGAAGAGCGTTTTTCATGCCAAGCGTCGCCCAGTTAATGTGCCATCCAATATCACCGGACCGTAACATGATGATAAGGTTCGCATGGGTGATATTAAAAAAGAGTTAGATGAGATTTGGATACAAGAGGAAACCAACTCACAGTGTGGGACATGTTACTAGCCTATGTTACTACCTCCACAGTGGGGAGTAATCAAAGTGTGGTGTCATGTAAGATTTCATTTATTAGACTATAGACTCATCTTGTCTTGGTATGTGTGATGTTACAGTAACTAGCTAAGTTACCACAAGCACCTCTCTCCTCGTTAACTATCTGCCACATAAGCAAATTTATCTTGAAATGTGTGATGTTAATACCTAAGTTACTCCCACTGTGACTAGCCTAACCAAAGGCGTAGGAAGAAAATGTTGGCTGTGTTAGATGGTCCCGACGGCCCAGTTGATAAAACTGAGGATATGCTCGATGTTGCTGTGGACTTTTATAAAAACCTTTTTGCCAAGGAGGAAACACCTGCTATTTTCCTTGATGAAAATTTCTGGGATGAGCAAGACCTTCTTACTAATGAGGAGGCCTTGCTCCTTGACGCCCCTTTTTCTGAGGAAGATATTTTCAAATCTATTGAGGGTTCTTATGCTGCTGGAGCTCCAGGCCTGATGGCTTTTCTTTTCTATCAGACTTTCTGGACCTTGATTAAGGATGATTTTATGACTCTAGTTAAGGATTTTGAGGCTAGAGTGCTAGATGTGTCCAGGCTTAACTATGCCATAATTACCCTGATCCCGAAAGAAGCTAACGCAAGAGACATGAAAATTTTTAGACCTATCAGCTTGGGTAATTGTACCCTCAAAATCATTTCGAAAGCGTTAACAAATAGGATTGCTCCTATTGGTAACCGTGTGATTGCCAAGAATCAGAATGCGTTTATTAAGAGCCGTTTTATTTTAGAGAGTGTGGTAGGGGCTCATGAAGTGATTCATGATGTCCATTCGAATAAATTCTCGGATCTAGTTTTGAAACTAGATTACGAGAAGGCGTATGATCGTATCGACTGGTCTTTCCTTGATAAGATGTTGCTTTCACGTGGGTTTGGTCCAGTGTTTAGAAATTGGATCAAATCCTTCTTACACAAGAGTTTCTTTTGTGTGAGGATTAATGATGTGAATGTAAATATTTTATGGCTGGGAAAGGGTTAAAACAAGGGGATCCGATGTCTCCGATCTTGTTTTAACTTTGTTGCGGATGTCTTTACCAAAAATGCTTTCTAAAGCTGCAGCGAACCAACTGATTTGCGTCTTGATGCCCCAGGTGTTACCTGGGGGTGTTATAAGCCTTCAGTATGGTGACGATACTATTATTTTTCTACAAAAGGATCTAGATATGCCTAGGAATCTGAAATGGTTGTTGACTTGTTTTGAACAAATGTCAGGCATGAAAATTAATTATCACAAGAGCGATTTGTTGACGATTAATGTTGATGATGATGAAGCCAATTTATTTGCACAAATCTTTGGCTGCAAACGCAGTGAATTTCCTTTTGTCTATCTTGGGGTTCCTCTGCATTTTTCTAAATTGCGGAAAGAGGACCTTCAGCCCATAATAGATAAAATTATTAAGAGAATTTCGGGGTGGATGGGTAAGCTTTTGTCCTATAAAGCTAGGCTTATTTTGTTGCAAGCCTGCGTTGCGAGCATTCCTATGTATTTATTGTCTTTCCTCAAATTTCTGAAGTGGGCCATCAGCGCAATCAATTCGCAAATGGCTCATTTCTTTTGGAATAATATTGGGGATTCTCATAAATACCATCTATCTAACTAGGACCTTGTTAGTCAAAAAAGAGAGCAGGGAGGGCTTGGAATTCAAAATCTGAGGGTTTTAACCTGTGTCTCCTTACCTCTTGGATTAAAAGGTATCACTTAGATGATAATAAAATCTGGAAAATGATTGTGGACCATAAGTACAACCTTTTCCCAAATGTGTTTAACGCTAAACATGTGCATTGTTCACCTTTTTGGAAGGGTGTTATGTGGGCTGCTTCTATGGCCAAAATAGGTTTTAGATGGCATGTTGGCAATGGGGCTAAGGTGCTGTTTTGGGAGGACATTTGGTTGGGCTCTTGTCCTCTTGCCATGTTGTTTTGGGATTTATATTCCATTGTTAATGAACAACAATGTACAATAGCTACTGCCTGGGATAGAACTAATCTAAAGTTCACTTTTCGAAGGACAGTGTCCCCTGTCCTTCTGAATAGATGGTTTGAATTAGTTGCGCTCATCCAAACAGTTCAGTTAACTGACTGTGAGGACTATCCTTTGTGGATGTTTCATCCATCTGGGGTTTACTCTATTAAGTCCTTTTATAGTTTTGTTAATTTTCGTGGGGTTGTTCCAGTTCACACGCCTGCGGTGTGAAAACTTCACATACCCTCACGATTACATATTTTCTTGTGGTTGTTGGCAAATAACAAGCTCCTCACCAGGGATAACCTTGCTAAGAGGAGAGAAGTGGACGATTTAACCTGTTTATTTTGCAATGAACTGGAATCGTGTATCTGAAAGTGCATGAGCCCTCATGTGTGGTTTTGGTAATTAATGACAATCTCTATGGACTAATGGTTGCATTGAGCTATCCTTATAGGGCTTGTCCATTGGCAATGCTTGAACACCATGTGTTGGTATCAAGATTGAAAGAAGAAGATAAAGTGATGACCAAAGCAATATTCAAGTCATCATATACATTAAGAGAAGAAGATGAAGTGCAAGTTCAAGAGAAGCATCTCGAAGAAATCATATGCTTGAAGCTTGTCACCCATTTGGAGATATTGGTCAAGTGAAGATGTGCCTTATAGAGTTTCTCCCATATTGGTGTATGGGGGAGCGATATGTGAGTCTTCACCAAGCAAAGCGCAATCAACAAAAGTGGTCCACTTGAAGAGATCAAGATCGTCATCATCTAGATCAAGTGGAATGCGCAAGGCAAAGGTATGATCTTGATAGGGTTTTTATTTTACCGGTCTCATGTTGTTAGTGGGAGACCGGGTTATAGGATAAACGGCGTACTATCAAGAGGGCAGGGGCGGATCCAGGATTTGGGCATAGGGGGGCGAACCACGATGGCAGATCAAAATTGTATATTGTCGTTGACCATGAAAAAAAAAGTTTCACATCATATGCTAAACTAAAGATATGTATATCTCATCTAAGCACATGTAACAACTATTACGTATTAAATAATGTGTTAAAGATTATCACATCAAATCAGGTTAGTAGTACGTGTATACCTTGAGAAATAATCTGGTGATGCGTAATTCGACGAGTGTACGGGCGGGGCGGCAGCCGGCAAGCCGGCAACGTGGTCATCGAGGCATCGCCGATTGCCAGAGTACAGAGCGATTGAGCGATAGCCGGAGTATAGACACGGAGGATGAGCTGACAAAGCTACGCGACAGAGGTTTTCCGGCGGTAGATGACGGCGATGCCAGTGCACAGGCGAGCGGCGATGGCTATAGATCAGCACGTTCGGATTGGAAGCAGATCGTGTGGAGTGCTAGACCAATCCAGCAGTACATGTAACTTGTATAGAGTAAATTCAGACCGTGTGGGCAGTTGGGAAGTCTACTTCGTGACCTTGTTGGGCTAGGCCCATGCGGCAGTAAAGCATGCATTCTACTCTAATGGCCGTAAATTAGAGTTACGATTAGCAAAAAGTCTACTGGATTAGTATTTGGCCCCTGTCGTACTTACTTGGGGGTGGCCGACGGTTGGCGGGGGCCAGGCCACCGCTCGCCCCCTGGATCCGCCACTGCAAGAGGGGCTCTCAAGTGAGTAACTTGATCGCATCTTTGTGGAGAGCTCAAACCTTTGCATACTTGGCATCACCATCTTTCTTGGTTCTTATTTGGTTTTTCTCCTAGTTGGGATTTGGTGCTTGTCGTGATCTTCATGACAATCCCAAGTTCTTCTAAAACGGTTTTTGGTTTGAAAACTTGTTACGTTTTCGTGTTGGAAATATTATCGGTTTATCCGTGAGGAAAGTTTCACACTTTCCCATGTGTGTCAACTTAACTCTATTTATGGTTCTTAATATTTCACCTGATTTGGAGTTCAAACGAGAAAGTTATTGCATTTCAGGTTTTCTGAGTGGCTGCAGGAAATCCAGGTCGGAGTGTCCGGTGCCCCTAGACCGGAGTCTCCGGTATGCCCACACCGGAGTCTCCGGCCTCAGGGGGACCGGAGTCTCCGGCCTGCCGGTTTGGCATTCGTGCCTCCATGGACGGCACTCTCTGTCTCCGGTCCGGAGTTGGTCCGGAGTGACCCCGGAGTCTCTAGTCTGGCCAGAGTCTCCACCCCTCCTGGACCGGAGTCTCCGGTGTACGTTTTCCTGCAACGGCTCTTTTTCTGGGGACCTATAAAAAGGCCCCCTTCTTCTCCAAAGGGTCAGCTCTTCCAAGCACGAAATTTTCCCCTCTCTCACCTCCATTGTTGACCTTGGAAAGCTTGCCCCTCTCCCAATTCCTCCCATGATTCTTGCATATCTTTGAGAGATTTGAGAGAGGAGATCTAGATTTATATTTCCACATATCCATCTCTCCTCTAAGTGAGGGGAACCTAGTGGATCTAGATCTTAGAGTTCTTGTGTGGTTCTTTTCTTTGTTCTTCCTCTCTTCTCCCCCCATAAGTATTAGTTGCTTTTGGTGGGATTTGAGAGTGAAGGACTTGAGCACTTCTTGTGTTCTTGCCATTGCTTTTATGCATCGGTTTGTGCTCTCCACGAGGATTTGTGGAAGTGAAAGTTCATGAGCTTGTTACTCTTGGGTCGTTGGACCCTAGCCGCCTTTTGTGGCGGTTGAGACCTTTTGTGGTCACTTGGGAGCTCCCATTCCTTTTGTGGGTTGTGCCTCAAGATTGTTGTAAGGGACTCGATTTCCGCCCAAAAGGGAAATCAATAGTGGAAGGTGAACCGAGCTTTTGGCCAAGGTTCATCGGAGAATAGGGTGAGGCCAGTTGTGGCGTCTTGAGTTTGAAACTCACACCCCTCCAACGAGACGTACTCCCCTAAAAAGGAGGAACTCGGGAATACATCGTCGTCTCCGCGCGTCTCGGTTATTTCTATACCCGAGCTCTTTACTTATGCACTTTACATTGTGATAGGCTTCGTGCTTGAAGTTTTTCATCTTGCTATCACCTTGTTACTTGTCTTGCTTAGCATAAGTTGTTGGTGCACATAGGTGAGCCTATTATATTTAGGTTGTTGGCTTGTTATTTTAAACACCAAGTTTTATTCTGCAATTATCAAGCCTAAACCGGAAAAGTTTTTAAATCGCCTATTCACCCCCCCCCCCCCCCCCTCTAGGTGACATCCTTGTCCTTTCAGTATCCACTTGGTTTTTGAATGTGTTGTTGCGAAAGCTTGCTGGGAGGTGGTCCCGTCCATTCTTGGCAAGGAGATTGGTAAATTTTTTGAGTCCGTAGCCAGATGGTGGATTAGTGAAGGAAAAAAATTCAGTCATTAACATATTCACATCTGCTACTCTTTGGACTCTATGGTCTTTGCGTAACGAATTTTGTTAACAGGGGAAAAATTGGCCAGGTGTGACAGCAACTCTAGGAAGAATATCAACGCTGATCAAAAGCTGGAAAATCCTGTGTCTGGACAAGCATTCAGAGTTCCTGGATGCAAATCTACTGAAGTTGGACTACCGGACAGGGGAGCTCCTCAGGATATCCTGGATCTCTACCGCATGATGCTGGGCGCCGTGTTTCCGGGATCAGATGCAGTGAAGCTGTGGGAGTAGGAGAAAGCTTGCGAACGCCTGATCAATGATACCAAGCCATATCTGCGGTAGTTCGTTTTGTAGGTTTTGCTCGGTTCTCGTTGTTCCTGGAGGTAGCGGTGTCCCAGTCTTTTACTTTCTGTTGTCCCCATGTTAGGTTTTTTGAGAGGATGTGAACTTTAAACGCTGCGATTGCGGCTTGGACTTGTATGACAATTGGGGTTGCATTAATAAAATGGAACATGGGGGCGAGGCCCCTCTTAATCTAAAAAAAAGGCGACTAAATAACAATCATGTATGCAGAGGGAAGAGTGGTTTAATTTTTTACGAAATTGTTGTGCATAATTTTTTGTCGGATTATTATACGATACAACAATCTGACGTTGCTACTTGAACATCTGTTGCAGTTTCGTCGGACAGACGTCGTACAAGGAAACATCTGGCGCCTAGCAGTGCTCAAAATGTTAAGTGAGATCTAAGCTCAGAACACAAGTTTGAGAGACAGCTTGTTGCGCGGGATGACACGCTGCGGTGGCGTCAGGAGTTTCCAGTCAAGCGGCAAGGACTTGTACAAATAGGCAGGCCAAGTCGTAGGCAAAGGCATGACAAGAACGCGGAAAATGGCGAGTAGCGTATCAGCATCGCCAACCGCGTCGATCAAAGGCTCGCCGGTGAGAAGCTTGCCGATGACGTGGCCCAGCGACCACATGTCCACCATGGCGTCGTAGTGAGGGTCGGTCCAATAAAAAATATTTATACTAAACTTTTATACTTCTCTGCCTCCAATAATACTAAATATTAGATTATCTTTTTTGTTTGTAGTGAATTCATTGGAAGATACTAAATTAAATTTTGTAACAAAGTTTGTTCTCTAAAATAATGTTTTCTACAATCTATGATCTATAACATTTATAAATATTCATGATAATGATATGTAAAGAGTACGACCTAACAAATGTGTCAACATCAGTTTCTAGTGTATTATTAAGTCAGAGCTTTATAGAAACCTGTAGAGTATAAAATGAACCAATTACACGAAAAATCCCTTTGTAGCTCGTCCGCATGTAGCCCGTTATATATATAATTATTTTGTAAATCAACAGTTTGAAGTTTTCAACAAATCCTAGATAAATCATAGAGGTTGATAATGACGTACCCTAATGTGCTGCAAATTTTCAACTTACAATATTTTGTATTCCGTCTTGCACAAAAATGAAAAAAAATCGAATTTTGTACGGTTCACTGCCTCAGATTAAGAAGTTTGTCATTTTTACACAGCCCAAAGTATAAAGTATTTCGAATTGATTGTTTGCACAATGCTAGAAGTCATCATTATCTTCATTAGGATTATTTTTAGAATTTTTGTAAACTTTAAAGTATTGCTGTTAATTTTTTCGAAGAAATGGGCTACATGTACAATGAGCTACAACACGCTGTTCTCCCAACTACACTACTTTTTCGTGGTCAAAATTGTCTACAGATGTTTGTTGAAATGCCGGTTGTTAAGCTGGATTTTGGGGAGGGACAAATTTTGATAGGGACCTTCTCCCGGGTGCTTACTTTTCTCAAAAAATCATCCCATTTTTGGTGCTGGTCGAACGGTTGTAGGTCGATTGTTTGTGGTTTGGGTTCATGTTTTATGCCATCGGTGGTTCGAATTGTTGAAGTTTTCTTTTTCTCCGGCACATGAGAAAATATCCTTCCTTCTCTTGAAGTAGTAGATTTTTTTTTCTCGTGTCAAACAAAAAATCAATGTATTATTCATAAATGAATTCAAATTCAAAATTTAAGTGTAGTGCTATTTATCAGTTTCATAAATACAAATTCAATATAGCTATTTTTGTGTGGTTTAATTTTGTTCTCATGTGAAAATTTTGATAGAATTTTCTCAATTCTAAAAATAAATATAAATCCGAAATTTTAGCCATGTGCTATTTAATAGTTTCGTAAATACAGTTCAGATATAGCAAGTTTTTTGTGTGGTTTAAAATTTTGCATCATGCATTTCTTTTCTATGGCGCATGGGAGAATACGCTTGCTAAGAAGTCATCCTAAAAAAAGACTTCTCTAGTCAAGCAAAACAATGGCAGTATTTTAGCAATTCTGTAAAACATACAATTTCAACATTGTTATTTAAAAATTCAATAATACAATTAAAATACAGTGAGACTTTGTGCAAAATCTCAGTATACCGTCGCTCGTCTGTCCCATCCAACCCTACACCCACCGCGTCCTCTTCGTTGTCGCCTTAGGTCTCCCGCTGGTGCCAACTGGAAAATCCTTGCCGCCGACTCCCCAACACATTACCCAGAACCGTCTGCATCCCGACTAGCTTGAAATGGTCACCCATGCTATCGTGGACTTTTTGTTTTGAATGTTTAAATAGCTTTATTAATTTCAAATAACACTTACATCATCTGCCAAAAAGCTAGAGATAAAACTCGGGGGTAAGTCCAACCACACAGACGGTGGATCAACACGCCCATGTTGAGCTAATACATGAGCTACCATATTAGATTCTCTATTACAATGCTCAATCAAAACCTTTCCAAAACCTCCCAACATTTGACGACATTCATCTAGGATTGGAGCAGCTACCATCGAATGGCGAAAACGTAGGGGATACAAGGCCCAAAGGGCGAGATATGCGCGCGGTTAGAGAGGGGCAGACGGTCCGACTTTTGGGGCCCCATACAGTCCGGCGTGGCGCGTTTCTTAGCCCCTGGTCGTAGGCGTGGGTGATTCCAGGCGCCCGATAGTTTGACTGCTCAGACTTGATCGTTTTCAGCTTCAGGCGTCAGATAGTCCAACAAAGATACAGAGAATTGCCAGATAGTGGCCGGACATGTTCGGCATGTGTCTGGCACAAACAGGCAGATTCTGGTGGTGCCGGACGGTCCGGCGTTCATTGCTTCCTCTTTTCTTTTCTTCTTTTCTTCTTGTCCATCTTCACGACCATCTTCCAGAGTTCCTTGTAAACCCTTCGTGAGGTTCATAACTGAGTACACATAACATGTCGAAATGAAATAGCACGCCATCCAAAGGAGTATTGAAGTCACACATTGAGAGGAGCGAGTTCAACTTATCTTAGAGAGATTTGGCTTGATCTCGAGTGACGAGTTCACATGGAGGGTTGTAGATCTTGAGGTGGATAGATCCGTATGGCATTTCACATCAAAAAATGATGGGGAGATGAGGTGGAGAAGATTAAGGAGAGATATAAGTGTAGTGAGACACACTGGTGAAAGTGGACCAATTTAACCCAAATCTAAAACTTCGATTCAAAATGGATCAGCTTTGAAAAGAATTCACAATCTAACCATTTTGTATGTCGTCATCCGGAGGCGTCATAACATTGCATTACGACGTGAGGTTGCAAACATGGCCTGGATATGGCGATGCATACCATGACGCCATGCAAAAGGGTCACATTGTGAATTTGCTTAAAACATGTTCATTTTGTGTCGATTCCACGATACACCGGAAGGAAGCGCACACGCTAACCTACAAATCGAAACGCTAGACAAGAAGACACAAGTCTGTACGACTGTACCGCATAAATCACAAGGATCCCCGTAGGGTCTTTTGCCATTTTTATTGCGTTCTCGCTTGTTGATGTACTGGGTCGACGCTGTGGAATTCTAATTACCCAATGTTGGGGTACCATAATCGTAACACGAGCACGAAGTTAAAGATATAACTGAGCAACATCCGATCTCGTGCACACGCCAAGTCACCAAGAACGATACAAATCTTTCGCCAAGAATTACAATACAAATCCAATTGTCACAAAATATTGTGATAGAACCTAAAATTATTTAGTCAGTCTTTGTAGCAGCATCTGATCAAGCTGTAGCGTCGACGGACTTGGTGAACCACGGTCGTCTTAGCGCGGTGGTAGCCGACAACCTCTTGTCAATGTTGCATGAGAGCAGGCCCCGCAGAACTTCGAAGCCTTCATCGGAGAGGAGGTCCTCTTGGAAGTGGTCTCGCAGCTTGTTGCGGTGGATGACACGCGGCGGCGTCACGAGTATCCCAGCGAGCGGCAAAGACTTGTAGGCGGGCCATGTCGTGAACAGCGGCACACCGAGAACTCGGAAGATGGCGAGTAGCGTATCGGCGTCGCCGTCTGCCTCCGTGGCGAACAGGGGCTTGCCGGTGAGGAGCTCGGCCATGACGCAGCCGAGCGACCACATGTCTACCATGGCGTCGTAGTCCGTCTTTCCGAGTATCATCTCGGGCGCCATGTACTGGTACGTCCCGCGCCTGTTGTAGGGCGGAGGCTCGCGCATGGACAAGGCGAGCCCAAGGTCGCATATCTTGACGTCGTCGATGCCGCCGCGGCCAACGAGGATATTCTCCGGCTTGATGTCGAGGTGGACGACGCTGCGGGCGTGCATGTGCTTGGCGCCGCCGAGGAGCTGCCTCATGATGCATCGTACCTCGGCCTCCGTGAACGGCTGGCTACGGCGGTGCCCGTGGAGGACGTCGAACAGGCTGGGCCCGACGCAGTCCATGACGAGGGAGAGCTTCTCGGAGATGGCGTCGTGGGAGATCCCCTGGATGTCGACGATGGCGCGGTGGCCGTGGCACGCCACGAGGAACGCGGCCTCGCGCAGCGTGTCGTGGTCACTGCAGTTGCAGGTGATGCCCTTGTCGCCATCCTCGTGCGGGCAGCGGAGCGGCTTCTTGACGGCGAAGGTCGCGCCGTTGCAGCAGAGGCGCGCCTTGAAGACGCCGCCGTAGGTGCCCTGCCCGAGCCCCTGCAACTCCTCGTAGTTGTCGGAGCGCCAGATTCGCGACCTGTTGCAGAACGTTAGCTTCGGGGCACCGCTCCACATGTCCACGGCGAAGTCAGTGTCCTCCGGGTAGGCGCGCTTGATGCCCATCGATCGGGAACGGAGGCGCAGCGCAGGAGATCGATGGGAAGGGAGGTGGCGAGGAAACGATGAGAGAAAGGAGATGTGGGCGCTGGTATATGTGGAGCACGAGCTCGAGTGGAACTCGGAGTCGGGGAAACGCGTTGCTTGAGCGCTACTGCAATTGAGCATGGACGCGCTGGAATTCGTAAACCGGGAGGAAGTGGAAACAGGAAACGAGTACTAGTGGCAAAATTAACATATTGCAACTTCAGAAAATTGCCAGGCTAGCTGCACCGTCTCCTACTCTGCTCTCCATCTCCTCGCCTCTGCTACTTCCCCTGTTCAAAGTTTATGGTATGTTTAAAACAACAGGGGCAGTTCCAACTTCCAATGATAAACAACATCGGTTCACATGTCATAACTCGTACTACCAAAACATCTTGTATTTTGGAACAGCCCTAGTAGTACTATTTTTCATGCGAAAGAGGGCAATGACAGATTAGGACAATCTTACATGAAGTCTTGAAACAAAAGTGAGGGCAGTTACACACCCCAGGTTCAGGCTTATCATTGTACTATAAACCGAGATAACTGCATACACTTTTCAGTACCCAAAGACAGCTCCATTACAAAATGAGGCTTGGCTGTCTACAGGTATTTCCTCGAACTACTTAGATAGGGTAAAGAGAACAACATTGCTTCTGCTGTTCTGGACTTGTGGTCAGTGTTTGCCACGCAAAATGGCCCTAACTGTACATCTCAACAAAAAACACCTCATGGCACATCTCGGAAGGTCAGAGTTTCTCTGCTCCAGTGAACCCTTGTAGCAGCAGAGACACAGCATCCAAAACGATCCTTCACTGTCTGCCGTAGACTTCGATCAACATATCAAGCCTTGCCCTCAACATCTCAAGCCTTGCCCGCTTCTGAACAGATTCCATGTAGCTATGTTGAAGGGACACCACATGTTGCCTGTTAATTTCAGACTCCCTTTGCAGACTCTGGTATCCTTGGGGTGAGTAAGAGCAGCTGCCTAGCCATGGTGGCTCAATTGGAGGTCCCTCTTGGTACCAAGGCTGCTGCGGATTTCCAAGGATTCTCCTCATTGGTGGATGAAAGCCGCCTTGGGAGGGAGCAACATTCAGCTGTGGCCCCCTGCACATTGGCTGAACCATGTCCTGCTGGTGAAAATAAGGAGCTGCGCCATAATAGTTGACCGGAAAACCTGGATGTTCAAAGGGGTGAGGATCAACTGGTATTGGCATGTGAACTCTGTTGTCTTGAAGAAAATGTGGCTGAGGCCATGCTGGAGCAAGTGGATGCAGATCGAATGGCCTCATTTCAGTTGCCGATATGCCAGGATAGAATTTGCTGTCACCAAGGCATGACACTGAACCAACCCTGTTTCCATGCGCTTTCTTCAGCTTCGTTACGTCTCCGAGGCAGAACATGAAAGTGCAGCAAGGACCTAGGGCAAAAGGTTGGTCACACTTTGCACTATCTCCTCTCTTTTGGTTATAACCAGGGTAATCTTCCTTTGAAAAAACAACTTTTCGAACCATAATAAGACAAGAATCAAGGGCCAGCTGCTCGATATCCCATATGTCGTAAGGCTGTCCTGTCTTGTGGCTAACGTGGGTTTCTCCACAAGGCCGAAGCAGGTGCTGCGCATTTGCAAAAACCCATGGACCAGCTGCTTATGTGCGCTACATGCCAGAACAACAGATTAATGAGAAGTTGAATAAGAAACTGAAAATCCTAAAAGCATGTTAAAGCATTACATTTTGAGAAGATTCTTCGGTAACCTGAACTCAATAGGAAATAATAAGTTAACTACCATTGGCACACTAACATTAAACTTCTTATGGCTAATCTTATCAATCTTACTTCATGCACATAAAATATGTTTGCCAACAAGTTACAAAAATAATTTCATTTTATAGTTAAAATGTCTTTGATTAGTGGGTAGTACATAAATAGAAGGAACTAGTAAAAACTAACAGTAAGTGATGCATAAAGAGATTTACGTTAAGGTTCAGGAATTCAACAGAAATGTTCTTAGTTTATTCTGCTTGTATTGAAGTTTACAAGGGATCTTTTCTGTCTATGTGATAAGATAAAATGTCATCTTGACTTGACATGATCTTAAACTTATTTAAAATGCTAGTTATTCATATCATAAGGATATGGTGCATCTCAACCAATGAGAATATAAAAGTGGGTAATCAGATACTGAAGTTTAGCACTGATAGACAGTCGTTAGCCTATAACCAAAATAAAAGGAACTTCCAAGAGATTCTATGCAATATTGCATTGACCTTTCCTCTAAAAAGATATTGCATTCACCTGCGTAAAAAAATTCTAAGTGACCCATACACAGATTCGGCTCTGTTGATACAAAATCAAACTTAAACCACAGAAACTCAGGAAGACCAATTATCATGCAATCAGTCCACAGGAAAAATAACAGCGATTTTGTTATGCATGAATTAACCGACCATTAGTACACATACTTGATGACATGCAGGTGATCTTCTTTTCCTTTGAAGCCGGCATGCGGAAAATTATAGACAATGCGATCAAATCGTCTCGTCTTCAGACTCGGGTGAACCATCATCGTCTTTGCATCAATGCAATGTAAAACTGTGGCCCCCAATCTTTTCAGCTCTGTTATATTCATTTCAGCCTTGGCATACTTTCTTGTTATATCCCCTGTACAAGAGGATTCCAAACAGGAATGCAGAGAATAGATAAGTTCATCCAGAAATGGTCACAAAAATCACGCGAAAAACATTATCCCTCTGAGCTTCAGAATTAGGAGTGAAGCAAATAAGAAACCGGAACAGTAAATCCATTTAAATACAGCTCCTTCGCAGAAGAATGTTAAAAAAGGTGGCTGTGACATGGAATGAAATTAAGATGTTTTTTTTTTAGTTAGTCCGATGCCGTGATATATTTTGACTGTTGATATTCTCCCTCATTCATTTACGTTTCTTGCTCCAAGAAGATTTTGTCATATTGGCTGAGCCTCCCTTGACATAAATACGGTGCAGAAAATAAACTAATGGTGTGTTTGTGAGTTTGGGCTAGAAGGTGCATAACTTTTGCCAAACAAACATTACCATAAACAGCTACTATCAGCAAAACAGGGGATCTCGACGTTATAAAATAGAGTAGCCAACAAGGCTCATAACAGTTAACATGTACTGAAGTGTTTCAGTTCAAAATGTCAGTTTCCAACAATGCAAAATGACTAAAAATGGCAAAAGTGATTCTAAATGCACTACTGCACATGTTCCTTTCATAACAGTCAGTTTCTAGCAGTGAGACGTTATGACAGCAAATTTCTGGCAGTAAGAAACAGTACTACAACACAAATTGGAATATTTCTTCATAAATCATAACTAGTTCCAGTGAGATAACGCAAAGTTATAAACAAAATCAATCGCATTCCAGTGCATAATATGTATTAGATTGCTAACACCTCGTCTTCATAGAGCTCAAATAAAATTACTACCACCTCATTTCAAAGTATATCGCATAATTACCAAACTCAATGAAGATGAAGCCAATTTAGGATGCGTTCGGTTCCAAAATTAGGAGGAACGGAACGGGTCGGTTCCGTCCCTAGGACCCGTTCCTGTGTTTGGTTGGGCGAAAGGAATGGAACCGAGTGGTTCCTCGGAACGGAATATTCCTACGATATGCGGAACCAAGTCATCCGGCCAAATCGGCCGGACGGCGCGGAACGGCTCGCTAACGAAAAAAGTAATCTTGATTAATTATCGCTAAACTTAATTAATTATCGCCAATCTTAATTAATTATCGCTAATCTTAATTAATTATTCCTAATCTTGATTAATTATTCCTAATCTTGATTAATTAGCTGCTTGTTCACTCAGATTAGGAAAAAAATAATTATTATTACACGGGTCGGAACCGTTCCATTCCTCGAATTTTTCCGAACCGAACACGGGGTCGGAACCGTTCCGTTCCTCGAATTTTTCGAACCGAACACGGGGTCGGAACCGTTCCATGCCCTCGGAATGGAATGGTTCCGTTCCGTCCCCCGCGGTTCCAGAACCGAACACATCCTTAAGGTACTACCTTTGATGCTAAGTTCCTAACCAAGTAAAGTGCACCAAATCCTTCATTATGAAGCATAAGATACCGAGTTCCTAACCAAGTAAAGTACAAGGTATTCTAGTATGCACCCTACAGCACGATGGTTCCATTTATAATTTATTCCCCATCCCAAGGCACCAAATGCCAAAATGTAGTATCATCCAGATTAGTACTAGTAGTAGAATGGATACAAATAGCACATCTGGTCATATCACAAGCAGCGAGAGATGGCGGAAAGAGTGTCAAACCGTAGGAGTCGAGGGATGTCGCAACGAGGTTCTCTCCGGAGCCGAAGGCGGTAGCCAGCGCGAGCGAGAAGGACAAGTCCCCGTCCCCGACGATGAGTATGCTTTGGGCGGTGGAGTAGTGCTTGAGCCACTTGATCCCTTCCTCGTCCTTCTCCGCCTTACCCTTCCCCTTCACGACGATCGCCGGCACCGGCGCATCGACCTTCCGATCAACGGTGGGGACCACCAAATCCCTTGCACCGACACCTCGCCCTCCCCGTCGGCGGCGATCACCGGAGCCCCATCGAGAGCGTCCTTCCCGCCCACCGCGACTCCATCCTCCAGTGGCCCCTTCTCCCCGCCCCCACCTCCGGCCGCCGCGACCACCGGAAACCCTAGCACCGGCGCCTCGCCTTCCCCGTCGACGGCGATCACCGCAACCCCCTCGGGACCCTTCACTCCCACCGCCACCGCCACCGCCGCCTCCGGTGGTGTTTCTCCCCCGCCGCCGCCGCGTCCTCCGGCCTTCGCCGGTCGCCGTGGCCGCCGCATTCCGAGAGCGAGAGCGACCTCAGTGTGCTGGGTAGGGGTGAGGCGAAACGACAAAGTGCGTGGACTCGGGTCCACTTCCGAAGTTCCGGCGAGAGAGCCCAGGGGTTTGCCTTTTTGACCTGCCATTGAAATGTCACGGGGCCACGCAGCAGTCACTGTGCCGCCGGATTTTGCGCGGATACCAAATCTTTTGGGTGGATTCTGCAGTAACGAATTTGAAATTTGAAATGCTAGGCGACGTGCTCAGAGATTCCAGTGCAGCTCATTATGGTGGCAACATTTATTTTGCCACGAAAATCGTGATCTTTTTTTTGGACAACGATGAATCATGATCTTTTTTTTTTGAGAGAACGATGAAATATCATGATCTCGTTATGAGTAAAAAAGGAAGAAGATAAATCTTGATCATTCTATTATGAGAACTGCTAAACATCGGAAGAATTCCCATCCCATACATGTAAGACGGTAAAATCAGTCAGTGCAGAATCCGATACTTGGACCATCCCACAGTGCAAGCAAGTGTCGAATGCAGGTCGTACATGAAACATCGTACGCACAGCAATTTCCAAGAGGATGTATAACTAGTTTGTTTAATTGGAGGTAGAGAATGTACAATAACCTTTTCTTATTCTACAACTTTTGTAATGGTTGTTTGTCCATGCCATACTCATTTATATATGTCATTTGTTATAAAAAATGTATAATGTTAAACACTTTACTCAAATATTGGTCAAGCTAAGATCTCGAAAAACGTGTGCACCACTTAAATAGGGCCAAATTATGAAACTAGAGTAAATATATTAAAAGGGATGGTCTAATTCTCAGCCAATTTAGATTTAAATAAATCTCAGTGCCTTGCACACAATTGCATAAAAGTGCAACTCTCGGTTCAGCACGAATCACGACGCAAAATTAAATGGCTAAGGAGACGATTACTAGATCTTAGTCAGTTGCACATAGTTGCAAACCACCATGTGCAACTCTCAGACCCGCATGAATCACGATGAAATCCAACAGCTAAATACTTGATTGATATTTATGTGCATATTTTTCTTAGTTGCACACAGTTGCAACTCATGTGCAACTCTCAGTCTAACACGAGGACGCAAATTTAACAACTAATTAAGGAGGCAACTGTGATTTAATTAGTTTTCAGACGAATTAGAATTAGCAAAAGCGATATTTCAAAGGTTGAGATCAAAGGATATCCCACAATCACCTTGGTTTGGATTGTAAACAATCAGCTGTACGTAAAGTAAGGTATATGTTATTTAGAAAAAATCGTGGATTTACATTTTCAGATCGCTTATTTTTAACTAGTATTTTTTTCATGAAGGGTGATTTGCTAAACTCAAAAGTTAGCTTCAACCTGATAGTACAATGCATAAGAGCTCGTATAAGGTCTTTGCATAATTAGGAAGCACAAACTGTATAAAAGGAAAAAAAAACGTAATGGAAGTACATGGAAAAATCACAAAACACCTAAGGTGATGGAGGGTCGCTCCGTAGATTACAGTACCATCTATCCGGGGTAAACATATGTCTCGCGCCTTTTCCAACCATATACAACCTCCATAAACAGCTATTTGTTCTCCGCACTTTGTAGAGAAGATCATTATGAGCAAATATACACACCAGTAAATGAACAGTACATGAGAATAATTCTTACAATTAAAAACCTAATCATTTCCACATAGCCCAAACTATCATATAATCCCTCCTACCTAAGTGAGAATTCTATAATTACGATATCTTCCACTTAACTAGTTGCCAACAATATATTTGTAACACTAAGAGGCGGGTAGAAACATAAACCCCTTGGATGACTGCAATATAGAACAGGCTATGGAACAAATGTTTGATTGTATCATCATGATGATGAAAACAACACTTTGAACTCCCATCCACTTGTGCTCTCCAAGGCTATCCTGGCTAAGGATGTCACCTTTCCGAGGATACCTCATGATTTTTATTTGAGCGACACTTTCATTTTCCATAATTTTATTATTATTTTTGACTGGCATTCTGAATGAACAACTTCTCTTTATATGAAATTCATTGAGATTTCGCCATTCTAATGTAGATCCCAGCAAAATTTGCCGGACCTTGTGTAAAATTGGACATTCCCAAGCGTCCAACAAGGCAACAAAAGCGTTCTATGCCACAAGCTAGGGTCTCGCCATGTTTTCATAATTGTAGCGATTGTATCGCTCTTGTGCCGGTCGATAAACTATAGAGTTGGATATTGTTCCAGATGAGTGGTATGGTCTATTCTCTTATCACACTAGAATCTGGTTTCCAATCCGTCCTTGACAGTAAATGAACCAAAGCGTGAAAATCATTTCTTCGTTGCCATTACACTAATCCATAAGTGTGAGATCCCCGCTTTTCAATAAACATGGGACAATGCTTTTCAGCATCTCATCCTTGAAAAGAAGGTTGAAAAGCCATTAACCAATGATGACCGAGTTTTTAGTTTGTAGATCTTGAATACCAAGACCACCACAATCTTTTGGACAAAAAATAACAATTAATCTAGCCATTATGTATTTCTTTTCATGCTATCGACATGCCAACAAAATCTTAGTCGGAAATAATCCAATATATAAAGTACCTCTTTTGGCAGCTACAAGATTCATAGCATAAAGTACCATATTACTTAATATTGGATTTACAAGAGCCAACCTTTTGCCAATAGATAGGAACTTTTCTTTCAAACTATTTAGCCTATTCTCGAGGTGGTCCTACACGTGTTTCCATTCGACGTTTGTTATTATCTAATAATAATGTATCGAATAACCAAATAACTATTTTAAAACTAGCATTGCTCACATCCAAATAATTTGGCATATTGAGTAGCCGCATCTTTTTTTTAACAGAACAATTTACTATTATGAAAATTTTAAACCCTGATATAGGTTTTTGAACGCTCACAATACTAACTTCCAAGTTCTTAGCCTTTTTTGTTTCCGTGGTTCATAAAAAAAGTGCAATCTGCTTATTGAAAGATAGATAGACCACCATCCACTAGATGTGTTTAACCAGTATTAAAATCAACATTCAAACATCGGTTCATCACATATATAACAATCAAAACTCGGAAGCAAAATACAAACGGAAACGAGAACAAATTAAGGTGCATGCAAACCAACAAGGTAAACTAGATAATTAAGCTGCTGCTGCATGTTCCACCACAACATCAGCATATGATATTGTTCATCTTAGATTCTTAGTACATACTATGATATTGTTCATCATTACGTTGAGGCTGATTACCATCGAGGGATCGAGGCCACGCAACCGCCGCAGTCAGTCACACAGACTAGAGGAGTCGCCCAGCGCGATAGAACTTAAAGGTGCTGCAGTCACCTATAGCGAAGTCTTGGTCGCACCTCCAGCTAGATCCTCTCTTCTGGTTATAACCTGGGTAGTCTTGTATTTGAAACGCAACTTCCTCAAGCAGAGTGAGCGAGGACTCAGATGCTAGCTGCTGGATACCCCATATGGAGTACGGGTGCTTGGTCTTGTGGGTAACGTGGATCTCACCGCCGAAATACGAGACCATGCCCTGCGCGGTCGCGAAGAAGGCCCTCACGAGCTCCTGATGCGACCTGCAAGCCAGCAGATTGATCCAGAGGTGTATAGTGCATGCGGAACAGATTACCACAAGAGAGTGCATGCACGTACTTGATCATATCCAGTTTGTCTTCGCGTCCATTGAAACCGGCGTGAGGAAAATTGAAGACGATCCGATCAAACCGTCTCAGCTGCAGATAAGCGTGGATATCCATCTCTTTCACGTCGATGCCATGCAGAACCGTGGCACCCAACCTCTCCAGCTCCTTCAATTTGACGCCGCATGGCTGTACTTGATGTTCAGTTCCTCTGTCGAAGAAGATTTGCACGCAAGAAATGCATGCGGAGAAAATTGTTCAGTGCAAACTAAAGATGATGACACAAATCACACCGGCCAAGATAAGCATGGGTGGCACCCATGCATGTTAGTTGATGCCAGAGCCTAGAAGAGCAGCCTTCAAATTACTACTCCTAGCCAGGACTACGAGCAACGGGAGAGCGAGAGGAAAGGGCCGAACCGTAGGAGTCGAGGGAGGTGGCGACGAGGTTCTTGCCGGAGCCGAACGCGGTGGCGAGCGCCAGCGAGAAGGAGAAGTCCCTGTCTCCCACGGTCAGTATGCTCTGCTCCGAGGAGTAGTGCTTCAGCCACTTCGTCTCATCGCTGGTCGCCACGGCGATAGCCTGCATTTCGTTGCCACGGCGACAGCGAGAGCAACTCTGCAGCTATAGCGTGTGAGGAAGTGAGGGATGTATGAGACTCCTGTTCGAAACTAACCGTCCCGCGGAGGGGTTTTTGACGTACTGGCGTGTTAACACCAGGCTAGTTCTACTGGACTAAGGAAGTAATTGAAACTGGGAAACGATAAATCAGAGGAATAATTCACGGCGGTGGCCGTTCCGCCCCTCCTCCCTCAGCCACCATGCCGTGTTCCAGTAGTTCATCTCTATTCCAAATCTAGCCAACCTCCAACGCTACAAGCCAGCGTTGGTTATAGCCACACACGCAACACACACGACTCACACCTAATCCGCAAGACGGGTTGGGCTTCGCTTCATCCGGACCGGCCTCTGGCGTGGCCCAACATCTTCCTTGTTCTGACCCATGTTGTCCTGGTTGTTGCTAGCCGTAGAAGAGTCACTAACAATCCCCACCTCTTTAAAACCGGCTTGACCCCAAGCCGGAGCTGCAGGGAACTTTTGCTTCAATGCCTCCAGGTCCTCCCATGTAGCCAATTCCAGGGACGAATCACTCCATTGGACCAAAACTTGCACAATGGCATCTCGACCACGCTGAACCAAACGTTGCTGCAACACTTGAACAGGAACTTGCATATCAGCATCAGATGATGGAAGATGAGGCTGTACCTGATGTTTTGGAGATAAACATGGCCTGAGCTGCGAAACGTGAAACACAGGATGAATGCGACTTGTAGTTGGCAGTGCCAATTTGTAAGCAACTGAACCAATCTTCTGCACAATGGTGTAGGGGCCGAAATACTTGAAGGATAGCTTATGAGATGCACGCCGAACCACTGAAGATTGTGCATATGGCTGCAACTTTAAGAATACCGATTCTCCCACAGCAAAATGGCGTTCGGTACGATTCTTGTCCGCCTGGATCTTCATTCTCTGCTTGACTCGAAGTAAGTGTTGGCGAACTGAATCTTGAATCACAACTCTTTGATCAAACCATTGCTGAACATCATTCACAGGAGCTGTATCCTCCACTGAAAGACCAAAATACCGAGGAGGATAACCATATGATACTTCAAATGGAGATTTACCCAATGCCGAGTGCCAATTAGTATTATACCAAAATTCACACAGAGGTAGCCACTTAGCCCACTGTTTGGGATGAGCACTGATGAAACAACGGAGATAACATTCAATTTGCTGGTTAACCCTCTCTGTCTGACCATCCGACTGAGGATGATACGCCGTACTCATATGAAGAGAGGTGCCTGTTCTCTTAAAGACCCCTTGCCAGAATTGACTAGTAATTTTTTATCACGATCTGAAACTAGAGTCACTGGCATGCTATGCAATTTATAGACATGATCGACAAAAACATCCACAATTTGCTGAGCAGTAAAAGGGTGACAGAGAGGTAGGAAATGAGCATACTTGGTGAAAGTATCCACAAACACAATGATGGAATTGTATCTGCTAGAAGATGGGAGACCTTCAATAAAATCCATTGTCACAACTTGCCAAGCCCCTGCTGGTACCTTCAATGGTTGTAACAACCCAGGGTACTGAATGCGTTCCGGCTTCGCTTGCTGACACACCAAACAAGTTTGCACATATTGTTGAATGCATTTTTTCATTCCCACCCATTTGAACAAGGAACGAATTCGTTTATAAGTCACTGGAAATCCTGAATGACCACCCACTGGACTGTCATGGAAGGCTTTCACAATCCTGAGATGTAATTCAGGGACTGCACCAATCCAGAGAACTCCATTTGCACGAATTAAGCCTTGAGTCAATCTGTACTTACCAAAACCAGTAGCAGGAGACAAGGCTAACTGAGTGAGAAGTGTCTGAGCCTTGGGATCATTAACATACGAATCCAGTACATCTTGTAACCATACTGGCTGTACCGAAGACATCGCACATAAATGTGCATGAGCATGAGGCACTCTGGACAAAGCATCGGCAACTCCATTCTCACTCCCCTTTCTGTAGATGATCTTGTACTGCAACCCCATGAGTTTAGTGAGCGCCTTGTGTTGCCAGTTGGTGTGCAAACGCTGCTCATTTAAGTTGGTTAAGCTCTTATGATCTGTGCGAATAGTGAACTCTCTCATCTGCAAATATGGCCTCCACTGTTCTACTGCAAGTAAAATAGCCAGATACTCTTTTTCATACACAGACAAAGTGCTGGTTTTAGGACCCAAAGCCTTGCTCACATAAGCTAACGGATGTCCATCTTGCATTAACACGGCTCCGATCCCTTTATCGCTAGCATCTGTATCAATCACAAATGTCTTAGTGAAATCCGGCAGGGCCAGTACAGGAGCTGACACGAGAGCTGCCTTAAGCGTATCAAAAGCCTCTTGCTCAACAGGTGTCCATACAAACAAGTTTCCCTTCCGAAGTAAATCTGTCAATGGCCTGCTGATGATGCCATAATGAGAGATAAATTTCCGGTAATAGCCGGTCATACCCAAAAAAATTCTAACATCTCTGACATTTTGAGGTACTGGCCACTTCTTAATCACTGCGATTTTACTGCTATCTGTAGCAACTCCTTGCTTGCTGATGACATGACCCAAATAAGCAATTGATTCTTGGCCAAAAGCACACTTGGACATTTTAACTTGCCACACATCCTTCTGTAACAATGACAACACTTGACGAAGGTGCTCCAAATGATCCTCCCAACTCTTGCTGTAGATCAATATATCATCGAAAAAGACCAAAGCACACTTCCGAAGAACAGGTGCGAGAGTTTCATTCATTGCTCCTTGGAAAGTGCCAGGTGCACCAGTAAGGCCAAAAGCCATAACTCTGAACTCGAAATGACCATTGTGTGTCTGAAATGCTGTTTTAAACTCTTCCCCAGGAGCCAGCCTGATCTGGTGATATCCTGCTTTTAAGTCCAGCTTCGAGAAAACACAAGCACCAGCCAATTCATCAAGTAGCTCATCTATGATTGGCAATGGATATTTCCCTTTAACTGTGAGGGCATTCAAGTGTCTATAATCAATCACCATTCGCCACGTGAGGTCTTTCTTCTTAATCATGATAACCGGAGAAGAAAAGGGACTGTTACTGAGTTGTATAACTCCTTGCTCCAATAATTCAGCTATCTGCTTCTCAATTTCAGACTTCAGTTCAGGCACCACACGATACGGTCGAATAGAAACCGGCCTAGCACCTTGTACCAATGGGATATGATGATCACAACGTCTTCGCGGAGGCAGGCCTTCCGGAGCTACAAACACACTTGCAAATTCATCCAAAACTGCTTGTATATTTGGATGAATCGGTTCATCCTCTGCCGCCAGAATCGCAGACAGTTCTACCAATGTATAAGCTACTTCGCCTTCACATTTACCATTGAGTGTAACATGTCTTCCTTTGTATGGAATTTTCATCCATTTCTGAGCCCAATCAACCTCCATAGGACTGTGCTGAGCAAGCCAATCCAGACCCAATATAGCATCATAAGAACCCAAAGGAAGGAACCTGAAAGTGGTGGAGAAGGAATTTGCATCCACTGTCCAAGGGCAGTCTACAATCTGTGAGTTGCAATTCAACATACCACCATCGGCAACCTTAACTTGAAGAGGCTTGGTAACAGTAACACCAGAAAGTTTATCCTGAAAGGCAGTATTCAGAAAAGAATGAGTACTACCAGAGTCCACCAGCACTGTCATCGAATGCCCTTGCAAACAACTGACAACTGCAAGGTTTGTTCACAATCTTTCTGCCCAAGAGCTGCAGCAGAAATCTGCATTGCTTGACCTTTAGTTGGTTCATCAATTGCATCACAATCATCATACTGTTGTTCATCTACTTGAAGAAATTCAAGCATCTCTTGTACAACATGTAGTTGAACCGAACTTTTGCACTGATGTTCCTTAGACCACCTCTCTCCACAAGTAAAACACAACCCCTTAGCCTTACGATAATTTCTCAGCTGAGTCCATTTATCTTCCATAGAAGATGTACGAGTAACAGGTTGCACAGGCTTGTCAACTGGTGCTCTGGAAACAGAATTAATGGGACGATTGTGCTGAAACGGATGTCGCTGAGTAGAGGATTGCGGGTACAACGGTGAGGATGGTGCAGAAACAAACTGTGGTTCCTCTTCCAGTTCCTCAAACAGCATCGCCAGCTCAACTGCCTTATCCAAATCAACCGGTTGCTGGATAGCTACCGCAATGCGAATAGCTGGGTTCAGGCCTTCAATGAAACAAGTTGTATAATGAACAGAATCTGGCGCTACTTCATAAGCTGCTAACTGATCATACAGTTCACAGAACCTCTCAACATAATCAGCAACAGTAGTAATCTGACGAATCTGTATCAATTTGCGCACTAGAGAGCGATGCTGATTTCGACCAAACCTGGTATGCAGATGCTGACAGAATTCAAACCAAGTTGCTCGAGGAATACGACGCCGTGCCGATTCCAGCCATCGGGCAGCCGCACCATCGAAACGAGCAGAAGTAAACTGGATCCATTGTTTCTCCGGAGTGCCCCAAACTTGGAAGTAATCCTCACATCTGTCCTGCCACAGACGCGGGTTTGTGCCATCGAATCGAGGTAACTCAACCTGAGGACCAATTCCATAAACATCAGCAGTATCCGCGTTCCCAACACCAGGATACCGAGGAATCGAAGATGAAGACGGATCCGTACGCGTACCTCTTGCCGGAGGAGGGATATACTTATCGTATCCCTTCCCCCGGTCGAACTTATCAAGGCAGGGCCCAACTGGCCGTTTGGTAGTAGCCGGAGCACCACCATGTCTCACGCTGCGGTTGCTCCAGATCCTCCGCATCCACGCTCGGAGTAGCATCCTCCGCACCGAAGCTGAACTCGTCGCGAAGGTCGTTGATGGTGGAGTCGAGCTTGACGGTGATGGCCTTGTTCAACTTGTCGGCGAAGGCATCGAGCTTCCGGTCCAGGAGGCTGTTGATCTCACCTTGGAGGAAATCGTAGGCGGCCTTCGCGTCCGGCGACAGATCCGCCATGACCGCTACGCGCCGCAGTTGCTTAAATCTGGTGTCGAATCGGTGATGGGGAAGCGCCACGATCAAATGAATCTGATACCAATTGTTAACACCAGGCTAGTTCTACTGGACTAAGGAAGTAATTGAAACTGGGAAACGATAAATCAGAGGAATAATTCACGGCGGTGGCCGTTCTGCCCCTCCTCCCTCAGCCACCATGCTGTGTTCCAGTAGTTCATCTCTATTCCAAATCCTAGCCAACCTCCAACGCTACAAGCCAGCGTTGGTTATAGCCACACACGCAACACACACGACTCACACCTAATCCGCAAGACGGGCTGGGCTTCGCTTCATCCGGACCGGCCTCTGGCGTGGCCCAACATCTTCCTTGTTCTGACCCATGTTGTCCTGGTTGTTGCTAGCCGTAGAAGAGTCACTAACATGGCGCTCAGGGAGATCAAGGGGCTGGGTCGCATTGGGTTCTGCTGTGGAGTGATCTTGGGCTGGATGTCCTCCACTAAATCTGCGCTCATGCATGGGAATGCGCACTGCTAAGTGAATTGTGCAGTCTTTACTTTCGAGATGGCCTTTATTAGGAAGCATAGGAATTTTGAACGAACGGTGGAATGATCAGTATTACCCTCCACCAGTAATTTTTTACGTGGGATCTATATAAGACTCACCAATTTTTATGGAGTACGAAAAATCTATTTACATGGCTGACCATGGAATAAACCCATCGTGTGCTCACTCGTAGGGTCGAAATAAAACTCAATACTCGCGAGCTTGACGAGTACTCGATCGATAACTCGGGTCCTATCTTATCGAATTCAGACACCAACAAGCCGAGCCTAGTTGGTATTTTTAACTCGTTAAGAAAACAAGTTTAGTGAGTCCAGTAAGCTTGTTAATATATTTATATTGATATGCTAACTTATAAATAAGTCAACCGTAAAGATCACCCAAGACCTTTAGGACAAATATATATGGGCACTCGGGTCAAAGTCTCCAAAATTTACCTGCAGATGCATCAACAATAAACCACCCTTCTTTTACTCTTGATCCATGATGAATTGATTAGGTTGTTAGTTTCTTAATGAGTTTATCAAGCTTATCGAGCCAACTTGAGTGTTGATTGAGTCGAGCCAAGATGAGGTCCTTAGCTTGTCAAGTTAACGAGTTAAGTCAAGCAAGCTATTTTTTGCGGGGAAGCAAGCTAACTAAAGAGTATTTACGAGTTGAGTCAAGTTGGCTCGATATCCACCCGTACTCACTCATGAGCCACGTCGCCCACTCTCTTGCATCCCCTTCTCCTCTTATTCACTTCCTCGGCCCTTCCTCTCGCCATTCCTCGAACTCCACTTCCTCTCGATCTCTCTCACTAGCTCGCTAGTGGATTGCGCTCTCCCTCCTTAACCCTACCGTACCTCTCCGCGGGGCGCTGGCCATTGCAGCCGCGGCTGCTTCCGGCTCCCTCCCGCATGCTCCCGCCAGTGACGAGTCGGTCCAGGGCTCCATCCACGGGGCGTTGTGCCCGTCACAGTTTCCAGCTCCTCCCGGCGCGCTCCTGCTTGGGATGATTCCGCTTGGTGCACCATTTTGTGTGGGCACTTGTGGGATCGGCCACTTTCGTTACATTCATGCTTTTTTGGATCGGTCACTTTCCAAAAAGGGATGGTTTCCATTTTAAGTAAGATTAAGGATTCACTCGCTTTCCTAAAATGGTATATGTGTGAAAGTGGCCACTTTTAAATCTAAAAATTTGTTGACAATTGTGCAGCCAGGTTCACTTTTATAAGGTTTTAAAATTAAATTTAGGGTCTAAGGGCGTGATTCTTAGAGTGGTTCCACTCTAATACTCAATCTAACTAATAAGCCTTTTGGGTCTCGGGGATAGTGAGAACAATTTTTTGACAAAAAATAAAAATCAAATTTAAAGTTTCTAAAGGATCTAAAAAATGTCTACACGTAGACACTGATGTATACAACTATAGAAATATCATTGCGAAAATACCGACAAAAGTGTGGATCTAAATATTGTGAATAGTTTAAATTTGTAAAATTCCAAAATTTGTCAGATTGTATATGTTTGTGTTTCCTAGAATATACAACGAGTTTTCCATTAAGCTTTTGCACAATAGTAGGATACATCATTGGTTACATCCCCAATTTTTTTCAGAAAGGACTACATGTAGCCTGGTCCTAAAGCAATTTTCTGGAACCCAACCCACTATGTTGTTATTTGATAAACCATTTTTTGCCAACCCAGAAATCCTAATTTTATTTGGAAAGTTCCGGGGGAAACTCCTAACTAGGATTAAAAGCAATGGGAGGAGGGAGAGGAAATGGCCGAATCGTAGGAGTCGACGGAGGTGGCAACGAGATTCTTGCGAAAGCCGAACACGATGCAAGTGCAAGGGAGAAGGAGAAGTCCCCATCTCTCACATGCTCTCCTTCGAGGAGGTGCTTCAGCCATTTTGTCTATCACATGCTCTCCGTCGACGAGGTTCTTGCAAGAGCCGAACACGATGATGAGGTTTTTGTGGGGTGTGACTGAGATTTCAAGGCACATATTTATGTGGGACTCCACTTGTACACAACATATAGATATTAAACAACATAGACTGACACAATTCATCATATGCTAGTGGTGAATCCAACACTCTATGAGAATATACTCTTTTGTCACTTTTAATTTATTTTTTAATATATTTTTCTCTCAATACCAACACATACAATCACTTTCAACACATTCTTGCTTGCTCGAAACTTAGATAACTTGCAGACACATCATGATAAACAACTTAGTACAAAGCAAAATATCATTTCCTCAACTCCTCGTAGTTCGATGTTCTTACTTCAGCACTTACAGCCATCATGTACCAGCCGATTTTGGTACCCATGCATGCTTGGCCCCCCACAAAATCTGGTCACTGCTGCAAAAACAAAAAAAAACCGAATGTAACATTTTTTTCTATGTATGAAGCATTTTTCCGTGACTCTGCAAAAACCGTCGACGAAATTTATTGTAACATTTTGAACAGACCAATCCAGCAAAAAAACAATAGTGCACCCGACATTTGCAGCAAAACGTCAGTAAAATTGGGTCACCTTTGCAACAAAATAAATCAAGTGATCCAACTTAAATGTACATCGAATCCATCATTATGGAAACTTTTTTACAACATTGAAAAATTATATGTACCATACATCTTTGTACCATTTTACACGTGGATACACAACAAAAATCCGGACATGTTTGTAGCAAATCGCAACACTATAGGCAACATCGATAAATCCCTGAAAAAAGACCTTTGCCATCGATCATGGATACATCGCCTGCGCCGATTGAGCTCGCAGCCGGCGAATCAGACTCGCCATCGGTCAGATCGAGTGAACACTATTAAAACACTCGCGGATGCCGTCTTCTCATGGTCCAGCGGCGTGCGGCAAGTTCGCCTTCCATATCCTTGGCGAGCTCTACCACGTCGTCCATGGAGATCTCGCCTGGAGTGGGTGATGCGTGTAAATCATGTGCATATTTATGCATGTTTAAACCGTATATTTATCATGAAAATGACGATATATCACTCTATACATGTACCTATTCATTGATGTGCAACTTTTTTTGCAAAAATCCTTGAGTATTATTTTCTTACAGTTAAGGATTGAATTCTGGAGAATATAAATATTTATTAGAAGAATTATCTGATTGGGGGTTGCTAAAAATATAGAAGATCCGAAACTTAGCGAAACAAGACTTAACATACACCGGTACGGCCGGGCGACACCATACCATCCACCATACCGATGTCGGTTAGATCTGAAGGAGATATGCCCTAGAGGCAATTAATAAAGTGATTTTATTTGTCATGTCTCAATTGTTCATAGTATGTTTTTGTACCATGCTATAACTGTATTAAGAGGAAACATTAATGCAAGTGTGGTATGTAAACAACCAGGTCCCTAGTAGCCTCTATTTAACTAGTCCGTTGGGTAATATATGATCAAGGTTTCCTGATCATGGACAATTACGTCGGTTGACAATGGAGTCATGTCATTGGGTGAATGACGTGATGGACATACCCAAAAGATAGAAACGTAGTGCTCATACCTTCGACTGTGAGATCATATCAAATCGCTGCTTCTGGAAGGTGCATTGAAACGCATCAAACGGCATGTCTTATATAGCGTGACAATAAAGGTGACACTTTCTAGTATTGGAAGGAAGCAATCGAGGCAAGTGATCAAGAGCGGAAATTGCCAATCCACATAGCAGGATAGATACTCTGGGCCCACTCGGTGAGATTACATCAATGAGCTTACAAGCATGTGACTAGGTCACGGGATGTAATATCACAGACGAGTAAAGATAGATTTGTCAATGACGAGATCATGCTCGGTAATCGTGATACCGGAGAATGATGCTTGGACAATCTAAGTATCGCTAGGCAAAAGGATGAGACTGGACGTCTAAAGGTTCAAACGATGAAAAGACATTCGTGGACGCATAGGGGCTATCATGGGTATCCAGACCCCACTGTTATTCATTGATCCGAGAACGTGTCTCGATCATGTCTGTGTGATCCCGAACCGTAGGCTAACACACTTAAGGGTAGGTGACATTTTAATTAGATTGGATGTGAGAGAAATAAACCGGGGAACACCGGAAGCGTTCCGGGACATGTCCGATGGAGATCCGAGGGCAACAGAATATGTTTCGGAGCTCGTATGAATTAAATAATATGTATTTAATATTAATAAGTGTTATTAATGATTAAATATTTTTTTTATTTAATTAAATTCGAATTTTAAAGGCATTAAATCAAAATGGGCCATTAGGGGAAAACCCCATTTGGGAAATGGGGGGGAGGGGGCCAGCCACCCTAGGTGGGCCGAATGGGGCCCACCAAGGGGCCGGCGCACTCCATGGCCGGCGGTGGCCATGTGGGAATAGTCCCACATGGCCTAGCCGATGGGTGTGGCCTCCCTCCTCCACCTATATATATGGGTGCCCCCATGCCTTGGAAATCCATCCCATCTCCTTCTTCTTCTCTCCTACCTTGAGCGTGGTTCCGTTTCTGGAGCTGCGTACGAGGAGGGAAGTCTCTCCAGTATACGCACACCGCCGTGCTACTACATCCAATCTTCCGCTTCCGCTGCTCTGCTGGATCTAGATCCCGGAGGTCGTCATCTACACCGTACGTGTGTGGAACTACGAGGTGCTACAAGGGTGGCACTTGAAGACGTCTTCTTCCTTACACGACCTTGAGGTCAGCGCCGTCGGCTTCATTGACAACGTTTGTGTGGGAACGTAATCCCGCTTTCTGTCTACGAGGGTACGTATATCAATCCCCTCCGTTACGGTATATCTGCATAGTAATAGATCTTGGCTAGTTTATGGTTATCGTTGCTAGGAAAAAATTTGTTTTCTGCCTACGATTCCCTTCAAGATCCGCGCCGTCAATCCAAACAACTTTCACAAAGAGGACCATGTCTAATTCGTAACAGAGAACCCTCGAAAATCAAGTTTCATCCGCAGCCACTATAAGAAGGAGTGGGGACATCCACCAGAAGAGATACCAATCTACTATTCCCTCATGAAGTGATGTCGCTATCATCGATCCACCACCATCTCCATCACCATAGTCATACTCTACTTATAATTTAGATCTCATCGTGATTGGCAACATTTTAAGAACTATCAATCATTCATCTACAACTACTATTTTATATAATGCTTTATATTGCTGATATGATCGCGATGTGTGAGTAGTCCACTCGGGCCGGGGGCTGAGGCCTAGCCTTGCAGCATGTGCAATCTAACCAATGGGCTATGTGGCTGACCAGGGTGGCAGGGTCATCAAAAATTTGTGGCCTCACTGGCCCACTGGGTATACGAGGCCCACCAGGGTGGCCCATTTCATCAAAAATTTGTGGCCATAACTGGCCCATTGGGTATACGAGGCCGACCAGGGTGGCAGGGTCATAAAAAAAGATTGATTGCGTGAACAGGTGAACGATGCCTAGGTTGGTTTTGAGGTGTATAAGGGCATGTACCATGGGCTGATGTCAGCCTTCTCTTAGAGATGCCACGTAAGATTTTTGCTTAGTTGGAGGAGAGAGAACGAACCGAGAGGGGGTTGTCTTCATCTTACCTTATCTAAGGGATGATCTCTTAAAATTAAGAGAAGACTATTTTCTCAATTGTATCATATGACTTCTCTTATTAACATATTTTTAATCAATTCTCATTGATTTCTAGAGATGACAGTAAGAGATAACACACTGTACGACTTATATAATTTATTGTCTTCTCTAAATGACGTGGAGTACTAAAAAATAGAAAGAGGACTCGCCTGCAGCCTGCTAATACTGGCTTAGTGATTTTGGCCATTCACAGGGCCAATCGAACTGCACTATGTCCCAATAATGCTGTCAAAATATCTATGGGGTGGAGTGTGTAGGAGCTGTTGTATCATGGTCCAGCACATTTTTCTGGAAATGGAAGCAATGGAGCGCCATCTCACTTGGACGAGGAGGCTAGAAATTTGTCTGTAAAAATTCATAATGGAAAAAAATACTATCACCGGTTGCGGGAGGGAAGTCACCAAATTGACGAGGGAGGTAGAGAAATCCATCCACGCATTTTCCATTACTTCGAGATCTACGGAGTTTCACCTCACATGAAGGTTAAATTTGCGGCCCTAAACATGATAGGCAACGCCGCTCTGTGGCTTAAAACTATGGAAAAACGACACAAATTTGTTCACTGGGATGAACTCTGCACAACAGTTGTTATTCGCTCGGGGCAAGAGTAAGCACACTTTTTATATGCGTCAGATGTTAGCGGTTAGGCAAACTAGCACAGTAGTGGAGTACACCACTCGTTTTGATACCCTGAAACACCAGATACTGCTTGAGGATCCATACACTAGTGAGGTGTTTTTTGTAGAACATTATCTAGCTGGGTTGCGTGCTGATATTCGCACTGCAGTTCTTTTACATTGTCCTGAAGACACAGAAACTACTAGTTTGTTGGCTCGGTTGCAGGAAACGGAGCTAGACAATGCTCAGCTGTCAAATCATACTACTGAGAAGCATAAATCTAAGCAGTACCACCATAATACTGAGAAGCATAAATCTGGGCGTGCTGAAGAGTCTAAAAAGCATGATGGCCAGCGTCGGGATGATAAGCTGGAAGCACTGAGAGCTTATCGCAAGGCCAAGGGGCTTTGTTTCACGTGTGGCGAGAAATGGAACCACACACACAAGTGCCCTGACCAAATTCCTCTGCACATCATAGAAGAACTTCTGGAAGTGCTACAGAGTGATGAGGAGGACAGTAAATCTCAAGGCACTGAGTCCTCTGATTCAGACGGTGACTGCTGTCTCCTGGCTCCTTTGGCAGAGAAATCTAAAAACAAAAAGCGGCGAACTATAAGGCTTCATGGCATGATTGATAAACAACATGTTCTTATTCTGGTTGATTCGGGAGCAAATGCATCATTTAACAGTGCAGATTTGGCTGCCAAGCTGGAGCGTCCACTGGTCGATTCCACACCAGCTCGTTTCATTGATGCTAATGGGGCTGCCTTAGTCAGTGCACAAATATTGCCTCAGGTTCCATGGTTGTGCCAGGGTCATTCCTTCGTACAAGACCTGCGTGTTCTGCCGTTGCCTTGCTATGACATGATTCTGGGTGCGGATTGGTTAGAGCAGCATAGCCCTATGTGGGTGCATTGGAAGAAACGCTGGATGAAATTCACCCACAACAACAAGCGAGTTCAACTGAAAGGAATTTCTGACCACAATAATGACTGTCGTCCAGTGTCAGCAACTAAACTCCACGGGCTTCTTCGTAGGGGTGCCATTGTGGAATGTGTACAAGTGCAACCTGTCCATCAGGAGCAAGAGCTGAACTCAGTAATTTCGAGTGAGGAGGTTACCACAGTTCCTGTGCCAGTCCAGCAAATTATGCATGAGTTTGAAGCCATGTTTGGGGACCCAACTGAATTACCACCTCGTCGTACTTGTGATCACCAAGTTCCTCTGATGCAGGGTGCTCAACCAGTTAATGTGCGGCCATACAGATACACACCTCATCAGAAAACCGAGATCAAAAGACAAGTGCAAGCAATGCTGAAGCATGGCACTATCAGGCGCAGTTCTAGTCCATTTGCTTCACCTGTGCTCCTGGTGCGCAAGAAGGATGGCACGTGGCGATTCTGTGTGGACCATCGTCAGCTAAACAACATAACAATCAAGAATAAACATCCTCTGCCCATCGTTGATGAGCTACTTGATGAATTGGCAGGAGCCAAATGGTTCAGTAAATTGGATTTGAGCTTGGGTTATCACCAAATCTGTATGGCTGACAGGGAAGAACATAAGACTGCCTTCCGCACACACCAAGGGCTATATGAATTTATGGTCATGCCTTTCGGCTTGACTGGAGCACCAGCCACCTTCCAGAGTGCAATGAATTTTTTATTTGACAAATTACTACGCCATGGTGTTTTGGTGTTCATGGACGACATTCTCATTTATACTCCCACTCTAGAGGCACACCTTGATCTGCTTCGACAGGTGCTGACCATCCTAAAGGAGAACAATATTATGATCAAGAAATTCAAATGTCTGTTTGCTCAAACCCAATTGGAATACCTCGGGCACATAATCAGTGGAGAAGGAGTGGCCACAGATCCAGTCAAGGTACTAGCAGTTCAGAGCTGGCCAGTACCAAGGAATCTGAAAGAACTGAGAGGCATCTTGGGCATGACAGGTTACTACCGAAAATTTATCAAGAATTATGGAATCATCTGTCGGGTCTTAACAGACATGTTAAAAAAGGGGATTCAGTTTCAATGGACACCGGCTGCTGATGAGGCATTTCGGGCTCTCAAACTTGCTCTTACTCAAGCTCCAGTTCTAGCTGTGCCGGATTTCTCCCAACCTTTTGTGCTCGAAACTGACGCCTGCCAGACAGGGATTGGTGATGTTCTGATGCAGAAAGAGCACCCTATTGGCTATCTCAGCAAGCCCTTATGCCCAAAGAATCAGATGCTTTCTACCTATGAGAAAGAGTGCTTGGCGATATTGCTTGCAGTAGACAAGTGGCGCCCATACCTGCAGTGCCAGGAGTTTACCATCCGCACAGATAAAAAGAGCCTGTTACATCTCACTGAACAACGGCTCATGACAGGCATGCAACACAAGGCCTTTGTCAAGTTATTGGGACTCAACTACAAAATTCAGTACAAGAAAGGTATTACCAATTCGGCTGCCGATGCTTTGTATCGACGGGATCATGGCAATTCCATTCTTGCCATATCCTCAGCAGAACCTACATGGTTACAAGTGCTGACAGAGGGATATGCGGATGATCCACAGCTCAAACATTGCTGACCGAATTGAGCCTCTCCACTCCCAATGATAAAGGGTATTCACTAGACCACGGTGTCATTCGTTTTCATGGCCGCATCTGGGTGGGTAACAATTATACAGCTCACAACCACATCATCCAGTCTCTGCACTCCAGTGGCATTGGAGGTCATTCAGGTGTACTGGCTACATATCAGAGGGTGAAGAGAATGTTTGCCTGGCCAAAGATGAAACAGACAGTAAAAGCTTACGTCAGTTCGTGTAATATTTGCCAGCAAGCAAAGGTGGAACACACCAAACTGCCAGGACTGCTACAGCCACTGCCCATCCCTCCATTTCCATGGCATACAGTGAGTCTTGATTTTGTGGTAGGGCTTCCGAAGTCACAGGGGTTCGATGTAATCTTGGTGGTAATTGACCAAGTATGCCCATTTTCTCACTCTGAAACATCCATTTATGGCGGCACAAGTGGCTCAAACCTTCCTGGATGGCATTTACAAACTGCATGGTCTGCCCAAATGCATAATCTCAGATAGAGATAAGGTATTCACTAGCAACCTTTGGCAAGAGCTCTTCAAGTTGACAGACACCCAACTCATGATGAGTTCTGCTTACCATCCCCAAACGGATGGTCAGATCGAGCATCTGAACCAATGTCTGGAAGGTTTCCTTCGCTGTTCTGTGCATGCCAAGCCTACTCAATGGTCTAAATGGCTTCCTCTTGCGGAGTACTGGTACAATACGTCATACCATTCTGCACTCCAGCGTTCTCCATTTGAGACGCTCTATGGACATGTTCCCAGGCACTTCGGTATTCCAGACGAAGCACAGGTATCTTCACCCGACCTGGATGCGCTGCTGCAAGAACGAGAGGTCACCATGTCCCTGCTTCAGCAACAACTACTTCGTGCTCAAGCCAGAATGCGCAAACAAGCAGACAAACATCGAGTCGAGCGCACCTTTGATGTTGGGGATCAGGTGTACCTCAAACTTCAGCCCTACATCCAGACCTCCATCGCGCGCCGCCATACTCAGAAGTTATCCTTCAAGTTCTACGGCCCGTACAAGATCACTCAGCGTGTAGGAGCTGTGGCGTACAAGCTTGCATTACCAGCTGGCAGCCGCATCCATGATGTTGTTCATGTCTCTCAACTCAAACGGCACCTACCCCCCGCGCATCAGGTCAGTGATGATCAGGCTGTTTTCTTACTTTGACTCTACAGCAATTGTACAGCCGTTGGCGGTATTGGCCACCCGCATCATCCAGCGTGGGGGCGTGGCGGTGGCGCAAGTGCGTGTGGTCTGGGATGAAGCAACTCCACCGACGAGCACCTGGGAGGATGCCGCTGTTCTGAAGCAATCCTTCCCGGCAGCACTGGCTTGACAAGCCAGCTCTCAAGGAGGGGCATGTCACGGCCCAGGTGGTGGCCCAGGACGACAAGGCCCAGCCCAACCCAAGAGACGCGTGAAGACACTAGCCCGGACGTTGCGGGCAGAGGACGGCATCGCAGCAACTACTTAAGGAAACGTCTCCGTGAGAACAACTTGAATAGAATTGATGTATCTCGTGATCTCCTTGTAGCTACTTCCTTCGAAATCCAGATTGTCACTCCGAACCTGTGATTCCGATACTCTGAATCCCTAGTGAGGACGTAACAAGGGGCTTTGGCATCGGTGGCTAGCTGGGGATTCGCGACGGACTCGGGCGGGCAAGGAAACGTGCCATCAACGAAGCCTGTCAGTAGGTGGCTCCGAAGAACCGTGGTGACCTGGGCCTTCCAATACAAGTAGTTCTCAGGGCTGAGGCGGATCGTGATCATCAGGGCGAAGTTGAAGGGGCCCGACGATCCACCAGATGACGAGGAAGAACCGCCGCCGAAGTTGAGCGAAGGGTTGGAGAGCTTGGATGAACTCGTTTTGGAGCCAACAGACGCCATGGACATCGGCGAGGAGGTCGCCATCGTTGCAGCGGAATAGGAGATGCCGAGCGGATCTAGGTTTGCGCCTATATGACAGGTACAAGGTACAATGGTATGGGTACAGTACATGTACGGGTAAGATACAACCGTATTCAATGGCAGAGCCAGCACAGTGAGCTAGCCTGGGCAAAGTCTTTAAGACTAATGAACCATGGCCGTTTGCCCAAAAGAACAGTGACTTATTCTTCATTACAAGCTAAATGTTTAACGAGAGATACTAGGCATAGTAGCCCGGGCAGCTGCCCAGGCTAGCCGGGCTGAAGCTCCGCCACTGACCGTATTCCGTCAGGTTAGATCCTATCTATTAGGAAGTTTATCACGCCCGATCTCTTTGGGTGGGGTTTCCATTAACTCTGCGATCGTGGCAATCTGAAACGCCAAACGGTGCATGCGTGTGTGAACATTTGCATTTGTTATTTCGAACGTAAATATTTTGAACTGTTTTCAAATGCAGGATCACCTTGACGTGAAATTTTAAGAGAACAACTTTAAAAAATGATACTCCCTCTGATTTTAAATAACTGTCGCCAGTTATGTTAAGAGTTATACGTGCTTAGTTCATTTTGCACGACATTTAAAGTGGATTGGAGGGAGTAGTACACTTTTTTGAGCCCCATGTACCTACATCCCCGCTCATTTCAGATTATGTTGTACCAAAAAATCCCAAAAATAAAATGACACAGTGTGTAGTGTAGTTGTTTTGACCTGTTGAGTCTCACTCTGATATGTTTTACTTACCGCTCCGGAGAAACAAGGGGAAAAACCCATGAATTAGTTTTTCAGATATATTTGTTGCCACATGATATTTTTGTATGTGCCACATCCTATCTGTTTTACCTCCTACTTTCTTATGTGACATTGTATAATATTGTAATGTACTTATGATTTTTCTAGGATTTTATTTATATATTAATTATACTACAAAATAATTTCCAAATGTTAGGATTGTGCATGTATATGGATATGGGCATATCAACACAACTTTCACTTCCAAAAATAAGTACAGAAGATCTTGGTCATAACGAAGTATGCACTGTTTACTTGTTTACTTTTGACGAAATGCAGAAGGTTGTTGGATTACATCTAAGCATCAATCACACTAAAATATATCACGAGACGCATGAACCCAATAATTATGGTCAAGGCCACAAATCATGCCCTTTATTTTTGTCATTATTTGTTCAGAATATCATGAGTGTCAATGGGCATGACAAATAGAAGCTAAACCTACGCTGACTAAAAGACACACACATGCAAGCCGCCCGAATAAACATTTTTTCGAAAAGGTGAGTATATCCCTGGACTCTGCGTTAAGCTATGCACACAACTAGTTTATTACAAAGCTCATATTTCGATCAAGTTATTACAAATCAATGATCACACAAGATCGACACATGAATCAACCAACGGAAAAGCTCGACCATATAGTAATTTCCATTCTGTAATCTACTACTATGTCACCAGTAAGCCTGGTTGTACATATCCTAAGCGCCCGTTAGCGGACGGTTGCATCTAGTAACCATAAGCTCATGCTGATCTGACGGGAGTATAGTGGATCATAGCTGGATCCAGTGAGTAGCCATTTGTGTTGTCAAAAACTTTGACGCTCTAGTCTTGTTAAAAATGTTTATGTAAATCCATATCGAGCTACATAAAATTGAAACACCTATGTATATTCTAGGAAGATGCAAGCCAAATTCAGCAATATAGGCATATCCGCCTTCTGAACATGAGCTTTAAATTTTTGACGAAAGTAGCAACGCATCATATTTCCCAAATTTCTCAAGGTTATTAGACCAACACAAACTGCCTTTCTGCCAGGCCGCCACATCTTAGAGGGTGTTGTGGTGCTGCACAAAACCATCCATGAAATTCATCGGAAAAAATTGGATGGGGTCTGGTTTAAAATCGATTTTGAAAAGGCCTATGACAAGGTCAAATGGTCTTTCCTGCAACAGGCTATGATGAAAGGTTTTGATCCCATTTGGTGTAGATGGATTAATGATTTTATTCACAAAGGAAGTGTGGGGATTAGAGTGAATGATGACATAGGTCACTATTTTGAAACTTGTAAAGGTTTAAAACAAGGTGATTCACTATCACCTTAATTATTTAATGTTGTTGCAGATATGTTGGCATCTTGATTGCAAGAGCCAAAGAAGATGGTCAAGTAGAAGGTCTAATACCACATCTGGTGGATTGTGGGATTTCTATTCTAAAATATACGGATGGCGCTATTCTCTTCATGGAACATAATTTGGAGAAAGCTCTAAATATGAAACTTATTCTTTGCATTTTTTAGCAACTTTCTGGCCTAAAATAAATTTTCACAAGAGTGTTTGTTTAGGGAAGGCAAAAGATGTTGAGGCTCAATATAGGGAGATTTTCGGCCGTGAGTCAGGAGTTCTTCTGTTTAGATATCTGGGAGTTCCTATTCATTTCCTGAAATTAAAAAATAGTGAATGGAAATCAATAGAAGACCGTTTTGAAAAGAAATTGGTTTGTTGGCTTAGCAAGCTTCTTTCTTATGGAGATAGGCTAATTTTAATTAATTCGATTCTTACCAGCTTACCGATGTTTATGATATCTTTTCTTGAAATACCAAAAGGGGTATGGAAAAGATTAGATTTTTCTCGATCACGCTTTTCCTGGCAGAGTGTTGGTCATAAAAAGAAATATAGACTTACAAAATGGAGCATTATTTGTAGACCAAAAGATCAAGGGGGTCTCGGGGTGGAGGTATTAAAGATAAAAAATAAATGTTTGCTCTTTAAATGGTTGTTTAAACTTCTAAATGAGGAAGGAGTTTGGCAGCATATTATTACAAACAATTACCTTCACTCAAAATCTCTATCTCAAATTCAAGCAAAACCAATAGACTAAAATTTTTGGAAGGGACTTATACGAGTCGAGGAAGAGAGTTCTTCTCGAGAGGCTCTTTCAAGGTTGGCGATGGACATAATACAAGATTCTGGGAGGATGTGTGGTTAGGTGATTCCCCTCTTGCTCAACAATATCCGACGTTGTATAACATAACCCATAGAAAAAAAGTTTTTGTGGCACATGTTTTGGATCAAGAGCATCCAAATATCCAATTTAGACAAGCTTTGACAGGAAATAGATGGTTTCGTTGGCTGCACTTGGCGAGCTGGCTAATGGATATCCATTTAACTGAAAATAAAGGTACGTTTGTTTGGGGGTTAACTAACTCATGAGTTTTTACTGTCAAATCAATGTACTTAGATTTTATGAATGGTTACACAAAATATCTTCGTAAGTATATTTAGAAAATAAAAGTGGCACTAAAGATAATAATTTTTATGTGGTTTCTAAACAGGAGAGTTTTGTTAACCAAGGATAATCTGATTAAACATAATTCGAATGGTAGTACAAAATGTTGTTTTTGTGATCCAGATGAAACGATAAAACATCTTTTTATTTCCTGCCCAATTGCACGTGTAATTTGGTGTATTATTTACATGGCTTTCAATATTACTCCACCAACTAATATCACAATATTTTTTGGAAATTGGTTGAATGGAGTGAGCAAGAAAGACAAAACCCAAATAAGAGTGGGGGTTTGTGCTTTGCTTTGGGCCATCTGGCATTTTCGAAATGATTATGTGTTTAACAGAGCCAACAATATTTCTTTCTTGCAGGTTATTGCTTTGAACATGCACTGGATCTGTACGTGGTCCTTTCTCCAGTCAGAGGACCAACGGCAGGCCACAGATATTGGGTGCAACTGTTTGGAAATGGTCGCACAAGAGTTCTACACCCAATTCGGCTGGAGATGTGCATAGCATGTTGATGCATAGGCGTTCCATGTTATTTTGTGTTTTTCGCTGGTTGATACATGTCTCAACCCTTTGTGATCCTTAAATTGTAAGACTTTTCAAATATTTTTAATAAAAGCAATAAAGGCCGTATGCATCATCCTGATGCAGAGGCTGGGGTAGCTCCCCCTTTTCAAAAAAATGTATATTCTAGACTTAGTTTGTTGTCGATTTCATTTAACCAATTTTGAAACATATTTGCAATACTGATTGGTGACGAAAGATTGCAAGTAATATAAACAATATGCCAAATAATACGGGCAAAGTCCCTCCCTAACACAACTACAATATAAACAATATGCCAAATAATACGGGCAAAGTCCCTCCCTAACACAACTACAACTCATAGTTGATGACTCTCTCCATCACTAGCACCACCTAACATCGGCCCACTGTTCTATGGTGGCAACGATCGATAAATACTTGTCAACGATAGCTCGTATACGTAACATATTTTTCACAACTCAGGTGACCTCCATCTTTCATCAGATGACGAGTGGTAGAAATGGGCCTAGATGGCTCTTAAGTAGTACCTTTGGGTCAGAGTATGACTAGTCGTGGTATATAGGGGTCCAGCTGGTTAATATTGGTAGAAGTAAGCCTAGATGGATCTGATTTTTTTTTTGCGGGCGGATCTGATTCATTCTTGTGGGTACAAGAGTGACTAGGAGTGGTATATGTGGGTTATGATGACCACATAACCACTTCCAGAATGCATAAGGGAGTAAATTAGTGTTATTTCCTATATTTTGTTTAAAAAAGGGACCCATATTTATTCCCTATACTGCATACAATCTTGAATCTTTGTAGGAAGAGAAAACAAACCACAAAAACAGATAGATGCAAGTGAATAAATCAATAATAAACCCAAAAGTACGTAACTGGAAACAGGGAGAAAGGCCAGCAAACAAATGCAAAGAGATGTGCTTGCATCTTCATTACCACATTGCAGTTCATACTTTCTACTACTGGACATCTACTCATTTACACGGTGATAGGTAGTGCCTCATCAGCGTGCACGCCATGTCCATGGAAGTTTAAGGTGTTCCGCAAGATTGAAAAGTCGTCCCACGTCAAGTTCACCAAAATACAACTACACACCACAAGTTCCACAACTAGTTCGTTACTACAACTACACCACAAGTTCCATAACTAGTTCGTTAATACTACTACCAGTTTGTTAAATTTCACTAATATGTAAGGTGCCCCCAATTCCCAACTCCCAGTGTGGCTTTGCCACTGCTCGCGTAGTCAAAGTACGCCGAGACATATTTATCTCGGCAGTTGTAGCAGTAGCATGCACATTCTTCTTGAGCTTCATTCGGTATCACACGGAACATGAAAGTGCAGCAGTGACCCAGAGGAAAAGGTTGATTGGACCTTGGACCTTCTCCTCTCTTCTGGTTATAGCCGGGGTAGTCTAGTTTCTGGAAACTAACTTTGTCAATCATAGTCAGAGAAGATTCCAAGGCAAGTTGCTCAATATCCCACGCGTCGTATGGATATCCTATCTTGTGGCTAATGTGGATTTCACCATAACGCTGAAGCAGCTCTCGTGCATTGCGAAAGAACCCCTTCACCAGCTCCCTATGCAAGCTAAGATCAGAACAAAAAAAAGGATAAGAAGGCGATACAAAATGTCAGTTATTAAAGCATTAGCTTTTCAGAAAATTTTCGGGTTCAGTCTAAATAAGAACCACCAGTCAACTGTGACCGTCAGAACAAAAAAGAAGGGCCCTCGACAATATGAAAAAAACATGTACATAGACTATGCTATAATTAATACATTAACCTTCAAAAAAATCATACTAAAATGTCCATTTTAGTATCGTGGTATTATCATCTCTTATCACTTCTCTTCTGTTTTGCATAAAACAGAAACATCCATATTTGTGCAGTGCGCATGAATTTTCTACATATTCACATGCATATCGTACATACCAGAATGTTTTTCCATTTTTCAAAACATTAGGTTGCCTCAACCAATATGGATATTAAGTGCACTACGTTGTGAACTGAGATTACTGCTGTTGTGGTTAGTCATACTGATTTATTTTATACGTGTGAATAAAATTTATGTACACAACATAAACTTATAACAACCTCTTGACCATTAAGATCACATAGCTATGATCTGTAAAAGTATAACTTGTTAATTATTCTTGCAGTAGACATACAGAAGTGCATATTAAGTAACGGCACTGATGACATGGGACAGCACATATCCAAAGTTTAGCAGCAAGGGGCAGTAACTAGATTCTTGCAGTAGACATACAGAAGTGCATATCAAGTAACGGCACTGATGACATGGGAGAGCACATATCCAAGTTTAGCAGCAAGGGGCAGTAACTAGGGGGTAAAATCAAAATTGAAAAAGAAAACTTCCTATGGATTTTATCCAAGGGAATTGCACCTTTTCACTCTAAAGAACACAGATGCAGCCCTAGAAAGGTTGAAAATTTTATAAATCAAATATACTAACTAAGAAAGATTATGATATGATCATAAGGAATAATCAAGTGTTAACTGCAATAAATAAAGATAACCATAGAAAGGGACTGACCAAATAATAACCGTGATAAAATAAATAGGACAATAGAAAGGGATTGAGATGCACATACTTGATCATAAGCAGATCACACTCTTTTCCTATGAATCCAGCATGAGGAAAATTAAAGACAATACGATGGAACAGTCTCCTCTCCAGATAAGAGTGACGATCCATGCTTTTAACATTGATACCATGCAAAACTTTGGCCCCCATTCTCTTCAGTTGTATTATATTTGATTCTGCTTTGCTATACTTGACAGTCAGAACCTCTGTGTCCAACATGATTGCCAACAAGTAACATAGAGAAAGTAGATAAGTACAATAAAAGATGATCACAAAATCATACTGAAAAACATTATCCATCTGAGCTTATAAGGTAAGCAGCGGCAGGCTGATGCATAGGGCGGCCTCGAGGCAGAATAGGAAGGAAGCAAATAGAAAACTGGGAAACTATCGAAAGATGAATCATGATATCTTTCTGGGGTAGCCTGATACTACTTTTGCTGAATGTTACAGTTCTTATTTCCTATTCATGTTTCGAAGAACAATTTGTTGGGGCTAAATCAATTAATCTAGTAGATGAGTCACCGTAGAGACAGCAAGCTGCTGAAAAGAGCAATGTATATATTGATATATTAGACTACAAGGTCCGGCAGGTTACTCCAAACAGCTGATCCCAAATCAACAGTTCAGTTTCAAAATAGAAAACTTATTAACAGAACCTAGGCTCATTCAACTGTCCACAATCCTCGTCTGCACACATGGAAGTAATACACTCATTTTGTGGATGGTGCGCTCTGTTTCTAGTACAATTTTAAGTACTCAGGTTCCAATAGTGTAAATAAAAAAAGAAACTAGAAACAGAGCGCACCATCTACCCAATGCACGCGTCCTGTCCTGTGGATGAGATCATGCCATCCAGTTTCCAGTATAGTAAGAAACAATAAATCACACAAATAGGACATTTTACTTCATAAATCTGTTTGAGATCACGCAAATCCTTAAGAGAATCAATCATCTTATGGTGCGTATAGTACTAAACTGGACCAACTAAGCAGATCATATTCATACCAAATTACTCCCACGGTCACCTCATTGATAAGTATATGTTGCCTTAGCTATAGTTTCACCTCAAAATAACCTCTCTAGTTTATTGGCGAGGACCCCAATTAACCATTCAAATGCGCATCAAATCCTTCTTTAACGAACAGAAGACGCCAGGTTCTGTAAGGATAAGATTCAAATTATTCTCAAAACTCGTCTCCAATTAACTCACGGCATTTCTGTATGCAATACACCGCACCCTTCGAGGGACGAGGGTTCGATTCACCATATCCTAAATTAAATTTCAAATTACCAGTACTAATGCAGAAACTGCAACCACATGTCCTGCTCCTGCAGCGAGAGGGAACGAAAGGATGAACTGACCATACGAGTCGAGGGATGTGGCGACGAGGTTGTAGCCGGAGCCGAAGGCGGTGGCGAGCGACAGCGAGAAGGAGAAGTCCCCGTCTCCGACGATTAGGATGCTCTGCACCGACGAGTAGTGGTTCAGCCACTTGACCCCCATCCCTGTCCCTTTACACGGCGATCGCCTGCAACCTCTCCGCCACCACCGGCGCCTGGTCCTTTTTTCTCCGCCTTCCCGTTGACGGTGGTGCGTCTGTGTTTGTGACTTGTGAGCTGTTTGGACTGGAGTGTGGGCTCGAGCTCGAGGCTTCCCAGAGAAGGCTCAGTTTGAAACTTTGAATAAAACGTTCGTATCCTTGGGAGTGTGGGACCTACCCCGTAGGCTGACTGGTGGGGTTTTGCTCGGGCCCGTGGCGCGATCTTGGGCTGGGGTGAACTGTTCTCGAGTGCTACTGTCACTCAAGTACATGTGCCTATGTCACTTTGTGTCAATTATGTATGAGATGTCGCATCAGTTAGCAAAACGTTTGCATAAAATAACTGGTCAAGGACACACAAGAAACGAGGCGAGACCTACTCAAGTACTCAAGCATGGTCGCAGACTCTTGCAGAGGCATGCTCGTTCGTCAACGCAACCTACTCAAGTCACGTCAATGCGTCGAGGTAGAGAGAGCACGCATTCGATCGTGAACGCAACGTCTCTCTAGTGTCACGTCAAGCATCGAGAGTTGTCTCTTCTCTTCCTTTGGTTGGCTTGAGCACCGTCGCGGGCAGAGCAGTTGAAGAAACCTGTCAGTGGATGGACAGCGTTTGGCGAGGGTTCCACGGCAAACCAGAAACAGCAGCGAACAGACACGGGCGCGTCCAACTGCTAGCAAACAAGAGAGCAATCCATCCCCCGTTTCAAAAAAAAGAGAGAGTAATCCATCCATACTGGCATGGATACACTGTCACTGCTATACATGGACAAGAGGTAAAGGTCTAGGTCACTGCTATACATGGACAAGAGTCACAGCACGTAGTAATACTCGATTGTACTTCTACAACATTGACAGAGTGACAGCTGACGCAAAATTCTGAAGCACTCGGCCGTACGTTGCAACTGTGTTCAGTACGCGTAGATATCGCTCTACCACGCCACCAAGGCCCTCTCCAAAGATTTACTTTGAGGGCTCCGTCGTTTCAAAGGAAATATTTACGATTTTTAAAAGATTTGGTTATCTACGTTGGTCCTTTGATTCATATGACTCATTTTCTCAAGAGTTTTTTTGGTTAGGACTCACTAGCAAGGTGGCGCGAAGGCATGAGTCTTTAGCATGTTGAATATGTTAAAAAAAAGGTGATGCTTTCAAAGATTCAGAAAACATGGAATTTTAATCTAGAATTCTTTAGCTAGTGTAAATGTAATGTTAGATAAGACATGACATTTATTTTGAATCACTTTTTTTGCGGGGGTTATTTTGAATCACTTTAGTTTGTGGATTGATGAACTTTCAAGGACAGCATATATTATGTCTTTAAAAGTAAGTAGTGATATATTGATTACTTTCTTCCTGCTATCCCCGCGCTTCAATAAAGGTGTTCTAAAAGTAAGTATTGTACCATGTAAAAATGAACACAGACTTGACTGGCACACAATTTCAACCTCTTAATAAAAAAAAGTACTGCATGTCCTCTCACAAGTAGTCTTCATAATTCCATTGCACCACCAAATTATCCGCAACCAGTTATAATCAATCCTCATAGCATTGCCACACTGCCCAATACTTTAGACAAGTAGTTGGCTGAAAGATGAAACATAGAAAGATAAAAATCTTGATTGCAATAACACACACTATAATCTTTAAAAAGCATGGCCGACACAAAAATTTATTTGATTATATTATGGAAACTATATATGAACTCATGAAGTCACCACCAAAGATACTTATTATCTAAAACTTTATGTCCAAGGTAAGTTATATTTTCTGTTTTATTGTGATTAAAAAATTCTGGTTAGTGTGGATTCTTCTCATTTCAACGCATCGTATAGGCGTTTGTACTTCCACATTAACCCAATGTTAGATACCAATAATGTATTGGTATCTCATTTTTGTCTAAATTTAGATCCAAATAAAGTCACCTCTTACACTTGATCTCTTTTTGGTTGACACAAAGTATGACATTAGGTTACTATTCTACCATCAAGCACAACTACTCTATACCTGCAAGACGAGGAAGCGTTCGCTATAGGCGTTGGGATTGTGTCGTGATAAAAGGAATTCAAAAGTGAGAGGGACTTTATTTTCGTTTTCCATAAATGGAATATATTAATATCAATAAGATATCAACTACACCCGGCCTATGTAAAACTATAATCTCAAAATTGAGACATTAAAGATGCACACAACAAAAAAGGAAACAAACAACAAAATACCTTTTCATAGTCATCCGCAACTCGTAGCAGCATGAAACAACCACCAAAGACAACACCCAAACTACGAAAGTGGTTCTCCAATAGCAACGCTTTCAGGAAGGGAACAATGCTCATACACTGTCATCGCGCGATCTAACCACCATAACGGATCGTGAATTTTCACCTGGAGAGTGTCCCAAACTTCAGACAATGCCTTCAGCAAGGTAGCGGCTAGAAGCCAACCATTGTCAAGTGTACGGAGGTCGGGTGAAGTTGATATCTTATTAATAGAAGCCAACCATTGTCAACCTAAGATTTTCACCTCATAGATTGTGACTCGGTTCAATGCAACTTGTTTCTGTCCATCACATCCATCGTTGTTGCTCGCCTCAGCGCCGTCACGATTCGCCGTGCCCATAGGACGATGCGACCTCGATCATGCCACATGAACGACCTCCCGCCAACTAAAGCTGCACGCAGGGCACCTATCTTCCTCTGTAGAGCATCCGAATGACATTTGTGATCATTTTTGTATGTATTTGTGTGGCCGAACTTGGTGGCCAAAATTGATTTAGCAGTCGAATTTGATGGCCAAAATTATTTTTATTTACATATCTTTGTGTTCTTTTAGTTTGCTGAAAATTATGTGCTCGACTAATTAGCAAAACATTGGCCAAAGTGGCATAGAAAAGAGCCAAATAGCAAAACAAAAAAATGTTTCGTTGGGGACTACCATTAGAAGCACTGGCACCGTTCTATCCGGACATTGTGTCCCGACTCCCGACGCCTCTAAACAGATAGATATTACGACGAGTTTTGAATAAAAAGAAGGGGCGACTGTTGCAGTGGAGATTTTTGACTCCCGAGCTCCCTCCAATGTAAAATTTTCGAAAATCATATTTATGTGTTTCAAAAAAATCTGATTTTTTTTATGTACCCAATAGTATATCCCATGAACGTGCAAAATATCAACTTCAAATACTTTGCATTTTGAGCTACACAAAAATGACAAAAGTGTGGATCTAAGTATGTATATTTCAAATCTATAAGTTTCATCAGATCTTGTTATTTTTTAGTACCCATAATATAAAGTATTTGAAATTGAAAATTTGCATGTTTCTGGGATACACCATTGGCTACGTCCGTAATGTTTTGCATAATATTTTAAAACTCACAAATATGATTTTCAAACTTTTTTAAACAGAGGGAGCACTGGAGCTCGGGAGGTAAAAAAAAAAAACTTTCCTAGACCGTTGGAGAAAGTTTGTAGAGAAAGTAATTATTTTGTAGAGAAAGCAGTGGGCCAAGAGCAATGGGTTTGGAACATTTGGCCCGACTAATTCCCCTTTCCTTCGGGCCGTTGCTGCTCCACTACAGTACAGAGGCACCGATAACACGCGCCGCCGGAAACCCTCGTCCCCACCGCAGCGCTTCCGGCGGCGGCGGCGGCCATGGACACCCGGGTGCCGCCCGTTTGCGTGGACCCCGTGAAGGCGGCCGAATTCCGGCGCCAAGGCCGTGACCCTGTCGAGCTAGAAGCATACTTCGACCGCGCGATCTCCAATGCCCACTACGCCCTCCCGGACCCGCCCGCCTCCCTCGACGCTCGCCTCTCCTCCCTCCTCCTCCACGACGGCGTCGACCGCGTCAGCAGCCTCCCCGACGTGCTCCTCGGCAACATCGTCTCCCGCCTCCCCATTTCCGAGGCCGCGCGCACCGCCGCGCTCTCCCGCCGCTGGCGCTGGGTCTGGCGCTCCACCCCGCTCGTCCTCGTCGACTCCCACGTCCTCCCCGCCGGCACCGCGGTTGGCCGCGCCAACGCGCGGCGCGTCACCTCCGTCGTCTCCACCGTCCTCGACGCGCACCCGGGGCCTCTCCGCTGCGTCCACCTCACCAGCAGCTACCTGGAGGAGTTCCAAGGCCTGCTCACGCGCTGGCTCCACACCCTCGCCGTCAAGGGCATCCAGGAACTCGTCCTCTTCAACCGTCCGTTGCCGCTCGACCTCCTTCTCCCCGCCACCTTCTTAGGCGTGACCACGCTCACCCGCCTCTACCTCGGCATGTGGAAGTTCCCCGACACAGCCGGCCTGCCGCGCTCCACCTGCTTCCCTAACCTCCGTGAGCTCGGCTTCATCAGCGTCTACATGGAGAGCAGGGACTTGGACTTCATCCTCGACCGGAGCCCCATGCTGGAGACGCTCTGTGTCGGAGGGAATATGTTCAAGATTCCCCTCCGCCTTGTCAGCCAGAGCCTCCGGTGCGTGCACATCACCGCGTGCTCCTTTGAAGAAATCGTTGTGGTGGACGCCCCACGCCTTGAGCGACTCATCTATTCAGGAGGCTGGAGCCTCGACGGGGCATGCACCAAGGTGAAGATCGGCCATGCCCCCAAGCTGCATTTGTTGGGATACTTGCATGCAGGAAATCATGTCCTAGAGGTCGGCAAGACCGTCGTCAAGGTTCCTCATCTTTTCCCACTTGTGCCATTGTCATCATACCTGAATGATCAGTGTATATGTGCGTGCGTGACTGGTGACTCTTAATTGGGTGCATTGAGATTGCTATTGCAGGCTGGGACAAAGGCGAGCCCAAGCACCCTGCTACCAAGTGTGAGGATCCTGGCTTTGGAGGTGAGTTTTGGTGTCCGTAACGATGTCAAGATGATCCCGACTCTCCTCAGATGCTTTCCCAACGTTGAGACACTCCACATCATGGTGAAGCCCCTGATCCATCTTTTGCCATTCATTTGCATCATCATGTACTACCATCAGCATCATATTCTAAATTGATGTTGTTGTTGCCGCATGATCCATCAATACCTGGTGAACTTCATGTGCACTGATTTAATAACTTTTCAGTCTAGAAAAACTGATCAACCCTCTGGCAAGGTCAACCTCAAGTTTTGGAATGAGTCTGGTACCGTAGAATGCATCCGCTCGCGCATCAAGCTGCTGGTTTTCCATGATTTCCAAGGGGATCGAAGTGAGCGCGTTTTCTTCAAGTTCTTCTTTGGGAGCGCGTTGGCGCTGAAGAAGGTGGTGATAGTGTTTGCCGATGAAAGTCTCACTTCGATGGAGGATGTGCGTTCCAAATTGGCGCCTCTGCTGTCCATGAAACGGGCTAGTGTTGGCTCCTCAATCAGGGTCACTATATGTTCTAATCCTGAAGGAGACCACATGCGGAGCAACAAAAGATCATCCGATTTTTCTATTTGTGACCCTTTCATGAACTAAGTCTAAGGTTTCTATTTATTTCCAGTGCGAAGCAAATTGCTCTGGAAGTTCTTAATGTGTTCTGATGTCGCAGAATGGACACGCACTGCTTTCAGTTTTTTTTATGTTCTGCCCTGGCTCTTGTTTCTGCAAACATGATTAGCCTAAGTGTTGAAGTTAGTACTACAGTGTTCGATGATCCAATTGACTAGGTTTACATCAGGAGTACCATGCTGTGGTAAATACTGGTTTCGATGATGGAAATTGTGGAGCACCTATTGTATTTGTGTGTGATTTCATTAGCTAGGTTTGATCTGATGAGAAATGATGTTACGTCGCACAATCCTTTAAGAGATCTAAGCCTGCGGCTATTCGAGGCCTCTCCTTACTCCTGAGGTCTCCTGTTGGATGGTCTCACCTGTCATCCTGAGAGCTGTGTGTGCTCCAAGCCACGTCGCCTCGTGCACTGAGTCAGTTCGGCGATGATTGACCCGCACGGTCTTCTCTTGTTTCCTCTGTGATATGCCTCTTGAGGAACTTCAAGGAAAAGTGTAGAAAGAGAGAGGAAACCAGGGTTTGGCCTTACGCGCCAATCACACGGGCGCGCGCCGGCGAGCTCTGCTGCCTTCCTGACGTGGTACAGGAGCCTGTCATTCCCTGCTCAAGAACTTCCTCGAGTTTTCTGTTGACATCAAGGTGAGGCTATCTTCTCCATCTCCTTCCTATTTTTCTGTTGACATCAATTTCCATTTTCTGGTAAGTTCGAATTTATCATATATTTTGTCTCAGGTTGATATATTGTGTTTTTATTTTACCTGTCCACTGCAATAAATAATGCTACAACGCCACCACCAGTGAATACTTCTACAAATTTGAGAGCAGTGCATAAAGACTCTGAAGTTATTTTGATGACGGAAGAAATGCAAAGCTTGAGATTATTTTTTCTGATTTGGCTTTATATACTTCATTGCTTTCCATTTGTGACCACTTGCAAATGGCTCGCATACAGTTTCTCGACATCGTTCATTAGCCCTGTTGTGTATTAAGAGGATTTTTTAAGTCAGATTCAGAACCTTTTCAAATTCTGGAAGAATGAAATGCTTCTAATTTTAAGGCTGCTGTATCATTGCAAAATACCTTGTCATAGCTATTAAAGTAGGAGCTCTCCATTAGTTTCAGGTAAGTTGTCTGCACTTTGTGTAACCTGGAACATGGAGATGTTCCGCTTTTTGAACAATGCTTATGTGTGAAAACTTTCAGTCAATGCAATAAGGAGAGATGCATTGGCATGAACCACAAAGATTCAGATTTGTTATTACTGTCACGTAGGCTTGTTTTTCTTAATTTTGTTCTCCTGCAGAATAGGACATTGATGGAGCAATATGTATCACTGAAAATCTATGTTCCTTAAAATTATGTCTCCATGTGTCACATCATGCATTTTCTTCATTCTTTTGCTGCAACACTAGCTCACGTTTCTGTTCTACCTTTCTCTGTACGTGAGTGATCCATATTGATTCGAGTAGAACATACTATGCTGAACATTAGCTATTGTGATTTCAGTTAAGGAACTATTTAGAGGATTATTGGTAGATTAGTTAATCTTCTATTAGTTTCTTGGGTTGCGTCTACTTATGTTTCCTCTTTTGTGGTCAGCACAACAGCTCAGTCAAATCAGCTATGTCAGATTGGATCCGTACTAATTTTGTGATCTTAAATTGTCAATCAGAGACGTCTTTGGGGAATGTCTTCTTCAGTGAAGCTATTTCATTCAGAACAACACAACATCTTCATATACATTTCTTCTCAAAGTCGAAATTCCAGCAGTACATGTTGATCGCATAAGCAGGTTAATGATTTGTTGGTAGAAGAATTTAATTCAGAACAACACAACATCTTCATATAAACTTCTCCTCGAAGTCGAAATTCCAGCAGTACATGTTGATCGCATAAGCATGCTAATGATTTGTTGGTTGAATAATTTAATTCTTACTGCTTGGAATTCAACTTCTCTTTCATGAATATATTGGCATGCAAATAGAACTAGATCTACCATGTCTCTTGGCATATTCTGAATTTATTTCTTCTTAATTTTATATTCAGTGTCAGCGCAAACCAGGAAAAATATGCTGCTTTGACGAGGACGGTGAGCAGCTCATGGACCTGGACTCCCTCGACCCCTCAGCCGAGCCGCAGCCGCAGCCCTATGATGAGCGACAGCAAGCAGGTCATCCGGCGCACATGCCGGAACAGGATGCCGGAGCAGCGGTGATGACCATGGGCACAGCTTAGGAGAGACGCTGCTTCGAGCTACGACAGGCTTGCCTAATGCCAAGGTGAGCTTCCCTCTGCCCCTGCTCTCTCTTTCTCTCTTTTCTGCCATGTGCGCTGGTTCTGTAGCCACACCCTTTTCTTGCTGGATTGAAATATTGGTCAACCAAATGGCACATATCTGAAAATTTCAAAATATTGATGATACCGCGGTAGCTTTTTTTTTGTGTACAACTAAAAGAGGCCAATGGAAGCTATAATTTGACATGTTATTTAGGATTATAGATTGTCTAAAATGATTAAAATTCAGAGTTCTGTTATAACATATATGTGCTAACAAAATTATTCTTTGCATATATTGAGGTGTGAAATGGAAGGCTTGAATTTGGTACAAGTATCAGGTGCCAAAATGGATTCTAAGTTTGGTTTATGTGCAATTTTAATTCAGTTCAATTATGCTTCTCAACGAAAGTTTACTCTGTTAGTTTAATTTTCTGAACATGCTTTGGTTAACTTTGGCACGAACTTGATGAAACATTTCTATATTGTTTTAATCATTCGGTTCAATCCTTTGAATCTGTATATGTTGTTTTAGAGATCTTAAAGAAGAAAAATGAAAAACTTGATATGCTTATTAAGACTGGTTGGTGCTGAGAAAAACATTGCTTGGTGATATGAGATGTCTGCGACCGGGTCCCTTGAATGTAATGCTCACATCAGTTTATCCAACCAAAGATTGTCAATTTTTATCAGGTGCCCTGTTCCAGAAGCTTTAGCGCCCTCTGTTTGATGAGAAATCACATCATGGAACACGGCTTATAAGTTCTACCATGTTCAATGTGTGCTATTCTGTTTATAAGTTCTACTCCCTGTACTTCACTGTGTGTTATCCTGTATCGTCCCAACAAGATGCCAAAATTCCGGCAAGTTTGCAGCTCTCAAGTACTGTGGCTCCTTAATTCGGATTGACGGCCTAATCTCCATCTCGTGGGCATGAAGCGGACGTGCGAACCGCAAGGTAGATCATACACTGTTCCCAATCACGTCAGCAGCGCACCATTTTTTCAAACAATGGCACCTGGGCTCTCACTAAATGATTAGTCTGCATCCGAAACCAATCATTAGCAAGGCACATCCCTTCGATCCAGCAGCAAATTCCAAGCCCCGAGGTCCCAATTCGCCCTGATGGATGCTGTCCAAGAGATGCGCAATCGTGTAATAAGCGCATGATCTGCTCGTGCTCCGACACGACCAAGATGAAGTTCCTGATGAAATGTCATGCTTGTTCATGTACAAAGGCAGATAGATTACAGCTAAATACATCATCAGTTACTAACAACATGATCTACATCCTTGGCTAATCAACAAATTATTGAGTGACTAATTACTAGAACTTGCTTTTGTGAAATTTACCGAGCTCACTAGTTCTGAACACTACAGAGTGGTTCCAAAATTTGGCGCGTCCGGAACGAGTCAGGCGGAGTAGTCCGAGACGGCGAACGAATCGCCCGTCGAATACGCGCCCCGAGCCGGCGACAGCACCGGTGCGGAGGCAGCGGGCGCCGGCTTCGTGTCGTCGGCCACGGCGGGCCGCCTGATCTCCTCGAGCAGCGCCACGACGTCCTTCATCGCCGGCCGGTCGTCGGCGCGGTGCGACACGCAGAGCGCGGCCACGGCGAGCACCTGCCGCATCTCGTGCGCGTCCGCCTCGCCGGCGCTCCCCTGAGCCGCGCGTCCAGGAGCTCGTCCTCGCCCCGCGCTTGGCCTGCTGCTCCCGCACCCACTGCACCAGGTGCGCGCCGCCCGGCGGGTCCAGCGGGTGCCGCCCCGTCAGGATCTCCAGCAGCACCACCCCGAAGCTGTACACGTCGCTCTTCTCGCCGATCCGCTGCATCGACGCGTACTCTGCATGCCCAAACGAACGATCAAACAAAATGCTCAAAATGTGCAGTACTCAAATGCGTGAAGGTGTACGGAATTCTGTTTCGGACCTGGTGCCATGTAGCCGTAGGAGCCGGCGAAGCGCTGGGGCTTGGAGGAGTCGTCGAGCTTGCTCTGGCCGGAGGACAGGACGGGCGAGGCCGAAGTCGGCGAGGTACGGCTCGTAGGCCGGCCGAGCAGCACGTTCATGGACTTGATGTCCCCGTGCAGGATGGCCGGCACGCAGTCGTGGTGGAGGTACGCCACGGCGTGCGCCACGCCCAGCGCGACGTCAAAGCGCGCCCCCACTCTGCGCGGGCGCGCCCTTGCGAGGCCGACGCCACCGCCGTGGAGGAGCCCGCTCAGGCTGCCGTTGGGCAGGTAGCTGTAGAACAGAGCCGGGTGCTGCTGCCGCTGTTGGCCGCCCACCCGAGCAGCCGCACGATGTTGCGGTGGCGGATGGATCCCAGCGCGGCGATCTCGCTGCGGAAGGCCACGCCGGCGATCGCCTCGTCCGGCGACCACATCTTCTTGACCGCGATGGTGTAGCCATTCGGGGTGTCCACCCTGTACACCACGCCAGAGCTCCCCGTGCCGATCACGTTCGCGGACGTCAGCCCGCGGAGCACGTCATCCATGGAGATGTCGAGCTTTTGGTACAGCGTCACCTCCCACGTGCCGTCGCCGCCGTGGACAGTGGGGCTGCAGCCGCCGCCGCCACGGCGGGCGCGGGCCAGCATGTAGGTGGCGGCCACCAGGAACGCCGCGCTGACAACGGCGAGGACGGACATGGCATTTTGAGCGTTGTGATGGCCCCGCGCCTGGAGGACTCGTCGGAGCCATCCCGACGACGAGGTGGCGGTTGCCAGCTAGATCGCTGAGCGGCAACTTCTGGAAGAAGGGGTGTTCGGGAGCTCGCCGGAGAAGGCGTTGAACGATATGTTGAGCGTGACGAGGTTCTGCAGCGCCGCGAGCGGATCGAGGCTGCCGGACAGCTCGTTGTGCGACAGGTCGAGGCTGCCGAGCTTCTCAAGGCCGGCGAACTGTGGCGGTATCTCACCGGAGAGACGGTTGGAGCTGAGGTTAAGCGAAATCTCCAACGACTGTAGTGCGCCCAGCTCCGCGGGGATGCCGCCAGAGAACGCGTTGTCCCCGAGGTCCAGCAGCTGGAGCTTCTCGCAGGAGCCGAGCTCCGGCGGGATGCCGCCCGTCAGCCGGTTCTTCCCCAAGTAAAGCTTCGTCAACTCCGGCATCAACGCAACGCTGGACCTCAATTGCCCGGAGAGCTGGTTGTCCGAGACGTCGATGAGCTGGAGGCTGCGCGGTAGCGCGTCAGGCAATACGCCAGACAGAGCATTGGAGTGCAGGTCGAGGAACTGGAGGCTGCCGCACCCGGCAATGGCCGCGGGCACCGGGCCGACCAGGTGGTTTCCGCTCATGTCGAGGAAATTGAGGTTCTTCAGGTTGCTGATCTCGGCGGGTACCGAGCCGGACAGCCGGTTGTCGTTGAGCCGGAGTCGGTAGAGGTTGGTGCAGTTGCCGATGTCCGGCGGCACGACGCCGGAGAGCTCGTTGCTCAGCAGCAGCAGCTTCGTCAAATTCTGCAGCGCGAACAGCTCCCTCGGGATCGGGCCGGTGAGGTTGTTGTAGGACAGGTCCACCGACTGGAGGCTGGCGCACTCGGCGAGGCTCGCCGGCACGCCGCCGGTGAGGCCGTTCTTCCACGCGTAGAACAGCGTGAGGTTGCGGAGCTTCGGGAAGTCGACGCGATCTCTCCCGACAGCGCATTGTTGTCGACCTCGATGTCCGTCAGCGACGTGCAGTTGGAGAGCTCTGCCGGAATGGTGCCGGTGAGCCGGTTCGTGCTCAGCTGCAGCTGCTGGAGGTTCGACAGCCGGCCAAAGGTCGCCGGAATGCTGCCGGTGAGAGAATTCAGCGAGAGGTCGATGAGGGTGAGCTCCTCGCACTGGCCGAGCTCCGGTGGGATCGCGCCAACGAGCTGGTTTTGCCAGAGCAGCAGCGTCTGCAGCTTCTGGAGCTGGCCGATAGAAGCCGGTATCGAACCGGAGAGAGAATTCTGGTAGAGGTAAATGTTGGTGAGCTCGGTGCAGTTGCCGATGGACTCCGGAATACCGCCGGAGAGCAATGTGGTGTAGATAGCGATGGTCTCGATCTTCTTGAGCTGCCCGATCGTCTCCGGTAGGCTGCCCGACATGCCGGTCTCGGCGAGGCCGAGCATGGTGAGGTCGGCGCAGCCGCCGATCTCGCGGCAGCGGGCCCTTCAGCGCCTGGTTCCCGCCGGCGCGGAGCACCTGCAGTTCTTGAGCCTGCCGATGCTCGCGGGATGGTGCCGCTCAGCTCGTTGTCATAGAGCGTGAGGTGCGTGAGGCTGGCAGGTCGCCGATGTCGTCGGGGATGGCGCCGCGCAGGGAGTTGGAGTTGAGCGCGAGCGTGTCGAGCTTGGCGAGCCGGCAGAGCTCGGGCGGGATCGCGCCCGTGAGCTGGTTCTTGCTGAGGTCGACGGTGACCAGCGCGCCGTACCCGCCGATCTCCGGCGGGATCGCGCCGGTGAGGTTCGTGCCGGAGAGCACCAGCGTGCGCAGCGACGCGCCAGCGGCTGCAGGTTCGCCGGAAGCGGGCCCTGCAGGTCGACCCCTCGACGCTCAGCCCCACGACGTCGCCGCGCGCGTCGCACGACACGCCGACCACCGGCACGGGCTCGCGTCAGACGCCCTCCACGAGTCCAGCGCGCCGCCCGTGGGCCGCAGCGACGCCGCCATTCCAGCAGCGCCTGGCCCTGCTCATTGACGCATTGGCACGGCGCGATCAGCAGCACGGCGCAGGCCAATGATACAAGAAGCGCGAGCCTCGGTGCACCGGCGCTGAAGCGCGGCGGCATTGGCGCCCGGTGACTGACGATGTGAGGCGAGACGAGGTGGATGACGAGGCGCGAGATGGATGATGGGTGGTGGATGGCTTGGCTTGGTGATGTGATGTGGCGCCTCTTGCTTGCTAGTGACGTTGGGATTGTGGAGGGGGAGACCCCATGATTTGTTTACTAGTACCATAAAGAGATCTGGATCCAAATTGAGCACAAATCAAGTCTAATCTCTTGGTCTATCAAGGAACAGATTTGGTAGTGTAGCGTAGTGTAGTGGTGGGACGAACATGGGAGGAAGGGTGGTGGCACTCACACTCACAGCCATCATCTGCATATGTTTTAGGCCAAGTTGGCGTACTTATTACTGTTGCCGTGACAGTGTCCCTAATCTGAATTGTTAATTGCTGTCTTCCGAGGTGAAAACATCTGCTCTTTCTCGTGCTCTGTGAAAACACAGAGTCCTAATTCTCTCGGTAATCCAACTTGTTCCATGGAAGGGCATTTGCAGTGTCAGACTACTCATAGTGGGGAGTATCATATACTAGTATCATGCATATGATACTAGTCTATGTTACTACCTCTATAGTGGGTAGTAACATATGTGTGGTATCATACAATCATGCATTTATTAGCCTATAGACTCATCTTGCCTTGAAATCCGTTATGTTACGGTATCTACCTATGATACCACAACCATCTCTCTCTTCTTTAATTGCATGACACATCATCATTTGTGCTTATGTGGCACTTATGTTACCACCTATGTTACTCCCACTATGGCTAGTCTCAGAGTAAACCTTGTTCCTTTGTACTGCATTTATGCAGGAGTTGACAGTAGCTGTTAGTCTGTTACTCCAAGGAAGGAGGTTGTTTACTGTTCTTTTTAGCATGCATGGTCCGGATGTCCCCTTTCTTTGGGGGTTAACCTTCTAAACGTTTCTGATGGTCTGAACCCTTAACCGCTGCTTTGCGGCTGCCTCTTTGCGAGGTGTAAGTGTTCTTCTGCAGATCTGCGACTTTACAGTGATGACAAAGTAAGTGCAGCTGTAATTTTTTATAGCTTGAGCTGTATTAGTGTTCCAGTACTGTACCTCAGTACCTGTCCACAGTAAAAGAAGTGCTGCTTGCAGGTGAAACATGCTTCCTTTCCTGGTCAATTCAACAAATTGTTCTGATCTTCCATTCCTATTTCCATCATGAAGCATGTCTCTCTGTTTATCTGCAGTCATCTTTATCTGCAGTTTTGACTTTTGCCACATCTGCATGAGTTACTATGATCAGTCCGTCGTTGGCAGCAACAGCCAGGAATAACTGCAAATATCTTTTTGTGATTCAGGTTTCTTCCTATCTTCTCAAACACTCCATGCAGTAGAATTTTTAGACATTAACATGATGTGGTGTTCATAAGTTCTTTGACCAATGATAATTCAGTTGTACTCCTTGACAATTATAATGGCAGAACTCACAACCCAAAATACATTATAAACCTTTTCACATGTACAATAACTTTGTTTTTTTTTTCAGTTTTTGTTACAATCAAACATCTGAAGACCGGATTTTATAAGAATTACCGGAGCAACAATGTTAACCAGTCTATTTCCGCTATAACCCGGTTGTCAATTTCAGTTTCATAAATTAACTCAAAAGTAATATGTGATTCATTTTCAGCTGATGTGCGCAATCAGTGCGTCAAGTTGCAATTATACTTTCGGCAGAAGCTTACTGGAGTTGAGAAAGCATGTTCATCTCACATGCCCAAGGTTTTGAAAAATGATACTAAGGGGATACAATAACTGGCAACTCCTAAGTAGTTACTTCCTGTGAGCTCATCATGGGCATTAGTGAGAGTCTTGTGGGTTAAAGAACAGGGGCAAGACATAGGTTCCCTAAGAGAGGAATCTTAAGGTGCACATGGCTAGTAAAGGGGTGAAGGTTAGTGCCATGCCATAGAAAAATTAAGCAACTTACCCATGTGAATCGGTGGCTAACCACTGGAAAGTAACCGAATAGATCAGATGCGAGATGATTAAAAACTATATCTTTTGAGCAAGAACATGTACATGTCTTTGAGTGCAAGGGACAATGAGGAATAACATATTAATATTAAATTTGAGCATTTTTAACCCACCTACTGTAATTAGTTTACTCCGCCTATCGATCTGGACTTAGCATCCTCGCCACGGCTGGTTGATCCCTGTGGGGTTTTGAGTGATTAACGTTTGAGCATCTTATTTACAACTTTTTTTCTAAAGTACCTGGTTTCCACCTTGTGTGGTGGATTGAATTATTTCACCATGGTTCCTACTTTTGCTTTGTAGTCTACCAAAATCAATTAAGTTCAGTTGTTCCTCCTACCAGAATTGTGCTCATTCGAAACAAATGTTCAGATATGCCGTCAGAAATGGACCGTTCTTGAGATGCAAAACTTGAATTTCAATAGGTAACTATCTAATCATTGTACCAATAAACTTGATCTGAAGTCAAGTCAACAATGCTAAATTAACTTTGTGCTAGTACAAACCTAAGGTATTAACAGGTAGATAACACACACTAATCGACCGTGGCTTACGCCTCGAGGTTAGAATGCGGTCACATGGGTGGTAACTTACAATGGACAGGAGACATGTTAAGTTTCACAAATGGTTGATAATGTCTTGAGTAACATGGTGATGGATGGATGGTAACATCACAGGAATATGAGCAGGATTTGGATTCAGATCCCATCACAGGATGCGAGGACAAGATGGAGTCACATGGTTAAGATCGATCGCGGGTTTAATTAAGATGAAAACTTGTACGTTGATCGAGATGTGATGCAGTTCTTTCACAGCTCATTCTTCCGTTAGTTCTCTGACATTAGGACTTTTCCCAGGCCTGCTAGTGCTTGCAGCCAAGATCTGATCCAATGTCTTCTGTTTCCTCCAATAAAAGATTGCTGGTCTTAATTTTTACAAACACTTTACGCGGATAGATCCAGTTTGAAAATGCCACTATGTGCACTGTCAAAAGGTAATTAAAGTTAATTGCCAGTTAAGAACATTCTGTCACAGAGGTTGAAATATTTTAACAATGCTGCAGAAAGGAGTACATTTCTTTTTTTACTTCTCACATTCAGTCATTTCCTGCTTGCCAGGAGTAGTGCCTAATGAATGCTAGAACTAGCCATCGATTTTCGACATTCTTAGGCATCTAGCTGGCTAGTAAGTCATTAAAGTCAGTAATCCACTATGCATAGCTGCTGGAATCACATTCTCCAAAATCACAACAGTAAAAACATGGCTGCACAGGGATAAACTCTTTCAGTGTCTCATGTTTGTCACTTCTTTTGGGTGCCTACAAGATTTATAGATCTGCAATGCTAGAGCTAGCAGCACAAATTGCTAGCAACAAATCAACAATGCTTAATGGTAACTGTAATATCCAATGTAACAATTAATATACCACACACATAGTGTCATTTTTTGTTAGACAAAAACATTCTGTCAGTAAGACAATGCAATAGCTGCAGAATGGGGGTAAACTTACTTGACGTTCTCTCGCTGAGTTACCACCGCCTGCGATCGGTGGCACCTATGTTGTGCTAGAAGTAGGCGTCCAATTTTCCTAGCCTGGCCAAAGCTGGAAGCAAATTGATGAATTTGGTGTATCTGTCTGCCTCACTGAGCCTATATGCTCTGATCGCAGCCTGTCATGATTACCTAGCTTCTCTCTAACATAGGTACAGAAAACGTAATGGTACGTACATAGATTCAATTTCAAAACTAATCGAAGAAATATGTTGCTTTGATCAAGTTTGCATATTGATGTAGCCCGAGTCACGTCCATCACCATGACAAGCACTCCAACATATCACAGGCAACATTGAGCTTAAAGGTGAACTCCTTCCTCTATGAGAACTCATTTCGTGCTCCTTTGGATGGTATTCTACTTGAGCATCTACCCCTTTGTTATACTAGGTATCACATAACGAGTACGGCCATCCGGGAAGATGCCGAGGAAGCCAAAGAGTCAAGACCATCCAAAGCGTACGCATGGAAGAGGAGGAGAAAGCGTCAAGAAGAAGAAGAAGAGAAAGAAGAGACTGGGCGGTACTACCGCCCCTCCAAGCGGTACTACCGCCCCCAGTGCCACCAGAAACCATCCTCTGCGCCCATGTGCGGCACTGCCGGCGGTACTACCGCCCGAGCCAGCGGTACTACCGCTCAGTCGAGCGGTACTACCGCTGGTACTGTCGCCCGCGCAAAGTCAACGCGCATTCGGCCCGCACCAGCGGTACTACCGCCCGTACGAGCGGTACTACCGCTGCTGCGGGAACCAGCCAGGCTTTTCAGCCTTGTATTCTCCACCTACCCCACCTAACTTTCCCCTTTTGGCCTCTAGACTATAAATATGAGTTCCCCATCTCAGATCTAGGATAGACTATGTTTTGAGATTAGAGTAGAGTTATACTCCTTCACCTCAAGATGGTCTCCTTCCTCCCCTTGTGGGGATGGTTCCTCCCCTAGTGGAGAAGATTCCTCTAGTGGATTCACGACCTCTACTTGTAGTTTGACTACTTGCCAATCTTTCATCTTCGGGTGACTTTATTAGAGCGGTTTGGTTGACCGTTGGAGAAACAACCATCCAAGATCACTTCTTGTTTCTACTTGCCGATCTCCCACCCTCGTGTGGATTCTATTGGCCCGGTTGGACCGACCGGTAAGGGAAACGGTTCTTGTATCGGGTTTGTGTTCTTGTATTTCTTGGTGTTCTTCGTGTTTCTCCGTGTTCTTGCGTGTGTTCGTCCACTCCCGCCGTTAATCCGTGAAGATCGGGCAACCCTAGAAGTCCTAACTTCACCACATATGCTTCGTTTCCTTCTGAAAAAAAAGAATAACTTTTGGAGATGTCCATCATCCTACACTGGATTAGGATATCATCATAACCACTTGATTTCAACGAGTTTTTATATATTCACAAATCAGATTCATATGGCCACCGATGTATTTGATACTCCAGTGCTACGCAGCCGGAATAACCTCTTGTCTACATGTTGATTCATCGGAAAAAAGGCAGTTTGCTTTCCACACATTTCAGTTGTCTAGGCACCACAATGTACACGGATGCATTAATTTGTGATATCAGCAAAACCAAGGGATATGGACTGCCGCTTTGCCCCACCTGGGTAGTTCGGGTGGCACCACCCCATGTTTGTTGTGTTTTGCCGGGAGGAAACGTCGCAAATCGATCGATTTGTCGTGCACTTTGGAGTCCATCCGGATCACCGCCTGGCACTTTCCATGTTTGAATTGGAAGTGCGAAACTACATTATTTGCTGTGATCTGTTGCTCCTGGCTAACTATGGTCTATCTTTTTCTTGGGTCATTTCGGTGTCCCCTGAGCACAAAACCTAGTGGTTGGCGAAATGGGGAGGGTGTTGCTTTCCTTGATTTCAGGATATTGCTCGATCTCTTGATAGTTGATACACACATATGTACTAGATACATGGCTTTATCTTTTTGTCTCGAGGCATTTTTCTATGTGGTGAAAAGGTTGCGTCTGGTGCACCAGGATTTGTTAGAGCTTACTTGATGTTAGGTTATGCATTATCATAATATTTCCTGTTGATTTGCTTAGTATAGTGGGTGAGAAGGAGATGACACCGGAGATCGGTTGCAAGAAATAAATAAAGTGTACACGAACATTCGGATTTTGCAAGCGTGCACAAAAGATAACGGATAACACTTAGATTAAAAGTTCACGCATGATTGGCTGTCCGAGGCAATAATACTAGCTGATCTGGTGAACAAATCGGTGATTAAATAACAAACCTTCATGTATCGCATATAGTTTATTCCACTATCAGTTTGAGGCGAAAAACACTTCTTTCTTTCATGAACCCGACGGTTTGAAATAATTGGACGCCCCTGAGTACAAGTTTTTTTGTGTGGTTTATTCTCCAAAATTGAGTATGGATGGCTGACCGGTTCAACCGTCGTGGTTAGCCGAATTGTGGGCTTTGCCAATTATGCAAGCAAGAACGTTTTTAATTGCCGGTTCTCGTTTCGCATATGGATAGAGGTTGAAGATTGGCTTGGGTTGGTGAACTCCGCACACTACTACTTGGGCGAGCTTCGCGGTAAAAAATTGGTGGTGCTCGGTTACCGACGCTCTTGGCCAACTGTCATATAGATTTTTCCTCCCTCATGCGCTTCATTAATACAGATCGGACAATTTAAACCCTTGAACCACATACGGATGAAGCAATCCGTATGTGTTGTGCCATATTGCTTACGGTATAGAAGTAAATCAATCGCAAGTGCTTCAGCCATGTGGCATTAGGGCGCCTCGTACACGAAATACTAATATGGAATGTTATATCGCACACAATTTACTTGGACGAATCATGTGCGATGATTGATCTTATCACACACGAGTATGAGAAAAAACTGTGTGCGTAACCGTGGATAGAGTTGGGCCCTTAATTGTGTGCATTTATAGGAAAGTTTGCAAACTGTAATTAGTTCATTTGTTTCGTGTTTGCAAACTGCGAAGATTATTATGTAACGGTTTTTCAGCGCCCCTTCTTTTTTCACTGTTACGTCGTCTTCCCACCTCATCGGGCTCATCTATATACACTAATAGTGTCGCCGGCTGTCGTGATGCCTCACTACGAGTCCCTTGTCACTGACGATATGAGATACTCGATGACGAACATTAATCGGCTGGAGCGCCTAGGGTGTGTACATGTCCCGCTGACGGAGGTGGAGGAAAAGCTAACCCCACAACCGCCTTCCACGGAGACGCCGGTCGACGACACTGATTCGGCAACGTCGGATTCATCGTTGCGGGATATCGGGTATTTTAAGGTTGGTGGAGGATTCCATCGCGACGTGGCGTTGTGATGAAGTCATGGTGCATCGTATGGTGGAAAACTCCTTTGATAATCTGCGCAAAGACCGCCGACGCAATATGGAGCTCGAGGATGCCCGTCTCAGACCCTAAAAATATGGAGAATCCCGTGATCTGCCGCCGACGCCTTGGGCTAAGTCCTCAGGGTATGACTCTCACTATGCAGCCACAACTGACATATCCTATGACGAGGAGAAAGCTTTGTCGAAGTTTATTAAAAAAATTATGTAAGTTGCATATATGTATGAATGGGAATGTTTGAATGGAGCCCTCCAATTTTTTATTAATATTTATAGTATTGTGTATGATGTGTCACTGAAATGTTTGAGAAATATTTGTTTGAATCTCTTCGTAGAACGTATTTAGTATTACACTTGTAATAAATGAAGCAAAATTATGTATCCTCCTGCCAATGTCTACATTCAAAGCATGTACAAACGCATATGGTTTTCTTATACTCCCTTCCTTCGATTCATATTAATTGTCGCTGAATCGAATGTCGAGATACATCCGACTCGGTGAAATTTAATATGGATTTGAGGGAGTAGTAACCATGTGCAATATGTGCACAAAAGGTTACATTTTATTAATATAATCGTGTGCAGTACGATTTTGTTAACCTAATTGTGTGCACCACTTGCTTAATCGCATACGGTTTATGTTAAATTGTTTGAGAATAATTGTATGTGATATTAAAATACTTAAGCGTGTATTATAGTAATTAATTATAATAAAGGAGAAATATGGAGAGATAAGAGGGTAATTCAGCGGTAAAAAAGAAAAAAACAGTTTTTTTTTGCTTTGCTAAGAACATGGGTATGTTTTAATTAATAATATGAAATTTACAAGTCTTTTAAAAACTAGCCTATACAACTCTTTAGTTTTTCTTCTTCTTGGATGCCCCTTCCGCACCATCGTCTTGTTGACGCTTCTTGCCTCTGACTGTTGGCTTCTTGTTTTCGTAATCGTCATCGTGGTTTTCCAGGTGCTTCTCATCTGACTCGGGATACACCAACTCCACGCGGTTTACATGGATATTTTGGCCCTTCAATGAAATAGATGTATTCCAAATCAGATCTGGAAGCGGCCGTTATGGATTGAGATTGCAAAAAATCCTTGCTCAAAGCAGGACTATGGGAGTCGTCGTCGGTGGAGGAGTTTTGTTTCCATCACCCTTTCCATGAGAGCATGGTTGTGGTCCGAGAGATTATAGGGATAGTGGGAGAACGTAGAGACGAAGAAGATGACGATGATGATTGAAGCTTGGATTGACGCATTTTAAAAGCGCATTAGCGGGTGGTTACAATTCCGATAAAATCACTCGCATTCAGTTTCAAAAATTCCATTTCTTGTGAGGGCAATTCTCAAGAGGATACGTACGCACACAGTTTTCAGTATCAGACACATGTGCGGTATGTTGACTATCGCACATGGTTCCTTGGAACAAAACGTGCGCGATAACTATCCTTCAATAGGAAGTACGTTGCAAAGCAATTACCAAGAATAACATTCAAAATTGCACAATTAAAATTCCATGGCAATGTATCATATATATTTGAGCCGGAGTATTAAGAATATTCAAACTTTCTTGCTACTTTTCATCGATTTAATGAATTTATGCCCATTTCTCGAAAGTATTCCAATTTGCACTACAACTATTTGATAGGTTGGTTGGGAAATCCCCAAAAAATTGTATAAGGTACCAAAATATGAATCTGTTGAGGATAGGTAAATGGTTTGAAAAAAAAAACTAGATTTATGTATGAAAATATTTGCCAACAAGTTTCGCCTTCTTTGGATGGGTCAACATATTTTCTGTATTAGTTGGAAGGAAAAATGATAAAGTTTATACAAGGAGGTGAGCTCCCACTGTATAAACTTAGCTTTGGTGTTATCACTTTTTATGACCCAAAATAAAACATGCCATACAAATACAACATCACAAACATACTCCCTTCGTTTCAAAATATAATATGTTTTAGCATTTGTCCACATCCACATGTATAATGTATCTAGACACGTTTTAGTATGTATATTTATCATTTTGGTATGCATCTAGACAACATGTGAAACACCTAAAACATCTTACATTTAGAAACGGAGGGAGTACCCGTTTTCTTAATGCATCAATTTAAAACTTTAAAAATTAGGTACTAATCAAATTATTGGGGTCACCCATAAAGTGATTAGACCTACCCAAACAGCCTTTAGGCCAGGTCTGCATATTTTAGAAGTGATGGTTGTGCCTCATGAAACTATCATGAGCTTCACAGGAAGAAAATAGATGGTATCTTATTTTAGATATATTTTAAAAATCTTATGATATCGTAAAGTCACCCTTGTCACAGCAAACTTTGCAAATGAAAGGTTTTACACGGGAATGCTGTGAAATGATTGCGTGTTTTGTTCAGGGAGGGTCTATGGGAATAATGGCAATGAAAACACCTGCCATTATATCCGAACCATGAAAGTCTTGAGAGAAGGGTATACCCTTTCTCCAATGCTTTCAATATCGTGGTGGGTATGTTTGATATCCTCATTGGAAGGCCAGAGGAGAATGGCAAGGTGGGTTGCCTTAGCCCGCATCTAGAGGAGAGGGTTGTCTATCCTCCAATAGGCCGATGATACAATTGTTTTCATGGAACACGATGTGAAGAAGTCATGAACATGGAATCTTTTTATACATATTTGGAAAACTATTCGACCTTAAGATAAACTTACATAAAAGTGAGATTTTTTTATTTTGGAAAAGGCAAAAGAGGGATCAGTATAAACAATTGAAGCTGGTTCTCTACCTTTTCTAAACTTACATTTCTCAACCCATTATAGGAAGTTAATTAATAAATAATAGCATAAAGTAGGAAACCTCTTTAAATGGAAGTTGGGATGCTATCAAGGCAAGTTAATTACTCTTATGGAGATCGACTTGTGCTTATTAATTATGTACTCACAAGTCTACTGGTGTTCATGGTATCCTTCTGAGATAATTAAAGAGCTACAGAAAAAATGTTAGTTCTATCCAGCTTCGAAATCTAGGTAAAAAAAGTTCTAAACACAGAAAAAATGAAGAAATAGTAAGAAGGAAACGTACACTTGAAGAAGTTTAAAAGAATATGGGCATTGTGCAAAACTGAAATGGACTTAAAAAATCGGGTGGAAAGGGTGCTCTGCAAAGTGTTAAGCACAAACACTTTAACAGCATAAATAGTGTCGAGAAAATACAATTTGCAACTAGTTGCGCCGCATTATTGGATATCCCATTTCGGAGTTTTCAGAAATTGTGAAATAAATCATGAACATAGATAACGTTGTGTCTTGTGCACCCACAATTTTTTGCGCATGTCACATATGGTCATGTTTTTGGATAAAACTTTGTGGGTGTGCAAGACACAACATAACCCACGTCCATAATGAATGAAGCCTACTTCAAGCATTCATGATCTTTCTCTCACACCGTCACACACCCACACTCCTGTCTGCTCCCTGATTGTGCCTGCTGCGTCTGTATCCTCACAAGGTAAAGGCTGCATGCCTGTACCACACCAGCCCGCACAATTCCTGACCATGCCTGCTGCACCCGATGACACCTGCATATGCATGCCCGTCCGTCTCGCCGCAGCGCTTTCTTGAAACGAAGAAACGCGGCAGAGCAGCAGCAGCGGCGGCGGCGCCACACCGTGCCGCCCGCCGCTACTCGCCCAGTTTGCTGCTGCACAGGGGAAAGACCCTGAGGTTTCAGCAGGCTCCAGGCCATCTGGCGCCGGCAACCTGAGAGACCACTGCGGCGACTGCCCACAGTGCAGGGAGCTGATGTCATGTCACCAAGGTCAGCCAGGGAATTGATTCATAGTACTTGGCGTCATGCATAGCAGTCAGGACAGGCCTAGTATTTGTGGGAGTCCTCCTAGGCAGATGGAGGTGATGAGGAACATTGTGTATCTTCAGAAACTCAGAAGGGTCCAAGCAGGAGGGATGTACATATATTATTTTTTCGGGAAGGGTTGAAAGATCATAAACGTAATAGATAAAACATGATATTGATAAGATTGTGTGCCACAAAAGTTGCTAGCTGCTACTCTTCTGTCAATAGTAAAACAGGAGTCTTGGTTTAAATTTGCCTATGAGAGATTCTTAGCATTATATATTCTAATATTCACAAAAAAAGAGTCTTAGCAAGTTAGCATCATAGTCCTTGTCACGGATTGGAACTGTTAGCAGTCGAAGTCGCAGCACCCTCCGATAGTTTTTTTTTACCAAAGCAGCCGCCGGCGCTGACGTACGACGGTACGAGTCAGGTTGTCCACGTCGATGGGTCGTATCTGGGGTTTGGCTTCCTCCGCTTGGGCCTTGATGACCCGACCTCGCTCTCCTCCTCGCTTGTAGTCGAGTCCGTGACATTTCCTTTTCCCTGTTACAAAAAGTAGAAAGGATACAACATTACCTCAAAAAATGCTGATCTACAACCTTGTAAAAACGGCATAATTTTACCTTTCACATAGTTCTTTGGTGTTCTATAAAACCAGGAATGGGCTTGCTCCTTACTTATGTAATAAAACATAGTGCAGAGTTTGTACATTATGTGTGGTTACTTTCTTATTCGTGTATGCACCTACGTTTCTAAGGTGAATCAAAATATCTACTTCAAACTTTTATCAGACTTTAAATCAGTGCTATGAATCTATGATAATTATTCCAGTATGGGATGGACGGCCGGCACAACAAACCACCACTTGTGCACTACAGTAAAAACGAAACAATACGGTTTAGTTGTTCTTTTCATAACATTGCATAGTACATACAACATACCACTAACATTAAAATGTGCACACAAATAATTGGCGATGTTGAAGAAGATTCTAATGAATTCAGTGATAGCTACAATTCCTATTTTTAAACAGAACTGCACATCTAGCAAACGTAAATAACATGAGATATATGTACAGCAACTCATTGACTTCCTTATTTAAGGCAAATGAGGCTGCAAAATGAACAAGTAACAAGAATCACTACTAGAGTAACTGGTAGTTAGAAGCTTCACAAACCTTTACTTGATCTGCTGCCATGATCATTTTATCTGTTGAGGTGTCCACTTTATGCTCTAAGACCTATAAATATGACAACTTCTACAATTTAGCTATCATAATGAATAATGATAAAAGATAATGATTCTGAATTTAAATAAACTGCACAACTAGCAAAAGTGAAGAACATGGTATATACGAACAACAACTCATTAACTTCCTTATTTAAGGAAAATGAGTCTGCAAAAGGAACAAGTAATAAGAACCGGCACCCTACTAGAGTAACGGGTAGTTAGAAGATTCACAGACCTTTACGTGATATGTCGCTATGTATATTTTCTTTCTTGTGGCGTCCACTGCCTTCTCTAAGACCTATAATTATGTCAATTTGATCAATTTTACATATCATAATGACAATATCAAAATGATTGTAGTGAAAACCTCCGGGCCATACCGTCAATGAACCGTTCAAACTATGAAGACAAGATACCAACATCTCCGTCAACCGCTTCTGCTCCACCCAATTGAGCCGTCGGAGGGACCTATCCTGCTACACTCTTGCGTCAGGCACCTCTAAATATCCTCATTCCAAACGTAATAAGAATTTTTTATATGAAAAGCTTGGTAAGGACATGTTTACCTGATCTGGTGGGGCAGGCAGGTTCAGAATGAAGGCTACACCCATCACCTGTGCAATTACCTGACAACATGGGTTATTATATAGTATGTCTAGCGTGCCACATCTTTAACAGTAATGAAAAAATATAGATCATTAAGGGAAGTCCAGCTACTATACATTTATCCTTTGTTGAATCTCATGGGTATTTCTCCATAATTTCTCTACCCAAGAAAGTTCATGTTCCCACACCTCCCACTTCTTCAATTTCCAGCCCTCTTTTCGCTTTGGCATACGAACAATACTAGCCTTTTTGTATGCATCCAACCGTACAAGGGACTTCACATGCACAAAGGACTGCATATTGTCGTCCCAGCGGGGACTGAAGTCTAACAGCTTCACTAACTTGGTTATTTCAACTGTAAATCTCTTGCTCACCAATTCATGACAATATATGTGCTGAGAAAGACCATGCCTGACAATCTTATCCCCGTAGATGAAATGCGGTCCTAGAATGAGAAGTGAGGATAAGTCAATATCGTACTTCTGACTCCAGCTTTGTTCTAACTTGTTATCAAGTGTCCAAATCTGCAGCTTCCCTGTCAGCCCGGTATCTCTTCTGGTTTGAACAGTAGCCACAGATACCTTCCCCTCTATCTCCGTGATCCGGTAATGGAGTGGATAATCAAATGCAGAATTTGAAAAATCGACTAAAGGCAGCCGTATTAATTGTATACCTTCATCTTTGAGATCAAAGGATACAACTGCCTTTAGCCAGCTACTTTCTGTGTCCTCAGTTAGCCAGTACATTGCACCGTTTACATTGACAACTCCACTGTGTTCCACACAATTCAAGCATAGAGCTTGTGGAGTTCTAACAACTCTCCATCTCTCATCACCTAGCGTGTAAACTTGAATGACACTGAAGGAGCCACCAACATGGAGCTGATTGTCCGGACGAAAGCGCATGACCTTGTATTCATTTGTTGTTGGACTGAAACCAAAATTGTAGAAAGAGAAGTGATCACCCTTCGAGTTCTTCAAAGGTTTGGTGAGATGCATACATTCACCAGTAGCAAGGTTGGCTATCTTGATGGTTGATTTACTTGAATACAAGCATACAAGACCATTGCACGAAGCGCACAAGAAATCGTCAGGCTCAATCATGGGCACATCCCATGTTGATGGAGACCAGGCTTCATCAAAGAGGATTGCTTCACTAGGGCAGAGCTTACCAAGAGTTATCGCTCGTTGGAAAAATAAGGGGGCAAGGCTCCGCGTTCCGGAGGTGTGCCATGGTGAACATGGGATCCCGAATAATGCCATCCCACTGCTTGCAGACACCACGGCACCTCAGCAGATTGCTCACCGAAAGCCTCACAAGTATCAGTTCAACAATATCTTGCGGCAAGCAGGTCAGACATTTCTTGTTTGCTGGCTTCATTGTCATGGATTCCATTGAAGCTACGGCGGGACAGCTAGCAAATCCTTCTGCAATCAACAATTTTACAGACTGACATGCCAAGCAAATTTGGGGACCGAATAAAGTCTGCAGAAAATATATGAGAGCAAGATCATTGAAGGAAAAAAAATTAAACATCATGGGATCCAAACAGGAACTGAAGGATCACCACGCTCTCAACATATTGGCCCTTCATGATTACCCATCCCCCGCTTTCACCCAATCATAATAACAGAATAAAAATATGATCCTAGCTTATCATACGCCGCCTCCATTATTTCGTCCTGCCTAAAATTCATACTACTAAATTTCGACCGACGGATTGGAGTTTCTACCTTGCAAATTGCAACCCTAACGAACTATTTCCTACGAGATCGAGGCAAGCAATGCGGACGAAGGCTAATTACAGAAACGGAAAAGGAAACGAAAACAAAATCGATATTTAGGGGAGACTCACGAACGAATTCAGATGAACTCCGCCGCCGCCAGGTCGCTGGTGGTTCGCGGCGTTTGCTTGCCCCAGGATGAAAAAAAAGGAATATCGAGTGTTTCTTAACGAGGAAAAGGCCCAAGTTTAAAGCCTATGGGCCCAACACGGACGACAAAGCCTAAACGAAAACATGTGTCTCGGTGGGCCGGTTCGGAGTAAAACCGCTTTCGCCGCGAGAATACGCTTCCTGCCAACTACGTACACAGTACGTCTTCACCACTGATGACATGTTCATGTTCAAGAATAACACTGATCTCGTATTTTGGTGCTAGAAAACAGTTGTCGTGGATCCATAGGATCTGGCCATCAAACCGTCTGAATCGAAGCTCCAATGATATTGCACATGGTATCACTACTAATTTGAGAGTTTGAGTAGACATAAAAAAAACTGATTAAATTCATATACAATTGCTCGCGAACAGGCCAGACAAGCATGTATCCAGATCACACATATGAAAATATGTCACAGATATCGTGACACGGTTGCATAGAAGGTGATGCAAAAAAAACCACTGGTTTACGCTTTACCACCTCACAGTAAAGAACTAAACAACCCCACAACGAAAACATTCGCAGAAAGCTAAATGAAACTCTGATCTAGAGCCTTCACAACACTCATCCCAACGTTGTCACAGAGCAGAAGCATTACGGGTTGAATTCGGCATGCCCTGCGAACAGAAAAAAGGATAAAACTTCATCAAAAACATCTTTTGAGCAAGGTGAAACCCCAGGCCAACATTTTATATAAAAACTGGAAGCGAAGACAACCAATATGGTACAGACTGGTCACATTGGGCCAAGTGAGGGTAAAGATTACATCCATCCCGGCACCTAGCTAAGGAGGATACGTGGATTCAACCATCAAGTAAGGCATGTCCTACCAGAGTTTCAGAAACTAAAGTAGCAATGAATTACTGAACAAACCTTCCACATAGAACTGCTACAGTTCCTAGATGTTCAACTGCCCTCCTGCCACACCATGACTATTGCCTTCACACACTGCAGATAACCTTTGTACCAGTGCATCGCCTTCTGAAATCAGCTCCTGAGGTTCAAACCAACACAGATGCCACAATCTCGTTAAATAAAGTTCAAAACTTAACCCAATCAACTATAAAAGAAAAACAAAGTTTCGCAATAGATGCGAGTCTACAAACCAGTCAACCACTCCATCTTTGCTGTTGACAGTTTTTTTTGTTTTGTTTCTAGAGGTTACAACTCATCTTTCTTTATTTTCCCTCCTAAAGGTGTACAAAATAGATTACTTTCTTTCGCTATATTACAACAGTGAATATATTTATTCGTGCACAAAGTATATCAGTAATGTATAATAATGGAATGCCCACACTCAATGATACAAAAAGAAAGAGAATAATTCTTTCAGGATTTCATATATAAGGTTTCTTCTAACATGTTTAGTTCACGATTTCTAGTAAATTTACTCGAACCATGGTGACTAATTATTTCCGTACTGTGTCAAAATATGTGGTTTACTAATATTCAATGATTTGAATAGCTAGCCAAGTCAAATTCACTACAACAAAACTACAGAATACAAATAGTACCTGAGTACATTGCAACGAATGAAACTATCAATATTAGGGTGAATTATCTTATATGAAGAAAATACATTTCCTTATTGTAGTGATATCGTAACAGAATAGAGTAAACAACAACTAGCAAGTTATTAATAAAAAGATGGGGAACTTACAACCTACCTTTACTTGATCTTTTGTAAAACTTCGCTTCATCCTGATGTCATCGTTTTGCTGACTTACTATGGCCTATAGAAAGGTTAATTTTGTCAATTTGGCCAACCAAAATGACACGTAAGTATTGCTGGGCTAGGAAATATCGACACACTATACAATTTACTCTATCCACAAGAGCCATAAACTTCTCAAATTGCCAACTTTGCCCCACCCAATTAAGCCGCCAGAGGGGCTTTAGATGCTGGAATCTCAAACAAGTCGTTCGTTACAAAACTAAATACAACTCTCTTAAAACACTGCTTTATAGTTGCTCGAATGATCATTAACCACCTGAACTGGAATACAAGAAAATGTGGCAACTTCCGTTCTGGTAAAGAACTACCTGATCTGGTAGACGTTGCAACATATGATTGATTTCCACATCTATTGGCTGCAACATTGCCTCATATGGGTGGACTTTGTCGCATGCGATTGACTTTCATGCAAAATGACTACACAACAGTAAATAGCCATTTGTCACATCTTCAAGCATAATTAATGTTAGTAATGACAGTTTAGCCAACATACAAGTACTTCAGGCAACATTTGATGGACGCTGTTACATCTCTCCTGTTGTTTGCAAAGCTCATGCACCTAAGCCTGCCATTTCTTCGAATTCCATTCCGCCCTGCGATTTGGTGTACGCACAATTGCAGCATTTTGATATACATCCAATGGTATAAGTGACCTCACATAGGTATGGAATCGAATGTTGCTATCACTGCGGTTGCTTAAATCGAATAACTTCACCCTCTTATTCAACTCAATCTCAAAGCTTTTGCCAGGCACCTTATAAGAATATAAGTTACCACTTGAACCGTGTATCACAATCTTATCCTCATGAAAAAATGGTAGTCCTCGGATGGTATGTGATGGGAGCTGAATGTTATACCTCTGTTTCCACCTTTGCTCCATCTTGTCAGTTAGGGTCCAGATCTGCAGCTTACCCATGAGCAGATGACCTTTGGTTTGAGCGGTTGCTACACATACCTTCCTATCTATCTCTGTGATCCAGTACCGACGAAGACAATCAACTGCATAATCTTCTAGGTCAACAGTTGGCAGCTGTATCAGTGCAAAACTTTTCTCACGGAAATCAAAAGATATAACTGCGTGATGCCAACTAGATCCTCTGTCTTCAGTTAACCAATACATTTTTCCATCAACATTGACCACTACTGAGTTTTTCTCAAACTTCAAGCTAAGATCTTCTGGAGTTGTAACAAATTCCCATTCTTTGTCACCAAGTGTGTAAACTTAAATGGCACTGAAGCTTGCTGTAACATAAGGACAATGGTCACGAAGAAAGTGTGCAACTTTGTATTCCTGAGTCACTGGGTGAAATCCAAAGCTGTAGAACGAGAAGTGGTCACCCTTCAAATTATTTACAGGTTTCTCAAGATGCAGGCATGCACCAGTTGCAAGGTTAGCTATCTTGATTGTTGACGTATCTGTGTACAAGCAAAGAAGTCCATTGCAGGAACCACAGAGGACATCATCAGGCCCAATCACTGGCACTGCCCATGTTGATGGTGACAAGGCTTCATCAAACAGGATAGCGTCACTAGGGTGTAACCTGTTAAAAGTCGACTTCTGCGGGGCGAACAGGAGGGTGCAACAGGGTGCACAGTGGAGGTGTGCTGCAACAAACTGGGGACATCGGATGATTTGTGCCACTGCTTGCAGACACCAAGGCACCACAGCAAAGAGCTCACTGGAAGTTTAAGGAATATATGCTCAATAAGGTCTCTTGGGATGCCATTTATGATGCATTCCTCGTTTCCTGGATGCTCAGAGGTGATCTCCTTAGAATCCATAAGCGCAATAAAGCCCACAAAGTTGAGCCACCAAATTCTTCTGCAAAAATAGATTTCACCAAATAGTATGACATACTGTGAAGTGTAAACTGACCATCGTATAAAATATCATAATTAAACTACTTTCGAGCGAATAGTAAGAAAAAAAATATTTTACTAAAAATAAATTCTAATAGGTTGACTCGCCTTAAGTTTTGCCTGTGTTATAACCAACATACAACTGGATAAGAACGAAATAACTTCCTTCTCAACATTCCAAATTTCTGTTCTAGCATCAACAATTTCCCCTCCATTTTATCTCCGTCAAAAACGCAGTTCCCAACCCAATCGCAACACTGCTTCTACCGAGCTTGAGGACAACAGAAATGCTGGATGCCACCGGCTGGGTCTAAATTTACCACGCTGCAGGATCGCGCCGCGAGTAATATCAAACACGAAGTGTAGCATTACCCCGTCTCAGTCGTGCTTAAACGAACAAAAATACTAGGTCTAGCCTCCGCCGCCGCGGAAGGGAGGCAAGGAGTAAAGCGAGCACGCGAGCGCCGCTTGGATTCCGTGAGGAAATAGGGTATGAGGTCGTGGGGGTACTCACTGGCGCGGTCACCGCACGAACTCCGCCGCAGCCGCCATTCTTCTCGCCTCGTCCTGTCGTGGCTCGTGGTGGCAGTGGACTCCAGGTTCTTTGAACGAAGACCGAAGGAAACAGGTCCAGAAGGCCCATCTGGCCCAATATCGCTGAGACCCAGCTACGCTCTGGCGGAAGGGTGGTGGCGAAGCAGCCAAGCAGCCGAGCCAGCTTCCTCCTTGCTTCCATGTCGTCCTTGTCGCCGTCGTCCTCAGGGACGGATTCAAGGGGGGACGAGCAGGGGCTACGCCCCCCCATGATCGTTGTTTCCTTTGGAAATATTAGCATTTCACTCACTTGTTTAGCCTATGTTAGCTAGCTGTGCCACCCCCATACAAATGACACACAACAATTGCCCCCCTAACCTTACTTTCTGGCTCCGTCCCTGGTCGTCCTCCTCCCCCCTCATCTCCCCATCGAAAGCTTCTACACTCGGTAAGTAAGCTCCTCTATGCATGCCTGATTGATTTAATCCACTCTGTTCATGGCCGTAAGAGTGGCATATGTGTCCAGCACCTGTTTGTGTTAATGCCTGCAAGGAATCAATGGTACTGAAGAGAGTAATTTGGTACTACAATGTTTTACATCATTTCTGATATCTTGAACTTGTGATTATATGCTTGGCCTGTCTATGTATAGTTTTATTTACAACTGAGACTACAGTGGCATTTGTGCACACAAGGTAGTACAATAGCAGTAAGAAAACAGTGCATACAGATAATTTGACTTGGTCAGTGATCCTCCATCGCCACAATAAAAAGGCAGTGCAAACTATGTTCATTTACAACTCGAGGACTAAATTTGTGGGGTTAACCGAACATATTTTTTATGGTGTACAACCAAATTCGTCAGCTAATAAGATGCTTAGTTGTATACCTTATATAATTTTCTTCAAGTTATTGCACACATGACAATTTATTTTGAATCCGTTGCAATCGCGCGGGCGTTGTGCTAGTTTTACTAATTAAGCAACCATCGCGCTACATCGGACGTCTGTGTCCATAGGAAACCTTTGTATAAATACCAAAATCAATTGAATAGAGATACACAGTTCAATTACAGTCTCGTTTTAGTTGAAGGACCACCAAACATCAAACCTGTGCAGTACAAATGCTACTAACCCACACCTATCAATATCAGACCCGTGAACTAGTGAGATCGCCGATCATGATCGCCCCAAATTGCCTGTCCAGCGCCGATCTCCGGCGAGCGGAGAGCTCCTGTGCGACAATGCGCATCGTCGGGCGGGCGTCGGGGTTCGTGCGGACGCAGGACAGGGCCACAACAAAGGCGAACACCACCTGCGCGGCCAGCTGCCCGTCGGGAGCCTCCAGCCTGTGGTCCAGCAAGTCCCTGAGCAGCAGCAGCGCAGACGACTTGCCGATGCCGTTCTTGGTCTCGTCCGAGCTGTACAGTGAGCTGATGAGCCCGCCTGGGAACTTTCCCATCAGGATCTCCATCGCCAGCACGCCGAAGCTGTACACGTCACACTTGGTCGTCACCCTCAGGTAGGCGAGCTCTGCGGCAAGGAACGCATCGATTAGTGTGAGCTTGTGCCCAAACAAGTTCGGCTTAGTAAATTCCATTCTGCGAGAGCTGCAATCGTACGTGCGTAAGGTACCTGGTGCCATGTAGCCGTAGGAGCCCGCCATGCTGCTGCAGTGCGAGCGCCCGGGGCCGAGGAACCTCGCCGTGCCGAAGTCGGACAGCCGCGTCTCGTACTCGGCGTCCAGTAGGACGTTGTTGATGGAGACGTCGCGGTGGATCATCGGCGGCGAGGAGTCATGGTGCAGGTACGCGAGTGCGTTGGCCAGCCCCCTGATCGCCCGAATCCTCGCCGGCCAATCGAACCTCTCGGCGCTGCTTTCGCCGCCCCTGTACAGCACCTTGCCGAGGCTGCCCCGCTCGACGCGCTCGTAGACGAGGTACATGAACCCGCCCATGGCGCAGAACCCGTGGAGCTTGACGATGTTACGATGCCGGACGTGCGTGAGGGCCCTCACCTCGTTCTCGAAGCTCTTCTCGCTGACGCCCCAGCACGCGTCCCCTGTCTCGGAGACGTCGAGCTTCTTCACCGCGAGGGAGTGGCTGCTAGGAACGTCTGCCCGGTACACGCTCCCGAAGCTGCCCTTGCCGATGCAGTAGGCCTCGTTGAAGTGCTCCGTCGCCGCCAGGATGTCGCCGAAGGAGAACTGTACATCTTTGCCCCATATAGAAGCTTGCAGGGGCAGAGTGGCCGTGGTGCTGCCGCCCTTCGTTGTGTCAGGCGTGTCTGGACCAGTTGTCCGCCCCCTCTTCCGGGTCAGCAGGCATGCCACCGCAGCGCCCGACACCACGAGAGCGGCCGCAACAGCCAGCGGGATCACAAGCTTCAGCTCTGCGATGTGCCGCCGAGAGTCACCGCCAGTAGAATTCAAGCTGCAAGAACTCAGGCCGGCTATGTCGCCACACAGACCTGGGTTGCCACTGAGGTCCAGCTCAGTCAGCATGCGCATCTTGCCAAGCAGAGCTGGAACCGCACCTGAGAGGCTGTTGTCGCTCAGGTTCAGGTACCAAAGGGAGCTCAACTTTGTCAGTTCCACGGGCACGCCTCCGACGAGACCATTTCCGGAGAGGTCTAGCCGTTCCATCGTCTTGATCTTTCCCAGCGTCACAGGGATTCCTCCTGACAACATGTTGCGACGCAGGTTCAGTTCGAGCAATTGCAGTTTGGCGAGCCCAGGGGGGATGGTGCCGGAAAGCCGATTGGATGCCAGGCTCAAATCTTGCATTGCAGCCATGGCACCGTAGCCGGGAGGAATTGTGCCGCTGATCTTGTTGTCATCCAAGTGGAGGGACCGGAGGCTCTTGAACTGAGCCCAGTGCTCTGGGAGCTCGCCCCCAAAAGAGTTCCCGGACAGGTCAATGGTGTTGAGGACCGGATGCTCTTCTAACAGCTCCGACAGCTCTCCGGTCAGCCTGTTTCCTGCCATCGTGATGCGCAGAAGCTTCTTAAAGTCACGGTAGCAGGCGGGAACGTTGCCGGTGAGGTGGTTGTTATCAACGACGATGAACCCGAGGCGGGGCGCGCTCCTGCACAGTCCCGGAGGCAACACTCCCGAGAAATTGTTTCTTGCCAAATTGACTATGAAGAACAAGCCGTTCCCGCCAAAATCTGGTGGGATGCTTCCGGAGAGGAGGTTATCAAAGGCGACGACGGCGCGCAGGTTTGGCAACCGGGCGAGCTCTGCCGGAATCTCACCTTCAAGCATGTTGGTGCTCACGGACAGCCTCTGCAGCGCCGTCATGTTCCCGAACTCGACCGGCAACCGGCCAGTGAGCTTGTTGTCGTACACCCGAAGATTTATTAATCTCGTGAGGTTGCCGATGGTCCGTGGGATAGTGCCGGAAAATTCGTTCTCGGCGAGGTCCAGCAACTCCAGGTTCGTCAGGCTTCCGATGATCGCCGGGATGGAGCCAGAGAGGTTGTTGGTTGCCAGTGACAGGAATTCCAGCCTCCACGCCATGCCGACCTCTATGGGGATCTCGCCGGTGAAACCGTTGTTGTCCACCTGAAACACCTCGAGGCGTGTCCAGGCCCTGAAGTAGGCCGGCAGGATCTCCCCGGTGAGCATGTTCTTGGAGACGTTGAACTCTCGCACTTTCTTCAGCTTGGCCCATGACGCCGGCAGATTCCCAGAGAGCTTGTTAGCCGCAAGGCCGATGACGGTGAGGTTGGTGCAGCCGCTGAGCTCCGTCGGAATGGTGGACTCCAACAGAGCGATGCTGACATTGATGCGCTCCAGCGACCGGAGCTTGCCGAGCGAGGCGGGGATCGGGCCGCCCAGAGGGTTGCTGTGCAGCTCGAGCGCTCTTAACCCAGAGATGGAACCGAGCGCCGCCGGTATGCCGCCGGATAGAAGGTTCTTGCCAAGATTAAGGCTCTGAAGCCTCGTCAAGTTGGCGAGGGACGGCGGTATTTCGCCGGTGAACTGGTTGGAGGAAAGGTTGAGGTGCTTGAGGTTCGGCATGTACGTGTGCAGCGTCGCCGGGATTGGGCCCGACAAGCTGTTGTTGGAGAAATCAACGGACGTGATGTTGAGCAGCGGCGTGGACACGTTCGACGGGAACGATCCTGTCAGCGAGTTGGAGCTGAGATTGAGGCTGCCGAGGCTGGGCAGCGACGAGAGGTTCAGGGCGTCCAGCGTGCCGGCGAGGCCGGCCTCGGCCACATCGACGCCCGAGATGCGGCCGAAGATGTCGCAGGACACGCCGGCCCACCCGCACGCGGCGACCGTGGAGTTGGCGGCGGCCTCCCTGTCCCACGAGGCGAGAACGCCCGGCCCGGGGAGCGTCAGGCTGTCCTTCCACTCCACCAGCGCCTCCGCTTCCCCCGGCGCCGATCCCACTCCGCGCATCTGCGACGACGAGAGGAGCAGGAAGAGGAGAAGCGCGCGCCACAGGGACATTGTTGCTTCGTGCGGCTGATCATGGCGCTTCATCTCTGAACCTTCTGCTCGCACAGTCTGCAGCCGATGTGAGCTGGATCAGCGCGGGAACTCGGATAAGGACATGAACCGCACTTGCTGATCCTGCCTTGGGAAACTTGGGACTGCTCAAAATTTGAGGACAAGGTGGTCGTACCACCGCTCGAATAGATAGAAAAGAATTGAACCAGTTTATAAGTAAAATCGGGTCCAAAAACCATACAAATTGTACAAAAGGAACACACAGCCGAAACGACCCGCCGCTCACACGGCACAAGTCGACAAACGCCACAACACACACCACCCGCTCCGGAGCCGCCGCCCCGACGTAGCAACCAGATCCACCTTCGCATTGACCGAAAGCGATCCAGTCATGGTCGACGAACCCTCTACCCACGCGGTTTCTATCTAGGTTGCCACCAAAACCACCAAGTTCCGGGGCCGCCGCCCCGGCGTAACAATCAGAACGACCTTCGCATTGCCTGAAAGTGATCTAGTCATGGTCGACGAACCATCTGCCCACGCAGTCTTTATCCAGGTTGCCACCAAAACCACCATATACCGGGGCCATCGCCCCGGAGTAGCAAACAGATCGACCTTCGCATTGCCCGAAGGTGATCCAGAGGTCGACGAACCCTCTGCCCGCGCAGTCTCCATCCAGGTCGCCACCCAGACCCACGCTAAACAACGGTCTGCCTCATAGAGCCGTCATAGCGCGGGAGCCCGAGGCCGCCGCCTCGGCATAACTCCACCGTCCGGGGCCGCCACCCCGGCATACACCTCCCTGACCACATCGCCAACCTACCCATCCGCCACGAACCGTCGCACCGAGAGAGCCGATGACTCCAAGACGACGCCTTCAACAAGGTAGTGACGCGTCCGTCACCGTCGCCCCGTCCCTGACGGAGCTTAGGCTTCCACCCGGAGACCATCGGACCACCCCCGTCGAGCCGGATGTCGAAACTAGGAGAACGACGCCCAAGGGCGCCGCCATCGTCGACATCCGTGGCCACGAAGCTTAGGTAACCGCAAGGAAGGAGTCCGCATCCGTGGCCGCTCACGGACCTCCTCCGCATATCGTAGCCGCTGCAGCACCTCCCGCCGCCGGAGCCAACAAGCTAGCCGCACCTCATGCCGCATCGATCCGGGGCCGCCGCCCCGGCTTTCACGTCGCCCGGGTGCCGGAGCACGGCAGCCGGAGGCCACCTACCGCGCCGGAACCTCCACCCTGCACCACGCCCTCCTGCCGCGCCGCCCCGCGTTGCCAGCGCCGCGGCCCGCTTCCATCCCGTAGCCGGCACCGGTCTTCAATACATCATCCACGCCTTCCCGAGCGCCACCACTCCAGCGAGGGCAACCTCGAGCCGACGGCTACTAGCACCTCCACCTCGCCGGCCCCCGCGCACTGCCGCACCCTTGCACCTCCCTCCATCCTCGAGCGAGCTCCCACGCATGGCGACCTCCTCAGCCCCACCTCCGCCACACCCCATCGCGAACGCAACACGCCCGGACATGGCCCGCCGGAGCTAGCCCGACCGCGCCCAGAGAGTGCCACGGCTGCGGCCCGCCGGGCCCAGATCGAGCCCGGGCAGGCCCACGCAGCCCGCCGCCGGCTGCTGCCGCCCCACGACCATGCCCCCTCCATCCTCCCCGCGCCAGCTAGCTCTGCGCCGGGAAGCTCCCGGCCGCCACGCCCGCCAGCCACGCCGCGCCTGCGTGGTGGAATCCGAGCAAAAAAGGGAAAAAATGGCCCCGCCGCCACCATCCTTGGACGCGGCCGGCTTTGCCGTCGCTTCCTCCGGCGGGGACAGGGCGGAGGACGGCGGCGCAAGCCCCGGCGGCGGTGGCGGCGGCTACGGTTCCCCCGTGTCGCCAGGCGCGGGCAACGCGGGGGGAGGAAAAAAAAGATCTTATTTAGTTACTGCTCAGAATGAGGTGTGAAGCCCATGACGTTTTCTTGTTTTCGTTTGCGTGTCTGTTCCTTTCCTTGAATGGTTAGAGGGTTCTCTTCCATAATGTTTTGTTTTACAGAGTGCACCATCGTCAAATAGATAAAGGAGAAAACATCCGGTCAGAATGTCAGATGATGTAGGACCCGATTATTTTTCTGTGGAAGATTAGTACTCAGATTTTATGACATTAACTAGACCTTCGTTCGTCAGCTGTAGTTGGTGCAGAGGCTGAGAAGATGAAATTCTCCCTTGAATTAAAGCTTTTGTCCTCCTCCCACATATTCTAGAAAAAAGCCATCAAGCAATACACGACTAATCATATATTTGCAGTGAAATTACTCAAGTATCCATAGACAGAGAAAGCATAATTTAACTAGCAAGAACAGAGCGAAAGCTACAATTCAATCACCAAAATATTGTTTCAGTATATTATTATCTCGTTATCCCCTGTTCATTTCCAGACACCAGCAATCAACCAATTTTAAGGAGCAAGTAGCGCATTTTTTTTTACTTGAGTGGACCGATATGAACCAGCTATTTGATTCCTTATATGTATCCTCAAATAAACATACTAGGTAGCTCCTTAGCTAGCTCCCATCCTTGAGCTGTCGTCAATGTACTACAGCTGCTGCACAATACAGTATGTACAAACAGAACATCCGAGAGACCGAGACTAGGTCAACTCCCTCCCCGTCACTGTTCAGGAGAGAGGCGAAAGAGGCGATTTTTGGACACACACCGTCGATCCACCGCGTGCTCGCCGCCGCGCCGTGGGATTCCTCCCCTCCGCCGGCCGCTTCGGCGGCGGGAGGGTGGGGGATCCCCGGTGTCGGCTTGTACAAAGAGTAGGGTAGGGTGGTGTTCCCGCTGGCGGCGCCGTGGAGGCGGTGGTGCTGGTGGTGGGGGTTTTGGCGTCGGCGAGCTCTCCTCCGGCGGTGGTGCTCCTCGGAGACCGGCGTCTGCGCGTGCGACCTGCTGGAGCTCGGCGCCCGGCGTGGCGGTCGAGTTCCTCCGTTTCCTCCCAGATCCGCGGTGGCGGTGGATCTGGCGGCCGGAAACCAGTGCTGGACGAGCTCCTCAGCTCCGATCTGCGGCGGATCCGAAGGCAGCCGTGGCAAAACGGCGGCGTGATGCCGGGGGGACGTCTGCCCTGGCTGTTCAACGACAAGAACTCCGTCGCGGCGCGGCGGAGAGACACGGTGGCGTCTCTCAAGGGATGAAAAGAAGTTCCCAGGCAGTGGCGAGGTGGTGGTCGCTGCTCTTCGTCTTCATCGCCGGCGCAGCTGAGGTGCTCGGTGCCAGCTCTGGATTCTCCTCCTCGTATGTTTGTTCTTCATTTTCTTCGATCTATGTACTGTGTATGTGGATGGTTTTGGTGAATATATGAGGTTGTTGGTTGTGTGCAAAAAAAAAAAAAAAAAAAAACCTGTTTATTTTTAGTGGTGTTTATACAAAGGTCAACTGCCACATATTATTCTGGTGAATCGTGCTGGTTGGACTGCACGGCCCTTACTTCGACGGCCAATCATGTCGGGCGGCCTGAGCAAAATAACTGCTATCACTGCTACTTATAAAAATCATTCCCAGAATTTGTAGAAACGTAGAAGGAGAGTTTTGGGGGAAGCCTCGCACGATAACAGCGTGGGGTTCCGTTGTTTATAAAGGCACTAAGGCCGGTTAGGGTTAGGGTTACAACATGTTACACATATGTACAAATATCGCTAACCCCCCCCCCCCCCCCCCCCGCGCGCAGTCGCTGCGGGAGGTTCTCGGACGCAGAGACTGGATCGAAAGTCGAGGAAGAGTTGCGTCGGCAATCCCTTCGTCATAATATCTGCAAACTGAAGCGCAGAGGGGACATGAAGAACCCGAACATCACCCAGGGACACCTTTTCTCGGACGAAGTGGATGTCAATCTCGATATGCTTGGTGCGGCGGTGTTGAACTGGGTTAGAGGACATGTAGATCGCAGAGACGTTGTCGCAGTAGACCAGCGTCGCAGAACGGAGGGGTCGATGAAGCTCCTGTAGGAGTTGTCGCAACCAACAACACTCAGCAACTGCATGAGCAACGGCTCGATACTCGGCTTCAGCACTGGAACGGGAGACAGTGGTCTGGCGCTTGGAGGACCAAGAAATGAGGCTGTCACCATAGTACACACAGTAGCCGGACGTCGAGCGACGTGAATCGGGGTAGCCGGCCCAATCCGCGTCAGAATATGCAGTCAATGTAGTGGATGTAGAGGCTCGAAGATGCAGGCCATGAGCCAATGTCCCACGGACATAGTGGAGCACGCGCTTCACAAGAGCGAGGTGAGGAGCACGAGGAGCATGCATGTGGAGACATATCTGCTGCACCGCGTAGGAGATATCCGGTCTCGTCAGAGTGAGATACTGAAGTGCACCGGCGAGACTCCTGTGCTCAGTAGCATCAGGGATGAGCTCACCTGCCGTGGCAGAAATCTTCGAGCTGGTGTCGATAGGTGTCACGGCGGAGTGGCATTCAGACATGCCTGCACGCTGGAGAAGATCCGCAGCATAATGTCGCTGAGATAGAAACAAGCCATCCGTGGAGCGCGTGACAGCAATGCCGAGGAAGAAGTGTAGATCGCCGAGATCAGTCATGGCAAACTCACTGTGCAGTCTGTCGAGGAGCCGCTGGAGGAATGTCGGGGACGAAGCAGTGACAATGATGTCGTCAACATAGAGAAGCAAATATGCAGTGTCAGAACCAGAGCGTAAGACGAACAAGGATGTGTCCGTAGCAGAAGCTGAAAATCCCAAAGTGGCAAGGTAGGTGGCGAACCGCTGGTACCAAGCACGGGGGGCCTGCTTCAGACCATAGAGTGACTTGTGCAGGCGACATACATGATCTGGGTGAGCAGAGTCGATGAATCCCGGTGGCTGCTGACAATAGACCTCCTCGTCGAGAGTGTCGTTTAGAAAGGCATTCTTGACATCCAGCTGTCGTATAGGCCAAGAACTGGATACTGCAATGTGAAGCACAAGACGTATCGTGGCAGGTTTGACCACCGGACTGAACGTTTCGTCATAGTCGATGCCGGGACGCTGTGAGTAACCACGGACAACCCAGCGGGCCTTGTAGCGGGCGAGAGTGCCATCTGCATGAAACTTGTGACGGAAAATCCATTTACCGGTAACCACATTAGCACGGGGAGGACGCGGAACAAGGGACCATGTCCGGTTGTCGAGGAGAGCCTGATGCTCATCAGCCATAGCCGCACGCCAGTGAGAGTCCTGCATAGCCTGGCGATACGTGGTCGGAACAGGAGCAACATCAGCGGTGACGGCTGAGAGGTTGAGCCGGTCCGGAGGGCGCACCACACGTCCACGACGGGTGGTTTTCCGGGCGGATGCAACAGAAGGACCAGGAGCGCTTGGCGTAGAGGCAGCACGGGTGTCTGGTGTCGATGCAGCACGGGTGTCTGGTGTCGATGCAGCACGGGTCACGGCAGGAGGAGCCGTGGCAGGAGCAGCTGCCGGGGCAGAATTTTCTGCCGTGGCTGGCGTGGCAGAGGGCGCTGTCGGGGCGGCCCTGGAGGTGGCGGCCGTGGCAGCAGACGTTGCTGACTGCGCTGCCGTGGCAGAGGAGCGAGCCATGGCGGGCGGCTGGTACGCCGGCGGATCGACAAAGAGGAAGTCGAGCCGGCGAGGCGAAGCTGGTGGTGAGGACGCCGCTGCAAGCTGAAACGGGAAAACTGTCTCGTCGAAAATCACGTGTCGTGAGATGATTAGTTTACCCGAGGCAGGGTCAAAACACCGGTAACCTCGGTGGTTGGAGGGATACCCTAAGAACACACATGGAAGAGACCGTGGGCGGAGTTTGTGTTTGGCAGTGGAGGAGATGTTGGGATAACACAGACAACCGAAGACACGGAGAGGGGCATATTGTGGTGGTGTTTTGTGGAGGCATGTGTAGGGTACAGCCGATGATATTGCTTCACACGGGCGTCTGTTAATGAGGTAAGTGGCAGCAGCTAGGGCTTCGGCCCAGAAGGGCTCGGGGAGGTGGGCATGGAACATGAGTGTACGCATCGTATCATTGAGAGTGCGAATAGCGCGCTCAGCTTTGCCATTTTGCTGAGATGTATAAGGGCACGAGAGGCGAAGGGTGGTGCCATTGGTGGACAGAAGCTTGTCAACCACATGGTTGATAAACTCGGTGCCGTTATCGGTTTGTAGGGATCGGATTGTGGTGTTAAATTGTGTGCGAGCATAAGCAAAGAAGTTCTCTAGAATCCGCGATGCACAAGATTTATTTTTCATGGGAAAGGTCCAATAAAAGTGAGAGAAGTCATCGACAATAACAAGATAATATCGAAAACCAGAAGTACTTATAATTGGAGACGTCCACAAATCACAATGTATCAAATCGAAAGGGCGCTAGTCGCAGAAATAGATGAACTAAACGGGAGGCGCACATGTTTGCCGAGTTGACAAGCTTGGCAAACAGGAGACCGACGAGTCCTATTACACTTTATTAAAGATAAATTCTGCAAAGCCGACATTGTATCTTGTCCAGGGTGGCCTAAACGCTGGTGCCAAAGGTCAGCAGTAGCAGTGGTGGTGGCGGTCATGGCGGCTGGTGGAGGAGTAGTGGTGGCGATGCCGGGGAACGTATAGAGATCACCCTCACTATCGCAGCGAAGAATCTCGCTACTCGTCTTCAGGTCCTTCACAGAGAAACCAAAGGCGTCAAACTCAACGGAACAGGAATTATCACGTGTGAACTTGCGAATAGAAAGCAAATTTCTGATTATGTGGGGAACATGAAGAACGTTGTTGAGTTTAAAACTATGTCCAGAAGGTGTGTAAAAGGAAGTGTGACCCGACGAGGTGATCGGAACAGCGTGGCCATTACCAACAGTAACAAAGTGTGGACGAGATAAAGGAGTGGACGGGGAGAGGTTACCATCATCATGAGTCATGTGAGAGGACGCGCCGGAGTCCATCACCCAGCCACCTTGCTGGAGGGCTAGGTTGTTGAGTGCAGCGATGAGGGCGGAGTTGTCCCAGCTAGGCGTGGAGGAGGAGCCGGACTGGTACACGGGCGCGGCCATTGTCGTGTAGGCCTGAGGACGAGGACAGAGGATCCCCGGTGTCGCTGGCGCACGCCACTGGCTGGACCCCGGAGAGAAGCACACCCACAGGCCAGCAGGTGATGGAGCCGCGCCGCGGTTGGGATTGTAGGGGCGACCGCCGTTCTTGTTCTTGGGCTTGAAAGCCGGCTTGGCCTTGCCGGGGTTGGGAACAGCACTGCGGCAGCCGGCACCCGTGCATGGCGAGGGGGCACGAGTCTGGGCGACAAGGGCCGTCGAGGCCGCGTTGGTGGCGGCGTTGGCTTGCTGCATCTCCTCCATGAGAAGCATGCTGCGGACGCGGAGGAAGGACGGCAAGGGCTCTGTCATGGAGATCACGGTGGCGGCGGACGCAAAGCGCGGGCCGAGCCCACGGAGAGTGTTGAGGACGAGGGCCCGGTCTGTCACCGGCGAGTCGTTGTCGGCGAGCGCGTCGGAGAGGTGCTTCAGGCGGCGGCAGTACTCGTTGATGGTCATGGCACCTTGCACGAGTTGGCGGAAGTCATTGTCAAGATATATAGCTTTGCTTGCCTTGTTCGCGGTGAAGAGTTCTTTCAGGGCGAGCCAGAGCTCGCGTGCCGTCTGGTTCGTGACCAGCGCCATGTCCGCCACGTCTTCGTGGATGCCGGAGTGCAGGAGGTTGAGGACGGTGTAGTCCGCCGCGAGCCACGCGGCGTCAGAGGGAGTGGCCGCCGTGGTGCCATCCACGTGACCTAGGAGACCACCGCGGCCGAGCGCAGCTTGCATGTAGATGCACCAGCGCGAGTAGTTGCCCGCCTCGAAGTTGAGGACGATGGGGGCGACGTCGCGGGGCGCGCCGCCGGGCGGCAAAGCGCCGGTGGAGGCGGACGTGAGCGCGCCAGAGATGGCGTCGAGGGAGGCCGACGATGTCATGGTGGCTAGGTTTAGGGGAGGAGGCGGCGGCGGCGGCTAGATTGCGGCGGCGGCTGCTAGGGTTTTAGGATCGGTAGAAGTCTGATACCATGTAGAAACGTAGAAGGAGAGTTTGGGGGGAAGCCTCGCACGATAACAGCGTGGGGTTCCGTTGTTTATAAAGGCACTAAGGCCGGTTAGGGTTACAACATGTTACACATATGTACAAATATCGCTAACAGAATTCGTCTCAAATGAACTCTATCGAGAAAGTATCTCATGGAAACCAAATTCAAATTCAGTGGAAACCGGTGAAAACCACGAAAAAAAACATGTTTAAAAGAACTAAAAAATTCTCACAAAAAATGCATTACGTTGGGAAGATTGAGTTCTATAGACATGAGAATTTGCAAGTTGAAACTCACAATTGTTTACGAGCTATAAAAATGAAAAATCCAACTATGAATAGTAGCAAATGTTACTATTCATTCCTGAAGTACTATTCATGGTTGAATTTGTCATTTTCGTAGCTGCTAAACCGTTTTGAGTTTCAACTTGCAAATTTGCATGTACATAGAACTCAACCTTCCCAACGTAATGATTTTTTGTGAGAATTTTTTCGAACTTTTAAACATGTTTTTTTCATGGTTTTCACCGGTTTCTTCTGAAAGTTGGTTTCCACCGAATACTATCTCAGCTCCGAGATATCTGAGGCTTTTTTTTTTTTTGCAATACATGTCCAAGACAAGGTAGTGCAACTTGAACGGCAAAACCTAGTTGCCGCGTACCACGGAGCGGATTGCACTCCGCGCACCCCTCCCGGGCAAAGTGGGCCGGCCTAGAAGGCTTATTCCGGATATTTGTTTGTCTGTTTTCGTTTTTTTCGGTTTCTTTTCCATTTCGGTTGTTTCTTTCCTTCATATGTCTTTTTTTCTTCTATTTTTTGTTCTATTGTTTACTTCTTTTCACTTTTTTCCTTTTTATTTTCTGTTTCTAAATATTAAAAGTTTTTCCTTCAAATATGATAAATGTTTTTCTTAAAAAATTAAAGAAGATAAACGTTCTTTGTTAAAAATCATTCAAGTAAGTTAAATTTTCTTACTGAAAAAATTTCCGTTCACCGACATTTTCTGTACACTTTTAAAATCATTCTAAAATAGTTCTTATCACTTTTTAAAATCGTTCAAAAATATTTTCTATTCAAATACACATTTTGTTCACTTTTTAAAAATCGTTTAAAAATAATTTCCATTCATATATTTTTTCTGTTCGCTTTTTTAAATCGTTCAAAATAAATTTCATTCATCGAAATTTTCTTTTCAGATTTAAAATCGTTCAAAAATAATTTCCGTTCACATACTTTTTCTGTTCATTCTTTAAAATCGTTCAAATATAATTTTTTGTTCACCGACCTTTTCTGTTCACTTTTAAATCGTTTAAAAGTAGTTTCAGTTCACTGCGATTTTCTGTTCAATTTTCAAAATCGCTAAAAAGTAGTTTCTGTTCACTACCATTTTCTGTTCACTTTTTAAAATCGTTCAAAATAGATTTCGTTCACCGACCTTTTCTGTTCACTTGTAAAATCGTTCAAAATTAGTTTCCGTTTACCACCATTTTCTATTCACTATTTAAAAATGTTCAAAAATAGTTTCCGTTCACCGTCATTTTATGTTCACTTTTTAAAATCGTTCAAAATAGATTTTGTTCACCGAACTTTTCTTTCCAGTTCTAAAATCGTTCAAAAATAATTTCCGTTCACAAACTTTTTCTGTTCATTTTTTAAAATCGTGCAAATATAGATTTTGTTCACTGACCTTTTCTGTTCACTTTTAAAATCGTTCAACAGTAGTTTCCGTTCATTGTCATTTTTTGTTCACTTTTTAAAATTGTTCAAAAATAGTTTCCGTTCACAGCCATTTTTTGTTCACTTTTTACTATCGTTCAAAATAGATTTTGTTCACCGACCTTTTCTGTTCAGTTTTAAAATCGTTCAAAAATAATTTCCGTTCACAAACATTTTCTGTTCATTCTTTAAAATCGTTCAAATATAGATTTCGTTCACCGACCTTTTCTGTTCACTTATAAAATCGTTCAAAAGTAGTTTCCGTTCACTGCCATTTTCTGTTCACTTTTTAAAATTGTTCAAAAATAGTTTCCGTTCACCGCCATTTTCTGTTCACTTTTTAAAATCTTTCAAAATAGATTTTGTTCACTAACCTTTTCTGTTCAGTTTTAAAATCGTTCAAAAATAATTTCTGTTCACAAACTTTTTCTGTTCATTCTTTAAAATCGTTCAAATAGATTTTGTTCACCGACTTTTTCTGTTCACTTTTAAAATCGTTCAAAAATAGTTTCCGTTCACTGCCATTATCTGTTCACTTTTTAAAATTGTTCAAAAATAGTTTCTGTTCACCGCCATTTTCTGTTCACTTTTTAAAATCGTTCAAAATAGATTTCGTTCATCGACCTTTTCTGTTCAGTTTTAAAATCGTTCAAAATTAATTTCCGTTCACAGACTTTTTCTTTTCATTCTTTAAAATCGTTCAAATATAGATTTCGTTCATCGATCTTTTCTGTTCACTTTAAAATCGTTCAAAACTAGTTTCCGTTCAGTACCTTTTTTCACTTTTTAAAATCGTTCAAAAATAGTTTCCGTTCATCGCCATTTTCTGTTAAGATTTTAAAACCGTTCAAATGAGATAAATGTTCTAATTGAAAAAGTTGAATTAAAATATGGGTTCTGCTTCCCTACATACCCCCAGGGTGACACAAAAGTTTGCGAAACACATGAACGCTCCAGATTGCATGATACCTGTTCGCTAATTGTGATCAAGGGATATGGTAACACTCTAGATTGCACGATACCCCCTAGGCGAGACTTTATTTTCCACGCTTGGTAACAATTCTAATGCTGGGCGAGTGCCAGGGGGTATGCACTGAAGCACTGCTCTTAAAATATATGTTCTTACTTTTGAAAAATCATTCGAGTAACATAAATGTTCATATTTGAAAATCGTTCAAATAATATAAATGTTCATATTTAAAAACAAAATCGTATTATATAAATTTTCATAGTGAAAAATCGTTCAAATAACATAAATGATCAAATTTTAAAAATCATTCGAATAACATAAATGTTCATATTAAAAGAATGTTCAAATTATATAAATATCATTTATTATTATTATTTTACATATGTGAAAATTTTATTTTTTTGAACATTTTTTCTCTTCTTATTTTTCAAAAAACGTGGACCCATTTTATTCCTGTAAAAACAGAAAATAAAAAAGGGAAATAAAACATAAATAAAAATAGTAGTGAGGAGTGTAAATACGTTTAAATCTACATTACAAGATTATGTCGTATATGATCGCCGAAACGGAAAAATTACAACACGAAAATTGTGCGAAATGTTGAGATTAACCTCATTGTCAAAGGATATTTAAAACGGTCAACCGAGTGCGACAAATTTGATTGAATTTGTCTAAAAAGTTCTAAACATCGATTCAAAATTGAGAAGTTACAATCGACGAAATTCGATACTGAGTACAGGAATGGAACCTACTCGTGGACGCGCATAATTTTGGTGTACAGATTATTTTAAAGTAGTTAGAACGAGCACGATACATATCCTGCTCAACAATTAGAAGATGCACGACACTAAAACTTTTTTTTTACCAGAAGCAGCACAATGTGCATGACGAAGCAGGAAACAGCTAACACCCGTGCCTAAAGGCGGCTGAAACTGGGCCGAGCGCAGTAGCTTCAGGTACGCGGAAGTGTAGTTTTCTCTGCCTTACGCGTGGAGTAGGAGCTCCCACTTGAACGGCCACAGATTTGGCACCGATCCAAGACCTTTGGACCAAAATATCCATCATTTTCAATTGGCAGGTCCAAGCTCAATAGTCTCCGAAACAAATTCGAGTACAGATTTGGTGCTCCCGAGCTCCAGTGATCCCGTCCATTTCAAAAAAAAAAACCATATTTCCAGCTGCGAGTCTCGCTGGACTGCCGGTGAGGAGCCCGGCGCATCCCGTCGTCGTGGCTGTACCACAACACTGCTGTCCGCGGATTTGGTCTGGGTTGCTAGGCTCGCCGGTTCGTCGTCCATCGGCATGCCTGCCGTCCGGTCGACCACCTGCGTTCTAGCTTGCCCTGCCTAGGCTCTCTGGCGCGGTATGTGATATTTCCGACGGCTTCGGAAGCCGATATCTCTCATCTCGGCCCTTCCCTTTGGAGTGACAGGCTACGGCATAGATCACAACCGAGCTGCAGCGGAGCTATATATGAAGGAAGCAGACGACTCCATGGTCCAGCTCGTGAGTTCCTCATGCACGTGTATGATTTCTCCGGCAAGATAGCTAGCTGACTAGGAATCCATGTGCATGTGCGTGCAAGTACACCAACGATCCATGCAAATATACGTGTGCTTACCACGGCGCGGAAAGGGGTTAATAGGTTTAGTCCATGAAAATCTCGTTAATAGGTTTAGTCCATGAAAATGCCACAAAATGATATTAAGTATGTAACAATGATATAAAAATAGCATGAAACAATAAAAAAAATATAGATATGTTTTGGACGTATCAGAACTTTTTAAGAGGGGGTCAATTACTCGGTATTGCAAAGTTTAGGGAATTGAGTGTGCAAGTTTTGACCTTAGGGCGTGCTCCGTCCTTTTTGTAAAACTTGTGGGGGTATTTGTACATGTTTCAGAATGACATGGTTTGAAAGTTCTAAGCCGTTAGTATCCTCCGAGTTCAATTTCTCGACCAAAATTTATTGTATTTCATTGAATCCTCACCAGGTTAAAGTTTAAATCCTTGGAAAGGTGGTGACAGAGAAGTTCATTTGAAATTGTTCGGTAGGTACTAGTAGAAGTTGTTCGATGGCTTGTTATATCTTATATAGCATTTGATTTGAAGCTTACTAGTATCATACACCAACTGAATGTGTAAGTATGTTTATTCCATTCAAATAACTCTCCTATCACATTGCTCAGGGGAGGGGGGCAGTAGCCCCCCTAGCTTGCACGCGTCACTACCATTGCATATGCCTGAACATAGTCACAAACAGCAGTGTCCGTCCACGGAAGTATGCACACCATCAAGTATAGGGACTTCTGTGTCAGAAGTGTGGGACGAGAGGTATTTCCTGCGACCCAGATGGTCGCCTTACGAGAATCGAACTCGTGATCTTGGGGACCACTGGGAGCCCGCCAGCAAGCATCGCGAACTCAACGAACGAGAAGAACTAAACATCGATGATAACCTCCTATCTGGTGATATCCAACAATTTGGAGACTTGACAAGTCTTCGGCGATTGATCCTTGGAAAGTATTCCTTCACCTTTATCTACCCTGATTGTTTTGCCTGTCTCCCTAACCTAGAGTATCTCAAGATTGGTGAAAACATCATGCTCGACTATTCGGTTGGGGGTGGAAGCTTTCTACGAATCCCAATTTCGAGCCTCCACAACCAAAATTCCTCGAAATAGGTCAATCCAACATCGTTGGAACCATACCAAATCATGTTGGGTTGATAAAAAGCCTCAAGGTGCTAATAATTAAAATCAACTCCATTTCGGATCCAATCTCGGAAACTTTCAGTGGAAGCAACATAACTAAGATCCATTTGAGTCACACAAAGCTCTCGAGTGGAATTGATGTAATCCGCAACATGCCCAATCTCAAGTTGGCTTGGCTTCCGGATATATATTCTCTAGGACCATCCCAGATGGCATTAGAGCTAGAGATCCTTCAAGTAGAGAATAATATGCTCACTAGTTCTTGTTGTCGACCCTAGTGACCATGACCCATCCTCGAGTGGTGCAAATCAACAACTATTGGCTACTAGTTGCTCTTACAATTCTCAAGAATATTGTGAATGGATTATTGTTGAAATTTTTGCACCGATAAGTTTGGTGACACATGCTCTCGTACGCATGGTCTAGGGGGCATCGGCCCCTGGCGTGCACGGATCTCCATTGCGTATCTCCGAACATCAGAGCCAGCCCTGATGGGGGCAGGAGGGTCATTCCTAGCTAAGACATGCGGATCTCTATACAAAATTTGACACGTCTTCTTGTGTCTCACCGCCATTGACCATCTAGCACTTAACCAGTTCCCTTTCCTTGCCCGAGATTGGACAGTTGCTCGGTCATAGTCATATGCCCAAGGGTCCTCATTCTTGAATATGCCATGCCTTAGAGCAGAAAAAAGTTTCCAATAAGAAGTAGTTATTTGTTTTCTTTATAGTTAACAAAGGATTATTATATTTTTAAAACAAAAAGAAAAAATACGAGATTACTTATCAGTAATCGTTCCTGGATTCGAAGATTTATCTTTGTCTATTTTACTTTTGATCGAATTCCTAATTGTTTGAATTGTGTGCAATCTTCCATCATGGAGATCGGTAACCGCCTTAAAGCAATTTGATTGTAATTCAATTCATGACGATCATAAGTAGGATGTTCATACTCTTCGGTCATTGATAAACAGCTTGTCGGACAGTACTCAACACAATTGCCACAAGATATACAAATTGCGGCCGCCAAGGCCCCCAAAGCAAAGGGGCTCCCAAGTCCAGACTAGATCAGGCATACGCAGTGGTGGCAAAACTCGTGTTGCTGCTGCGGCACCATTAGAGCAGTCCGTGATTTTTTTCTCTGGTATGGTGCTCGAAGAGGATGAAGAGTTACGCCGCGCTTACTGCTGGAGAAAATTGCAATAACACCAGGTTTGGTGACATTGTTGCACAGAACATAGAAATAAAACACCTTTTGCGGCCAGCACCTGTTTTTTGTCTAATAAGTTGCAACAAGCCCAAATAGATGATTTCGAGTCTTAATGGCTTATCTGACATGTGGGCCTATATCTTTATACCGTATATCACAATTGTACAAATTTTTTTAAGACTAGAAAACATAGGGATTGTGCACATATACAAAATATTTGAGCACTAACTAGCAGCTTTATCTGCTTAAGAAAACTAGCAGATACGTGCATCTACCATGTGACTGAAAACATCAAAGACACAAATAGTAGTTCGTAATTCACATTGCCCAAGATTTTTTTACTATTTTTCTTCGAGAAGTGCATATCTTGAAGTAATGAAGCGAGACATAAATAAAGAATCTTAGAATCACATGGGCTTGCTGGAAACTCCCCATATGATGTTGTAAGTCACCATACTTGATTACTTGGCTAGTTAATCCGCTGGAGGGCGAGATCCCTGTGAACTTACTTTTCAAAGTAATATAAGTAGCGATATTAGGAACTATGCCCGGTGGCTTCATCGGAGGAAGAAAGCCACTCTCCTCTTCAAGCTCGATATCAAGAAAGCCTTCGACTCGGTCCGTTGGGAGTATATTTTGGAGCTTCTCCAACGTCTTGGCTTCCCACCACGCTTCCGAGATTGGATTGCCGCGCTTCTTTGTACCTCTTCGTCGAGGGTCCTCCTCAATGGTATTCCGGGCGCTCCTATTAGGCATGGTCGGGGCTTAGACAAGGAGATCCGCTCTCCCCCCTCCTTTTTGACATAGCCATTGACCCTCTCCAACGCATCATCCAAGTGGCCGCGGATCTTGGTTTTTTCCATCAACTTCCCGGGAAGGGGGCTCACTTCCGTACCTCGCTTTATGCGGACGACGCGGTGATCTTCATGGCGCCTTACCATGAGGATGTCTCCAACCTCGCCCACATCCTTGCTAATTTTGGTGCGGCCACGGGCTTGACTACCAACCTTCAAAAGAGTATTGTGGCTCCAATTCGGTGTGATGGCTTGGACGTCAACAACATTCTCCTTACCCTACCGGCATCTTTGACCACCTTCCCTATGCAATATCTCGGCCTCCCCCTTGGCGTGAAGCGACTCGGCAAAGTTCACTTCCAATATATCCATGATAAGGCGATTAAAAGGCTTGTGCCTTGGAATGGAGTCAACATAGCGGGAAGAAAGGAAATTGTTACCTCCATCCTCACGTCGCAAACTATCTACCCGCTCACGGCCTTGGATGTACCGGTTGAGCCTCTTGAAGCGGTCCAAAAAGTTATTCGCGGTTTCCTTTGGGCGGGTAAGGAGAAGGCGACGGGGGCAAAGTGCAAAGTGAATTGGAAGGCGGTTTGTAAGCCCAAGATTTATGGTGGTCTAGGCATCCTTGACTTGAAAAAATTCGGTAGAGCTCTTCGTCTTCGGTGGCCGTGGCTTGAGTGGACGGCGCCGGAGAGACCTTGGGTCGGTTTGGGTAACCCTTGCAAGAAAGGCGACATGGACTTCTTCTATTCAATGACCAAGGTGACGCTTGGCGACGGAAAGAAAGCGAATTTTTGGGATGCTCCTTGGGCCGATGGTTTAAGTCCAAGAGTGATTGCGTCCTCCATCTTTGCCCTCTCGAAACGCAAGAATTGGTGTGTCCGGGACGCCCTCTCCGACAACGCGTGGGTCCTCCAAATTGACACCTCCGAGGGCCTCTCGTTGCATCACCTCCAAGAATTCACAACCCTTTGGCATTTCACGTCTCAAGTTGCACTCGCCGATGATATTGGGCATGACACCATCACTTGGAAGCTTACTCCCTCCGGTTCCTACTCTTGCAACTCGGCCTACTTGGCTCAATTTGCGGGATCCACTTACTCCTCAATGGGCTCTCTTGTTTGGAAGAATTGGGCCCCCCCGAAGTGCAAATTTTTCGCGTGGCTAATCATTCAAAACCGTGTGTGGACTAATGATCATCTTGAGCGGAGGGGTTGGCCAAATGACAAGCTTTGTCCCCTTTGCCGGTGTGTCGACGAGACGGCGTGTCACCTCCTTCTTCATTGTCGCTTCTCCATTCGCATTTGGAACTTGATCAAAGATTGGCTTGGTCTTGTGGACTTCGACCCCCCCCCCCCCCTCGTGGTCCGCCATCAACAAGGTTGAAGATTGGTGGGAGCTCCTCCTTCTTCGGCACCCCTCGAGGAGGAAAGCCATGGCTTCGCTCCTCATGCTTACTTCTTGGGAGCTTTGGAATGAGCGTAATGCGAGGACCTTCAAGAAGACAAGCGCCTTGCCCGCCGCCCTTTTCTCTAAAATCAAACTTGAAGCTAAATCTTGGGTGCTTGCCGGGGCAAAGAACTTGGGTCACCTTTTGCCGGGAGATTAATTCGTGTACTCTTTATTACGTTGCCCTTTTTGGGCTGTTGTGTTCAAACTTTGTGACTCTCCTTCTTTATTAATACATAAAGGGCAAATCTTTTGCCTTTCGCTTCATAAGTAGCGATATTTCCGTGAGAGAAAAAGTAGCGACACAATCACACAAGGACTTATCAAGGGAATGTAGCAAACAATCGACTCATTTTTATTTTCTATCACGTGTTGATTTTCTATTAATGTTGGCAATTGCATAACTGCAGGGTCATGGCTAGGTACGACTCTAATTTTCCATCTAGTGCATGTTGTGTGCGGGGCTGCTCGGCCATCCCTACCCTCACCAGGGACGGAGCCAGAAAAACAGTTTGGAGGGGGCCAATTAGCCATTACTCTAGTTGGAGGGGGCCAATTAGACAATTTTCAGCAAATTTAGAGACTAATCTGCGTACTATATAGAGGTGATTTAATAAAAAAAATCTTGCATGGGGAGGGCTAGGGCCCCGGCTCGCACCCCCTGGCTCCGTCCCTGACCCTCACACGACAACTCCAAGAGGTGAGAAGCCGAGTCGCCAAGAGGATATTGCATTACAGCCATGGCATGATGGCTACCGCGGCGACGCAGCTATAGGCAAAGCCGACGTGATAATCGATAAGATTAATATTGGCATACTCACCATTGATGTTGTATCCAAAAATGGTGGAATAAAAGTTAAGATGCTATAAATATTTATTTGATATCAGTATTGTTTTTGTATGCATTTTTACTATTTATTGGTAACATTATGTATATAATACATCTATAAATTACTATTTTGATGGTTATAGGGCCTTTTTTTTTTTACTTTTGCCCCGTGCCCGCGAAATCTCAGGACCGGACCTGCTGATGATAGTCACAAACAGCAGGTCCATCCACCGCAGTATGCACAACATCAAGTATAGGAGCTTCACTATTAGAAGTGTGGGGTGTTTTGATCGTGTGCTTGGAAAAATCTGGTCGGCGACCAAGTCTATGGCGGCGACAGAAGTAGGAATGATCGTCCTCCAAAATCCAAGCATGGCTGAAAATCCGGCTCGGGTGTGGCGGCGATGGCGATGGGGATACTTGGAGGGGCCTGCAAGGAGCTCGTCGTGATATCGGTGCCGGTGAAAGTTCTAGAGAGGGCTGAACGAAGGAGAGTGGGTTGCAGGCTGTGATACTTTTTTGTTCTTATCGCTCTTCCTTCGGTTAATGGTTGTTTACCATCCAAGTTAGATGGTGCCCCATGCCGCCGTCTCCACCGCCATATACTTTGATCGGTCTTCAACAACATCACCACTGCAGCAGCCACATTTCTTTTACAAGCGATCAATACGCGTGCTAATATATTGTTTTATCATTTCTTGCGTTTACATGGTGTTGTTCGTCATGTTGCGTCACGATTTATATTTTGAATGTAATCAAGAAATTACCGAATAGTCAACAAATCCAAAAACCTAATTATAGGTAATTTTCTGAGTTAACTATGGCCGGTTTTGCCGATGAACAGGGGTGGATCCCAATTTACCACTGGGGTCGCAGAGGGCACCCAATAATGTGTAAGGATATCTTTTTTCAGTAAAATAGCAATTTTTACCATACGTGCTACCCTAAAACACTATATTTTCCAGTGGGTGCACCACTGTGTCGTGCACCCTTCTCATCGATCATTTCTCTAGCTCCGTTCCTGCCGACGAGTCCGTTTAAATTAACCGGTGTTCAATTTAAGAGGTAGCAAGTTAAATTCATATATACTCCGGTTTACTGCTTTGGAAGTATTTTTGGTTAGGAATTGCAAGCCGGAAAGCACGATCTCTGACGATGATCTGAAAAAGTTCGAGCAACCCAATTTTATCTTTTTTTAACCAACATCCGCATGTACTATGTGACTTATGCAATGGAATTTTTATGTTGATCTCTTTCGCGGGAGGAAGCAACGTGACCAAGTACGTGCGTACATTTTTTTTAGAGGGGAAGTAAGTGTATACCTTTGTACGGCCAGCAATTGGAACTTTCGCGGGAGGATGGTTTTCCCTTTGGTTGACACTACTCGCCGCGCGTGTGCACAGTGCACACAGGCTTTTGTTTAGTTAATATATTTTTCCTATTACAAAGAGCCAAAGAGTAATTATTATTATGAAACATTGTGTGAACTTTATGGCCTACTCGAGTGGAAAAGAGAACAAAAAGTAAGTGCCAACATAAGAAAACCAGTGGCTTTGAAAATCACGTGTGCGAATGTCTGCAATGGCAAATGAAGTCATCTGTTCATGCATTTGTACGCGCCTGGAACACTCAGTTCAGGGCACAGGATCCGAAGTCTGAACCTGCTTTGATACGCCTGCTTTCTGCCATGGAGAAACAATAATCCATATACAAAGGTTTTGCACTCCGAAGCGTTCTCTGGAACTTCATTAGATATTCATAGTGACAATTGTTGGTTCGGCTGTTCAAACATAACAGCACATAGATGTTCATGCAGAAATCACCGGTTCACTGGAAACAACAGGCTGAGCAAGCTACGGAGAATGTCGTGATAAGCTCCCAAGTCTCAAGTCCGTATCAATGTCGTCGCTATGGCTGTCCGAAGCAATGCCGCCGGCTTCTGAAACTGGAGTTTCCTCCTTAAACATAAACAAGGGTAAATACAATGCTTTGATACTTTCATCACCGGTCAGAGAAACACCTATGGTTTCCATTAGGAAAGGGAAACATTGTTAACTCAGTAACTGGGCAACTAATCAAATGGAACAACATTGTTAGATAAAAAAACTAAGTATGCAAATGCGTTTAGATAAATATATTACGGTAACTTTTTGTAATGCAGTGAAAGCCATCCATCTATACGAATGGAGAGAATACAATAACTATGCTTACATTTCAAGATAAGCTAAGATTCTTATTTAATTCTTGCAGAGGAAACTAGAATAGATAAAGGCAACAAGAAGTAGCAAGCTAGAACATAAACGAAATACATAAAAAAATTGCATCGAATCTAAACCTTTACCTGATCCTGTGTGGCACTTCGTATCATATCACCGACGCTAGCAAGCACCTGAGTCATTGCCTGCAATAATGTTAACATTATTAACTTTTCCTTTTCAAGGAACAGGTGCAAGTGATCTGGCTAGTGAATGAAAGCATAGTAGCACACTATACCATGGTAGTATGCATAAATTTTTCCAGACGATCGAATATTTTTTTCTTATCCTGCTTGTACTCCATCCAAATAAGCCGCCTGAGGGGCCTTGCTTGCTGGAGTCTCATGCAAGACATATATTACATCATTTATAAATATAAGGGTGCAATTAACATCAAAATGTCCTCGCTCTTAAATGATTAATGATTATTCAAACAACAAATATGAAAAGAAAAAGTATGCTAACTTCCATATCAATAAGGAACTACCTGAGATGGAAAGGCTGGAAATATTTGATTGATTTCCTTGCCTATATGTTGTCGCATCACATCATCTGATATTTTTTCCATCAGTAGACGATTAACTTTTATGTGCATAGATTGTGCAAATGCCTATAAAACGGTAATGCAACAATCTGTCAGATCTTCCAGAATAATGAATGTATAGGTTAACTCAATAACTAGGTAAATGAATAAAACAACATTGTTAGCAAAAGAAACTAAGTATGCAGATATGTATAGGCTAAATATGTCACGGAAACTAATTAATATGCTTAAATTTCACCACAAGTTAACTCAGTAACTAGGTAACTGATCAATAAAGCGGAAACTAATTTTACTTATATTTAACTATGGCAGGGGAAACTAGATAATATACAGGCAACATGAACTAGCAAGCTAGAACAGAAAGGAAAAGCATAAAAGAGATTACATCGAATGCAAACCTTTATCTGATCCTGTGTAGCACTTCCTATCCTAACATGAATGCTAGCAATCACCCGAGTCATTGCCTGTAGTCAGGTTAACTTTATTAACTTTGCATGTTTCAAGGAACAACTGCTGGATCTGGCTAGTGAATGAGAGCATAGTAGCACACCATACCATGGTAATATGCATAACATTTTCCAGACGATCGAATAATTTTTCCATATCCTGCTTGCTCTCCACCCAATTAAGCCGCTGGAGGGGACTTGCTTGCTGGAGTCTCATGCAAGACATATATTACATCATTTGATAAGGGTGCACTTACATTAAAATGTCTTTAGCTCTTCAAATGATTAATGACTATTCAAACTACAAATAAGAAAAGAAAAGGTATGATTAACTTCCATATCAATAAGGAACTACCTGAGATGGAAAGGCTGGAAATATTTTATTGATTTCCATGCCTATATGCTGTCGTGTCACATCATCCGATATTTTTTGCGAGAGTAGACGATTAAGTTGTATGTGCGTAGATTGTGCAAATACCTATAAAATGGTAATGCGACAATTTTTCAGATCTTCCAGAATAATGAATGTTCGTTGAGATAAATTAGATTTTAGCCAACGTACAGTTTCCTGATGCTCCACTTGATGGACTTGGCACCACATTGTTTCCATCTTGGAGAGTTTCTGCTCCCAGGCCTGCCACTTCTTCAATTCCCATCCCTCCCGCTGTTTGGGCCTGCGCACGATGCCAGCCTTCTTGAATACATCTAAACGTACGAGTGACTTCACACAGTTGTAGGATTTCAAGTTGTGCTTGCGGGGGCTAAAATCTAACGGCTTCACAATCTTCCGAAAATTAATGTTGTAGTTCTCACCAAACAACTCATCAAAACGTAGGTTACCGTTGTGATCTTGCTTTATGATCTTATCACCATGAAAAAAATTGGACTCAGAATGCAATCTGATGGGTGCTGAATACTGTACTTCTGCCTCCACCTGTGCTCCCTTTTGTTGTCAAGTGTCCAGATCTGAAGCTTACCAGAAAGCCAGCTGCGCATGCAACGATAGGTTTGAGCAGTTGCAATACATATCTTACCATCTACCTCTCTGACCCAGTACCGACGAGGACCAGCATCTGCACAATCTTCGAGCATAGCTGCTGGCAGTTGAATCCGTGCAAAACTTTCTTCGCTGAGATCAAAAGACATAACAGCATGCTGCCAACTAGCTATCATATATTCACTCAACCAATACAGAGTTCCATCACTATTGACTAATCCAGAATCTCTCACGCATTTCAAGCTTAGAGCTTCAGAAGTTCGGATATCTTTCCATTTCTCATCGCCAAGCGTGTAAACCTGAATGACACTGACTATGTCATTATTATGCAGACGACTTGTCTCAGTGCAATCAGGAAGGAGATGTGTAATCTTATATTGTTTCGCGGTTGGGTGAAATCCAAAGGTGTACAAAGAGAAGTGATCACCCCTCAAATTCTGTACAGGTTTCTGCAGATGCAAGCACTCACCGGTTGCAAAGTTAGCTATCTTGATTGTTGACGTCTTCGTGTATAAGCCAAGGAGCCCATTGCACGAACCAAAAAGGAAATCGTCGGGCCCAATCACTGGCACCGCATGTGTCGAGTGTGACCCTGCTTCATCGATCAGGATAGCATCACTAGGGTAGGGCTGGTGCAAAACCGACTCCTGCGGGGAGAATAGGAGGGCGTATCGGGGCGCACGCTGGAGCTGTGATGTGACGAACTGGGGATCCTGGATGAAGTTTCGCCACTGCTTGCAGACACCGGCGCACCTCACCAGAGTGCTCAGTGGAAGATTGAGAAATACTTTCTCAATGATATCACTTGGGAGGCAGTCTATGGTGCATTCCTCCTTTTGTCGCTTGTTTGATCTCGCTTCCTCTGCTGCCATCGTAGGCACAATCTAGACTGTTGAGTGTTGAGGCAGCCTTGGTACAGAATCCTTCTGCAAATACACACTACATGAAGTGATTGGGCATATTGTATGGATACTGCGATTCAAGTAAAGCGATAATTTGCAGCCAGGCAAAGTACTCGATACCTCAAGCTTAACTCACTTTGAAGTTTGTATCGAAAAAAGAATTGTCGAAGGAAAGAATCAGTGGTTTCTTGGCCGCAGCCAACAACAATGTTGAGTGGAAAAGCTTAACTAAGAGCATCTCCACCGGCGCGCCCAACTCCGCTCCCAATAGACGTTTTGGGCGTGCCGGCACGAAATCCCCCCCCCCCCCCCCCAGCGGCGCGCCCAATAGACGAAATGTTGCCGGCACGCCCCAATACAGCATCCGGCAACCCCGCTTCGCGCCCAGGTTCTAGGGACGCAATCGGGTGTCACGGCAACCACGGCAACGCGCGCCGAGTCCAATCCTGACGGGTGAGGACGACACGTCAGCCGCACAACGGCCGGTCAACGGATTTATTGTGGCAGATATGACCGTTTTAATGATGCAGCGGCTGCCCTGACGGGCGCAGACGACGCGACGCGTCGAGCGTAGCACTGGAAGGTCAGACGGTGGCGTGCACGCGTCGTCGGCGTCAATGCGCGTGGCAGACGTACCGGTGGGTGGCGGCGTTAATGCGGCGACAGGCCTCCTCCGCTCCCCGTCGGCTTTAAAACGGCGGCCGGCGCACCTCTCCTCTCCACACAACACTTCTCAACTCGCCTCTCCCATAGAAACCCTAGCCACCATGACAGGCAGCCGCAAGCCACGACCAGAGCAGAGCGCCAAGGAGGTTGTCCACCGCCAGCAGATGGCCGCGGAACGTCGTGATCGGCGCGAGCGCGCCAACGCCGCCAGGACCGCGGCCATGACACCCGAGCGCTGCCATGAGCACCTCGAGCAGCAACGCCTCCTGCAGGAGGAGCGGATGATGAACCAGTCGTTCGCCCGTGAGATGTGTCGCGAGGAGGAGGCGTGGAACGCGTTCTAGGCGCGCCGCCTCGCAGCGCAGCGTGAGGCGGACCTCTTCAAGCCACACCACCGCCCCGAGCAGGGCAGTTCGTCCCGAGCACCACCACCAGGCGCGGCCAGCTCTTCCCGCGCCGTTCTCCCTGCGCCGACGCTGTCGGAGGAGGAGGTGGAGGTCTACCGCCGGCACAACATACCGGTGCCAGATGGCTTTGTGCTCCCACCGGGGTGGTGCTCAACGTCGTCAAGGTGCCGGTGGCGCCGGCACTGAGCTGCAGGGCCCGCCTCGAGTACATCACGCGGCAGTGGAGGGACCTGTCGTTTGAGCAGCGCGCGGACCCGTTCTACTCGATTTCGACGCCATACTGGGACGCCGCGATCGCCGCGGAGCACGAGGCGCGCCGCGGCTCCTTCTTCCTCCCCAGAGGCATGCACGAGCCACCGCCAGAGTGGTTCGACTCCGATGAAGAGCGCGAGCACGCGTCGTTCGACCCCGAGATACCCGGCCTCCCCTTGCCGGCGCCGGCAGAGGAGGACAGCGACAGCGACGGTGACTGGGGTGAGCCGGAGTGGGAGGGAATGCAGGCGGCCATCGAGGCCTCCCTCCGTCGCCGCTAGATCAAACCCCACCACGCTCGGCGGCGGCGACGGTGATCCGGAGTGGGAGGGAATGAAGACGTTCCTCAAGGTCGGATCCGCCGCAGGCGAAACCAGAAGCCTCAGCGACGGCGACGCAGATGAAACTTCCTCCTCAAGAGCCGAAAATCATCGTCGTCGGGACTAGCTTCCTTCTCGAGTGCCTCCCTCCGCCGCCGCTAGATCTAGGGTTTAGTTTAAATTTAGTTCAATTCCATTTAAGTTTTTTAAATTTCGTTTGTCAAATTTCGTTTAAGTTTGTTAAATGTTTTTCAAATTCAATGAAATATCGCCGGTTCGTCCATATTCAAGTTTTTTTCCTCAAAAACCTATTGGGAGCGACCGGTGAGGCGCGCCGCTCCCAATAGGCCGCAACGCGTGCCGGCGCGCCCAATAGCCCTTGTCCGGCAACGTTGCCGGACACTCTATTGGGCGCGCCGGTGGAGATGCTCTAATTTATAGCCTTCAGAAATCATCACACCATTAACGTCAGGAATAGCAATCTAACAAAAAGCAGATGGTATCTAGCATTATCTAGGCAACACGCGGTCCTATGAACTATCGAATAGCAATAAGAGGCTCGGCTCTACATCCCCTTCGATTCTAAAACCAAAAGCTGTATATCCCCTCCCGCGCCTTAACACACGACAAACATAAACCCTAGCCGCCGCCATTACGGGTGGAGTAGATGAAAGCAACCGAAACGACGCCAAGGGTGAACAATGGAGAAAGTATGAACCAAGTGGAACTCACGAAGTCACGAGGACGATCAGACGAGCTTCGCGACCGCCGCTACCATGCGAGAGCAGAGAGCTCTCTCGTCTTCCCCGCCGTGGTCGCCCTCTGAGTTTCGCAAGGAAGGGGCCGTAGGAACAGAGGGTCGCTATTTGTGGAGGCCCACCTAGCCCAGTTGGGTATTGCCATGCCTCTGGGTTTTTTTTTCTACTACAAAATACGTTTCGTTCTTGCTCAAAAAGTGTATACATTTTCTCAAAATACGTTTCGTTCTTGCTGAAAAAAGTGTACACATTTTCTCAAAATAAGTTTCGTCCGATACGCTTTCGTTGGAGAAATGCAGGTTTTGTCATTGGAGAAATGCAGGTTTTGTACCGTTATTCACGTGTTCATAGCCTCTCAGCCTCTACGTTCCCAACGAGACTAATGCACGAAATTCTGATTCTGCGTTCGAAAGTATGTTAGGGAGCTATGGTTTGAATATGGGCCCAGATAAACGTCTGTTCATATTAGCAATTCACAATAGAAGGTGCATCAGAAAACAATGATAGCACGGAAAGCCTCAAGACAGTATGAAGTTTGCGACCAAGCTTTTAAAATGTGTTCACGAGATCACACGATTGTTTCTGTTCCGACCAAGCTTTTAAAATGTGTTCACGAGATCACACGATTGTTTCTGTTCCAGCCAAGGCCACAATTCCTGTTGGATCCCTCGGAGCCAAGCAGCATTCTGCGCTGGACAGTTGAAAGAACTAAACTGAAAGTACAATATAATGAGAAGCAACGGATGGAATAAGAGGCCGAATCAAATAGCTCTAACAATGGTTGGGTTCACCGGAGCCAAGGGACGAAATTCAGGCAGGAATAACAAGTGCCCAAGAAAGCTAGGTTTACACGGAAGGTTCTCTTCTTCTTTCTTCTTATCGTCAGTGGAAGAAACATCAGCGATTGAAATACCCTGCCAACAATGAATATGGATCAGAATACCAAATACAAAAAAGTGTTCGTGGCTTTCATCATATGTGTCTAGGAACATCCTAACACAAAATTATTTGATTTAGAACTCCATGCTTGTTTACTTAAACTTAGAATTAATTATGCTAACATAAAGACCAACTATGCTCAGCATGTACAAATTGTGTAACGCATTCCAGCAGACATGAAAACGGAAATGCATGCACCTCTATATGCATGTTGGGTTTGCAATGTTTTAACTTACTTTGTAGGAATCTGAACATCGGCGCTAACACTTAAAGCATGACATGAAGTTATTATGTGTACTCAAACCATAACGGATAAATTAAATTACATACGATGTAAAATATGTGGATTGCTAGATTAAGAGCACTGCGAGTTCAATAAGTAGAAAGCTTCAATCAAACAAAGCTGCACAAATAGAAAAAAGTAACAAAATACAAGCAGGTCCATAAGATTGCGTTTGACATGGAAAATGGTCACATTTTTGTGAGAAGTCGTTCATTTACATGAAAAGAGAGAAGGCAGCTAAATTGCTTATTTCTCAAAAAAAGTTAATTGCTTTAGTTATTACGGCAAACAGGACCACTAAGTCACACAAAAGAAACGAGTAACAAGAACTAGCAGAAAATGTGAATAACGTAGAAGATAGAAGCCACAGAAAAGTTTACCTGGTCCAACATATAACTTCTTAAAATACTCGAGATGTTATCCTGTGCCTGCCTAATGGCCTATAGGAAGGTCAGCTTTTGTTAAAACTGGCTTATTTCAACAACAATCATAAATAATGTTTGCTAGTAAATCATAAATGCAAGCACACTGTACCTTCATTCTGGCATTCCTTTTACTTGAACGTGACATTAACTCTTCCTTGTCCCGTTTCTGTTCCACCCAATTAAGCCGTCGGAGGAACCTTGTCTATTGGACACGTGTTAACAGACTTTAAATATTGTTATGCCTTTGGACTCAAATAATTATTAATGTTTTGAACTAAAATGCGACAAGTATGGTAGCATCCATTCGATCATTTCAGTTGAATTACCTGATTAGGATTTTCTGGCTTGTGCTGCAAAACCTGGTTGAGTTCTGTGCGTACACGTTCAGATATGGGATGTGAGTTGTCCACCAACAACTGATAGTTTTTAACCATTTTTTCTGTGACTTCCTACAAAAATAGCAGTTTGTCAAATCTTCAAAAAAAAAAGTATTTATCAATGCAAATAAAGTTTGGCCAACATACAGATAAGTCATGCTCAGTTTTGTACATGTTGCTCCAAAACATCTCTACATCGTGAAGCTCATTCTCCCATGCCTCCCACTTCTTCAATTGCCAGCCTACTTGCTGTTTTGGCCTACGCACAATGCCAGCCTTCTTGTATACATCTAGAACTACAAGCGACTTCACACAGATGTAGGATTGCATGTTGTACGGCTTGCGGGGGCTGAAATCAAACAGCTTCGCCATCTTACTGAAGCGAAGCTCCATGTTCGCCCCAATCAACTCGTAAGAACCTACATTGCTGCAGCTCTCTGTGAGGATCCTATCCCCGTGAACAAAATGTGGACCTGGAACGTAATTTGGTAGGTTGTTAATATTGTACTTCTGCCTCCACCTTTGCTCTACTGAGTTGTCAAGTGTCCAGATCTGCAGCTCACCAAGAAGGATTCTTGCATCATAACGACCAGTTTGAGAAGTTATTATACATAATTTCCCATCTATATCTCTGATCCAGAACTTACGAGGACCAAAATAATCATCATCTTTACGTTCTACTGGCAGTTGTATCATTGCAAAACTTTCTTCCCTGAGATCAAAGGACATAAGTGTGTGCTGCCAGCTAGCTGTCTTATCTTCAGTTAACCAATACATTGTGCCATCGAGATTGACAACTCCACAGTTTCTCACACTGTTCAAGCTAAGAGCTTCTGGCGTTGGGATATTTTTCCATTTCTGGTCACCAAGCGTGTAAACTTGAATAACATTGAATTTGTCATTATTATGGGGGCGACCCGCAATGCAATCGCCAAGGATGTGTGTATCTTTTGTCATGGGATGAAATCCAAAGCTGTAGAAAGAGAAGTGATCACCTCTCAGATTCTTGGCAGGTTTCTCAAGATGCAGGCATTCACCAGTTGCAAGGTTAGCTATCTTGATCGTTGATGTCTGTGTGTATAAGCCAAGAAGGCCGTTGCACGTACCAAAAAGGAAATCATCAGGCCCAATCACCGGCACGGCATATGTAGACGGTAACCAGGCTTCGTCAATTAGGATACCATCGCTAGGGTAGGGCTTGCCTGAAACCAAACATTGTGGGAAGAATAGAAGGGAAAAACGATGTGCATGCTGGAGGTGTGATGTAACAAACTGGGATCCCGGATGAAGTCATGCCAGTGCTTGCAAACACCGACGCACCTCAACAAAGTGCTTACTGGAAGCTTAAAAAATACCCGCTCAATGAGGTCTACTGGGAGATGGTCTATGATGCATTCCTGATTTATTTGCTTCTTCGACTTGGCATCTTCAGTAGCCATCGTAACCACACAATGCTGAATCAGTTGAGCACCAAATTCATCTGCGAACACACATTTCAATAAACACATACTGCTTAGAGTTTGACTCAACGATACAAGATAGAAACTGACATGTAAATAATTTTGTGGGCAAAGAAAGAACAGAAATTTCTTATTGGACACCAGATCTTTATCGGAAAAACTGGACACCAGATAAAAATTAGCTTCCCTATTTGGCCCTGAAAAAAAATGCCTTCCCTATTTGACATTGAGTCTTTATTTCTTTCCGGAAAATACAACTTCGTCCACTCGTACTGTCTACCGTCAGTTTTGTATTTCATGGACAAATTTACCCTCTCTCGATCGCCATGCAACACTCGAAAAAATGAGGGGGCAACGCCTTGCCGCTCGCGCTGATGACGTCCGGCCACCTACTCCCCCACCATCGCCACGCCGGCACCGCGCGACCCACGGCACACCTGTGCAGCCAGTCTAGCGCACACATCGCGTGCCGCTGCCCTCCCTCGACGAGCAGCACATCCACAAGGGGCCGCCACCATGGGAGAGGGACGCCGTTATTGGTTAGGTCCCTATTTAACACCGTTATTGGTCAAAAATGAACTCCCTCTGTTCCTAAATTGTGCGGAGCCAAATGAGTGAACATACACACTAAAATATGTCTAAATATATGTAGATAAATGTGAATGTAGACAAAAGCTAAAACATCTTATATTCAGGAGCGGAGGGAGTACATCAGTGTCATTATGAAAGAAATTTAGACCTGGGGTCAAACAGGGAAGAAACTATTTCCCAGGGTCAAATAGTGAAGCACATCTTGTTCTAGTGTTAAATAAAAGGAATTTCTTCATGAAAGAACACACAAAACATGTGTATGTCTTTGCCTCGCTTCCAAGATTTTTAGAGGGCTCAATATGTCTGAGAAGAAACTGATGGCATCTCAAAAATATCCGCCGTCACTTCTCCTCGCTCTAATTACCAAGAAATTCAGTTTTGCATCTGCGCTGTCAAATCCAACGAACATGTGCGCGCGCCCTCCCTCCGGCTCCTCAATCCCTCAACTAACGGCAGTAACTAGAAACCCTAGCCACCATTACAGATGGAGGAGCTAGCGCGCACAGGAAGGGCATCGGGGGCTGAATCGTCCACAAGCAAAAGAGGAAATCGAGGGAAGACTTACACTCACGAACAGATTAGATCAGGCTAGCTCCGCCTCTGCGGCCGCCGCCAAGCGAGGGCTCTCCGCTCGACGGTGGGTGGATTTCCCGCCGCGCCTCAGGCGAGGAAATGATCTCCCGCCGCTTCCCCCATCCTCGGCTGTGGTTTGGCGGTTTCCGAGTTTTTTTTTTTTAGGGGGTTTCCTAGTTTTTTTTTAGAATAAGAGGGCCCCTCGAAGGGAGAGAGTAGTCTTTTACAGCAACTAGCTGAATGCCCGTGCCTTGCTACGGTTTATTCAAGTTTTTATCTTCCCGCACGTGTAAACATAATATAACTGATAATTCATATTTATCAAAACAGAAAGGCATTGCTTCAAAACCCATTTCCTAAAGTGAAATGACCAATAGAACAGAAATCACACAGTCCATAAAGATTAATTACACCATTACAATTGGATCCACCGAGACCCTGCATGGCTACGCAGATTGTGCATCTTTGAGGTTTCTATTTTGCAAATGTCATACCCTCTGGGGCGATCACGGCCAACATTCCCTATGTTTTCCTTCACTATGTTAGGTGTGTCTTCTCTCTTCTCCATCTACATCGTGCAGAAAAACAAAGTGTTGCCCTACTCGTCACCTTGCTCTACACTACCTTTGGCATATGACCAACTTTTCCTTGATGATCTAGGAAACAAAACACTAATACTCCTATTAGATAGAATGTATTACTGAAAGTTAGTTTCCTCGCTATGCTTGAAAACAAACTTGACACAGACATGAAATAAAAGACATGGAAACGAAGTGGCATATCAGCGCAGGAATGGATTAAAACAATTACCTCTTCAATGTTATAATTTTAAAAAAAAGTATTTATACGTTGACAGTAACAAGGATATAATAGGGCAAAATTGCTAACTACTAAGCACTATATTACTTGTCTCACTTATCTGCAATATCGCCCAATATTGTGAAGTTTGACTAACATAGAAGATCATTTTAATAAGGGGTGTTATTGTTTTGCGGTTGAAACAAGACGCATGGTGTAGCTTCCAGACACACAACAATAATGTCGCAATTCCGAGCAGAAGCAAGTCCTTGTCCCTCACAGCAAAACCCTGAATTCATGACCCAAACAAATCATCCCCAATTCTTGGTAATGCTCGGAAAATCTCTGTGCATTATGCGCCAGAGGGCAATAAAAGTAATCAATTAATTGCTTCACTCTAACAACATAACTGACATAAAGGAGATCATAACTGTCCCATGTGCAACAATATTCCCTTGGTCAAAATTATTTTGTATATCACAAGCCACATAACTTTATAATTCTAGCAGGTATATTTACTTCCACAATAAAATTGTGGACAAACAACCATACTATTAATCAGGATTCTCTAAAAAAATCTCATTGTAAAAATACAATTATTGGAAGGTTTCCAGGTTATTAAGTCAACTCTATATCAGTTAAGCCCACACACAAAATTTAAATCGTTCTAATTGAATCAACATGTCTGCATAAATATTCCTCCTAGACATGAGTGTAGTTAGGCCAGATTAAACCAGATGAGCAACATAGCTTTCTAATTATACACAACATTATACAGATCTAGAGATGGAAAACACTGGCAATAGAAAGCATCATATACCTTTAGTAATCCAGCGAGAAGCGAGAGTCTCCTATTTTATTGTAGCCGTAACCTGAAATGTAATTGTTTCTCAATGGCTGTTTTTTTCAGTCGGGGGCTTCCATGTAGCTTTCATGCTGACTACTGTCTTGTTGGTTGCCACGAAGTAGTCTCGTTCAAACTGCGTACTCACATAGGGACAATCTGTGCCACATAAGTCTCTTCAGCCAGCACCATCTATTACGGCAAAATCTTTGAATCACGGAAGAGCATAGATGGACCAGCTGTGCTTGTTCATCACATCACAATGCTGCAAGGGAAACAAAAGGAGCATTGGCCTAATTTCTTTGGTAACAGAGCTCAAGAAGTGCAAAATCTGGAAAGCGATGAGTTAACATTAACGTTGATTTAACTAATATTGTGCAGAGAAAATACTTGAATGGTTGAGTTTGACAAGAATCAAGAAAGAAAATAAAGATTTCTGTAGCATGTACATGTACAAACTGCTACACTAATAGTAACAGATATGCCTTTTCACTTCATTTAGAAAGCTCTACAACAATATACACTCAAATATAGCACATCTCTCTCCACGCAACACCTAGGCGGACGATTAGTTCTGAATTCTCCTTTTATTTATCTGAAGATTAGCACATTACCAAGTTAGTAATTATCATGCGCAATAGTAATTATCTTCCACGTGTTTGTGTTTGTTAATAGAGGTGGTTGCTGTCGAGATATGACTATAGATTTTTTTCGGGGTGCCCAGCTATAGGTTGTGTATGCAACCTGAAAAGAAAACTGTAGCTAACATGAATAGAATAAGAAAGAAAAATCCAAGCGTGTCAAGCGGACTGCAAAAATGGCCAAACTCCTGTACAAACACATAGCTCCATATATGGACTAAGGTGATGGAATATGATGGACGAGGTGACAAATATAAGGCACAGATCACATCCAAGCTAACAAATGAATTCAAATGCATTAGTTAGTACGAAGTACATATTCAGGTTGATGGAATAATATCTCACGTCACAGCCAAAATAAGGAGTTCAATACAATCGCAATAGTCAGTAACATTGATGCATCAGTGTAAAACCTTCGATTTTTGTATTCAGCCTATTTCTAAATTCAAGAGGCTAACATTTGGGGAGTAAACCTTATATTAGCAAAGACATCCCATTCAAAAACCTAAGACAACCTCCAGCAACCAATTTCTCTTCCTGGATGCAAGTAAGAGCTGACACTACAGTAAGAACAGAACATGCTTATACCCACGAATTTAACAGCTGTTTCAAATAAATAAAGTGAACTCGATTTGGTACCTTCCGAGCACAGCTAGATGCAGCAAAAAAGGCAAGGTCAGGGCAGCGCGTCACAGGGCGGCAGGCATCAGGTCAACCCTACGACAGGCAGCTTCTCTTTCGTCATGGACGCCGCCATCAGGCACAGCCAAGAGGATGCAAAGGACCCAACAGTTCCCTGCTCTCGTTCCCTTCCAGAATCGTCCGTGCCTCCTCCCCAAAATTCCTCCTTGAAGTGTGATTCCCCTGCCTCCTCGCACTTCTCTCGCGCTACCGCGCCGGTCCCTGCCGCACGCTGGTCCCCCAGCGCCGCCGCCTCCCTCGTGCCGCCGGCAGTTCGACACGTGGTGTCGGCCGCGCCATGAGAGCCGCTCTATTCTCCTTCGTCGCCCCGTATTCCTCCCCCTCCCTTCCACCTCCCTTGAAGGCAGTGGCCTTCGGTTGGGTCTCCTGCACCACGCCAATGGACCCCCGGAATTCCCAAATTGCATCCCTCCCTGCCCTCTCGAGCTCTGAGCAGCGCGTCGTGGTGGTGTTGGAAAGGGAGAGCCGGGATTCTCGTCGGGAGAAGAGAGGGCCAGCATCGTGAGAGCCAGAGAGGAGGGGCCAGGAAGTGGTCGACAAGTCGGCAGGGGTAGAGAGAGGAAGCCCTCCCGCAGGAGGTCGTCGCCGACGACAGTCGCCTCGTCGCTCGTTGTCGTCACACACCCGTGACGGAGAGAAGAGGTGTGCGAGATGGTGAGAGGATAACGTGGACTGCGGGTAAGGGAGGATAAGATTTGTTAGGGATAGTAGAGATTTGTTAGCCAAATCAGCAACGATGGAGGACACGAGATGCATATCAAACGAGATCAGAGAGTTTTTTGGGTACGGTGGCATATTGCCCGTAATTATTTAGAAGTGTGACACCATTTAAAGTGTGACACCAACCACGAATTCTCCTTTAATAGTAAAGATTTAAAGGAACGGTTCTGCTAAGCGAAAGAAACTGGAAAGAACTAAGAATAAGAACGGGGGGAGAGTTTCCCGAAATTGCTAGGCAAGTACTGAAAAGGAAGTAAGCTAATACAGGGCTTTTAGGAGGAAAGACAAGTTCCACAGTTTTTCTTTTATTCTCTGAAAACAGGGGCAGCGCCAGGACTTCAGGGTTTACTCCATCCTCAGCTTGTGGTGGTCGAGGACTTCCAGCAGCTTGAGCTTCGTTTCTTGAGGGGACAGGAGCTCAGAGGGCAGGAGTGGTTTCCCCCAGGTAGAAGACCAGGAGGGAAACCCTGATCTTTGCGGCGTCAGCGCGTAGCCGGGTGGAGTCGCAGGAGCGAGTGCACCAGGCGGTGCCAATGAGGGGAACAGAGACATGCTTGAGAAGCAGGGAATCACCCCCATGGCAGTGCAGGCAGCTCCTTGAGCGTTTTCGACAGCATGGAGGTGAAACTGTCTATCATCTCTAGCATGGGTTGCTTGAAAAGTAGTCTCCATTTCTTGAGCGTCCTGAGTATAAGCCCCCAGACCTGTTGCATGCACAACCAAGTTGTATTGTCAAAAATTAAGGCATTTCAGTGTTTCCAAATACTCCAAAGCACCGCAGCACAAACCGTATTCAGAACAGAGTGCCTATTATTTGCCAACCAGAACTTGGCTATGGACATGTAATCAGCTCCTAGACTAATACCAAAGAACTCAGAGACTTTCTCCCAGATTTTGGAAGAAACTATGCATTCAAAGAAAAGGTGGTGAATCGATTCTAGCTCACTGCAGAAAACACAATCCACCGGTTTTTTGAGCTTCCTCTTAAGGAGGTTATCTTGGGTCATCAACTTGTTATTAGAGAGCAACCACAAGAAGATTTGAACCTGTGGTGGTATCACCAAGGACCACACGGCCGGGATAAAAACCTGCGTGACCCCTCTAAAACTAATAATCTTGTATAACGAGTTGGTAGAATATACCCCATTTGAAGTGTACATCCAAACCAGCGAGTCACAGTCATCAGTTAGACGGATGCTAGCGGCAATTTGCTCCAGCTCAGTCCATTTCTGTATCTGACTAGGAGTGAAATTCCGCCTGAATGTAAGCTTAAGGGAAGTACCATCCCAAATTTGCTGGATAGTCGCCAGTTTTCATTGCAAACATAGTACAAGTCCTAGTATTGAACTGAGAGAGGGGAGGACCCGAACCACGTGTCCTCCCAGAATTTTATTTTTACCCCGTCGCCTACAACCCATCTATACCCAAATTTTACAGCTCGTGCAACCCACATGAAACCTTTCCAGAACCTGGAAGTGCTTAGGTCGTCACAAGCAAAAATGTTTGGATTACAGGTGTTGTATTTGGCGTCTACGAAGCTTTTCCAAAGTTTTGTATCACCATTTATATATCTCTTTATCCAGGAGGCTAGGAGACAAAGGTTAACCTCTTGGAGAGAAGGAATTCCAAGCCCCCCAAAGTCTTTTGGCATGCACACTAATTTCCAGTTGGCAAGGTGTAACCGCCTTTTCTCGTTGTTGTCATTCCAGAGACAGTATGCCATCTGGGAATTAATGAGATCAAGGGCCCACTTGGGGAATTTGAAAAAAGAGAGCATGTAGACAGGAATACTAGCCAGACAAGACATAATGAGAGTGACCCTAGCCGCATAGGAAAGCAGTTTCCCACGCCAGCCAGCTATTCACTTCAGGATTTTGTCTATAAGTGGATGCAGATCTTCTCGTCTAAGCTTGTCATGATGCAGAGGGATACCCAGGTATTTGATGGGGAAAAGAACCCACCACACATTCAAAAATGTCCTTGAGCGTATCTACTGCATCTCCATCTAGATTTATGGGAACAAGTTCACTCTTGTTGTAATTAATTCGCATCCCAGAAACTTGTTCGAAACAAGTAAGGACCCCTTTTAGGTTCCTAGCAGTCTCAACGTTGTTTTCCAGAAAGAGTATCGTGTCGTCCGCATATTGCAGGCTGGCCACTCCTCCTGGGCAAACGTTAAAGCAAAGGCCTTTGATGTGCCCATTGCTGGTTGCTTTAGAAATGCTTTCTAAAGCAACCAGTTTGATGAGCCATTACTGGTTTCCGAGTTTTCGCCCGGTTTGCCGAATATTGCGTCACTGCCTCTGCCCATTGCGCTCATGGAAAATACGTTTTCGCTCCGGGTACGCGGAGTCTAGTGCTTCAACTTCAACCGTTCAAGATCCCGCTTCTACTCTTGCTTGTGTAGTGGTAATGCTGCCCCGTGCTGGACTATGTACTCTTTTTTTATTTTAAGAATTGCTGGACTATGTACTCTGGAATGCTCTCTTTTCTGTTGCGCGGGAATTTGTACAAACTTTTGTATTTGGAAATATTTTATGAAACTTTGGTTAGATGTAAAGTACTACTCATCACAAAAGAGAAAAACATCTGAAGTCCATAACAAAGGTTGGTAGATCTCCTCAACAAAAAATGTGAGTTCGACAGTTAACGACACATTTGTTTTTCTTTCGATAAAAATGCCATTTTCCATTCGTATTAGGGCTGGTATGTGCGAAAGATACAAACTCCACTACACGAGTGACCGAACAAAGCTAGCAGCATGAAAAATAGTTCTGAATATGTTACAATAGCCATCTGCTTAAAAGTCCACCAATATTTACACCATAATCAGGTCTCGGGCATGACCATGTTCTAACGATACAAAATATATCTTTCTTACCTACCTATATTGGACCATGACCTCAAAAGGCAGATGCAAGATTGCAATCAGAAATTCAGAGTACAAGGCTGCGGAGACTTCAGAGTGCAGGACCCTTCTGCAGCCTAGTTTAACATCAGAGACCTGGTGGTGCGAGAGGCCAGTGCGGCGCGCGAGTAATTGCCACCCCAGCCTACACATCCAACGGAACAACTGAACAAGGGTCTCCTTATACAAGTAAGACTGCGTCTCGTAGTTCAACAGTGCCCCTCACTGCAGTCCTCATTCTCCTTACCATCCCGTCGTTGCAGGTCTCCGCCATCGCGATCACGCAGCAAGATTTTCTCCCCGTGTATGAAGAACGGCTGAAGAACGAACCGCGGAGCAGATGCCGGCAGGTCTATGTTGTACAAGAACGAACCACTTGTCCTCAGCCTGGCACTCGAGCCACTTGTCCTCAGTCTGGCACTCGAGCATCCAGACATCCATCCTCCCAGAGACCTCCACGTTGCGGCACCATCAGAGAGTCAAGCTGCTGAACGGGAGTACGGGACAGTCACAAGACACACCTTCTTCTCCACCTCGGTCACATAATAAGAGAGGTCGGGAGCATCGCAATTCGCAAGGCATGTCTGTCGCCTCGCAGGCCTTCAGCAGGGGAGGCCTTAGCGACGCAAAGGTCTCCTCCTTGAGATGGAACCACATGACTGCCATGCCGCAGCAGCACGTCCCTTCCTCTTCACAATAGCAAGCGCATCGGAAAACAATACTAGCACAGAAAGCCAGTACGAAGCTTACACCATCTCAAGTTTTAGAACATGCCAAACTGATTAAAATATCCTTGGAAAATTACACCTGTTTCTGTTTCAGGCAAGGCCACCATTCCAGTTGGATCTCTCGGGCAAAGAAGCATTGTGTGCTGGACATTTCTAAAAAACTAGAAAGTTGATTTCCCAGTTATTATGGCAAACGAGACAAGTCACAAAAAGAACCGAGTAACAAGAAATAGCAGAGTGGATAACATAGAAGATAGAAGCCATAGAAAAGTTTACCTTGTCCAATAGATAACTTCTTACAATACTAGATATGTTATCCTGTGCCTGCATAATGGCCTATAGGAAGATCAACTTTTGTCAAAACTGGCATATTTCAGCAACAGTCGTAAATAATGTTGGCTAGTAAATCATAAATGCAAGTACACTGACCTCAATTCTGGCATTCATCTTACTTGAACGCGACATTAACTCCTCCGTGTCCCGTTTCTGTTCCACCCAATTAAGCCGCCGGAGGAACCTTGGCTATTGGTCACAAGTTAACACACTTGTCACAACACACTTCAAATAATTTTGCCTTTGGACACAAATTATATTATTGATTTGAATTGTACATTTCAGTAGAAAATTACTGATTAGAATTTGCTGGCTTGTGCTGCAACACCTGATTGACTTCCGTGTGTACACTTTCAGATATGGCATGTGAGTTATCCACCAAAACCTGATGCGTTTTTAGATTTTTTTGAGATTTCCTACAAAATGGCAAGTTAGAAGTTTGTCAAATCTTTAAAAAAAACTATTCATCAAGGCAAATACAGTTTGGCCAGCATACCGATAAGTTATGGTCAACTTTGTGGATGTTGCTCCGCAACTTCTCTACCTCACGAAGCTCATTCTCCCATGCCTCCCACTTCTTCAATTGCCAGCCGACTTGCTGATTTGGTCTACGCACAATTCCAGCCTTCTTGTATACATCTAAACATACAAGTGACTTCACACAGATGTAGGATTGCATGTTGTACAGCTTGCGGGGGCTGAAATTAAACAACTCTGCCATGTCACTAAAGCGAAGCTCAATGTTCTCACCAATCAACTCGTAAGAACATACGCTGCTGCGGCTCTGTGTGAGGATCCTATCCCCGTGAACAAAATGTGGAGCTGGAACGTAAAAGGGTGAGTTATTAATATTGTACTTCTGGCTCCACCTTTGTTCTACCATGTTGTCAAGTGTCCAGATCTGCAGCTCACCAAGAAGGATTCTGGGCTCATAACGACCAGTTTGAGAAGTAACTATACCTAATTTCCCATCTATATCTCTGATCCAGAACTTACGAGGACCAAAATAATCATGATCTTCACGTGCTGCTGGCAGTGGTATGACTGCAAAACTTTCTTCCCCGAGATCAAAGGACATAACTGCATGCTGCCAGCTAGCTAGCATATCTTCAGTTAACCAATACATTGTTCCATCAACATTGACAACCCCAGAGTTTCTCACACTGTTCAAGCTAAGAGCTTCTGGTGTTGGGATATCTTTCCATTTCTCATCACCGAGCGTGTAAATTTGAATGACACTGAACTTGTCTTTATTATGGGGGCGACCCTCTATGCAATCACCAAGGAAGTGTGTAATCTTGTATTCTTCTGTCACGGAATGAAATCCAAAGCTGTAGAAAGAGAAGTGATCACCTTTCAGGTTCTTGCGCGGTTTCTCAAGATGCAAAGATTGACCAGTTGCAAGGTTAGCTATCTTAATCGTTGATGTCTTTGTGTATAAAGCAAGAAGACCGTTGCACGAACCAAAAAGGACATCATCAGGCCCAATCACTGGCACTGCATAAGTCGACGGTGACCATGCTTCATCAATCAGGATAGCATCACTAGGGTAGGGCTTGCCCGAAACCAAAACTTGTGGGAAGAATAAAAGAGCATAACGGTGTGCCTGCTGGAGGTGTGATTTAACAAACTGGGGATCTCGGATGAAGTTGTACCAGTCCTTGCGGACACCTGCGCACCTCAACAGAGTGCTCACTGGAAGCCTTAAAAATATCTTCCCAATGAGTTCTCCTGGGAGACGGTCCATGAAGCATTCCTCATGTGTTTGCTTCTTTGATCTGGCTTCTTCAGTAGCCATAGCAACCACGCAATGCTGTGGTATATGAGCACCAAATTCGTCTGCAAACACACATTTCAATAAGGGCATACTGCTTAGAGTTTGACTTAACGAATATACTGTAGATGATAGAAACTGAAATTTAAATAATGTTGTGGGCAAAGAAAGAACATGAGACATATGCGCATGTTTTTGCCTCGGTTCCAAGAAACTGATGGCATCCCAAAATATCCACCGCTCACACTCCTCGGTAAAAAAGAGTTCACTCGCTCTAATTGCCAATGGATTAATCCCGCGGTAAAAAATTATCGTCCTCTCTCATGTACCAAAAATTCAGTTCTGTACTACCAAATCCTACGAAAATGCTTGCGCGCGCGCCCTCCGGCTCCTCAATCCCTCAACTAAGGGCAAGTAGCTAGAAACCCTAGCCGCCATTACAGATGTAGGAACACGGACATGAAGGGGCATCGGGGAAGGAAGAATCCCGAAAGCAAAAAGAGGGCATCGAAGGGGAGGAGGACTCACGAGCACGATTAGTCGCGCGCCGCCACGCAGGGGCTCTCCGCTCGACGGTGGTGGATTTCCCGCCGCCTGCCAGGTGAGGAAATGATTTGCCGCCGCTTCCAGGTTCTACCTCTGTTCGGATGTACTGGCGGTTCCGTGGTTTCTCCGAAGAGGAACAAGAGGAGGAGTAGATATTATCACCCGGAGGCCCAGGTTCGGCCCAGTTAAGCGGAAAAAAATGTGAAGTCCTTAACCAAGTTTTGGTACGTACATCACAAAAAAAAATCAATTCTTCTTTTATTTTGCGGAAAAGGCCCAAGGTCATATATTATCTGAAAACCAACCCTTAAGAGAACATCCTTACAACAAAAATAAATAAAACACGAGTTCTTGAAAAGTTCAGTACCATCTTCGTTCTTCATCCTCGCCGGTGTGTCGTGAGCACATCTCGATGCCGCATCTGGGTCTCCGGCAAAGCTCGTATCGGAAAAATCTTGAAAAATTCCAATCGCTAGAAGCAGCGTCCAAAAAGTCGTCGACGTAGAACAGAAAATGCCGACGACCACGATTTAGATCGTCGTCCCGGAGAAACCAGTACCGAGAACTGAGATGGGCTAGGAGCTAATCGTAGCTCCGGCTAGGTAGAGATAAGGGACACCAAACTCGCAAGTTTCCCGACATGGCTGAGCTTAATGAGGCTGAGGCGATCTTGTGGACAAATATAAGTTGCGACAACATCCCTACCATTGAACATCTCCGCCGTAGACAGACACTTATCACGCCGTGCCTAATGTCGGACGATCGGCTCTAAACTGTATCTTGTCGACGCTCCTCCCGGGAAGAACAACGATCTGGGAGGGTTGAAAGATCTTTTTTCTCGTCGCCGGCGATGCACCTACACCGCAGATGAAGAAGTCAAAGAACCTATGGGAACGGTCATCCGATCTGAGGTTCCCCAACCCTCCAGCCGCCGTCTCAATTCGACCGGGGACGATGCATTTCTTTTTATTTTGGTGAAAAGAAAAATGACTTGTTTGATACAAAGGAAAAATGGAGAAATTGCATAGGAATAGAAAACTTTTATATGATGGCACGATTCACCCATTTGGTTCAATTTTTTGGAGCAAACGGAGAGCACAAGAAAAAATTCTTTGATCTCAGCTTTAAAGGAACAAAAAACGCATAAATTTGGCAATCTAATTGGACCTTTTTCCTAAGCATGAAAAATAAAACCAAGATCTTTAGTGGCATAATAGCATCTTAATTATACTTTTTCATGTGATTTGGCTTAGATTTGGCCATGTTTATTAGGATTCCTATATTTTTTCTATTCATGTTAACTAAACACCCAAAGTTTACGGAATCATATTGTTTTAATATTGTCCGTTTTGCACATGCATTTCTATCGTACCCATGTGTTTTCCTACCCGCGCGTCTTCAGAAACCTGCAAAGCAAACGTGCCCTAACTATGCGTGCCAGATTCCCTCGCCGATCGAGGTTGCCATTGCCAGAATGGAGCGCCGCCATGACGATTTCCTCCTCCACATTGCTAGCTGCCTAGCCAGCTATTTGCTCTTCTCCGAGGCCGTTCTCCTAGCTGCATAATCAGGCCCATGTATATCGGTCTCTGCATCCTTACCTTTGCGTGCAGTCGCTGAACATTTCGTACTGACCGGAGGGTGCAGCCTAGCTTGCAATGCACGTACGGATGAACGGACTCGATGGGTCGAGAACAATACAGCTAGCTACTGTGACCCCTGTGTGGAGGCGATGCCATATTATCTGACATCTGGAAACAGCTAAGAGCATCTCTAGTAGTACCCTCAAAACGCGCAAACTCTCAAAATAACCGCCGGATACGGTTTCGGAATCTCAAAAACGCAAAGAACAGAAAGCTCAAAACGTCCCGACCCATAAAACGGGTTTGAGGGGGCCTGTGAATCCAGCCCTCGGAACCGTGAATTCGCAGATTTCGTCGCCGAACTGAGGGGACCCTTTATATCGTGAAACGGTTGGCGGGAGGGAGTATTCAGCACCTGCCGGTGAGCTTCCGCCGTAGAACTCGCCAGAATCCGGCCGTTTTCCGTCAAACTCACCGAAATCAGCAAAAACAGGAGGGACAGTGGGCAGCAGCTCGCCGGCCCTGTGGGGCTCCGTGCCGGCCGTCGCCGTGCCCTGCCCGTCCGCCGCCGGCCATCGCCGTGCTCTGCCCGGCCGCTGCCGCTGAGTGCCGCCAAACCGACGCCACCGACAAGGGCATCTGCGCGTACGCGGGCCTGGCCTCCGTGCCCGCGTGCCAGGGATCGATCGGAAGCTAGCTGCCTGGTAGGATCGATCGATCCGCACGTAGCTAGCTGAGCCTCGGCGATCGATACTGGAGGCTAGCTCTCAGTGCTAGCGATCGATACTGGAGGTTAGGTCTCAGTGCTGATTTCATTGATCTGGAGGTCAGCTACTTCGCGGTGCTAGCGGATCTGAGGAAAATATGAGAAAAAGATGAAGGAGGAAGACGACGGAATATTCTGCGGCATATTCTTTTTTCCAGTTCGGTTTAAGGTTTCTGCTCTGCGCCACACATATTTGTGAGCAGAAATGTCTAAAACGCGAACCGTAAACTGCGTTTGAGGTTTCGCGTTTTAAGGGCTCTGCTAGAGATGCTGTAAGGACAGCATGGGGAGACATCCCTTTCTTCCGCTGAACTCAGCATACACACACATGTCTGAACATATCTTGCGTGCGGCATGTTTGAGCAACACATAGTAAGAACACGTTTGCAATGCATGGACACCATATAATCATAGTAAGAACAGCTGGTGCCGGTCGAGGCGGTGACGCCGGAGAAGTCGCGGATGCTGAACCCGACGTCACAACTCACAACAGACATGGTCCGACAAGGACGGCGGGTCGGCGGCGATGGTTGGCTACCGAAACAAACCAGTGTGGACGGAGGTCGTCCACGTCCACGCAAACCGAACAAAAGCGGTGCTGCATGCCGCCGAACTACGGTGCTGCATGTGCTTATCTCCACACCCACACACAGGATCGATCGATCGACGCACTGTGAGTGGAGTGGCACGGTGGCACCCCTCGCCCACGCAAAAACTTTCTTGTTTGAGTATACTCTGATTTCCCTGTTTAATTTCACCCTAGTGTCGAAGCTGACACATGCAAACAAAGGATCCCTGTTTAATTTTCACCCTGTTGTGGTTTTCACCGATTTACCTTAATTCTTCTTGTTCTTCTTATACTCCGTGTAATAAGGGAGCTCCCCGCCCTTTGACAAGATTCCGTCAATAATTTTTGGGCACGGCGATGCGGACGCAGCGAGGTGGGGGCCACGTTGATAAGCACGTATCCGTGATCCATGTGACCCCGCTCGCCCGCATAAACAACCGCTTCCGTTGCCGTGCCTTTCAGCGCCTTGTCTGCCTCGTCCCTCGCGTAATGGCTACGGGGACACTCTGCAACGCCACCGCGGAAAACAATTCCATCACTGAACAAACACACCGACAACTATTTCCAGTCCCAATTAGGGGAGAGATTCCCCATGTCAAGTTACCGTTTCTTTGGAGCTTGGGTGAAAGTAACCCAAGTAGGAGTAGTACCTAAGTGATTTCTTCATCTGTTTGGTTTAATAAACACTTGTGTAAAGAATTGCTACCGGTACCTCTGAAGTTGTAAAGAATATACATATACAACGATGTGTCTAGAAAGTGTAAAATTAAAGGAAAATAATTTACATGCCGAGACAAATCAATCACTAGAGGCAAGAACAGAGGAAGCAGCAGCTCGATTTTTTACTTTGGGGCTCAGAATATATTCCAATGATTTTCAGTTTCTCGAAAAAAAAAACTTGTAGACAAAGCTGTCTCAACCAGAGCGCGCTACACCCGTACGTGGGAGCGCTCTCTGCTGAAAAATATTTACACGGTACAGCGATGGCGTACAGAAGAAAACGAAATGAAAAAGGAAATCGGGGGTAAAGAAAAGAAAAAAACAACCCCACCGAGATCTAGATTTCCTAGGCGCACACGGAAGGCCACACGGAGCTAGCACATAGCCGGCCGGGGCGACGATCGGGCTCTTCTTCACTAAATCCGGGCGGTGGCCGGCGCCGACCGCTGCTCGTCGGCGGCGGGGAGGAGGCGGGATCGGCAGAGCGGGCAGGTGGCGTGGTCGTAGTCGAGCCAGGTCTCGAGGCAGGCGCGGTGGAAGACGTGGCCGCAGGGGAGCCGGTTCACCACGGCCTCCGCCTCGAACCGGACCAGGCACACGCGGCAGTCCGTCGGTGCGGCCGCCGCGCCACGCCTCCGGCCGTGGCCGAAGCGGGCCGGGCGGAACCTGCTCCTGAAGATCTCGGCGAGGGTGGGCCCCGACGGGGTGAGCTGGTCGGCGCCCTCGCCGTCGTCCCCGGACAGCATCTGCGCGGGGAGGCCGAAGAAGACCAGCGCGGTGCGCAGAAGGCCGGCCAGGGCGGCGGCGTGGTAGAGCAGGTAGATCAGGAGGCTCTCCTTGGGCGCCGGCATGCTGGAGATGCCCATCGGAATCGGGGATGGATTGGTCCGGGGCGGTGGAGTCGTCTGCGATTTGGGGGTGGTGGACGGAGGTGGGAAAGGAGCACAGTGGGAGGGAAGGGAGTCGTGCGGGCGCATTTATAAGCTGGCCGATGGGATGGCTGGGTGGTGGGAAAAAGTCTAAAATAAACCTTCAACTTGTACTAAAAAGATAAATCGAACCCTGAACTTTGAATCTCGAAAATTGGCACTCTGAACTTACAAATCCTGGTCTATTTCAGATCCTACGCCTGTTTGGCACACCGGGAATAATACAATCCCAACCGGGATAACGTGCTACTCTCACTGACTTTATGGGCCCGCATGTCAAATTCATCCCCTTTCTAAATCTTGTGGACGATAGCTAGCTCGACCGCCTCCAATCAATCGATCTAGCTAGCTTGTCACGCGAAATTGCAAAGCATTACGAGCAAGCCCATCTAGTAGTTAGCTTTAATGGACCAAAATCAATCGCCAGGAATCAATCGAGCATGCTCTGCGCGCAAGAACGGATGTCGTTCCGTTCATTACGGCGGCCGTCACCGCGACCCAGGCGTCGGAGGAAACCAGTGCGTCCTCTGCATGTAAACCACGCGCCGCTCGTCGCGATAGCGAGGTGTGGCGGCCGAGCGCCGAGCAGCTCAAGGAGGTGATTGGTCACATCGCGTACTGAGTCCGTCGTGCAGCTCCATGGATTTAGAGATGCTACTCCCATCCCCGAGCAGGTCGCTGACGCACTGCAGCTCCTAATCCACTGCGCATCTATACTGATCCAACTAGTGCAGCCGGGTGGAGCGAGGAGGCAGGCCACACGGGGTCGCCAATTGAGGTGGGGCAGAGAGGAATTGAAGCGGCGGCATATGGTCCGCCGACGCCGCCACGTGCAGAGGCTGAGACGGCCGACGCGCGTGCAGGATGGTGAAGAACTGAGAAGGCCTTGCCGAGTCGCCGGAGTTGGGTGACGGAGAAAGGAGATGGCCGAGACAGAAAAATCAGGAGTAAAATGAAGGTTGAAGATAGATATGACAAGTGGGCCAGTGATGTGAGTGACATAGCAATTTAAGTATTTCTTTACTGCTTTCAAAAATAGACGTAGGGTTTAAAATAGACCGGGATTGACAAGTTTAGAGTGCTAATTTCTGGGATTCAAAGTTTAGGGTTCGATTTATCTTTCGCCTACAAGTTCAAGGTTTGTTTTGAATTTTTTCCTTGAGTGGTGTGGTGGCGTCGACTATCTGGTTCGGGTGGTGTAACGCGACTCGTGTGGAAGCGCCCACAGCCGTCCGATCCGGGACGGCGATGGGACACTCCGCATGTGCGGCGGTTCATCGTGGGTGGGTGCCCAATAATTTAGGTGTGGTTCGTGGCGTCCAATAATGGGAGGGAGGTACCAATTATTTAGGTTTAGGCGGATCGATGGATGCAAACTTTGGATGGATTAGTGCATCGGATTATTGTTAATCGCAGCTAGTACGTGCAGTCGAGAGCGCGGTGGACAGGGAATCCAGGGACGATTCCACTGTCACCGGCAAGAATCAGTAGGCGCGATTGGCGGACAAATTCAATCAAGTGGATGGGCAGCAGAACGTACGTAGTGGTTGATCATCAAGTGACGTGCTTGATCTCGGATCGCACTAAAACAAGGTGATTTATCAACTCGCGGGGTTGCCGTGCCTGCACGACTGCTGCCGGCCGTCACGGTCACGCCGTACCAAATTGGAAGGAAGCGCCCCTCTTCTCCTGGTATGTACAGTACGTCCACTGCGCATCGACGCAACCAGTCGACGCCCGATCGGGACCGGTGCACGGGCTCTCTTCTCTTGGCAGGTCGCGCAGCGCTGCCCTGCGACGTACGAACCGGCGGCCGAGAGCGATGTGAAAGGCCAGTGAATAGTAGCAGCAGTAATCTGTCTGTTTCACGCGGGGAAAGTCTCGGTGAAAATGCACCTAATAACCTTCCCGCCGTGTTGCCGTCCGTTCGTTGCCAAGCGACCCAGATTACTGATTGCAGATCCATAAATAAGCATGCGCAGGACTTCAAGTGGCGAGTTGCGTCTGAACATGTCCACGGACGGCTCGATCGATCGTGATATATATTCGCGGCTATCCGGAGGAGAATTTTCAAATGCCTCGTCGCGCTAGCTGCCGGTTCATATACGTACTAATCCTCCCCACTAACCGACCAAGAAAACTCTCTTCACCCACACAAATTAGCATTTGCTCCACGACTGGACGGCGGGAAGAAGAGTTCCTGTGGCTGGAATGACAAGGAGCGATTGGCACCCACACAAATTAGCAACGCTGCGTGGGCGTGGCGAGCGATGTGAAGGGGGATGACTAGCCAAGAGACCAATCGTGCCAAGCAAACAAACGGCTGCCAGGGAACATGCAAGTTGACGAGTTTATTAATGCGCCAAGGCTAGTTTGCTGGATTAGAATAGGGTTTCGCTGCTTCTAGCTACTTAATGACTCGGATAAGCCGAGATTTTGGCGGAGATCTCCGCGTGTGGTCGTGTGGACTAGGCAAATAGTATATGGGGTGTGGGTGACGTGGGCGCTGCTGATCCACGTCTGGAACCCCGTGGATGCCTCCAGCCTGCCTGTCTGCCAACTTGTTGGCTCCGCGCGGCGCTGCACCTAGTGTCTTCTGTTGCCTGTAGCTGCCCTGCAGGCCGCTCATTCTTTTCTGGTTCCGTCCCGTTTTGTGTGGTTCCAGGCCAGGCTATACAGCGCTTAAACTTTAGGATGACTCACCCGACGAAAACGGACGCGTCGTTTGGTCGCCCAGTTTGCTCATGTCCGTCGTGGATGGCAATGCGCCCAACGGTTCGACGCATCGTAACGGACATAATTTTTTTAGTTAACATGTCACATATGGATCTTTTTTTCTCATATTTAGGGGAGGTGGGCCACAAACGGCCATATATATTATTAAAACAAAAATAAATAAAACTAAATATTTTGCCCTTCGCGGGCTTCTAATCGTCGTCCGAGAGGACGAAGTACTTCGGCGCCTGCCAGAGATGCGCCAGTGGGACGACGGCCGGCGGCTGCTCCTGCTCCGGGAGGGGTGACGCCCGCTGGACCTCCCAGCTGCCGCCATTCTAGATCCAGCGGTGCCCGAGCAGGCCGGCTGGAAAGGGGCGGCGCCGGTGGCAGGTCCACGGCCATGCCTTGCCACCATTCCGGTGGCTCCATGACCGCGGTCTGCTGCGCCTGCAGGGCCTCCCCCTGCTCTCGGGCGACGTCCTGGAGGACCTTGGCCCAGCGCTTGGCCTCGTCGTCAGCCATGGACTTCCTCGAGGCCTCCTTCGCGGCCTCGAGCGCGGCGTCGTCGTCGTCCATGTCCACCTGCATCTTCACGTCCGGTGGAGGCGGCGGTGGCGGTGAGCCAATCCGCAGCACGCGCGGCACTGGTGGTGCATCCCGCCGCAGTGTGTGCGGCGGCGGTGACCAACGGCCACTGGGCGGCGTCGGAACCCGCGTGTACAGGGCCTCCCGCCGCAGGCTGTCCTCGTCGCTGAACCACGTGACCCAGTTGTGGGACGTGGCCGCGAAGGCGGGGCCATTGCAGAGGGAAGCCTGGAGGTGCGCGCGGCGGCGCTCAATCTCCAGATCCTGCGCGCGGCGGCTCATCGGGAACGGCGGCACCGGGATCCGTTGCGGGTTGAGGTGCCAGTTGTCGGGCAACTTGACATCTGGCCATGGCAGCGGGACTGCGTGGTTCCAGTACCACCAGCAATCCTCCACGCGCACATAGACGCGGTCGCGCCGCGCAATCTCGGCGCCCGGTGGCGCGAGATTGAAGACCGCGGGGAGCGGCGTCGGGGAAGAAGGTGGGGAATGAGATGGCGATGGCGTCGGAGTGCGGAGGCGGCGACGGCTGTGGCTGCGGCCAGAGGACGACCCCGCCTCGCGGTCATTCTTGGCCTTGCCGAACCGCGGCCATCGGAGCGGCATCGCGGCGAGGGAGGGTTTGCTGGCTAGGGTTTGGTCGCCGGAGAGGGAGCGGCAGTGGGGCAGTGGAGTGGGTGGGGCTGGCCGTCCCTATCCCCTGACATTAAAAATGACTGGGCCAGGCGAGGCTGACCGGCGGCGTGTCGCTGCCAGGTGGGCTCGGGGACTGAAATTGGCCACGGTCCGCTTTTGCGTCGCCCGTTGGGCCCTTGTTTTGGTCCAACGCGACCCAAACGGACGCGCGCGGACTCGATACGTCGCCCTGTTGGAGTCATCCTTACAACACTTGTTTAAGCAGCGATACTTTCAGTACGTCTCATTTTCTACTCCCAGCCACTCGTTCTCCCTTCACTTTCCGCGCAGTTTCAGGCCAGTGCAAATATATGCAATCAAACTTGGCACATATATAGTTTGTTTCGCAAAAAAAAAACTTAGCATATACAGTTCAAGTCAAAATACGGCTGGGGTCTGCATTTCTAGAAATTATTACTGCACGCACGTGTATTAGTTTATACTAGTTGAATTTTAGCGCGGCGGCACGCCACGCCCGTGGTGGATATTTGTGTGGAACGTTTGAAAATTTCGAGAAGATAAAAATTTCCTAAATTTTTGAATGTGCACAATGTTTTTTTTGTTTGTCTGCATTTTTTGTTTAGAAAGTCTGAAAATTTGGTAAAATTTCGTATATTGTTTGCGGTTTTTTTTTTGTGCCCAACGTATTTTTGGTGCCATTTTTTGTGTTAAAAGTGTACGGTCACAGGCCGTGCCGTTGTGATTGGAAATTTTGAAATCTTTTTTTTAAAGCGGTAAAGTAGAAAAAATATATGGAAAACTAATCAAATAAATTTCCAACAAAATGGACATTTATTAGTTCGTGTGGAAGTTTGAAAAAAATTTGAACTTTAAAATTTCTTAAATTTGTAAATGTGTACAATGGATTTTTTTTTCGTGCAACTTTTGTTGGGAAATCTAAAAACTTGTTAATTTTGAAGATTTTTGATATATTGTTTGCATTTTTTTTGCATAAAGTATCTTTGGTGCATTCTTTTTTGTGGGATTTTTGAAAATTTGTTGTACTTGAAATATTTCTGTATTTTATATGCAATATTTTGAACCGTACGTTAGAAGATACGAGTTTTATGAATTTCAGTATTTTTTTGTATTTGCGAAATTTCTGGCAGGTGGGTCCCACACATTTTCAACAAAATGGAAATTTATTAGTTAGTGTGGAAGTTTGAAAATTTCTTAAATTTGTAAATGTGTACAATGGATTTTTTTGTGCAACTTTTGTGGGGGAAGTCTAAAAACTTGTTAATTTTGAAGATTTCTGATATATTGTTTGCATTTTTTTTTGGATTTTTTTCGTGCAACTTTTGTGGGGAAGTCTAAAAACTTGTTAATTTTGAAGATTTTTGATATATTGTTTGCATTTTTTTTTTTGCATAAAGTATCTTGGGTGCATTATTTTTTGTGGGAATTTTGAAAATTTGTTGTATTGAAATATTTCTGTAATTTATATGCAATATTTTGAACCGTACATTAGAAGATATGAGTTTTATGAATTTCACTATTTTTCTGTATTTGCGAAATTTCTGGCAGGTGGGTCCCACACATTATCAACAAAATGGACATTTATTAGTTAGTATGGAAGTTTGAAAATTTCTTAAACTTTAAAATTTCTTAAATTTGTAAATGTGTACAATGGATTTTTTTCGTGCAACTTTTGTGGGGGGAAGTCTAAAAACTTGTTAATTTTGAAGATTTTTGATATATTGTTTGCAAAATTTTTTTTTTGCACAAAGTATTTTTTGGTGCATCCTTTTTTTGTGGGAATTTTAAAAATTGGTTGAATTTAATTTTTTTTTGTATTCTATATGCAATATTTTGAATCGGACATTAGAAGATATGAGTTTTTTGAATTTTAGTACTTTTCTGTATTTGCGAAATTTCTGGCAAACGGGTCCCGCACGTCAGGGTTTTTATTTATTTTGAAAATTATTTACAAATAAAAAAAATCTGACATGGTGGGTCCACTGTGACGTCTTGCTGACGTCATCAGTGCACAGAGTGGGCATGGCGAGCACGGCGGCGTCGCAGCCACGGCGACGTCGCGTCCGCGCGAGGTCGAGCGCGCGCCTGAGCGCATGCGAGGCGCGTGGATGCGAGTTGCTCGCAAGCGGCGGCGCCGCTGTATTTGGGCTGCCGGAGCGTCGCCGGCAGCGGCCGAACGCGGAGGTCGTAGCAGTCCGATGTCGGCGACGATTCCGGCGTGGATCGAGCGGCCCAGCAGGCGATATTCCACGAGGATGGAGAGGAGAAGACGGTGAAACTCCCTGCGTGCTCAGATTTGTGGGGGGAGGAGCAGAGCGGCCGCACGGCGTGGCGGCGGCCGCGGCGATCTCGGGTTCGCGCAGAGAAGAAGAAGGGGAAGGGGGATTGTGTGGTTGTTTTTTAGAAAGGCTCCTGGAGTTTTCTATAATTGCAAAGCAGTCCTTCTTCTCGGTATGTTGTGGACTTTGAGGCAATTTCTGGCTTTGCGAGTATTTTTTTTGCAAAATGGTGCTAGCGGAACCGCGTGGGCCGTTGGATGAGGAAGCGACGGCGCGGATTGAATTACTGTTCAACACTGTTTCATTGGAACAGTGTTGAACAGTAGCACGAGGGCTCTCCGGTCGCTAATGAACAGTGTTGAACAGTAGCACGAGGGTTCTCCGGTCGCGAAAGCGACCATCTTTTATATAGTTACTCCCTCCGATCCATATTAGTGGGCATAACTTTATCTAAATTCATATGTATCTAGTTAAATATTTAGACTAGATACATGTGTATCTAGACAAAGTTGTGCCCACTAATATGGATCGGAGGTAGTAGTAATTTTCTTCTTTGAAAACGAAACAAGAGTGCGTGTACTGGTCTATAATCGCGTCTCGAATGCTCCATGCTGACAGTCGATCGTGTAGCTTCAAAGATTCCACGTGCGGCGATAGTCTTCTCGCCGATTACTTATATAATCCTAAAATACCCTGCGCGGTTGTAATTAGCTTCACACACTGTTCCTAGCTAACGCGTTTCAGATAGCTCCCGTGGTCGTCTGGATCAAGATCGCGAGATCGTGGCCCGCATGGTTAACCCGTCGCGAGGAAGGGCCGGCGATCGTGCGCGCAAAGCAAGCGCGTAGAAAGATACACAGGTCGTGCGCGCAAAGCAAGCTGACGTCGGCGTCGGTGGATGCTTTCCGGCCGCCGTCCGAGCGCTGCGGTGCACCCAGCGCGGCACTTCCAGGCCCCACCGGGGTCACGTGGCTTGCCTTTCCGGGCGAGAGCGAGGCGCCGGAAAGCAACGTGGCGGCGTCCCACAGAGGTGCGGACCATGCACTGTTTGGGGCAAGGCTAGCTTGCGCGCGCGAGCGCTCGCGCGAATTCGGACAGGCGCACGTGCGCTGGTCGGAACGCGACGCGGGGAAGAACGCGACGCGACGTTGGTCGCTGGTCGGAACGCGACGCGTCCGCCACCATCTCCGTCGTGCGCTGGTCCTTCTTCTTCCTCCCCCCGTCGCCGCCGCCGGCCAGGCCGCCTGCTCCCGCCCCCCGCGCTCGGCGCCGCTACCGCGCCGCCTCCGCGCCCCGCCCTCCTCCAACCGCGGCCCACCGCCGGTCCGGCGCCGCCCCGGACCATCCCTCTAAACCCCCCCCCCCCCACCCCGAGCTCGTCGCCGGCGACCCACCCCGCACCCCCAGCCCTAAGGTTCCTCCTCGCCTCCGCCGCCTCCGCCGCGGCCAGCCGCGCCTCGGCGGCTCCGGCTCGGCCTGGCCCGATCTCGTTGTCGGCGAACCGCCCCACCCCACCCCACCGTTAAGTGGCGAACCGCCCCACCCCACCCCCAGCCCTAAGGTTCCTTCCTCGCCGTCGCAGCCTCCGCCGCGGCCAGCCGCGGCTGCGGCAGCGCCGGCTCGGCCTGGCCCTCGTCGCGGTGAAGAAGATGGAGAGCAAATTGGGGAAGAAATGGGAGGAGGAGGAAGACGTGGGTGGGACCCACCCACGTGGGCGTCGTGCGCACCGCGTCCGCAAAGCGAGCGAACGCTCGCGCGGGCAACAACTAGCAAACCTCCACTGTTTGCCCACTCGCTCGCGCCAAACGTGGCGGTGCCTCTGTCCGAGCTGTCGACGAGCGCCTCGTCACTGCTCTCTAGCCCAGGTGCGTGCGTCCCCTTGACTGCTGGTCTTGTGACCTGCGTTGCGTTGAACTGCTGTGACAAGTGTTGGCCACCACGATGACAAGCTTTAATTCCCATCGTGAGTGAGACTCGTTTCGTATCTGGCAGGAACGGCGTACTGGTGGCCGGTGCCGGTATCCGGCGGCGGAGCTAGCATGAGAAACGCGATCGTGCTTGCCTTCGTGTGCACCTTGGAACTTGTAGAATAGAAGCACTTTTCAGCGGACAGGTTTTGTATAGTTATCTGATTTGAGTTCTTTGGAATTGTGATGCATACGGGTTACGGCGTCTCGTTTCAATAAGGTCTCACCGGATTCAGTCCCATTTCCAACCCTGTGGGAGTGGTGTGGTCTCGAGAATTTCTTCTCCGGTGGCGTTCTCCGGATCGTCAAGGTGCTTCATCGACTGTTCTTCCTTCTTCTTTGTTTCTAAACCCGTTCGGCAACGTAACCAACAACGTCAGGCCAGCTCAGGGAGGAGCGGAAACGGCGGCGCGCCGTCGACACGGTCTGGAGATTGAAGACGAAGGGTATCTCCAAAATTTCATTGTAATTTTTGTTTTTGCTGTTCGGTGTTTTCTTAATGGCATGATCCTTTTCGCAAAAAAATAACAAGGACTGCGAATGTTAAAAGCTGCATTACTCGGTAGGCATACTATTTACATACATGTTCTCTAAATGAAGTAAAAAATACGACCAAACCCTCAACTTCTACATAAAGGACGGCGACGACTAAAATGGAGGAAACATCCCCTTCACCACCGATGATATCCATGAGCTCAACATCATGTACGTCCGCCCACGATGTCGCCAGGGACGAGACCACTTTGAGACGAAACCCCCCCCCCCCCCCCCCCCCCCCCCCCCCCCCCCCCCCCCCCCCCTCCACACACCCACCACACACACAGAGTGAGTGCCAGTATGAATATATAGAAGGTCCTCCAAGACGGAACACTGTTCAGAAGGAATAAGGCGCTAGGGAGAACGAAGCACCCCAGCAAGGAGTGACCCGACGGACGCAGATAACAACGACCCATCTTGTAGTCGTCGATGGAGTCCATAGGTCGCACCTTTGAGATTTTCTAGCAAAAATTCAGCTCCGGACGCGTCACCCATCCTCCTACCGGGGAACTTGAGCTCTACTGGGCTTATCGAAAACTTCGTTAAATTCGGCCTACGCACCAAGTCCTGGAATGCAAACCCAGCAACTCACAGCACCGCACGACGACGGCGAGCAAAGCCTTCTTGGCATAAAGCCAAAACGCCATAAGGGCCTACATGCAACCTACTTAAGCTACTACTAGCTAACTATATACAAGGGGAGTCCGACCTCCTCTCCCAGCCCACTCGGACCGACGAAGCCGCTGGAAAGACGGGAGAGGAGTCGGGGCAATCTCGGAAACTCTCAAAGCAAGGGAGGGAGAGATGAAGGTGAGAGAGAGAAAAGCAGAAATAAGAAACTCAGGCATATTTTTATCGGACCGTCCTGATACATAAATGTCTAAAAGCACGAACTAACCTTGTCACATAAGGAGTATTTGCATTGGGTAAAAAATTTAGTGGGACTGCCTATGTCTGTCAAGCGAAAACGGCTTGGAGCATCTCTAGCAGATCGATGCGGAAAATCAGTTTGAGGTATCCCGAAACCGGTTTCACGGTAGTGCGCGTGTTTCGGCGGAACACCGTTCCTTAATTTGTAATGCAAATTCTTTACGGTACGAGTTTAGGGACGGATTCATCCTCGATCACGCGCGATACCGTAAATCTGTTTGTTTTGCATATATATTTTAAAAGGAAGATAGATAGTAAGATGCAATATATCTAGTATGCAAATATCTTACAATACTAATAACTCGATAATAGTTTATATCCATAAGTACGAGTAATAAAACAAGTAGCAATCAAAGTGAACTGGTTCAGTCATGGGCCTAAAGTTTGACCGGTTGTTGTAGACGGGTTTAACTTGGTGTTGTGGCCTGTCCCGTTTGTACAGAAAGGCTTGGACTACAAGGCCCACTAGGCTGGCTTCATGGGTTGTGTTCTCCTCGTTCGTCCATATACTTGTTACACTACACTCGCTTTGATTAACTTGTCATTTACTGGCGAATCGGCACTAAATATTTACACATGACATATTTTTTTGACAAAGGGAATAGAGTAATACTAGAAATATACTCATTAAACATAGACTTTGTACGAACACACACCTAAAAGGAAAATGAAGATAATAAAAAAAGATCCCCAAAATGATAAATCACTCGCAGCAGGAACCAAACTACCAATACAATACACAGAACAACAAAATAGGTTCTCCAAAGCGACGCCTCAAAAAAAAAAATAGTGCACATGCACCGTCGTCGCCCAATCTTAAATTGTAGACTTTCACCAAGGAGATGACACGAACTCTCCAGCCTATGACTTCAATAAAAAAATGTCACTGCCAGGTACATCCAATGAAGATCAGACTCATGATTTTCGTCCTTAATACAGTCTCGACACTCAAAGAGCATGATATATAGTCAATTCTGAATAAAGTTGAACCTTTGCTAACAAGAATCTTCCACATCAGAAAATTTAAGTGTACATGTTACCCCATGATGTATGATTTTCAGCTTTCTGAATAAAGGGAAAATTCTATAATCAGGTTTAAACGTTGGCGGCGTGTTTTCAACCGACTCGAAGATCAATTGCCCAGCGCCTATATAAAGCTACAAGGTGTTTTTAACTATCCTTGAGTTGTAATATTTGGATGATACTACTTTGCTACTTTTATTTAATATAAAAGCCGTGTGCATCATCCTAGTGACCTGTAAAATGGACGGACCTAGCGAGGTCCATATTCTTTCCCAATCTTTTCCGTTAGAAAACGACCATTCAATCGGGCCCAGGTGGTAAAGAAGTATATTTTCCGGAAAAAGAAAAGTGGTGGTGAAGAAGCACTTGATAAGCGTGCGAAGCTTGCAGCCACGGGCCACGGCGGCTAATTTGGGCTCTACTGTACTGAAGAAGAGAGCAGCACTTGCGTGTACGAGTACAGCGGTGCGAAGCAAGTGGACACAGTGGCTAATTTGGTTTGTACTGGAGTGAAGAAGAAGCTCTTGCGTGTAAGAGAGTATCACAGCGCGAATCTGTGGCCACGGAGGCCTCTTACCTGGGCAAGATTCCTTTGTAAGCATGTCTTTTTTCCAGATAAAAGGGTTGCTCCCCAGTCCCCACTGCTCCATTAAGCATAACCGAAGAAGCAGCGCAGATTCTAGAAAGAAAAAGAACGCAGCTGGGACTGGAAAGCAGCTAGACAGGGAAGCTGGTGTTTTTCTTCAGGAACTGGCGGCGAGCTTGGTCGAAAGCAGTACCAGGCAATCCTCAGCAAAATCCTCTGTAAGTTCTCTTCACATTCCTGCAATCTTCCCCTCCACGCTTTGTGGAGTCGCACAGCTTCAGGAACTGGCGGTCAGCTAGCTAATGGTGTTGCTGGAGTTTAGGATTGTGGAACTGGAACTCTGAATCAGTTTGGACTAGAACCCCTAATGAAAGAATGAATCATGGGTCCGTATGCATAAGTTTTTTAGTGGTTAGATGCGTTGTGCAGGCTTCAGAATCATGAATTTTCTGCTTAGAACTAGGGATATCTTAATAGAAAGCGCCTATATGTTTATGCTCACACAGTCACAGTATATCTCCTTGGTTCATCTGTAGCATATTTGCAGAGATACTTACGGAACCTAGTAGATAAATATTCAATTCTGAGATATATTTAGAATAGTTATACGCTCAAATCTTTAATACGGATATGGCGTCCTACAGAAGTCAACATCATGGCAGTACACCTATTCTTGATGTTCCAGTTTGTGGTCTGCCGTATCTATCTACTACGACTACTAGAGAAGGGTAGCCATGCATTCGTTTGAACTGCAGGCTGCACACCCAGAATACTTCAAATTTCAGTTGCAGACTTGCAGATTTATTCTAACTAATTCAACTGTCAAGTAGGTTGAAATCAGAGGCGCACACATGCTAAATCAATGACTGAAACTAAAAATTCTTTTTCCGTTCGGGCAAAGCCGGTTCTCTTGGAAAGTATTTTGGAAGCACATACATGTTGAATTGCATTACCAAACATACTGAAAACTTATTGAGCATAACCAAGTACTTGTTTGGCAGAATTAAAAATCTAACACCCTAAATCATCTATCGTTATTCGTTAACATCCTTTTCTTGGGTCAGATGAGCCGTTCTGAAATTTGTTGCTTCTGTCAAAACTCAAGTGGTTGCATGATTCTAGAATTAAATCACTCTTCATCGATACAGATATTAAGATATACATTACCTTCCATTTCTGAAAGGAACGCATGCACACCATGTATGTCATAACCTTCTACAACTCTTACGTACGTCATATAATAATCTGATCCTTAGCATTTTCTTACAGGACTTGACAGACACAACTTTCGTAGGGGAAAAGGTGCTTCGAAATGGCCACTGACACAGACGACGTAGAGCACCCAACGGAAAATCATGCGGCGAGCATCAGCCGCATCACACCAGATGTCCTACACGAGATACTTCTCAGGCTCCCGATCAGCTCCCTACTGAGATTCCTCAGGACATGCCACCAATGGCGGGACGTGATCCTCGACCCCTGCTTCATCACGGGTCACGCTAACCGTGCACCTGAGCACCTCCTCCTCTTCCTGCCAAGAGTGGAAGCCTCAGCGAGCCACAAGACCGCCACGCCTGGCCGTCTAAAGCTCTTCGACGAGAAATGGTCCGTGTCGACATGGGCGGCGTCGTCCATGGATCCCGACGACCACCTCTTCGCGTCCTGCAACGGCCTGCTCTGCTTCTATAGGAAGTACACGCTGAAGATAGCCAACCCTGTGACCGGCCAGCGCCTGCACATCTCGAAACCCGACGGGAAGCTGTTCCGCGACCTGTACTACCTCTACAGCTTCGGGTTCCACCCGACGACGGGGGAGTACAAGCTCGTGTACTTCCACCGCGAGCCCGGACACGGCGGCAGGTCGTCCGGCGAGCCGTTCCGCTTCGACTCCATCCAGGTGTACACCCTCGGCGAGGACAGGTGGAGGGAGGTCGCAGCCCCGAAGCAGAGCTGCCTGGTGAACCTCGGAGTCGTCTGCGTGGACGGAGCGATGTACTGGATCGCGGAGGAGGAAGAAACGTGCTGCTGCGGCGTGGCGGTCATGCGGTTCGATCTCAAGGACGAGACCTTCGCGTCGCTGAGGCCTCCGCCGCTGAAGGCCTGCGAGGCGACCGGCATGCCTTGCGACGCTCCCGACCTCTCTTACTATGTGACTGAGGTGGAGAAGAAGGTGTGCCTTGTGACTGTCCCGTTCAGCAGCGCTCCCCGGTGGCGCCGCTACAACGCCGAGGTCGCCGGGAGGATGGATGTCTGGATGCTCGAGAGTCTGGCCGAGGATAGGTGGTGCCTGAGGTACAGCATCGACCTGCCGTCGTCTGCTCCGCGGTTCGTTCCTCAGCCGTGCTTCGTCCATGGGGAGAAGGCCTTGCTGCATGATCGCGAGGGTGACGCGTTCTGCAGAGACCTGCAAGTGCAAGGACGCGATGGTATGGAGATTGAGGACTGCAGTAGTGAGGTGACACTGTTGAACTTCAGGCCTCACAGGTACTACGAGACGCAATCGTACCTGTACAAGGAGACCCTTGTTCCCTTGGATGTGTACGCGGGGGCGGCCATTGTTCGTACGCCGCACTGGCCTCTCGCTCCACCTGGTTTCTGATGTTATTAACTACTGTATGTTGCAGCAGGATCCTGTAGCTTCAAGTTCTGACAGCCTTGTGTTCTGAATTTCTAATTACAATCTCGCATTTGCCTTTTGAGGTCGTGGTCCGGATAGGTAGGTGACAAAGGAATCGTTTGTATCTTCAGAACTTGATTGATCATACCCGAAACATGAATTCTGGTGTAAATATTGGTGGAGTTCTATGCAACTTGCTATTGTAACATATTCAGAACTTTTGTTCATTCAATCTGGAGTAGATTTGTACCTCGTATATTATACACCGGATATCAATGAACCTTTGCATTTTGTATCGCAACATATACAAAACTTTTGTTCATTCACTCCAGAGTGGATTGGTACCTCCCCGGCCGATGTTCGTTCTTCGTCGTCACCACCAGCTCCTCGGAGCTGGCGTCACCTGCGGCTCGTCAACGCCTCTGGGCTAGGGGCTCTTCTGCTCCACGGGCGGTCGATCTTCGCAGCGGCTTTCTTCGTCGTCTCCGGCGTCGCAGGGATCGGCTGGTGGTCGATCGAGAGGTTGAAGAAGGAGAGTGCGAGCTGTGCTTTCCTCTGTATCCTCTGTTTCTTCTTCGTGTGTATGCTTGTCTGTATGCAGTACTCGTTTTAGTATGAATACAAGTATGTACATTACAAAAAAAGGATTGGTACCTCTAGTTTATTATAATGTATACCCCTGATATTAACCAAAATTGGAAAGCTTTGCACTTTGTCAAAAAAAAAACACGTCGTCGTCGGTAGAACCAACATATTTTTTTTGTTGCTGAGGAGATCTAACGAAAATTTGATAAATAGTTCTGAATATTAAAGTTTGTAAACAAATATCCCCGCAACAGAAAAGAGAACACTCCAGAATACATGGTCCAGCACTCCAAAATGGCATTGCCTGGACATACCAAAGTGCACAGGCTACGAGTAGAGGTTGGCTCTCGAACCTGTTGACTTGAAACTGCGAGCCTGGATCAAGAGCGCAATGGGAAAAATGCTGTGATCGGCTTAATTGGGCTGAGCCTGGGCCTCCGCACGAAATTTCTAATTGGATAAATCACTTGCTTTTGCGGAGTACCCTAAGAAAAAGTGGCTTTTGCGGAGGGTGTGTAGGAGCCCTGAAAATTCAAAAAATTGAAGTCTGGGAGAAAAAGAGAGCTGGAATGGCATTTTTAGAAATTGAAAAGGTCGTTGGATTTGCTAATTTTTGGAGCTACGCAAAGCTAACTTTTAAAATAGCCTTCTTAGAAATTGACCAACAAGGTTATTGCGCGGTTGTATATTGGCACACACTCTCATGTGCTCTACTCTGCTCCTATGCCTGCACACTTTTGCATCAATCATCACATATAAATTCCTCGCAAAATAAGAAGAAAATTTCTTCGAAAGAAGTGTGCCATCGATATAACGAAGGGTAGTGCTTCACCTCTCCTTTTCATAACCAGCAAGCATATAACCGGACTGGCTAGAACCTATCGTACTATAATGTATATGTAAAATCACGAAATTGTTTCCAAAGAACCATGATGACGTGACAAAACAATCCAAAATTGGCGTAATGTGTAGCTCGATAAGTTTCAATGGCTGGAAATTCTGAGTGGACACCTTTTCTGTTAACCAACGAACATCACAATTTTGAAACTAGTTTCGGTACTAACATTTTAGTTAGAAATATAATATCAGCAGCTTGGAACTCGACGTGGCCTGGTTAGAAATATAACTTTTACGTCGTGGCCTGGTGAAATATATAATTAATGTTAGAAATATAACTTTGGGCAGCTGGCCTGGTGAAATTATATTGGAACTAAAATGAAATTTCAATAAAACTAATTTATCATATTTGACTTGTTTTACGTCGATATGACATATGTTCGAGTATAATGTTGGTTTCATGTAAATTTCGTTAATGTTTCTGTGACACCATACATATTTCATCAAGATTTCGCACATATAAAGAGTTTTCTGTCATGTTTTGAACATACCTTATACAAATCTATTGAAATTGTATCTTTTTTCAAAATTTATCTGATTTGTTTGGTATAATGAAATATTACGCAAATATGTGGGAGTCTACATGGAATGTTTCTAAAACAACTGAAATTTCAGTGGCAAATGTTGAGATTTTTGAACTTTTCATAAAAATAACACATCACTGAAAATAATAAGAAATTTAACTAGGAAACTGAACTTTTGAATTTCAGTAATATATGAAATATGACCGAATTTTAGTAATGTATCTAATATATGTCATTTTGTTTGAAAAACTTTACATGTGTGCCTTTTTATGAAAAATGAACAAAGTCACTATTATAGTCGAACATATGAACATATGTCATATCAAATTGAAAAAAGTTAGATATGTTAAATTAATTTCACTGAAATTTCATTTTAATTTCAATATAATTTCATATTTTAATTTGAACATTTTCAAAATGTATCCAATATTGATCTTGTTTGGAAGGTCTCGTCGCCAGGAACTCAAATATCAAAACAAATCAAAAATCGGACACTCAGTTTAAAAGATATGTCCGATGCAATTTGGGGAATGAAAGATGGGTGTGAGTGGAAAAGAATGGGCAAGAATCTCACGGCAGAGGAATGAGATGATAGGAGTTATTGCTCCAGACACAACCACATGTGTGGACCCCACATAGATGCAGAAAATCATTATACAGAGAGGAATACTAGACTTGATAGAGCAAACACACAAATCAATGCGTTTTTTTTTCGGTGGATGCTTAACCGGTAGGACGCGGCACAGTTAGAGTGCTCTCGTGGAGTCTATTAAGACATCTCTCTCTCCATATTATTTCGTTTACCTCTAATGTTTAATGTTAAATGAATTTTGGTTTGTGACAGCAAAAGTACATTCGTAAATAGTGAAGATGATGGAGTAGAAATAAATACGTTTATAGATAAAGAAGTTATTCACATGCATGGAGTAATTAATATACACATGTTAATCTATAATATCATGTGGACAACGCGCGCCTTACCCTTCTAGTACATTGCACTCACCATTTTGGCTACTGCATCCGGCATTGGCAGTTACCCTTTCGCGTGCAATGGTTCTAGCTGAGAGGCCGGTGACGCGCTTTGACCGGTAGCTGTAGCCTGCACTACGAACTTGCACCAAAATGCATGCAGTCTTGTCCTTGTCACACGCACCAAAATGCATCCGAGTATCAGACTGCCACACTGACCCTACTGCATATCTATTTATATTTCCCAACTTAAACTTTCAGCACGGCACAATCGTTCCTGGCATCCAATGACCACAAAATCCCAAAATTATGGAAGTGTTTACTAATTAACAGGCTTCCGAGCGATCGAGTTCTCCAGCTGAGCAAGTAAAAAAAAAAGAGTTCTCCAGCTGAGACATACGTTCATTTGGATCGGTCGCGTTCGCCTTGGATTTTGTATTAGCTTGTCTGTACAACACTTGCACCTTGTATGTGTACCGGAGCTGATCACATCATTCATTCAGTCGAGTGATGAAACCGGTCAGTGATCCTCCGTACAGTTCTACAGGACCAAAAATAACATGTGTACTTCAAATGAGTTCTCGAGGTTCAAATTACAAACTGGTCGTCCAATCGAACGCTTCTCGTTGGAGCAAATGGTACGGGGTCCAAGAGGAACTGAATAGTGACTTTATATTTGCGCTTACCAATTAGACACTGAAGAGTGAAAGAAAATTGCCCATGGAATTCAGGCTGATCGGAATCGAGGCCGGCTTCTATGCCAGGCTTCGAAAGATGGGGCGCCAAGGGAAATGACTCCATTCGTTGATGAAGCTCCCGCGAGTCAGATTCGCAGCCGGAGAGCTTGAATATCGACAAAATCCGAGTTGCCATGTGGATGATGAAATGAGGTTAGTATATTGGAATATTGTATGTTGCATCGATGTTTTTCTCATGTTGCAAACTCGTGTGCGGTTTTGTTGTAAATAAACAAGTGAGATAATACAATCATTTTGGGAATATGCAGCACATATTGCTTCTGTGCTGCAAATGTTTTCATGAGGTGCTGCAAATGTTGGTCTCCCCCGCTGCAAATTGCAACCGATGTGATTTATTGCGACCCGTGGAGATTTGCTGCATACCCACACTTTTTGCCGCGTTGGTGTTTTCGAAATGGTACGACATATTTTATGTTTTTGACAACTAACTGAAAATAAATGAGGTGACCATATTAAAATTGTACAAATATAGTGTTGCACGGTGTTGGCGTATGCTGCGATGGTTGATGACTCATATCTCACATTTTCGTAAGATCCGATGGCTCTAGAGGGGAGCGAACCAGGAATCATTCCAACCAGCCGATGGCTAGCACGGGCCCTTTGACAAAGACCCAATCCGACATATTTTGGATTTGTCATACTAAACTTGATCAGTATAGAAATAACGTGCACCCATTACTTTATTGATGGTTTTCCAAATTACATGTGAATGTGTATATTTGATAATAAGTTGATTTGCTCTAGATGCGGGTTAGGGTGCAGGTTCACTATTATTCAGTGATTCTTTTTGTGGAATATTATTCAACGAATTTTATAGTCATACACACATATGATGCTATTTCGATGCAATGTATAAAGCACGCATGATTTTCCTATTTATTACTATACACTCTGGAACACTTAACCACTACCAAATCACTAAGTAATTATGCAAATAATTTGATATCAATCCTCTTAAAATTACGTTATCCTCTCTCGAATATTCGATTTCCTCATACCTAGTCCTACACAATATACCTCTATCAAGGTACTTATTATATATTACGCTTTGGACATCTCTTGAAAAATACTTAAGAATATTAAAACACACACACACACATACCAAATTAGATATGCACTATAATTCATGAGTCACACCTTAAGCAATGAAGTCATGGAAACATGAAATTTTCAAAATTTTATGTTATCATTTTCAAAGGATACGATTCGAGACCAATAAAAGGGGCAAGATGCCATAAAAGAAAAACTAATACATCTTTTAGTTCAAAGTTTGGTTTGAATTCGGCATAGCGTGTTTTCCGATATTATACACTAGGACTATATAACAAGAAAAAACCATCTACTAATATTTAGATTTTTGTATAATTAAATCCCACATTATTATGATACACGGCAGGGGTGAAGCCAACTAAGAAAAATGTCCATATGGAGCCAACCGAAAGAGCTATTAGGGCCGGAATATCTTGCTTATTGTTGCCGATGAGTGTGGGAGGACACTCGCAACAACGCATTGATGCATCTGCCGACTATTCTATAAACCTGGTTTAACACCCAGTTTTTTGACAGATTTGTAAAAGGAGACAAAAGAAAACAACTTTGTGTTTATTCATTCCGTAGTTTTTTCCAAATTTCTTTTCATATCGGTTCTTTTAAAATGGAGAAATGGCACAACTAACATAGACATATCCATTTTTATCTCATATATCTCTAGACTAAATTTGGCCACTATTAAAAATAACCCTTTTAATAATTATTTTATTAATGGATTGGAAATCCTAATTTGGCCTTTTGCGCTACAACCTGTATAATTAATGTTGGAGAAATCCACCAAAAGGATTGTAGCCTCTCCATGCATATAGAACCCAATTATATAAAAAGTAGACATGTCCAATTCCAGAATTTAAAATAATCGCCAGCCCAAATTTTTGACCATATTTGGACTCTTCTTGGAACACCTAAACATAATCAATTACAAGCCCAACTTTTGCCAAGATTATTAAATTCCTAGTGATGGATCTCCCCAGAAGGTCAACCTTTTTCATCCTACAAAATCATCAGAATACACCTTGATCATATTTAAAGTTTAACCAAGATACGGTTTCCTATTCTCATTAAGGCCTTGTGTAAAAAATGTAGGTACATTATATTCCAGTGATGTGTTATTTAAAAAAATGTTATAAGCCTGTAGAGATGGAAAATTATTCATGTGCATGGGGAATTATTGCATACATTTTTTGCACGTGGGACACTAACAAGTAACAACATGTTAAACATCTTCTAGAAATAAATGCATATTGTGGTACTAAAGATGGAATTACTGCATACTTCTAGAAGTGGACTATGTATTGTGGCATGGCATGTTAAATACTAAGTTAAACAAAATATATAGTGTATAGTATAAGGTTTTTGTTGGATCAAGAAAAAAATGCAAGATCTTGAATTAGGTGCATGCAATAGGTATAGGTACAAACGAAGAAGGTGATTGGACTCGATGAAATTAAGTACTTCCAAGTCGCATTCAAAGAAGAACACGTGAAATTCCTGTAGTTTTCAATCCTAAAAAAGAATGAAAATACTCGAGGGAGAAATTTCTGAGAAATAGAATCCTTCAAGTATTTTTTGTCACCTCTCTCAATATGTAAGTGTCGCATAAATCAGGAAGCAATTATAAAATGTTGACCAGACAAGGAACCTCTTGAGGGGAAAAGGAAGAAGCATGATGCCATGGCAGAACAATCCAAAACTGGGTGTACTGTGTAGCTCGATAAACTTTACATGGCTGGAAGTTCCGAGTGGACGCTTATTTATGTTAACCAACGAACATCACAATTTGAAACTAGTTTTAGTACTACTGTATAAGGTTTCAATTCAGTTAGAAATAGATCCAACACCAATTGGAACTCGACTTAGTTACCTCGCGCTCTTCGGCAGCGACACGCTTTAGTGGCTTACACGTCCACCACGCCAGAAATAGCCTTCCTCAACTGGCAATCTTAGCTTAAATCACCTTTAGCTCAACAAAAGTGTTCGAGAGCGAACATTTCACCTAGGGATGCAGGCGGAGACGGATTCCGCTGGTCCGCTTCATCCGGGCCGCTCCAAACGCCTTAACGGCTTAACGGACAGTCCGTACAAAATAAATGGACCTCACCGACACGTCCGCCCAGCCTGCTAGGTCCGTTGTCCGCTAGCGCTACATCATGCTCCATCCTCGCACGCACTGATTCACACGATCGGCGTGGCACCAAAATCCTGTTTTCCTCAGCAGCTAGTCGTAGCATGCAGCGAGCGGACTGTCCGCGGCTTTCCGCTGGAAGTAGCGAACAAAGCAACTCGCGGACGCGGACGTCGCTAATCTCGTGATTAGTGTTTACGGATGAGGCGGACGGCGACGGAGCCGCCGTGGACTTGTCCGCCTGCATGCTGAATTTCACCGTGGTTTCGCTGAGCATTTGATGAAATGGTGATAGCCTGGTTTGAAAGAAAAAAGAAATCCTGCCAGGAATAGGACCGATCACTCGAGAATCTGGGTTTGGACGTTGGAGCTTGGTTTACCATCTTCGGCCACGACACGCTTCAGCGAGTCACACGTTCATCAGGCCAGAAATGGCTAGCGGACAATCGTGGCTTAAAGGCTCCTTTACCACCTCGGCGAAAGGACTCACCAATGCTGATAGGTCGCGATCGAACACGGAGCTCTTAGAAGAAGCTAGTGCCAGCAGTGTGCCACGGCTCGATATATCAGGCAGTGAGCACTTCTCAGGCGCGAGCGCGAGCACCACTTCACACATCCGTCCGGCCGTCAAGTCGAGCGCGTGACCACCTTTCCAAGGTACCATGCCAAGATCACTCCTCGTCGACGGCGCGTCGGGCGGCGGCTTTGGGCTGCCTCAGTGGCTCGCTCTGCTCGGCGCGGCCCTGCTCTCCCTCTGGGCGTGCTCGCTGGCCGTCTTCATGTGCGGCTCGAAGACGGCGAAGAGAGGCGGTGGCAAGGCACCGGCGGCACAGGAGATGGCGTCAAGGCGCGCCCCCGCCGCGACACGCTGCCAGGAGGCCCCGACGCCGGAGATCGCGTCCAAGAACGCCGCCGCGGCTCCGACGGCAACGGGCAGCAGCTCTGGACCCAAAGAAAGCCACCGCTGCGGCCGCTGTGCTGGATGCCGCCAGGGCGGGCCATGCCAGTCCGGAGCCGGAGCCGAGGACGAGGATTGCTGCTGGTTCTGTGCCGTGGACTGCGACGACGACTGCGGCGACTGGGACTGAAGTGACGTGGAGCTTGATGCTCCTGAGTTGTGACGTCTTGGTAGAAGCTTGATGTTCAGGCTAATGTGGCTTCTAGCTTAAACAATGTAGCCGCAGGTAAGAGTTTATTTATGAGCTGATGAGCTCTACTAGTTCATATGGCCGAGAACGATATATGCATGCACTAGCCAGTTACGTACTGCTACGTTGCTTCTTTGTGAGAGGTTTAGAGCATCAGATTCAGATCAGGTCTGATTTCGCTCCTTCGCCTACTTTTACTTTTTCTTCGATGTTCTCTGGCTTATATAGCCTTGCATGTACTGAACTCTTAGACTTTGGTTCTGATTTGAATACATATGAGGTAGAGGTGCCTCTACCTTCTTATCCAATATATAATGGCCTCAAAATTCAAAAAATGATGTAAGTGATTAACAGGCTTCCAATCGAGTTCTCCAGCTGAGAGATACGTTCATTTGGATTGGTCGCGTTCGCTATGTACTTTGTATTAGCTTGTCTGTACAACACACCTTGTATCTGTACCGGACCTGATCATATGTGTTTCGTTCATTCCAGCAATGGAAGCGGTCAGCGATCCTCTCCCTGCTGTTCAATTGAGTTCTTGAGCTTCAGATTAACCAACTCGTCGTCCAATCGATCACTTCTCTTTGGAGAAAATAGTACGACATCCAAGAGGAACTGAATGGTGACTGTGTATTTGCGCTTCATCAAATAGACACTCAAGAGTGAAAAAAAAATAGCCCATGAAATTCACGGCCATAGATGATCGGAATTGAGGTCGGCTTCGATGTCAGGCTTGGAAAGATGGGGCACCGAGGGGAATCTGTATTGCTAGCTAGGAGCGTCCTTGTTTTTTTTGGTGTGCAATCTTAATTACTCCATGTGCAAGGTACGCGGGGAGGCTGGCGATTTCCCCCAGACGTGCCCTGGGGCACGAGGATGCAACACAGACACCTTATTTGGAATGATAAGTTATGGCTAGCTACTGCGTCCGGCATTACCAGCAAAGCTTATGTTGCACCTTCGCGTGCAATGGTGCAAGCAAAGTCGTCCCGACGAACATGCATCACTGAAATGCATGCAGTCTTGTCTCAGTACATGTATACTTCCTCTGTTCCATAATATAAGACGTTTTAACTCTCACATATATTGTCTAAATGCATGCTACAATGAGTGAACATGTCTACATACATCTATATATATGTGAACATGCACACATGCTAAAACATCATATATTGTGGAACGGAGGGAGTATTTACGTAGATCTAGGATACATCAGAGTATCAGACCGCCACACGGAGTACATATATATTTACATGTCCCAACTTCAACTTCCAGCACGGCACATTTCTTCCTAGCATCCAATAACCTCAAAATTCCAAAAAGGATGGAAGTGTACTAATTAACAGGCTTATGATCGAGTCCTCCAGCTGAGAGATGCGTCCATTTGGATCGTTTGCGTCCGCCTTGTACCTTTTGTATGTCTGTACAACACTTGCACCTTGTATCTGTACCGGTACGTCCTGATCAAATGCTTCATTCATTCAAGTAATGAAACCGGTTAGTGATCCTCCCTACATGCATGACAAAAAAATCTTGCCAAACGCAAGTGGGCTGGCTGCACAAAATGTGTTTTTTGTGGCTTAGAAAATCGGTTGACCATTTATTTATATCTTGTTTTCTTCAAAGACTATTTGTCGAGTACTCCAGTTCACCTTTAATCTCCCTCCCCCAACTAATATTATTAATATGTTGGTAGATGGTTGAATGCGATGGATAAGAACATGATAGTTCCTGTTAGAATCGGCGTTTGCGCAATTCGTTAGGCAATATGAAATTGTAGTAATACTATTGTTTTTAACAAGTGAAGAGGTCATCCTTTTTTGTATGTTATACACATGCCCACGTACTGGATTCATCCATGGCCTTCCTTTTGCCGGTGGACCAACGGGATCATATGAATTCCGGACGCACTCGGTTGATGGTGGTCATTCGGCTATCTTCAACCAGGGTGTTTGTCGGCGTTCTAATTGCATTTGAGATTCTTAGGATGTTTTCGTTCACACCTTATGTGATTCATGTAGTCGCCTTATGTGTGAGAGAGGTATTTTGTAGGACGAGCTACATGTAGCCCGTTTTTTTGAAAATTCAAAAACGACACTTTTAAGTTTCAAACAATTCTGAAAATAATCCTAGATGTAGATAATGATTATTTCCACCAGTGTGTAAAATGTCAATGCGAAACATTCTGTACTTTGTGCTGTGTAGAAATGACAAATTTCAAGATCTGAGATGATGAACAGTGTATATTTCGATTTTTTCAGATTTGTCTGAAATTTTGTCATTTTCGTGTAGGCTGGAATACAAAATATTTCGAGTTGAAAATTTGCTGAACCTTAGGGTACGTGATGTTGCAGCTCTAAGATTTTTCTCGGAATTTTTGGAAACTTTAAATATTAATTCCAAAAAAATAAAAATCCAGGTTTCTTGTAGCCCGGGCTACAAAGAGACTTTTCGCCTTATGTGATCCTTGAATTATAAACCCTACTTTAAACTTTGAACTTATTAATAAAAGAATGGAGTTGTGGATCGTTATGATGCAGAGCGGGGAGACCCCCATTCCCAAAAAAAACATGATAAAATAAGAGTTCTAAAATAAGACCAAGACCGCTTCTCGTAGAGAAAATAGTACTGGGTCCTCGGCCATAGATGCTCGAAATCGAGGTAGACTTCGATTTCGGGCTTGGGAAGATGGGGCACCAAGAGGAATGATCCATGGTCGTCAAATCTATGCTCCAGCGAGTTAGATCTGTGGTTGGAGAGCTCGAATCGACGAAATCAGGGTTGCCATGGATGACAGCGTGAGGTTAGTAATTTTGAAATTTTGTATGTTACATCGTTGTTTTTCTCAAGATGCAAACTCTCACGTGTGTTTTTTTTTGCAAAAAACAAGAGTGAGATAATGCGGTGATTTTGGGTGTCGGTTGCGCATGTTGCTTGGTGCTGCAAATGTGTTCGTGAGGTGTTGCAAATGTTAGCCTCCCACACTCATGTCTTTTGACATTTTCTTGCGGCCGATAGAAATTTACTATGACACATGGAGATTTGTTGCATACGCACCCTTCTTGCCGCATTGGTGTTTTCAAAATGCTAAGACATATTTCATTTTTTGACACCTCCTAGAAATTGTTGTGACCATGTTGAAATAGTACAAAAATAATGTTGTGCACGGTAGGAATGTGTTGTGATGGATGATGGCTCAGATTTCACATTTTCGTGAGATCGGATGGGTCTAGAGGGTGTGATCCAGGATTCATCCCGACCGACCGATGGCTAGCACTGGCCTTGTATAAGAACCCAGTTCGAGATATTTTGAATTTTTCATAATAAACTTGATCAGTATAGAATGTAGATGGTTTTCTAAATTAGATGTGAATGCATAGATTTGAGAATAAGTTGTTTGGCTCTAGACGGGTCAGGGTGCAAGTCCAATGTTATTCGGTGCCATGTACAAAGCACGCGCGGTTTCCGTATTTATTACCAACCTATGGAACACTTAACCACATGAGAATAAGTATATGCAAATTATTTGATAGCAAATCTTCTTAAAATTACATTGTGGTCTAGAATTTTCGATTTCTTTATACCTAGTGATACACAAGAAACATCTATCAAGGTTTATTATATTATGGTTTTGACATCTCCAGAAAAATAATGAATATAAAAAATGCGCACACACACAACAAAAATTAGATATGCACTATAATTCATCCTAGTCAGAACTTAACCAGTGAAGTCAGGAAACATGCAATTTTAAACTTTGTATTTTCTCATGTTCAAAGGATATGGTTGAACGAGATCTGGCAATATGCCGCAAAATAAAAACTAGTGCAATTTTGGCTTCAAAATGTGGTTTGAGTTTGGCATAGTGTATTTTCCGGTTACACTAGAATTATATAACAAAAAAACATATATTAATATTTTAAAATATTTTATGTGTAATTATAAAAAATAATTAAGAAAACATACTTGTTATTGTTCACAACTTAATAAAGTGAAGTATGTAAAAAATGTTAAAGTTTAGTATAAATCTCACATTATTATGATAGACAAACAAATTGAAAAACTAGAAATTAAAATGTCAACCTGGAGCCAACCGAGAGAACTCTTAGGACCGAGGTTACCGCAGATCTTCAAAGATGTCTGCAAAAGGACATTATCAACAATAGTGTGGTGTGTCTCCCAATTATTCTATAGGTCTTGTTTAACACCACCATTTTTGGCATATTTGTTAAAGCATACAAAGCAAACAAGTTTGTGTTTATTAATTATGTGGGCTTTTAAAGTTTTCATTTCCTCCAAATAGCTAACTTATACATATCCATTTCTTATCCCATATATATCGTGACTAAATTTGGTACTATAAACAATAACCTTTTTAATAATTATTTTATTAATGGATTGGAACCCTAATTCGGCCCTCTGCGCTACAACTTGTGTATAATTAAAAATGCTGGAGAAATCAACAAAAATTATTGTAGCAACCTTTATACTTATAGAACCCAATTATATAAATAGTAGCCCTGCTCAAATCCAATATTTGAAATCATTGTCAACTCTACGTTTTGACCAATTGGACTCGTGTAGGAACACCTAGAAATAATCAATGAAAACCCCAAATTTGCCAAGATGGTGAAATTCCTTGTGATGGATCTCCCTAGAAGCTCAAATTTGAAGTGCCTCAGCACATATTTTTGACCAATTATTTTTCATCACTTCAAAATAAGCTGCCTCAGCACATATGGTCATATTTGAAGTTTAACCAAATTAACATCTCCAATTCTCATTAAAAGTAAAGACGGGGGTACAGGGAAACCACCAGTATAAGTCAGGAGGGAATAGAAATTTTGGTGCTGATATTTATGCAAGACATGAACCTCTTGATAACTGAGGCAATGCAGCTGATGGGTCGTTTAAAATAGTCCATTGTCGTGTGTAATCAACTTCTTGTACATACTATTTCTAAATCTTAATTCAATGATAACCAAAATTTGTATTGGAATCTTTATTATAAAGATGTTAAAGTTTACAAAAAAAATTATCTTATGTCCGTGCTTACAATTTAGTATGGTATTCAACTAGAACTTCGCTTTCTGCACCAATGAAACTTAGTGTAGAATCCCACATTGTACTAAGTCGTTTCATGTACATCTGTAATGGCATCTCCAAGTGTATGTTTAAGGGTATCCGGACATAGGGGGTGAAGCGTCCAAGGGCAACCTGCAAACCGACACCTTCCATTTCTATATTTTTTTAGAAAACACACCACATCTCATAACATAAATTAAACATAGTTATAAATTTTACATAGCTCAAACACAACCTAAATTAGGCGTAATTCAAAATTCTATAAAGTTCAACTAAGCATAATTAAATAATTATAAATTCTACATAGTCAAAGCATACTAGTCAGAGTGATGTCAATGGCGTCGGGATCCTCCTCCCACGTGGAGGAGGTGGTGGCTAGACGTTGTCTTCCTCACTTTCAGCCTCCAACTCTGACCAATCAACATCCAAGTTTTCTTCTTGCTCGGGCTCGGGCCTTGCAGAAGGCATGGTGGTGTGGATAAGTTCCATCTTAGCCCCCAAGCTGCAAGCACACTCGCGAGTGTCCATCTCTATTCCCCACAATGTTGGGCCGGTTTCACCGAGAAGCAACTACCTCGCGTGTAGTTGTGCTCGAACTCGAAGAGTGTGTCCCAATGGTAGGAATCACCGGCGTAATGCGGCTCCACGAGTTGAGCCAGAGTCATGCGCACCTGACAGCGATGAGGCACAGTCCAACGGCTTGGCGACGTGTTGACGCGCCTCTCGCTCATTCAAGCGCACCTGACAGCGATGTGCCGGCCGAAGGAAAGCACGCGCGGGAGGAGACGCACCACCATGGCGCGGTTGGGCATCTTGGCGATGATTGCTTGCCCCCATGACGACATCGTTGGGTGCAGTAGGTGCGGCACAGTTTGATCTACGCGATGGTGGGTGGTGCGAGTCACGAGAGGAGGTGGCTCGGTGCGCCTGGAAACTGTGTGTATGGGTGGGGTGTTGGGGGGGGGGGGAGGGGCTTGGGGGTGTCTGGACAGTTTTGGGCCCATTTTCTCTAGTTGGAGAGTCCAGTTGTGTCGTGAAAAGTGTCTTGACCCCATCCTTGGAGAAGCTGTACATGTTTTTTCTGGGTTGATTGGTAGTACCATCAATATAGAACCTGCTTTTTGACGTCTAGACATGGAAGAAGATCAACAGGTTCAAGAACTCCTTACATGGACGTATAAGCGTTTCCCGTCAGCTGCTTGTAGTGTTAAAACATGTTGATAGGGACCCGTGTTCTCTTCTTGAAATTCAGTTCTATGGCTTAGTTTATATCACCCACGAGGTATTATTTGTAAGACTTGATCGTGATGGCCCTATTCGTATAAAACTTGTTCGGTAATGCAATGGATGTAACTTGTGATGTCAACTCGTTGTGCTCAGCCCTGCGTCAGCTCTGGACACGGGCCGCTGGTTGCCGGCGCCAGGAACACACCGACGAAGAAGTTCAAGCATTCGTCCACCACGAAACAGGATTTCGTCCCGCTTTATAAATAAAGTCATACGGCCAAAGATACATAGTGATGAAGAAAGCCTCTAACAAGACAGATCAATGATAAACAAGAAAAATCGGAGTAGCCACACCCTGATGAGGCACCCAAAACAACTAACTAGAGATGCCACCACGTCTCCAAGTGAAACCATCGGACAAAGTCACACCACACCCATCAAGTTGTCGCCGGAGAGGGCCGCCTGCCCTCTCGCTTCGGGCCGTGGAGCGCCGATCCTGCCAGCGGACAACGAGAACCAGGAGAGGTGAAGACACAGTCACGTGTATAAGATAAGAGGCCGCAGATAGCGCTCCACGCTAGCGCCGAAAGTGACTCAAGACAGGATCCGAGCTTGCCCACCGATGTCAACGGAACGAGACCGACTGGTACCAAAGCTCCACGACGACGCCCCCAAGAGGGTGACGACGCATTACGCCGCCGTCGTCTAGATCGAAACGGTCAAAGGTTTTCACCCGGAGCCCTGGCGCAGGGAAGGTAACCACAACGACGCCACCAAGAGGGTTACTACGCCCGCAGGCATCGCCCGCCGCTGGCGCCAAAGCACTGAGATTTCGCTCGGACAACCTTCACACCACGCCATGTTACCACGGACCGCCGCCGCCACCAAAATAGACCTCCAGGACGCGATCTGGGAGCCGCCACTGCCGAAGCACCACCAACGCCAGGATTCCCCGCTGCCGACTCCTCGCCACCCACATGACCAAAGAGAAAAGCCACCACCACCGTCACGCTGCTCGCCGTAGAGCCGGCCACGCGGTCCACCTTCCAGGGTCGCTACCCCGACACCCATCTCGCACTTGAGAGGTGGGAGAAGCACCACAACAACGAACCATCGAGCACGGATGCGGTATGCCGGTGTCAGAGTTAGGTCCGCCTGACTCAACTCCAGCCACCACACGGGTAGCAGAAGTGCAACCACACGGCGAGCACGGCGCCTCCGTGCCACCTGTCAGTTCCACCTCACAGCGCCGGAAACGGGTCTGCCAGCCCGCCGTCGAATCTGAGCCCGCCTGGCTCAGATCGGACTCCCCTGCCGTAGAACAGCCAGGGACGTGCTGTGGTACCAGAAAAATCCGGCGAGGGCACGCTCCGGCCGGGCCCGCCTGACCCAGATCGGGCCCGAACGGGCCCAGATCTGGGCCAGCAAGCCCGCGCCGCCATGAGACCCGCACTGGCGGCCGCCGCCACCACTAGGTGCCTCTCACCGGCGCACCTGCCGCCCACGCCTTTAGCCCCGCCGCCGTCGCGTCCCGTCACCACCAAGCCGAGATCTTCGTTCCAGGTCGCACCGCCGCCAGCAACGCCCGCCGCGAGGACGCCCAAGCGCCGGGTAGAAGAGATCATGGAGGGAGCGGAGAGGGAGGTCGGGAGGCGCGCGGTGGCTATCGCCCCTGGCTCGCCCGTGGGGACGAGCGCAGGAGCACGAAACGTTTCGTCTTTCTTCCAAGTTCAAGCATTCGTCGCCCGGAGAGATCACTGAACGTTCCGTCGTAGGCGCATAATTAATTACCGAGTACCAACCAATCACAACACATGAAGAAACTGAGATTTGTTAATGCAGTTCAGCGAATTTGTCTACATTTGCGGAGCATAACTAGGGGCGCTCCTTCCATGATACCTGGCCGCCCTAGGCGTCGGTACATGCTGTCGTTTCCCCTTGCGTGCATGTTACTGTCAAGTCGAAATGGGTTATATTGTGTGGTGTCCCCTCATTATATAGGAGGTCCAGGATACAATAGTTTGACTCCAACACTACTCGTAACCTACGCATACTTAATACAACTCCAAGTTCAAATGTAACTCAACTCGTATACAATATTTGACACAAACATAACAAAGTCCACCTTGACGAATATTCTGCACCATGTTGAGTTCGTCTATGCATCAAATTTCCATGTACTCCGGGCTTGGTTTTTTTGCATGAGCTCCGCTGCTACTTCAAGACTCCACGTGAATCCACCTGCAATTGTAGTCCCTTCTTCCCATTCAAAACCCATCACACACCGACCACTGATATGTGTGTAAGTGCTTCCACTTGACGGAATTTCGCCGTCGCTCCTTAATCACCTTGAGTCAAATTCACAGTTGTCTCACCATTTTTTGGATAGTCTTCTACATGTCTCAGAGCTATAGCACTCTGCCTCCTTCTGCATCTAGTCACGTGCATTTTGCCATGTGCACTATACATTACAGAATATATGGCCATGTTCTTTCCAAGTTCCTGACATTTCAGACTTTCCAACACTTACTCAGATTCCCTATGGCCGACTCTTGTCCATCACTTGGCGCCAATCCCAATAAACCCAGTCACCAACTTGAATTTGTTACTCACCAACACTGCTTCAACACCCCCTTGGACACATATCTGACCGCCTGTGCCCTGATCTGTCGCCATGTCCGCTATTACCGTGTCGAACATCCGCAATCTTGCCCAATATCTACCGGGTCGCTAACCCAGACTATCTCGGGCCCCATTGCAGATAATCATCAGTCATACCCGACCGATGCTGAGTTCCACGCATCTCTCCGAACCACTGAGCTCCAGCCCGAACCACGTGCCTCTCGCCTTTCCGGTGACTAGGCTTCGACTCTCTGCTAGCTTATGTTGTAGCCCCTCCTTCAGCCGAGTGGAATCTTTCGTCGGACTCCAGCTCCACCTTCAACATGACTCCTTGGTAGATGATCAATCCACCCCGCGCCCCGTCGATCGTAAAATCTCATGTGTACACCATCATGAGTCAACCCCGCGCCATCGCTTCTCGAAGCACACATCCCTCAGGAATGTGCCACGTGTTGCCACGTCACATAATTTGGACACTATCAGCATTACACTCCTACGTCGTCATCGCTGATCTGGCCGTTCTCTTCTATCCGACCGACCACATGCCGATCCGTCAAACTGTCCAGTCCGACCTAGCCGAACTTATCCGACTCCTGTCATGCTCCACCTCATCGTTGTATCGGCCCATGACCATTGTGCACTGCCCAACGACCTTTTGGTGCATGATCCTCTGCCATGTACTCGATCCAGACTGCTCACAGCCTTATACGCACATCGCCAAGCCGTCAAACTTCCGGTAAAACCTGTGCAAATTAAGAACAAAACTAAAAGAAATTGCTTCCCGGTAACTCCATGTGTACACGTAACACGTGCCTCACAACTCCAATGCTAGCTCCATTTCCTTTGTCATGTTGCCACCCCATGCACGGTACCTACGGGTCAGATTTTACTTTTTTCACAAACAAATCTCCTTGCATGCTTTCGATCGATCAGCTTCCTTAGTGCCCAACGCTTGTGGCTTTGCGATGTCTGCACTGCTCACCAGCGCTTCCCGCTTCCCGTGGGCCTATGTATCCGAACCTTTGCTCCCGTGACCCCTGCACCTGGACCTGCCCGTGTTGGCCTTGGCCCTCCTGCACCTGGACATTGCGCGCGCCCCCAGTGCATCAGCTTGCACGCACACTGCTTGCCGCTGGCCTGCTTGCCCGCCGCGTCTCCAGTAGCGAACCGTGTGTACCACGAAGTCACGAACACAACAAATAACAAGACCCGGAGGGGGACTCCACCCCGAATTTGTCATTAAACTAAAAGTGAGGACTCGACTCGAGACCTGGCCCTTATTCGCTTATGCACGGCTATCACTTGTCCACGGACTCCGATGTCACGAACACGTGTACTGCTTCACACGATCTACACGTGCACTCGACTTTCTGATCGATCCCTCGTCCTTGGCGTGCGACCAATCTCGCCGATAACTCCTTGCTGTAACCGATCTGATAAGCCTTATAAAGTTATATGCTCTTCCGATCGCTTCTGTGGAGCGGACGATCGACCAATGCCACGGTTTTTACCTCGACGATCTCGAGTTCTCGACGAGACAACCGCTCCCGTCATGGTCATCTCCGATCCCTCCTCTACATCAACAACCCGCAACCTCCAGATCTAGCTCTGATACCAATTGTTATCGTCGTAGGCGCAAAATTGATTTACCGAGGATCAATCAATCGCAACATGATGCTGCAGCGAGATTTGTTAGCGCAGTTCAGGTAACTCGTCTATATCTGTGGGGCATGACTACGGGTACTCCTCACCATGATAACTTAACACATAGCCGTCCTAGGCGCCGGCACAAGCCACCGGCTTCCCTTGCGTGCATGTTGCTATCAAATCGTTATGGGTTATGTCGCGTGGTGCCCCCTCATTATATAGGAGACCGAGAGTACAAGAGTTCGACTTTAATACTACTCGTAACCTATCCACACATAATATAACTCTTCCATTCGTAACCCAACTCATACACAATATTCGACACAAACATAGCACTAAAGATCTGAAGATGGCCTAGATAGCTAGAAATGCCCTTTTATGCTTTGGTCTCCTGTAATAATAAGCTCGACTAGTGGATCTCGACGCGCCTGGCAGCTGATGCCAAGTCGCTATTTTTTTTCTTTTCTGCTTCTTGAGACTCTGTACCGGATAACGCTGGGGTTTCGTCGTTATATCTAGGGCTGGACATAAAGCTCGAATTTCGTTAAGCTTATTGAGCGCTCGGTAACTCGACTCGTTTATGCTCGACTCGTTATCTTAACGAACCGAGCTGAGCAGCAATTTTAGCTCGTTAATACTAACGAGTTTAACAATCAAACTAACGAGTTTCGTGAGCTACTCGTTAAGATCGTTAGCGTCGTGGCAGCATGGCTACAAATTTATATGTTGTAGCCCATCCAACGATTAACAAGTTAGCAATATTTATTTTCATTTGAGTGTGTGAAACTACTATGAGTTTGTGAACTATTTGTTGTCGATTTGTCATTTTTAAACTACTTTTATACGTTTTATGGCTGAAATCTTTTCAGATGCATTTTAAGTTTTTTTACATCTTCTTAACGAGTCTTAACGAGCTGCTCGCGAGCGCTCGTGAACGTCTAACGAACCGAGCCGAGCTTTAGTTTCAGCTCGTTATTCTTAACAAGCTTAACGATCTGAGCCTTAACGATCTCGAGCCTTAACGAGCCGAGCCTTAACGATCCGAGCAGCTCGTTAGTCCAGCCCTAGTTATATCCAATGAAGTTGGGGCAGGGTGCCCTTTTCATCTGAAAAAAACTCGTTGTGCTCATGGATACACTGATCATGGATCGTTGTACACAGGGAATACTCCGTTCAGCTAGCTCGGTTCCCTCACAATCTTTGACAGAGGATGAGAGGAGCAATGCTCACTGAGTTCAGAGTGCTAGAAATTCTGTAAGAAGAGGTTTCTTTCACAGATTGAGTACCTGATCGAAAACCGCAAGAACCATGCATGAAGATGTTAATTTTGTTTGGAAGAGGAATGGTCCAAACACGATCAACGGGCTCATTTTTCATACCGTTAGAGGAGATGGCTTTGTGGGCCACGCAAGAGGAGAACGCCACAGCGAACCCCCACTGCACGATGTGGGACGCTCGTTGACCCGAAAGTACACTATCATTGAGCAGAGGCAAAGTGGCACCAAGCCCGACGCTCGTTGACCCGAAAGTACACTATCATCATTGAGCAGAGGCAAAGTGGCACCAAGCCCAAGCTCCGAGGTCGCAGCAAATAGTCAATCAATTTCTGAGTGTAGTAGCAACACCATAACGAAGCACACAACGTCTGCGAAGGCGCTTGGTCGATCGGGTGCAATGTGAGAAAAGAACGAGGAAGTGGAGGATTAGTAGGAGCCATATGAGTGCAGTACCAGCCGTTTCTATCGTATTCGTACCCATGCCCGTTCCTGCATGTCAGAACAAACCTTATCCCAGAGATTAGACAACGAGATCACCCTTGCGAAATTCCTCAAAAAGAAATATCACCCTTGCAATGCAATGCGACTGAAATTGGGAGCATGACCACCTCTTCTCGAAAAAAAGAAGGATTATGATTGCCAGTACATTTGTTCTGAATTCGTGTGCAGCTGAGAGGTACGTCCATGACAAGACCCATATATGTAGCGTCTTCTAACTTCTAAGTGGAGGGAACTTGACCAAATGTAGGCGCACATTTTTTTTTTGAAACGAGGCAAAAGATTTGCCTTTCATTGATATAGAAGAAGTGAACTGGTCAGTTTATAAGAGAAACTGGCCGAAAACTGATACAACACAAAACACGCCGGTCCCGAGACCGCGCACCCCCACGAGTCGACGACTAAAATGCCCTGACAACAAAAGCCGACACCACACACCTCAACACAACATGGCGGAGGCGACCAGCCGAAGACGCCACTCCGACATCTACGCTGGCCACGAGGCTCACACTTTGATTCGAAGCTCACTCCTCCACGGAAGAGGCTATGCTTTATCGGTTCGGCTGTATGGTTTCATTTATAAAGCGGGACAAAACCCTATTTCAAAGAAGACATGTGCTCAGCTTCGATCGGACTACGCAAGCCAAACAGGACAGACACCGCGAACAACTTGAGCAGGTGGCCTTCCTGACTGGCTATTGCACAAACAAAAAATTAACGAAGTGATGTATTTTTCTGTGTTGGAGAAATTGTTGTGCATTATATCAGTATATTCATCGAGAGTGGATTTTTGGAACCCAGGCTACATGGAGCCTTTTTTTGAAAATTCGAAATCGACATTTTAAACTTTTCAAAAATCTAAAAAAAATCCCGGATATATATATTGTTGAGATCAACAAGCATGCAAATTTTCAACTCCAAATTGGTTGTATTTTGGGCTGTACAAAAAAGACAACTAGGGGGAAATTTCTAAATTTTGAAATGTGTATTCTTCACCACCCAGATCCACGTTTGTCTTTTTTGTGCAGCCCAAAATACAACGAATTTGGAGTTTAAAATTTGCACAATTTTAGAACTCGAATATCTACATCGGGAATGTTTTTGCGATTTTTGAAAACTTAAAAATGTCGATTGTGAATTTTCAAAAAAGGGCTCCATGCAGCCCGGAATCCATTTTAGGTTTTCGTATATTCATCTCTCTACAGTTATGTACCTTATTTCTTTGAGAATTCTACAGTTATGTACCTGACTCATTATAATACATCAGTTTATTATTTTTCTATATCGTATTTCATTTGAAATTAAGAAAACATCTGATCCACATCCGTAATTGTGTAACATCCGATCTGCATCCGCACGACAACATCCGTATTCATATAAAACATGAAATTAGATGCGGGAAGGGCACTATCCAATCTTTATCCGATCCGTTTTCACCCCAGTTGAAGTCCACCACTATTCAATGAATTTGAGTTTTATGAACTAATGGCAATCTTCTCAAAATTATGTAATATACTCTAGAATTTTTAATTTCCTTACATCTAATCATACACAACAAACTCTATCATGATACTTATTATATCATACGCTTTGGCGATCTCCGGTAGGAAACTTAACGATATGAGGAAATAAACACATGCACACAAATTAGATATGGCTATAATTCATGCAAGTCCGAAACTAATCAATTGAGTCATGGGAACATGATTTTTTTGTCATTTTATTTTCTTTGTTCAAAGGGATGCGGTTGAACGAAACCATTAAAGGGGCAGTATGTCGTAAAATGAAAATTAATGCAACTTTGGCTTCAAAATATGGTTTGAATTAGCATAGTGTATTTTCAGCTATATACAGTATAATTTATAACAATAAACACCATGTAATAATTATAAATATTTTGTGTGTAAGTATTTCAAATAAAATAAGACATACTAGTTTTTTCATAGGTCATCAAAGTGAACTATATAAAAATATAAAAGTTTGGTATAAATGTCATATTATTATGATAAACACATGTGTTAAAGGAAACTAGAAAAATCCACCTAGAGTCATCAAAGAGAGTTCTTAGGTACGAAAGACTCGTTAGTCGATGGTGTCTGCAGGATGACACTCTCAACAACACGAAAGGAAGACTTGCGATGGATACCTAGGTACCTATTGACAATTGTGACATAGCGGACTATTCTCTAGATATGGTGTAACACCCTCATTTTATGGATATTTGTTTCTAGCATATACCTAGAAGCAAACATTTTTGTTTATTAATTATGTAGGTCTTGAAGTTTTCATTTCCTCAAATTTTTCTTCCTATATTTTTTTTCTAATGGAGAAATGACACAACTAACTTGGACATATCCACCTACTATCCCACAAAATTTCTTGACTAAAATTTGTCACTATTGATTTTTTTTAATAATTATTTATTAATGGATTACCCTAATTTGGCCCTTTGTGTTACAACCTATATAATTAAATGTTGGAGAAATCTAGGAAAATTATCGTGCTCTTCTATGCTTATACAACCCAAAAAAAACACAAAGTGGCCCTACCCAATGTCAATATTGGAAACAATTGTCAGCCCTAGTTTTTACCATTTTGGACCTCTTATTGGAACTCGTAAAAATAATCGATGAAAATTCAAAATTTAGCCAAGATGGTCAAATTCCCTAGTGATGGATCTCCCCAAAAGCTCAACTTAATTTCATCACCACGAAATTATCTGCGTTAGCACATACATCTTGGTGATATTTGAAGTTTAACCTAGTTACCTTTTCCGGTTCTAATTAGATGTACGCTTCGTAGAGGTCACGCAAGGATAAGGTGACCCATGTGTAATCAACTTCTTGTACATCCTATTTCAAAATCTTAATGCAATAACATGAAACAGTTTGTGACGGAATCTTGAAAAAAAATGTTAGTATACAAAAATGTTATCTTACCTACTTAGACCATCTCCAATGGCGGAGGTGTCCGGCCGGCCCCTTCTTTGTCAGCTTGGCGGAGTCTGGACACAATTTCCGGACAGATGTGGACTGGTGCCTCCAATGGCAGCTTCCAAGGGACCAGCCCCTATCCATTGTTCTTTTTTTATTGGCTATTTTTACGCCACTTCAACTTTGTTTTGCTATTTGAACGAGCTCACTTTAAAAAAAAAAACACATAAAATCTATGCGATTAAAATTCGGCCATCAAGTTTGGCCACCAACAATCAAGTTCGGTATCATGTTTGGCCACCAAAATCAAGTTCGTCCACGTAAATACATACGAAAAATATCAAGTTCGAAGCTATTCCTCCAAGTCCAAGGAGCATGTGCTCAGCTCCGGCCGGACTAAGCACGCCAACAGAACAGACACCTGAGGTATCCTGACTGGGTGATGGTTGCGCGCGCCTTAAGAATTATCTGCTGCATTTATTTAGTTGTTTGTATTGGGTACCTTGCTGTATCTCCTGAACTTGTCTGTCAAACACTCAGTAAGCAAGTCTGTAACGGATTGATCATAGGTTTGATTCATTCTAGTAATGGAACCGGTCCAGTGATTTCTTTGTTATTCTCTACGTGCAAAACGTGTGTTTTCCACTGAGATTTTGATCAACCAGCCCGTCGTCCAATCAACCGCTTCTCGCTGACGCAAATCCAGATCTCTCCCTTTCACAAGTAATTGCATACTTACATGATAATATAGGAATAAGTCAGGAAGCAAAGAAGCCAGGCAAGAAGAGACAATGGTGTGGATCCAACAAGATCAAAACACACATGGGCGTTTCAACTCTCCACATGTCACAATCAGCAATCATGTTCACACAACAGGAGTGGCTGGTGAGACAGTACTGTAACAAGTAACAACTGCATTGTCTCACTGTCAGTTACACATGAAGGTAGCAGCAACACTTACAGCAGAATATGCGATTGTGCGATCGATGATGAAGAAGAAGCATCAGTTACAAGTACAAATAGCGGTTACATTGACACAGCTTGAACAAGTACTCATCAAATCCGTTCAAAGAGAGTACCATAAGCGGTTTTCGAAAAATCGCAATTAACATGCATAGAGTATTTGGACTAGAGCTAACAAGTTCAATTGGGGGAAAAAGAAAAACTTGGGGCAGGGCGGGACGGGGGGCTCCAGAAACGAGCTTTAACAATCTACAACAAACGAGAGTTACCTTCCCAGCCAACAACAGGAGCTCTACATCTTTCTTCTCTTTCTGCGGCGCACCAGCCAGCTCAAATGTGCTGCTGCTTCCGGTTCCATGTGCAACGAAAAAGGCTTTAGAAGAACTCGAACTCTAGGTAGTTATCCGAGCCCTTCTGGTTGGAAGCCGGCGACCTTCCCGTTCGCCGACGGGGCTTGCTTCGGGCGGCAGTCCAGCTCGACAGGCTTGGGTATGTCCGGAGGGCTTGCGCATCTTATGAGAGCCCAGTTCACGCCCTCGAAGAAGGGGTGCTGCTTTATCTCCGTGGCTCCGCGCTTGTGCCCCAGCCGGTGCTGCGGGTCCTTCACCAGCAGTCCCCTTATCATGTCCCTTGCTGAGAAGCTCACTAGCGGGGACTCTGGGAACCGCAAGGGCTGACCGACAACGTTGAAAAGGGTAGCCCGATTGCCTGAACCCTTGAAAGGGGTCTTGCCAAACAGAAGCTCGTACAAGAATATGCCAAAGGTCCACCAGTCCACCGCACTGCCATGGCCTTCTCCTTTCACTATTTCTGGGGCCAAGTACTCGTGGGTGCCGACAAAGGACATTGACCGAGCATCAGTTGGCTCCGCAATCATCTCAGGGAATAGGTTCACCTGGTTTGCAACATCCGGCTTTGATTTCTCCTTCTTGGATTTGGATTTGGACTTGGACTTCGAGAAGAACCGAGGCCCAAAGCATGTGGTTGGAACAACACACGATGGCTGAATGCAAGCAGGTTGGACACAGTATGCTGCATTGTTCCTCTGCATTGCATCCAGGGCAGGATTTGCTCCCCTGATCACGGTTGGGCTCGTTGAACAACGAAGAGAGAGGTCAAAATCGGTCAGCATGATGTGGCCATCCTCCCGAACTAGGACATTTTCTGGCTTCAGATCACGGTATATAATCCCAAGCATATGCAGGTACTCCAATGCAAGGAGCACCTCAGCAACATAGAACCTGAAACATCAAGAAATCAAGTACAATGTTTAGTTAACTGCTTTAGCAAAGGTGTCAGCAGTCAGCACATTTTTTGATAGGCAAATAAAAATTTGCAGAAAAGAACATATGCCTATAGTAACCTATGAAATCTAACAATGATTTAATTCTTAATTATAGCAATTTAAACTGTACACTACCATGGCATGGAACATGTTAGTTTTCTAGGGCATAGTGCAGTTTCATGATCAGTGTGCGCGCATCATATGTAGGATGTAGAACTACCTAAATATGTCAAATACAACCTGACAAGACAATATGAACCCAGTGAAATAATGTTTAGAGTAGACAAGACACATAAAAAACAATGTATTAAAAATCATTCAAGTTGAACTCATAATTAGCAGGAAGGAGTGCTTACTTTGCTGCTTGCTCTGAAAAATGCTTTCCAGGCTGCCTTTGCCGAAGAGTGTGCAAGTCCCCTCCAGGACAGAACTCCATAACCAGACACGAGAACTTGTCCGTCTCAAAATGAGTATACAGGGTTGGTAGAAATGGATGATCCAGGACTGCAGTATCTCCCGCTCAGTCTGTGCCCGAAGCAACTTCTTCCGACTAGCCAAAGATGTTTTGTCCATGACCTTCATTGCAAAGTGACTCTTTGTTCCACTCAGTTCAGAGAGATACACACTGCCAATATCACCAGATCCCAGCTTCTTAAGCAGCCTAAATTGGTTCAGACCAAGAACACCTTCCCTGATTTGACCACTTGGATGGCTTCCCACCTCGAATCATTTCCTTTGTGCGGCTTAGTGGTGGCACTGCTCATGCTGCTGCAGGAGCTCTCATCACTTAGGTCGCTGCTTGCGCTCACGCGGCACATGCTGCTCTTACCACTCTCAGTGAACTCTCGGCCACTAGTCTTGGCACTACCACTGGTCTTGCCCAAACTATTTGTCCCATCACTCACTTTAGCAGAAGCAAAGCTATCACTCATACTACTCTTTTGCGATGTCTTCTTTTCTGGATTCTCACTAGAATCAGAGTTTTTGTTCTCCTTTAACTCACCAGAATCTCCCTCTGGTGCTAGTGGCACATCCAGGACCCCAGAATCCGAGGAGGTGCCTGAGGTATCCTTCTCCAACACAGAAGCTGGAGATTCTTGCTGCTGGTGAGACTTGCCCAGAATCTCCTCAGCAGCAGATCGTTGCCTGCCATCTTCCCCCATATCCTTGGGCTTTGCCGCTTGCTCGGGCATACTTTGGGAAGCGGATTCAGAAGACATGAACTGAGCAGTTGACCAGCAAACACACAGATGCAAGCTGCCTAGTCAGTACTCAGTATAGGACCAACGAGCAATTCCCAACCTTCTAACCTGCAAACCAACCAAACATCTCATTAGCATACCGACAGAATAATTAGGGTTTGTTCGACACATGCTGCTACTATAAATCCACACAACTGCCCAACAGCATAGTCTCACCAACAAAAACACACAAGAGAATCACAAACATTCCAAGAAATCTAAACAACCAGACCAGGCAAATCGGCAGCTGAACTGCTGCAACAACCTAATCCGAACGAGACGAGCAGCAAAACAAGCAGAGCAGACGAAATCCCCATACGCAACGCAAAGGAGGAACAAGAATCCTCCACGAGGCGAAGAAATCACCTGCAGATTCACACAAGGTGAGCTACTACAACTACGCACCCGGCAGATCCACCCATCCGGCGGCGGCTACTACGGCGCCCCATCAACGCTCCCCACACCAAAAGGCTCCCCCGCCAGACCGAGAGAAGAGGAAAGAGGCCCTAGAGATCACAAGCCAACCCTGAGCCAGCAGCATCACCCACAAAAATAGGGCGGAGTGGGCCAGAACCGCGGAGATTAATAACAAAAGGGAATCTTTAAGATATCCCCAAAGAAGAGGGGAGAGGAGGAAAGGGGGAGGAAGGGAAGGAGCATTGCAACCTGGCACAGCTGCGAGCTCACAAGGCGCACACATCCCCCTGCCCCCACCTTTGCTTCCCTTTCCCCTCAAAGGAAGAGGCAGGCGGCCGGCAGGTATGATGGAGCACGCCATGGATCATATGAGCAACAGCGCGGCAAGTACACATGCGGTGTTTCGTCTGTCCGTCCCCCACCACCACAAGGCCGAGGCCGCATCCACATCACGGCATGGGGCGGCACTAACTCCAGTAGCCATTGAATGCAAGCAAGCAAGCAACAGAAAGAAAGAAAATAAAGATTGGATTTTTTTATTGTTTAATAAAAGAGGTGAGGGAGAGGCGGATTGGATCTAGAGAGTGATGGGCGGCGGCGTGAAAGCCGCAGAAGCAACAGATCGAGAACGAACGCACGAACGAGCAGCCCCATCCCCCCGCACAACCTGAGGAAAATGACGCCCTCCCCCCGCGCTAAATCGATCGAACAATCAGCCACGGCCGGACCGGCAAAGGCGGTACCTTTGCTCCGCTAGCACCGGGAAGAGGCGGCGGCGGGCCGAGGGAGCGGAGACGCGCGCGGCGGGGTGTTCTCGTCCGCCCGGCTGCCGAGGCATGGGCAATGGCGGCAGCGGAAGTGGATGGAGGTGGGGGCTGGAGGGGAGGAGTGGTGAGCGAGAGCAGTGGTACTAATTGGTGTGGGGATCCATGGCTGTGTGATGTGCAAAGAGACAAGTGTTTGTGGAGACGGGACGGGTCAAAGATGATGGTGGTGGTGGTGAAAAGCTGGGCTTTCGTTTGGGGGCGCATAAACAAGCACACTAGAGCGGTTGATGGTGATGATTAATTAACCTCTCTCTCTCTCTCAGCCGTCCTGGGTTAGGGTACAGCGTGCAGGGCGTGGTCTCCTCCCTCGATCTCTCTCTTTCCCAGCGACCGAGACTCCCGTCCACTTTCCCCTTTGCTGCTCGCGGAGATCTGGATGGTGAGAAGGTACATCCTGGCCGTTCATTTCGCTTGTCTAGGGTTTCATTCACCAGGGAATGAAAGGTTTGTTTTACAATTTTAAGGTGGACGCAAAAGCTTTTGCATAAAAACTTCCCTTTTGGAACGTGCGATTCAGGTGCACATTTTACATTTTTTCATGAAATGCTTTTTGAGTTCATTATATGAATGGAAAACCTTGAAATTTATGTTTGACTAACAGAGAATCCACATTTTACAATCTTTGGGTGGTTCAAGATGCAAGACAGGCATGTCCATTTGATTTATCTTCGACTTGGATTAGAGTGTCTAGACGACCCCGAATCAGAGCATAATAGCTAGTGGTGTATCGTTTATATTTCTTGATACTCTTAAGTATCACAGTGGTCATCCAACCAAACCTGCGGAGAATCGACATACACACGTCTAGCGAGAGATATCGTTATTATGGAACTTTTGCAATGAAAAGACATATTTACAAAACAAGTTTCCTTGTTTTAACAAATCATTATGGTTTTTCCAAAAAGATAACCAATAGTGTCAATGAGAAACCGACCACACTTCGTCAAATCACAAATGGCAAGTCCTAAAATGCCTTTATAAATATTGAATTCATAGCAATTGCAACAACAACATCATCAAGATTAAAAAATAAGAATATGCCGACATGTAGTTACAGTTTTGTCACAGGAATACAATATGTGTCACTGACATGTTGGTCCGACGAGAGGGGAGACGAGTGTGTAGTTCCAAATTGCATAATTTAAAAAAGGTATAAGATAACTTTATAGTTGTTCGTGTTTAATGAAATAATAAATTGTGAGGCCTCGCAAAGGAATCTACTTCGCATGCCTTGTTTGAAGTCCCACATGCGGGAATGAAATAATTGGATTTCTCTTGCTTCACTTGAGTACATTATTATGTGTGTTTACCAAGTGAAAATACTGATTTTTGTGTGGAAACATTCGTTGCCAATGATCTTTAGGTGAGTTTGGCAAGAAAAATAAAACTAGAATCCACAAAGAGTCCATGCTAGAAGTTTTGGAAACCATTCAAACACAATCTAAGGCACGACAAAATCCTGATAGGGTACTATTTTTTAGTTAACCAAACTCCAACAACACTAGTGACTTCGTCTAAAAGCAAAAATGAAAAACACCTCTTACACATGATTTCCATGGATCCTGAAAATCTCTCTTACACCTCTTGTGTATTGCGTGTGTTTGTCTAAGGCTAAATAGTTAATGAAAGTTTGATCAAAATATTTCTTGTGCGTGGTTTTCTATCAGTTTTGGCGAGAAAAATAAACTGGAGTAGTAGACAAAGAGTCCATGATACAAAATTTTGAAATAAATTAGGAATAATTTAGAATTTTTCATGAAGGTTTTAAGGGTATATTTTGAGCGTAAATCAAAGCACCATGACAATTGGTCTACAGTCTAGCGGAGACAAATTGGTCTACAGGTACACTCCTAGAGTAATACTCCACGGATCCTGAGAATGAGTCTACAATCTCTTGTGGCAAGCATGGCCGGCAGTTTCGGTAATGGAGCATAAAAAATTGTGCTAATATCAGCATTACGCCCAAAGCAGCCTTGGAACGACGCACCTCAAATCTTCAAGCACAGTGACCCAACTGATTAGCACAGTGACCCAACTGATTAACCCTTATCTGATGGGACGGTGCTCGCCGATCTTGATCGGGGCGCACCGCGCTACCTAAGCACCAAGCTAGAACCAAGAAATTGTTTGAAATCACAGCTGCCACCATCGAGATCTTTGCCTCCGTTGCGCTGCAAAATGGAGATGCAGATCCTAATAATATTTATTATCTTGATGATGTGATCTCCATCAATCGATCGCCAGTGACCAAATAAGCGGTTTGGCGCCTTTTGGGCAGCAGACAGCAACCTGAAAACTGCCGATCGACGAGCACTAAGGCGACATGAAAATTAGTTGTTAAAAGAGAGTGCATAATGCGCCCCCTCCATCTCTTTTCTGCCGCTTCTTTTCCCTCCCCTGCCACCGAACGCCGGTGTCCCTTTCCGGCTGGCCTGACCTAAATGGTCCGTGGATCTAAGCACACGGTTTCTAGACAATGGATTAATGGATCTACACACATGATACCGTATCGTGGAATCTTTGAAGGGTTTGGTGTTTTACAAGAAAACATAATCGAGTGTTAGGTCAGTGAATCGGTGTTAAGTCGTGGAGTAATCTTAGCTAGGGACAATTTTGCCGAACAAAATCGGAATGCCATCAGACTTAGCACGTTTTGTTGTCAAGGAGAAACCATTCAATTATTATCGCGGCACGGTCTGCTTGGGGCAATGACCTGAGAATTGTGCCACAATTTATCGATTCCTCCTACTACATGTTCAAATTTTGGGTAATTACATAGCATGTTGCGTGTATTTGATGAAAACAAAGATATAAATCCACTGGTATGTTCAACTACCGTGCATGTTCAAATGAAGCGGCGATCACAAGAAACCCCTGGTGCAAAAGAACATAACATACATATACAGATACGCCTCAAGGCGTGGTAGTCAATATCTCAGTTTCCACATCTACATCTCTTTCTCGGTAAGTGCATTAGAATCTCCAAAGTGCAAATTTGCAATTAACTCATTAACCATAAAAGCATGGACTATTTTTTTTTTTGAAACGAGGGTCTAGATTATTGATTAAAAAGAAAAAATTGTCCAGTTAATTTGTGAGAAACCGGGAAAAATCGATACAATCTTAACAAAGCGTCCTAATCATAAAGCATAAACGCCCACCTAGGCCCTAGGTAGCATGAAAACCGATACACACATGCATTTGTGGAATGTGAAACCGATCACGTCTAGAGATTATTTCACATCATCCGGGGCAAAGTACATTTTAAAGGATCCACGATTCATGACAAGCTTTTCGGTAAGACTGAAAGTCACAAAGTAAGAAGTGACACAGTTCCATTACACTCAGGAGACCTGGTGAATATATTGAGAGAAAAACTCAATCTACCGGAGAAGCCGACACCACGATCCAATAGTGTGTACTATGTAAGGAGGAACCACTCTGATAGGCGAGGGCGAATTTGGTTAGGCTATTGGTATCTCTTCGACAGGTGGCCTGCTTGTTGTGTTGCAAGCAATTTTAACTATATTTCTAGGTTTATTTTGTGCACTACCTGTAAGAAACTCTCATAAAGACATGAATACACTAGATGATAATCATACTTGATCTATGCAAAGTAGTAAAATCCACATTACTTCTATGTTTCTCGATAATGACTATAAGGCATGATATTACAATACCAAGTTCATAGCAGGTATACATTGTCGACTTATTACTAAATCATATGTAACTTGAATTTAACATTAATTTGACAACGAAAACCCCAAGCTTGCATACACTTCAGTTTATCCTCTAAGATTTTCTACACATTTGCATCATACATTAGAAACCACTATTAAGATACTCATTAGAGCATATACTTTAGAGACCTCTAGCAAGATATTTAAAATATGTAAACACCTGTATATACATATACACTAAGCAATTAATCAAGTTGTCAATAGAAAAGACATACAAACTATTTTATTATTTTTGCATGCAAGGATTTTGTTTTAGTAAATGAATTGCAAGCAAAAAACTTCACCATGTAAATATTCCGTTGGCTCCTTGTTTTGGTGGTTTAATATAGAGGCAGTAGGAGCCTTTCCTACTGTCATAAAAGTTTCAAAAAAAAAAAAATGAATTGCAAGCAGAAAACTAACAAATTAAACTTAAATTTAGCACAACCAAGTGCATTCGTCAATGGTACACAATATAGATTCATAATACACTTGCTACATATAATTTAATTTCAACCCATTTTATAAGGTTAACTATGCTAACTAGGTAACAGAAAAAACCTTAAAATTGTAGAACCACAAAAATAAGGTATAAAATTTTAGTAAAAAATATATGTATTTTAACTACGTACATGGAGGCCCAGCACAATAATCGTGTGCAAACGTTGGTATCGCTAAAAAAATTGTCGGGCCCATTATCCCACACATCAACATTATACGATCAATATGAGAATAGATAAATTATTATAACTGCATCATTAGAGAAATATAACACGACTTGAACAGCAAAGCTAAGCACGACAACTAACACGGAAACAATCATACTAGGTTTGCATAGGTAGGGATAACAAGGCAATATCTACGCAACAAACTAGGCGATGCATATGAATAGAATTCGAGACACAACCAAGCATCGATAACCCAGTGCAAGAAAAAGAGATAGGCATATGCAATATAGGCAATAGATGCGGGAAGGGGAATGCTTGCCTGGAATCCACGCTTGGTAGGAGAGCTTGCTTGTAACTCACATCATAACCGGGAACTAATGGAAGAACCGAAGCACTACAAAGAAAACAACGGGTGCAAACCTTACTACTATCATAAAGATCCAACATGATCATGATATGCGATGACATGACATGGTAAGGATGATGTTGAAACATAAGCAATCCAATACATTTAGAAGCAATTAAGTGAATCTTGATCTGCAAGTACTTTGCATTTCCACTACACTTCACATTTAAAATAAGTCCTATCTTGTTTATCTGCACATAAAGTTAAATGTTATTTAACATGCATGGCATATGGTGATGACGAATTAAGCTACAAAAGTTAAATGGAGAAGGAATGCGTATATATAGCAATTCCAAAATCCCCATATATAAATAACAGGTTCAATCTTGTTTATGCTAAACATTAGGTTTAAATGTTGTTAACATACAAACAAGAACATGTTATATGCAATTTTCTGAACATATGGACATATAATAGGCATGATATGATTATTGTGCCATGACAACACCGTTTGGCTATCGTGATAGCACAATCGGTCTCAAGTGTGGGTGTGTGTGTGTCTGCTAAGTGGTGGTGAGAGATCCCGGTTACCAGGGTCCCACATGACAGGTGACACAATGGTCAAGGTACCTGTAACTAGCGATTCGAATACAAATACATACAAGAGTTTCTAGCAGGATGATAAGTGAACTGATGTGGTAGATCGTCTGGGAGGTGGAAACGGACTTGATTCAAGCGCACCACCCGCTATAGTGAGGTGCTTGTCTTCATAGATAGGAAGCTTAGCTGCAACCTTGTCCTCCAAAAGTTTAAAATCCACCTTCTTGAGACAACGTGTTGACAGAGGCAACTCAAGGCAACGCAAAAGGGAAGTTAACAAGCACCACGTCAAGGAAGATGTTGGGACATCAAATAGGAAGCTCTGAGATCTTAGAAAAGTTAGTGACAAGGCTGAGGCAGCACCGAGATTGGAAAAGACGGAGGCGAGGGTGTTCACATTGTCAAGGATCATCTTAAGAAATTTCGTTGGCGTATATGGAAGTCTGGAGGTTTGGTCCTCGCCCCTGAACCCGACGCAGGAGACCCTGATCAGTGGCGATCCGCAACATCTGCTAGAGAGGGTCGATGCCAATTAACAAAAAGCAATATGGAGAGGGGTGTCATTGCCACATACCTCTGGCATGCCTGACTGGATTGCCCATGACACTGTTCAGGAGGATCCATGAGGAAGCTGTGGAAAAAAAGGATCGAGAGACAGTACAAGAACCTACTCGGAAACCCCAAGTGTCTGAAAAGGTCACTAAGATAACCCCATTGAACCGAGTTAAAAGCTTTCTTGATGTGAAGTTTGAAGTGTAGAGAAGGATATTTATTTCGATGAAGCGGTCTGGTAAATTTCCAGAGGAAAAGAAAGTTGCCGTGGATGCTTTGAGTCCTTACGAGCGTGTGTGCTCTGGTCAGGCATGATTTTAGCAAGAATTCATGTGAGGAGTGAGACAACCCTCAAAAAGAAAATGTGAGGAGTGAGACGCAAGGCACCCGCAGCAGTGGCGGTGGGGGAAGTCCTCCAGGTGGCCGTGCTGCTGCCACTCTCCGGCTCCAATGGTCTGGTGTGCTCTTGCTGATGTGTCCGGTCGGCTACTGCCTTTGGCGGTGGAGGTTGTTCCCTCCTGCGTGGTTGTGGTACCGCCATCCATTGTCTACGGTTGTCTCATCTCAGTCTGGCCTCGCAGTGTTTGACACGGTGAGACGACGTTCGTGACTCAAGACCGAGGTTGCGTCTGGTGGTGGGCGGCAGGTTTTGGTGGAGCGCTTCAGCTGGTCCGGGAGGTGGTTTTTTGGGGGTCGGGAGAAATCTTTTGGCACCGACGCGGTGACGCTTGAGAGTGTCGCCCTTCCTTCTTGAAGGGCGTCGGGGGTGCCCCTTCCCCACCCCTCGGAGCGTACCGGGGGAAACCCTAGGACCTGTCCGGGCAGCAGCGTCGGCGTCGTCGCTTTCCTTCTTGGAGGTGTTGCTTGGTACGCGGCGGCTGAGCGCTAGGCTTGTGGTGGGACTTTGCCGGAGAGGACGTAGCGGTTGAGAGTCACTTTCGTTTTCGTTGATCCGCCGATGTTGGCGTTGTTTTCTCTTCCTCTTTCTCTTTCTTTTCTTTTGGGCAGGTTTGTGCTGTTTGCCCCAGCTGTGGTCTCAATCGTATATCGGGTGGTTGCTATATTAATATAGCGGGGCGAAAGCCTATTTCTTCAGACGCAAGGCCATGATTTTTAGCAAGAATTCTAGCGATGGCATGGGGAAGGCTAATGGGCCGAAAGGGGGCCTATTCATGCTGTACAAGGGTGGCGCAGTGCAGTCACTCGACAGCGGTGAGATAGGTACCGGCAAAAACAAACGACCTAATCTTAGTTTAATATCAGTACTGTTCTCGAGAAAGGTTTAATATCAACGTACAACAAAGCCTAGGTTTGGAGCCATGAGCAGCGTCACATGGAGCCCTTCACGGCCTAAAGCTAAAATCGGTTAACAACCCAGCTAAGCCGGTCTCAGGCTAGCAGTAGTAGCAGTGTTTAAAACCGACGATCACTGCAGCGTGCATGTGCAGTAGCAGAAGATGGCTTGGAATTTCGATATCGACAGGGACAGATCAGACCATGCAATTGACTGCGATTCAAAGCCAGATTTGACAATTTCGCAGTAACAGGAAAGAGAAGGCCGGACTGTGACAAGTGCATCGGCAGACAGACAAACATCGTGGCCACGTATGTGTGTTTTATCTCCGTTCTAAAGATAGTTGACGTTTTCAGTTGTATATATATGTACTTCTGTGTTAACATATATACATTGAAATTAATAGGTGAAGTTGCATATCGGAGGAATTATTAAGCTGATGAAGTATTTTATTTCTTGAATGGATCCACGGATGATGTAGAAGGTCGCAGTCATATCGATCTCAGCTCAACGGTCGCGCACGTTACCCCGCTCCACCATCTTCTTCCCAAGGAGGCAGGTTAATTATTCTGTTCCCAGAATCGGTTATATGTAAAGAAGATGAGAGATCTCCACGGAGCAGCAAGTGGATCGATCGGATCCAAGGAGGCAGGAGAGTTGGGCAGTTGCAGAAGGCAATTAGCTGACATTCCAAAACGAAAACAATCAGGTGATCATCTACTGTAACTGACGGACGAGTGGCTGGCAGTGGAACACGACCACCCTGCCGGCCCCCGGCCGGAGACATGGGCAGCTCCACCGGCGATGTCTCGCGGTCGGTCGACCTCCGCGGTTTGCTGATACGCATCACACATGCGGATGCGGCTGGCAAAGTTGGCGGCTTGCACCTCTGGACTCTGCGTTGTGTTTGCTTTTTGCAAAGATAGACTAATCGCTAGCTGCTTTTGGACTTCCGTTAATTTGCTCTTGGTGATAGACAAGTGTGTGTCGACAAAGGCTGGATATCTCTCATCTCATTCTGAGAAAGCGCTTTCACTCGGGGAAGAAAGCGAGAGATTTGGTGCAAGCTGCGGGCGGAGGAACGAAGGAAGGAGACCAAGTTGGCATCTGTTATTTTCCGATTCCACGCCCTAGCACAACTAAGACGAAAAACCCTTGATAAAAATGTCCTGTTGAAACTCCAAGAGCACCGGGACTCGTCTGGACTTCAGGTGCAGAGAAGTCATATCCGCGCGCTACACACATCACTGAACGGGCTCTCCCCCAGTTTATTTTCAATCAAGTTTCTACGTTTTTTTTCTTCTTTTGGCTGCGAATTACATGGGGGGCGTTGCGGTGGATTTTGATAGTCCTGTTTGTCAGACTATTTTTTTGCTAACTCTAGTATCAGTTTGGTCCAACTATGCTTACTTATTTAGTTTGCTCAATTTTGAAAGGCAGGTTATAAAATGGACACAACACAGCATAGTTCAACAACCGCAGATCCAAATCTTAGAAGATGCAAAGGTCCGGGGTAATATTCTCTTTTATCTACCTTGGTTCTCTTATCGACCCTTCTCATCGCCTTTTATTTGCTCGTGATCAACTTGTTAGTTTTATGAGTGACTTTAGTTTCTTCTACTCCCTCCGATCCGTTTTAAATGTCGCAACAAATGAACTAGTAACGTACTCATTGATAGTAGGACTAGCGACACTTAATTAAGATCAGAGGGAGTATTTATTTTTCCCGCCAAAGTTGTTGTTATTTGTTCTTCATTGCCGTCTTAGCTAAACTAGGCAAGATGGCGACACGCCGCGCCCGTGTGGATAATTGTGTATTTTGTGTTTTAGTTAGGGTTAAGTATTTTTTTTTTTGCTTGTGAGAAGAAGGTTTAGTGGCAGAGGAAGATTGTATGTATAGCTATATGCCACACCCGTGTCGTTATAAGAAGAAACATCGTGGTGTAAAAAATTCGATTTTGGAATTGTTCGCATTCAAAAGTTGTTTATTTTTGAAAATCGTTGAAATTAAAATACGTTTAAAAGTCGGTTAAATTTTACGTTTAAAAGTCGGTTAAATTTCAAAAAATGGTCAAGTTGGGAAGTTATTCATATTTGAATTGTTTACACGTTTATTAAATGGTCAGATTTTGTGGTCATGTTCATATATCGTCATATTTGTAAATACTCAGGTGTAAATAATTCAATTTTGAAAATGTCCACATTCAAAGGTGTTTAGATTTGAATATATTGAAATTCGGGAAAAAGTTTACATTTACAAATTGTTCAAATTTCAAAAATTATTAAATTTAGGAAGTTATTCATATTTGAATTCTGTTTACGTTTATTAAATGCTTAGATTTGAAAGTCATTCAAAATTTTGGAATGCTCATTTTTTAAATTCGGTGATATGTCATAAATAATCAGCATTTATTTTTGTGGTTATGTTAATATTTTTGTCATATTTTTTTTGACGGGTAATTTTGAAGTTACTGTTATACTTTACATTTCACATTTTTCTTATCTTTTTCTTTTGCTCAAACAATACTCCAAATATTTGTGGATTTTTTTTAGACAAACGACTTCATTACTATAAATTGGAACATTGCTTATGGTTTTTAGACAAATGACTCCATTATTAAGAGAGATGTGAAATGTTCGGAGTATTGTGAAAAAAAAGTCTCCATCATCATTTGTTTAAGGATTTGGAACATTGCTTAAATTATATTCCTTTTGTTTTGTTTAAATAATACTCGAAATATTTCACATGTCTCTTACCTTTTGTAGATTATAAAAAAATAATTGTCAAAATTAAATAAAAGCAACTTTTATATTCCATTACCTAGTAAAGCCCATCGTGGACGGTGTGATTCAAAAATGTTATAATTCGTCGTAATTTGTCGTATGTAGTGTCTCCAATTTTTTCCAAATATTTGTTTAATCAGGCACTTTTAAATTTAAGTACGTAATCTGAAAGTTTTAAGTTATATTACCTCTAAATATGGTAGTCTAATTGGAATGATCTAATATGGTTTCATTTTTGTCATAATTTTCTTATTTAGCATCATTATAAAAAATTTATTAGTTCTTGTAATTTTTTTTTTGAAGTTGCTTAAGCATGCATGGAAATGTGTTAGCTGTAAAGAATTCTTTTTTGTGCAAATTTTGGTATGTTATTTGTATTTTTTGTGAATTACGGATTAAAAGTTATGAATTTTATAGTTTTCTGTATTTTTTCTGAAATTATTTGAAACCTGACAGTGGGGCCCACCTGTCGGGTTTTTAATTATTTACGGAAAACCAGCTGCGGAAAAGAATGGATCGCTGACTTGTGGACCCAGCCCTGACGGTGGGTCCCACTTGTCATTGGCGCAGGACTTTCACGGCGCCGCGGCCACGGCGAGGCTCGCCGGAGAAGGGCGAGTGGGGTGGCGCGGCTGTGCGCGTTGCGTGCGCACGGAAACAGGCTACCGAAAGGTGGCGGCGCGGCGACTAAATGGTCGTCGGAACACTGGCGGGAGCACGGCGGAGCAGCGGTCGGCGGCGGAGAAGACCGAGTCGATTCCGGCGACTGGGGCCACCCCAGCAAGCGCAGATCGACGGAGGTGGTAGAGGAAGTTGAGGCGGGGGCTGCGGCGTTCACCAGTTCACCAAGGACGGAGCAGAACGGCATTAGAAGTTGTGAACTTTTGGAAATTATTGAAATCCGGGGAAAGTTTACGCTTTAAAATTGTTAGAAGAAGAAAGAGTGCGGTGTAAAAAATTGGAATTGTAAATGACCGTATTCAAAAGTTGTTTGAATTTAAATCTGTTGAAACTTTAAAAAAAATGTACTTGCAAGCTGTTCAAATTTCAAAAATTGTTATAATCGGGAAGTTAATCATATTTGATTATTATTTTTTTACGTTTATTGAATGTTCAGTTTTTTAACGCATTTTTTGTTTGAAATATTCAAATTTGAATGTTGATCACATGCCATAGGTAGGCAGCTTTTTTTTTTGTAAGGATGTTGCTTTTGTTTTGTCATGTTTGTGAACACCGTGGTGTGAAGACCTGAAATTTGGAAATGTGCACAGTCAAAAGTTTTTTGGATTTTAATATGTTCAAATTCAAGAAAAGTTTACATTTTTAAGATGTTCAAACTTTAAAAATTAGTAAAATTGGGAAGTTATTAATGTTTGAATTGTGTTTATGTTTATTTAATTCTCAGATTTCAAAGGAATATGAAATTTTGAAATATTCGAATCTGAAATTTGGTCAAATGTCATAAGTAGCCACCGTTTTTTTTGTGCTCCTGTTGATATATTTGTCATATTTAAATTATGTTTGCGTTTATTAAATGCTCACATTTGAAATGTATCTAGAATTTTAAAATATTTAAATGTGGAATTTGATCGTATGGCATAAATAGGCGACGGTTATTTTTGTGTCCATGTCGATATATTTGTCATATTTTTCCAGGTCGCTAAATTTAATTTTGGAAATGTCCACATTTAAAAATTGCGCGGAGTCAGAAATTATTGAAATGTAAAGATTTTGAAAATTATTCAAATTGGGAAGTTATCCAGATTTGAATTCTTCAACGTTTACGAAATGGGCAAATTTTGCAAGCACTCAAAAATTTGAAATATTCGAATTTGAATTTCGATCATATGACATAAATAGGGAGCATTTATTTTTATGTGGCCACTTTGACATATTTATTGTATTTTTATGCTGGATATATTTAATGTTATTGATTTTCCAGCATTTATCAATTTTTTTTTAAATTTTTTTTGAAAAAAAACCTGACATCTTGGGCCCACTGCAGTAAGAACCCTCATTCTCAGCGAACCTGGACATGCTTGTGCTCCTTTGGCAAGAAAAATTGGCTTAAAGCGCACTTCTAAATGAACACAACATTGCAGGCTACAAGAAGTAAGACAAGTAAAGCTACAGCTACAGATTCTCTGGTTTTGCGGCAGCCCGCACCATTGCACAAAATGAAGCAGGACATAAAAATTCAGACGTAAGGACACCTTCAAGGATGCACATCACATGTTTCAAATTTCCATGGATACGGCCTAGCAAATCATATGTCAACGAACAAAAAGTGGGTAATTACAGAAAATATAACAGTGACCTTTCCATGTTAGATTGCTTGAAAACGAATGATGCCAAAGTGCAGCCTCTGCTATTAGTCAGACAAGCTCGGCATATACAGAGTTAAACAAATGAGAATGATCAGTCAACTACTCCGTATCACATTATTCAGCCCTAGTACAGCAGACGTTGGTTTAGGTTACTGTTGCCTTTCTACCATGTATTGTAGTCTGCTTCTTGCATACATCTGATCAAAATTTCAACCATCTAATCGCCAGTACTACCACTCCAGCTCGATCTCTAAACGAGCTGAGCATCCACAACGAGTAAGAGCCTTTGGAGTTCTTTTCGGGTCAGGTCTTTCGAAATTCACCAAGGTACGGTATCCTTCTTTAAACCACGTGTAAAGCCGTCTGAAACGCCTCCTGGTTTCTGGCAAGTATTTCAGCTACTTTTTAACACTGAACCCTTTGACCTTTGCAAAGTCATTATAAAACTTGAATCCTCGTCCTCACTTATGAAGGTCTTGCTAACCACGGCAGGTACTCATCATGCTCCTCATGCTCCATCTCTGAAAACTGCATATCAGAAAAGTAATATTCATGTTACTACTCAAGCAAATCATGTCTCAAAGTAAAAAAGATAATTTCATGTGCAAGATGAAATGACATGTGATTTTGCTGATGATAAATATATTTTGCTCTCTAGTCCTGCAATTTTTTCCTCTGTTTTCCATTATACACACACACAACTTGATAATTTTCGACATATGGTTTGATTTACATTTTTTTTAGTCTAGGGCTGTAGTAATTTCTTGTACTGGATAGGTGATGAAATTGGAGGGGCACATGTTTAACTATGGATTGTTGGTGATCTCCTAGCTACTACTGATTCCTATTTCTACATCACACGAATCAACTGTAAAATACAAAAGTTGGCTTCTGTTCTAAGATTTCAGTACCAAGCAGGCTAATGAGTAAAGACACAGAATTGCTAAGTATTACTAAACTCTGAATTGCTAAGGAGTACATGCTACATGGTACTGCATTTTCGTTTCTGAAACAATGTAAATTCAGTAGCACTAAACAACACTAAGAGGTCAGATTTAACCAGTGCGTCGAACAAGAAAATGTACAGGAAGCATATAAGACAGATGTTTTTACTGACAAAAATGAATTACTTGTTTGTTACATGTACAAGGACGGACATAGTGTCCAAGTCCGGCGAGCCGTGTGGAGTCGGCGCAGCGGCGCCGTCCACCTCCGGTGTTCTGTTTGCCGTCGCCTCCCTCGACATCAAACGTGACGTGTAGAGTCCAGATGCGGCGGCGGCGGGTTGGGTGGAGGCGAGGCGGCCGCTGCTGGTCGGGTGGCGGCGGCGGCGGCGGGTCGGGTGGGGGCGTATGGCGGCGAAGCGGCGGCGGTCGGTTCGCCGCTTGCTTCACCGAAACGATTGTCAGGGTTCGGCCCTATCTTTGTTCGTCAAGGAGTCTAGGGCTGGGCTTCGTGTTTTTTTCGGCGAGTAACATTACATGGGCCTGCTGGGCCTAATCTCAGACGACAAATCTGAACCGTTCAGCAAACCATACTGCTCCCTCCCCCTGTGACCAGTAAAAGGTACAACCTCCGATCCATATTAATGGTCTCAACATTGTCTAGATACGGATGCATCTAGTCTGACTAGATGCATCCGTATCTAGACAATGTTGAGACCATTAATATGGATCGGAGGGAGTACCGTAAAATCTGCCATACTGCCAGAGAAAATTAGGTGAAAACAAATTCAGCAGGAACGACGATACTATCTGGTTTCTCCATTATTTGATTATTATCAAGGCAGGTTCAACATGTTCAAGCGATTCAACGCCACAGTATACCCCTGGTTTCTCTCAGCTACACCGTACAGTGATTACGTACTCCGTAAGTCCGTATTACCATCGATCTGTGAGTGTGAATCTTGCTGCCAACCCGGCCTTGTTCACTTGTCGAACCGACGACCGAGCCCTGGCGGCTTAATAATTTAGCCAGAGATCCAGGCTGATTTTGCTCCGGATCGACCGGTTGTCTCTGCACTTCAGCGAGATGATAGGCTATGAGTTTCAGACCCACACTCTGCACCGAGAATCTACATCAGGCAAAATATCTATCATTTATATGCTGCCTTTGAGGTAGCGCACCAGAAACAAGCACATATATCCTTTAAAAATATGATGCCACTGAACTTTGAAATGCAACAAGGGGAAGTAGTGTTTGAGTGGCACAGGGAAAACAGAACTATCTTTCTTTTATAGCAAATTAAACAAAAGATTGATGCTATTGTACCTGAGATTCCTTGAACTTTAAATGTACTAGAAAGGTTTCTATTCTGCAGAGCTTGAAAGTGATCAAAAGTAAATTGTAAGATTGTTCAGAGCAAGATTACCTCAAAACAAATAATTCAATATTAAGGCGAAAGGGCATAAGTTCCAAACGACCAGAGATCACTAACTTAGGAGGTAACAAACGATGAAAACGCACTTTACACCATAAACTGCCACAAACGGATTAAAAATTAGGAACCTAATTTTATAGTATTTTTTAGTTCATGGGTGCTAATTGCACGACTCTACAATTGTTTGACATCTGCACAAACATTCAAATATATATTTGGCGACATACTAGTTACACTATATTCTAGTTCATAATTTTGAAACTCCCAAGAAACAGTTTAATAAACAAGAGTAACCAAAATGTTATGATGACTTTCTTTTCATCGGAGAAAATCATAGCATTGACTAACAATCCATTTCGCGTCATTACATCACCTGTTCACATTAGAATTTCCCAATTATTTAAGAGTTGAGAAAATTTCTGAATCCCCATTTGTCCAGCCTTTTCTGAAAGAAATGCAATAAACTTATGTTTAAAATACGCTGATTTTACATATAGACAATAAACTTATTCATGACAGTTAGACATCAATAACATCTCGCTAGCTATATGAAAATATATTCCATGAAAGGTTGGAATGCATTCATCATAATGGACTTCTCTAAAGTGTGTTAATTTTTCTACTGAAATGCAGATAAGGGTATCATCAGTGATAAGCAACAGCCCTATCATCATGAATGTGGACTGCGACATGTATTCCAACAACAAAGATACAATCAGAGATGCACTATGCTTCTTCATTGACGAAGAAATGGGTCACAAGATCGGATTTGTGCAGTACCCTCAGAATTATAACAATATGACCAAGAATGATATATATGGGAACGCCATGCACGTCATCAGTAAGGTCAGAAATGTCAAATTGTTCCTTCTTATATGAGCAATCATAACACATGTTCTCGAACTAACATAACTATTCGATCGAAAGGTGGAGATGCATGGTTTGGACAGTGTGGGTGGCCAGCTTGAACATGTCCAAAAAGTTTTTAGAAAAAGTTTCTTAAGAGATACCCGCTACAACGCGCGGTGTTGCGTTTTAGTTTAATACCCCCTCCGTTCTAAAAAGGATGACTTTCATTTGTGTTCATGTGAACATATCTATACATGTATCATGTCTAGATACTAGTAGCCTTGCACGTGCATGCACGTCTCTACAAGACACATCTTATGATTCTGTTGAATGGCACGTTGACCCGTTTTCTTTCTCTAACTTTCGTAGCACGCCATTGCTTCAACATGCCACCTACTTGCAATCCACCTTCAACCATCACGCGGCTCCATCCCATGGTCATACTCGCCGGCGCCACCCTCCTTTCCACTTTCTTTGGCTCTAGGGTGCCGACCTCCCCTTCCCTACCTCTTTCCCCACGCCAACCACTTGGGGACATGTCGTCCTACATCGTAAGTTACCCTGTCTCGTGTAACCGGAGGCCTTTACCCACGCCACCGCCTCGCTTGGTTTCCCCGGGGCCTACCCTGCGTGCCGACTCGGCTTGCCACATCCCGAGGTCGCCCTGTCCGATACTCCGATCCCGCGCCCTTTAATCCTACGAAACAAAATAGGTCGCAAAGATTCTCATTCGCTCGACGTACAAAAGCATCTGGACTAAAACAAATGGAGCAGGAGACGAGGACGGTAACGTATCAGGATCTGAATTCTAGAGCATATATATGAAGGAACCTGTAGGAAAATCTCATACGGATTACAAACCTACAAATCAAACATTCCACGGACAAAAAACTCATACACATTCCAATCCTATAGAAGGTCACTTAAATCAATGGGTATTATAGACGCCTCGACGCGGTATCACTGGCGGAGGCAGGATTGGTTAAATTTGGAGATTAGGGGGGGCCGGCTTAAGTAAATTTTTCTAAATATACACTGTTTGAAAAAATTAGTAAGAAATCAGTGGTGTTAGGGGGGGCCAGGGCCCCTGCTGGTCCCCCCCTGCCTCCGCCGTTGCGCGGTATGTTCAACTAATCTCAAGGTATTATGCAGATTTTTTTCTCTCACAAGCCCGGATTGGCGAGTTAATGACTAATACATGGATTGATTCACGCAACCAAGGGATAAAAATTGAGACAGAGAGAGAGATGAACAAGGCATGCATGATGCGTACCTGCTGGATTGGGGGATCCATGCCTTCTGCTCGTCAGGGTGCCTTGGATAGGTCGATTGCTCGCTGTCGCCGACGCCGGACCAACGACCAAATCGACGACAAGGTCAACTGCTCGCTATGACGGCGTCTGTACTCGCCTCGGCCTCGCCTACGCCAAGTCCAAAGTCACAAGTCACGCGCATAACGCACGCGGCTCCTTGACAATGGGATTGGATTTATAGAGACTGGGTGGAGGGAGCAGCTAGCGCGGGATCAAGATTTCGATCTCTGTCTTCTTCGGTTTGTTGTTCCTGGTTGGGATCCACGGTGAGAATGTACGGTCAAGATGCAGAGTGTCCACGGATTGATGACGTGGAATACTGGTCCATCGCTAAACGTGTCATTCATTATTGTACGTCATGGCATCCGAGCGGCCGTGCCTTGGTAGTTGATCCAGTAATTATGGGCGGCCCAGTTTTTCTGGGCGGCCGTGTTGATAATATAAGATTGTTCAGTAACTGGGCCGCCGTGTTGATAATATAAGATTGTTCAGTAGAATGACATGCATGCGTGGATGGATGGACCTCAATTTTTCAGGACCAGGAGACTGTGTCACATCTCCCTCTATACTTTCATGTTTCATCCGAGAGAAACAAATTACTTCCGTGGTTTCTTCCGTTGCTACAGTAGTTTCTGCATGTTCGATATGGACAAGATTATTATGGCTTCAAAGTTATAGTTGCTGTTCCTGGCCGGATAAAGTCGACGTTAAAATCTTCCAAAAAACTATTCCCAACTGAAATCTCTATTATTTTTTCAAAACAAAATAATGCCAAGTTGCATGGCATTGCATCGTGCATATACTAGCATTGGGTTAATTTATTTACCTAGGAACATACATGTCCGTCTGTTCAAATAGATAGGTACGTAGATAAGCCTGCATAGCCCTACAAGATTGGAAGTGACTGGAATTTTGTTCGCTACAGCAAGCAGTCGACACACGCGCTGGACAAAAGAGCACCACTATTTGCTGCTGCAATTTTTTGGGATCTACTCTAGGAATTGAACAAGAATAAACACAGAACTCCTATCACCGTCAGCTTCAGGGACACTACAGCAGCAGCGCAAAGTTCAGCTCATCGCCCAAGCTATGGACGTTAGTTACATCAGTTTGTATGTAGTATAATAAAACTCCACAAAGGCCCCACCTAATCTGGAGCAACTCAACACGATATTATCTGGTACATAAGATTCAACAAGCTATTGTTCGGAACAAATACTACGTCCTGTCAACGGCACCTCGTCTCAATCAGCAGGCAGGCAATAAGATTCAATCAGTTCCCAATATCATACACACGCCTAGTTGATCTTCATTCACAATACAAGGGAAATACATCTACTAGTATCAGTTGGCACATAATGAGTTGCACGCAAGTCATCCCATGGGAGCTTTCTTCTCCACCATCACATTGAGTAGGACACCATCCAATCAACAAAGATAACGGCCATCTGCAAGGTGGATGCTGGGACAGCACGTCAACAAGCGGTGGCAGCCTTCTCGAGAGCATGTCAGCGAGCAGTGGCAGCCTACTCGGGAGGATGACGCCGCTCCGTGAGGCCGCTCCAGCTCGTCCTCGTCCTCGCCTCGTCAAGTAGTCTCTAGCAAGGAGCAAAAGCACCTCAGAGTCCTGAAAAAGAGCAGCAGGATGTCAAAAAAATCAAACATCTCTAAGGAGCTTTACAAGGCAGAAAAGGTGACACCAACACATAAGAACAGTCACGTCACAGTAGTTGTTCATGGTGGTTCAGCAGCAAACATCAAGTCGGTGTTATTAGTTACAAAGCTTTAGCTTCCAGTCCACATATTTCTCACAAACACAAACATGGCTTACATAATCCAAAGCTACAAATAATTCTAAGCATCGCAACCGTAGGCCAGCTAGTTAAGAACATGCTTTAGGATTCAGACATTCAGCTAAGAAAGCTCGCTAGCATCAGGATTCAGCTAAACAAAGAAGTCAAGCTAAGCATGCATACATGCTCACATGCATCAAGTCAAGCATAGGCTCCAGAAACTCACCTAGCCCATGAAGTCGAAGAAGAGGGCCGGAAACCACACCAGCAACGGCAGAAGTATTTGAAGCAGAGGGGCAGACATGCCTACAACCACGCACAAGGCGCAGGACACCGCATCCACCTCTCCCCAGCCATCGCGTCCAACCACCACTGGATGAACAAGGACCGCCTGCATGCACGACAACAGACCAACAAAGGCGTATCAAGAAACTATTACTCGACACACAAACAAGATTTACTGGTTTGGTTCCAATATGCTTATTCAAATTATCAAAAACCAATTTCCATCAATTTGGCAACAGTTTAAATCCGTCTTTCAATAAGCAGCAGCATTGGCATCAACAAGGCAAACAGAAATCATCTTACTTAGTCACAGCTTCATGTGTGTTGAATCACAAGTAAAGCAACCAACTCAAGCCCACATTTAATATAAAAAATGGTTTTTAAGGTTTTCATTAAACCAAGCACACAAATTTACTATAAACACCCATCTTTCTACAATATTCAACCCACTAAGCCTCAAGCCAACATTCAGCCCAGAGCCCAACCAAGACAACAAATTCAACTGACATGGTATGATAAGCATGCAGGATGGCATAATGCCGATTAACAAAATATCTGCTGCTATGCTAGAGACTGTAACATGAATATATCCCACGGTACTTCATCGCAGATTCTATTATTGAAAATGGTTACCTTGTGTGCACTTTCTGTACTTCCAGCCACTCGACGTGCAAACTCATCTTTTAGATTGAGAAAGATTAGACAGTAGTAGTACAGGAAGTTTTGCATATAGTTTAGATAACCTGGAAATGTACAGTATCGACTACTAGAATGTAGCATTGACGCAAAAAATGAGAGAGCATGCAACCAAACCTCCTGCAGCTCTAGCATGCACCCGAGAGTCTGTTCCGACGAATCCACAAGACCAACATATGCTTTCTCTATCACCTGATCGTGACTGCAGAACATTGAGCTGGTGGGAACCTTCAAGAACATAACCAGCTGAGACCAAAAAAAGATTGTTATACCTCCTAGCCACGAGAAGACAAAAGGTAAAACAACCAACTGAGACACGAGTAATAGTATATGACAGAATAGGGCACTTGCCTGCCTTGTTGAGACCAGGACCAAGGATACGTGTAACCTGCTTTGATAATAGCCTCTAAGGTTAAGAAAGCATGATAGTTCTTTACAAGCTTCTTAGTCTTGTTAAGAGCTTCAACATCCATGGAATCAAGACCAATATTCTCAACCTGCAATCAGGAGAATAATCAATTGTAAGCATAAAAAATCCCACTCAAACAATTTTCAAGAAAGAAGCTCTTTTGGTTTAGTAATGACATCCTAGAATAAATCATATGGATCTCTAGTCACCTAGCATATCGAAGATGGAAAAGGCGCAACAATGACACTTGATAGCAAGTCGGAACTATTAAACAAAAAAGTTGGTAAAAAAGAATGAAAGAGTTGATGATAAGGCAATGTAAGTACAGAAGTTACAGAACACCACCCTCAACTTCTTCAAACTTAAAAATGGGGAGGCCAGTGAGAACAAGCAATTTTCACAGGGCATCGATTCGATTCACATCTTACACAACCTAACCCAATGCTAGATGTGGCAAGTTGCCAACAACACATCGTCGTCAAAGTTGGTCCAGTAACAAGACAGACAAGTAGATAACATAAAGTAAGAGAAATCAGGAACTGGTCTGATTTCTAAATTCCTATGAAAAGATCCATGATATACAATTTTTGAAAATCGCAAGAAGTCTGCTGCATTGTAAAAATCGAGACTTTCTAGACATAAACCCTAAACACCTATATTCATGATCTTCTCAATGCAGGGACAAGCAAATTAAATCGCTCACATAATGCAGAGCCATACACGCATCAGGACCAAACCCTGACCCAAGCTGTGCAGCTCGACCCTCCGGCGATGTCTCGCGGTCGGTCGACCTCCGCGGTTTGCTGATACGCATCACACATGCGGATGCGGCTGGCAAAGTTGGCGGCTTGCACCTCTGGACTCTGCGTTGTGTTTGCTTTTTGCAAAGATAGACTAATCGCTAGCTGCTTTTGGACTTCCGTTAATTTGCTCTTGGTGATAGACAAGTGTGTGTCGACAAAGGCTGGATATCTCTCATCTCATTCTGAGAAAGCGCTTTCACTCGGGGAAGAAAGCGAGAGATTTGGTGCAAGCTGCGGGCGGAGGAACGAAGGAAGGAGACCAAGTTGGCATCTGTTATTTTCCGATTCCACGCCCTAGCACAACTAAGACGAAAAACCCTTGATAAAAATGTCCTGTTGAAACTCCAAGAGCACCGGGACTCGTCTGGACTTCAGGTGCAGAGAAGTCATATCCGCGCGCTACACACATCACTGAACGGGCTCTCCCCCAGTTTATTTTCAATCAAGTTTCTACGTTTTTCTTCTTCTTTTGGCTGCGAATTACATGGGGGGCGTTGCGGTGGATTTTGATAGTCCTGTTTGTCAGACTATTTTTTTGCTAACTCTAGTATCAGTTTGGTCCAACTATGCTTACTTATTTAGTTTGCTCAATTTTGAAAGGCAGGTTATAAAATGGACACAACACAGCATAGTTCAACAACCGCAGATCCAAATCTTAGAAGATGCAAAGGTCCGGGGTAATATTCTCTTTTATCTACCTTGGTTCTCTTATCGACCCTTCTCATCGCCTTTTATTTGCTCGTGATCAACTTGTTAGTTTTATGAGTGACTTTAGTTTCTTCTACTCCCTCCGATCCGTTTTAAATGTCGCAACAAATGAACTAGTAACGTACTCATTGATAGTAGGACTAGCGACACTTAATTAAGATCAGAGGGAGTATTTATTTTTCCCGCCAAAGTTGTTGTTATTTGTTCTTCATTGCCGTCTTAGCTAAACTAGGCAAGATGGCGACACGCCGCGCCCGTGTGGATAATTGTGTATTTTGTGTTTTAGTTAGGGTTAAGTATTTTTTTTTTGCTTGTGAGAAGAAGGTTTAGTGGCAGAGGAAGATTGTATGTATAGCTATATGCCACACCCGTGTCGTTATAAGAAGAAACATCGTGGTGTAAAAAATTCGATTTTGGAATTGTTCGCATTCAAAAGTTGTTTATTTTTGAAAATCGTTGAAATTAAAATACGTTTAAAAGTCGGTTAAATTTTACGTTTAAAAGTCGGTTAAATTTCAAAAAATGGTCAAGTTGGGAAGTTATTCATATTTGAATTGTTTACACGTTTATTAAATGGTCAGATTTTGTGGTCATGTTCATATATCGTCATATTTGTAAATACTCAGGTGTAAATAATTCAATTTTGAAAATGTCCACATTCAAAGGTGTTTAGATTTGAATATATTGAAATTCGGGAAAAAGTTTACATTTACAAATTGTTCAAATTTCAAAAATTATTAAATTTAGGAAGTTATTCATATTTGAATTCTGTTTACGTTTATTAAATGCTTAGATTTGAAAGTCATTCAAAATTTTGGAATGCTCATTTTTTAAATTCGGTGATATGTCATAAATAATCAGCATTTATTTTTGTGGTTATGTTAATATTTTTGTCATATTTTTTTTGACGGGTAATTTTGAAGTTACTGTTATACTTTACATTTCACATTTTTCTTATCTTTTTCTTTTGCTCAAACAATACTCCAAATATTTGTGGATTTTTTTTAGACAAACGACTTCATTACTATAAATTGGAACATTGCTTATGGTTTTTAGACAAATGACTCCATTATTAAGAGAGATGTGAAATGTTCGGAGTATTGTGAAAAAAAAAGTCTCCATCATCATTTGTTTAAGGATTTGGAACATTGCTTAAATTATATTCCTTTTGTTTTGTTTAAATAATACTCGAAATATTTCACATGTCTCTTATCTTTTGTAGATCATAAAAAAATAATTGTCAAAATTAAATAAAAGCAACTTTTATATTCCATTACCTAGTAAAGCCCATCGTGGACGGTGTGATTCAAAAATGTTATAATTCGTCGTAATTTGTCGTATGTAGTGTCTCCAATTTTTTCCAAATATTTGTTTAATCAGGCACTTTTAAATTTAAGTACGTAATCTGAAAGTTTTAAGTTATATTACCTCTAAATATGGTAGTCTAATTGGAATGATCTAATATGGTTTCATTTTTGTCATAATTTTCTTATTTAGCATCATTATAAAAAAAATATTAGTTCTTGTAATTTTTTTTTGAAGTTGCTTAAGCATGCATGGAAATGTGTTAGCCGTAAAGAATTCTTTTTTGTGCAAATTTTGGTATGTTATTTGTATTTTTTGTGAATTACGGATTAAAAGTTATGAATTTTATAGTTTTCTGTATTTTTTCTGAAATTATTTGAAACCTGACAGTGGGGCCCACCTGTCGGGTTTTTAATTATTTACGGAAAACCAGCTGCGGAAAAGAATGGATCGCTGACTTGTGGACCCAGCCCTGACGGTGGGTCCCACTTGTCATTGGCGCAGGACTTTCACGGCGCCGCGGCCACGGCGAGGCTCGCCGGAGAAGGGCGAGTGGGGTGGCGCGGCTGTGCGCGTTGCGTGCGCACGGAAACAGGCTACCGAAAGGTGGCGGCGCGGCGACTAAATGGTCGCCGGAACACTGGCGGGAGCACGGCGGAGCAGCGGTCGGCGGCGGAGAAGACCGAGTCGATTCCGGCGACTGGGGCCACCCCAGCAAGCGCAGATCGACGGAGGTGGTAGAGGAAGTTGAGGCGGGGGCTGCGGCGTTCACCAGTTCACCAAGGACGGAGCAGAACGGCATTAGAAGTTGTGAACTTTTGGAAATTATTGAAATCCGGGGAAAGTTTACGCTTTAAAATTGTTAGAAGAAGAAAGAGTGCGGTGTAAAAAATTGGAATTGTAAATGACCGTATTCAAAAGTTGTTTGAATTTAAATCTGTTGAAACTTTTAAAAAAATGTACTTGCAAGCTGTTCAAATTTCAAAAATTGTTATAATCGGGAAGTTAATCATATTTGATTATTTTTTTACGTTTATTGAATGTTCAGTTTTTTAACGCATTTTTTGTTTGAAATATTCAAATTTGAATGTTGATCACATGCCATAGGTAGGCAGCTTTTTTTTTTGTAAGGATGTTGCTTTTGTTTTGTCATGTTTGTGAACACCGTGGTGTGAAGACCTGAAATTTGGAAATGTGCACAGTCAAAAGTTTTTTGGATTTTAATATGTTCAAATTCAAGAAAAGTTTACATTTTTAAGATGTTCAAACTTTAAAAATTAGTAAAATTGGGAAGTTATTAATGTTTGAATTGTGTTTATGTTTATTTAATTCTCAGATTTCAAAGGAATATGAAATTTTGAAATATTCGAATCTGCAATTTGGTCAAATGTCATAAGTAGCCACCGTTTTTTTGTGCTCCTGTTGATATATTTGTCATATTTAAATTATGTTTGCGTTTATTAAATGCTCACATTTGAAATGTATCTAGAATTTTAAAATATTTAAATGTGGAATTTGATCGTATGGCATAAATAGGCGACGGTTATTTTTGTGTCCATGTCGATATATTTGTCATATTTTTCCAGGTCGCTAAATTTAATTTTGGAAATGTCCACATTTAAAAATTGCGCGGAGTCAGAAATTATTGAAATGTAAAGATTTTGAAAATTATTCAAATTGGGAAGTTATCCAGATTTGAATTCTTCAACGTTTACGAAATGGGCAAATTTTGCAAGCACTCAAAAATTTGAAATATTCGAATTTGAATTTCGATCATATGACATAAATAGGGAGCATTTATTTTTATGTGGCCACTTTGACATATTTATTGTATTTTTATGCTGGATATATTTAATGTTATTGATTTTCCAGCATTTATCAATTTTTTTTAAAAAAAAAATTTGAAAAAAAACCTGACATCTTGGGCCCACTGTGACGTCATGATGACATCACAGTGGCCGAATCTGGCCGCAGCCTCCCACGCGCGTCTCGGAGCCGAGACGCGCGTGGGAGGCTGCGGCCAGATTCGGCCACTGTGATGTCAAGATGTCAGATTTTTTTTCAAATTTTTTTTTTAAAAATTGATAAATGCTGGAAAATCAATAACATTAAATATATCTAGCATAAAAATACAATAAATATGTCAAAGTGGCCACATAAAAATAAATGCTCCCTATTTATGTCATATGATCGAAATTCAAATTCGAATATTTCAAATTTTTGAGTGCTTGCGAAATTTGCCCATTTCGTAAACGTTTAAGAATTCAAATCTGGATAACTTCCCAATTTGAATAATTTTCAAAATCTTTACATTTCAATAATTTCTGACTCCGCGCAATTTTTAAATGTGGACATTTCCAAAATTAAATTTAGCGACCTGGAAAAATATGACAAATATATCGACATGGACACAAAAATAACCGTCGCCTATTTATGTCATACGATCAAATTCCACATTTAAATATTTTAAAATTCTAGATACATTTCAAATGTGAGCATTTAATAAACGCAAACATAATTTAAATATGACAAATATATCAACAGGAGCACAAAAAAACGGTGGCTACTTATGACATTTGAGCAAATTCCAGATTCGAATATTTCAAAATTTCAGATTCCTTTGAAATCTGAGCATTAAATAAACATAAACACAATTCAAACATTAATAACTTCCCAATTTTACTAATTTTTGAAGTTTGAACATCTTAAAAATGTAAACTTTTCTTGAATTTGAACATATGGCATAAACTTTTCTTGAATTTTACTAGTCGAATGCCCGTGCGTTGCTACGGCCTCTTGAGTTCTTCCTTCGCTTCACGTGTAAAAAATTTCGAGCGGCGCTTCATATGTAAATGTGATACATGTGAAAACTTGGGCCCATAGAAAAAATAGGTATACCACGCTCCCTATAAAGTTAATGTTCATAAAATTATTATAGGATGGATTATTAATAAATGTAATGCAATAGCCTAACAACCGATATTTTATTAGCTAAGATCCACACCCTGACGCTCTTTAGATAAAGAGATTCTTGTGCGACACCAACAATGTTAGTTGCATAAAACTAAGTGAGGTTAGATGTCCCCAAAAAGTGTGGTTGTGTGAAACTCAGCGATTTTTGTCCCATCCGACAGCACTGTTTCTCCCTAAAATTCCACAAAATCAATCTGCCTTCCGTTCATGATCTCCAAAAGAATGAAAAAAAAAATCATAGCTAAGTAATTGTGCGTTGTCGTGGAAAAAAGTATGTTGTGATATTCTTTATTACTCTTGCACCATAAAAAATCTATAATAAATGTGAAAAAGCCATACTCAAGTGATATCTTAGGCTCACACAACACATAATCATCTCTAATACTCTTAACATTCCAACCTCTCAAATACTTTCTAAAGGATTGGGATACATCTTGCCAATGATCCTTCATATTAGCTTTGTGCCATCTAGAAATAACCTCTTCTTTTCAATTCTCTTTCAGCAACCAAGCTGTTTCAAACCTGAATTTGTATGGGGTAAAAGCTCTATCTTCCCCTTCTACCAATAAAAGAGGTGCATGATCAGACCCAGCCTGAAGCAAACTTCAAAAAAATGAAAAAAAATGAACTGATGAAAACTCTATCAAGCACTTCTCTAACAGGATTTTCTTGTTTATTGGTCCAAGTAAAGTGGCACAAATCATCCCTATTGCACGGTGTCTCGCTCCCCACCCCATGTGTTGCTATGCTACACCTCAAACATACATAACCGGTTTCTACATAATGGTCTCAATCGGCTTCAGTGCTTCACCTACAACTGCCTCTGCTCGTCTTCACCTTCACCTACAATGAGCCTCCCATTGGGTTCAGTGGGAGGCAGAGACAGATGTTCATGGGAGTTCACAGAAAAACATCATTTCGTTATTACAATGATACAAACAATCAGACATAACAAACTGAATATTGTATAAGAAAATCTGACATAACGATAGAAAATAATGAAAGTGTAGTAACTTTCATCATGGGAACACAAGTCTAACCATATTATTGTTTTCAATGAAGTGGCATGACCTTCGAAACGATAATGTCACAAGAACCCGTCCATAATTAGAGATGTATCAGAGCAGAATTTAACTATAATTCAGCCTTTAATTTGAAGCAACCGCTCTATCCATCTAGAGCGCCCCACTATACCCCCTCCCAGTGAAGTCTCCGGGCGGCGACGATGGTGGGGCAAAGAAGAGAAGAATAAGAATAGGTAGCTGAAGCATTTGCAGAAAAGACTGGGTATTGTGATAAAATGATTAAATACAATTTCATGGTTGCATATAACTAACGACCGCTGCAACAATTTCAAAAGTTCTCCAATGGCTGGACCAAGCAATTTCTACAATCAAAATATGCTCCTTTTAGATCTTCCGCCAATACTCATGTACAGTCGAACGTGCAACCCAGATACGAGCAATCTCTGGTCAGCTAGTAGCACTGATAATCTTACTTAAGGCTATTAGCACTGATAATTTTGTTAGTGCATTAGCAAACAATCTTCTCTTAAGTTCAGAATACTACTCATTAAGTATAACCGTCTGACACTATTTTATCATGAAAAGAAGCTCTGCACCCAAAGGTCCATGTGTAAATGTCAGCACTCTGAATCTACGACAGGGTGGCATGTGTATACTGCATTCTGGAGGAGGGGAGTCAATAACAGATTAAGAAGATGCGTAAAAGAGAATCCTGGGAATGACTAATGATGTTTCTAATAACGTTTCTATTCTTCTTGGAAGTAACTAAGGCAAGTTCAAATAACGAGAATGCTAACAAAGTTGCAAGTATTTTGTACCTTCTTGTTTGGTTTTGTGGATCACTGTCTTGCAGCCTAACGGGGAAGTAATGCAGGTGGTAGGCGAAGCAGGGACCTTAGGAGATCCGCAGGTGCTGTGCTCTCTCACACCCATTGTTCCTTGCTTCTTCCATCATCGTGATGATGCCCACCTGAAAACAAGTCTCATGTTCATTCGAACCACATCATCATTCCCCAGATGTTTCTAATAGTAGAACATTTGTTCCGATGGGAGTCTGAATTAAAATATATTACCTCGGTTCCATTAGGGGAATGGTTCTGTTTTAGATAGCATGTCATCAAATATTTTGTACAACCAAGAAGACTGTACAGTTATCTTTGAGAAATCAACCATGGTTGCAGCCTTGCCTTATTGCACCTCAATTCCAATCTAAATAAATAAGAAAGCACAGAACGATGAATTTGTGAGATACAAACCTGCTTTTCTGTATACTGGAAGGAAGCATTGTAAGGTTGCAATACCTTGTATAAGCTGGGCTCTATTTGTTAATTATATATTGTACGAAGGATCGCTCCTCTAGGCTGGCAGTAGAGAGCGTCTTGGGCACTCCATCTTGATGTCCATCCAGCGTTGTAACCATCCAGAGTGGATATATGCTCGCAAGGAGCCACCTACAATAGGAGAAACAGTGAGCGCTTCAAGCATACATGTCTATCACATCACAAAGCAAGCAATTTCACAATTACCATGTATTCACTTGATCTTTTGGGTAAGATCAACTATAGTCATGCAACTAACACAATCGATGGGCTTGTTTAGTGGTTTGGGTTATCTTTGACTTTCCTGTGCTAGCAGTATTTTTGGATCTGGAGATCGCAGCCAAAAGAAATAAGTAGTGTTAAAAACAATACCTAACAGCTCTCTGCTAACTGAACTAACTGTAGCTCAATATACATCTAACAGTGGCAACTAAAACAACTAATTACCACGAACAAAAATCAACTCAATCCACATTCGGGGCAAGTAGAAAAGCAAAATAACTAATTACCACGAATGCAGCTTGGTTTCAGCAGGCGTCAATTCATGAGGACCCTTCATGTACTTGTCAGGCGAAGTAGTCATACATGAAGAATGCAGAGAGGACAGACATGGGAAGGAGCAGGGGAGTTGAACGAAAAATCATCACTCGGAGCCGGGGAGTTGCATGCACGGCCATCCATGACGAACTGGAAATGCTTGTAAAATTCAAGAAAAGTTTATGCCATATGTTCAAAAGTTTATGCCATATGTTCAAAAATTAGTAAAATTGGGAAGTTATTAATGTTTGAATTGTGTTTATGTTTATTTAATGCTCAGATTTCAAAGGAATCTGAAATTTTGAAATATTCGAATCTGGAATTTGGTCAAATGTCATAAGTAGCCACCGTTTTTTTTGTGTTCCTGTTGATATATTTGTCATATTTAAATTATGTTTGCGTTTATTAAATGCTCACATTTGAAATGTATCTAGAATTTTAAAATATTTAAATGTGGAATTTGATTGTATGGCATAAATAGGCGACGGTTATTTTTGTGTCCATGTCGATATATTTGTCATATTTTTCCAGGTCGCTAAATTTAATTTTGGAAATGTCCACATTTAAAAATTGCGCGGAGTCAGAAATTATTGAAATGTAAAGATTTTGAAAATTATTCAAATTGGGAAGTTATCCAGATTTGAATTCTTCAACGTTTGCGAAATGGGCAAATTTCGCAAGCACTCAAAAATTTGAAATATTCGAATTTGAATTTCGATCATATGACATAAATAGGGAGCATTTATTTTTATGTGGCCACTTTGACATATTTATTGTATTTTTATACTAGATATATTTAATGTTATTGATTTTCCAGCATTTATCAAAAAAAAATTGAAAAAAAATTGAAAAAAATCTGACATCTTGGGCCCACTGTGACGTCATGATGACATCACAGTGGCCGAATCTGGCCGCAGCCTCCCGCGGCGGCGTCGACCACGCCGACGTCGCGCGACGGCGAGCCGGGACGCGCGCGGGGCGCGTACGACGCGCGCTACCCGCAGGTGGCGGCGCCGCCGCGTATTGGTCGCCGGAGCGGCCGCGGCGGAGTGCGGACGCGGCGGACGCCTGCGGGCGCGGCGGCGTCGATTCCGGCGACCTCACGGCGTCCCGGCAGGCGAGAGTGGGCGAGGAGGGGGAGGCGGCGACGGCGCAGCTCTCCGTGTGCTCGGGTGCGTGCGGGGAGGAGCGGAGCTACGTGGCGAGGCGTCGGCGGCCGGTGGCGACCTCCGGGTCGCGGGAGAAGAAGAAGAGAGGCTGAGTTGTGGCGTCTTTTTACATGGAGATCCCTGGGTTTTCGCGTAATTGCGAACCAGTCCTTTTCGGGGGTTTTTTTTTTTGTAAAAATGTGCGCCAAAAACCGTGCGAGAGAGGCGACCGGCTGGCCACCGGCGCGGCGGGGTGGTAACCGGCGACGTGGCGCACGGCGATTGGTGCGCTTCCGTGCGTACTGTTCCCAGGAACAGTAACACACGTTGTGGCCGACGTGGCTCCATCCTGGCCGTCCGTCACGCCGATCGAACGGCCAGAGGAAAGCGCGCGACGTGGCCCGCTGGAGACGCCGAGGTCGTGTCCGTCCTTTATATATATATAAGGTTATTCTTCTTACTCTTGTACTGTTATCAAACAGCTACATAGACAATGCGTAAGTTATCAAGATAGTGAACTTCGAGACTTTTTATGTCCTATTGATTCAAATTTTGTAGACTTTTTGAAGGATCTTAATCTTTGGATGTTCCCTTTTGTCGGGTTTGTGATTTGTAGGATCGTTATCCTCAAGAATTCCCCATGATCCGTTTGTAGTTTTTACTCTACTTTGGATAGTTTTTATTTATTCATGGCTCTTGAAAAGATCAGTTGTTTTCTTAAGTTGTACTGTTCCTACTAGATTCACATGGTTTGATATTTGAATGCAATGTTTTCTCTACTTCACACATAGAAAAACATACAAATAGAAAAAAAAGAGTTTTATATGGAAAAACATAGGTGGTCAACTCGTAGTGCCATGCCATTTTGACCTTTACAAGATTGAAAGGATGTTTAATTGTACAATAGGACAAATTAGAAATCATTCCAATATGTTTGAGTCAATGAATAATTTTTATTTAGCATATATGAAATCATTGGAAAAAAACTCATAGCGGGTTACAAACTGGCAATTCAAACATCCCACAGAAAAAAACGTGAGCATTCCAATCCTCCAAAGTCCAAATGGTCATTTGAATCAAAGGGCTGGGATATCCGAGTTACTACTTTAAAATGTTGAATGGAAAATGAAAATAAGAAAGAAAACCGAATCTTAAATCTGGGCTAAAACTGAATGACTGAATGGGCCAAAAAATTAGCTGGGCCTTATCAGCTATCACATCGTCTCACTTCTAACCAGGGTGGGCATATTTCCCGATCCCAAATCCTGAATCCCGAAAATTCCGATCCCGAATTACCCGAACCCGAGAATCCCGATAGCATTTTCGGGAAGGTGATTTGATTTCCCGAATTAATATCAGGTAATTCGGGAAGGTGATCTTATTTCCCGAATATCCCGAAAAAAAAGGAGCCCAGCAGACAACAAGGTCCAGCCCACACCCCACAGGACCGATCGACCCAGTCCACACCAGGACTGATCGATCCACTCTTCCACTCTCACGCACGCGAGGCTGCAGCCGCCACACCCAGGGCCGCTCGATCCGCCGGCCGCCAGCCGCCACCGCTCGCCTCGACCTCAGCCCCTCAAGCCTCCCCGACCGGCGTCGCCAAGCCCAGACTACCGTCCCCAACCACGTCGTCCGCTCGCGCCGTCGATCCACCGGCCGCCGTCACCCGCGCTCCATCAGTCCATCACCAGCGCTGGCTGCAGTCCGGCACGGTGGCGGAACCGCTGGCTGCAGTCTGGCGCAGTGGCGACACCGGCCCTCTCCCTGCATCCCGCGTCGGTGGCGGCACCGTCCAATTTCGGCCGCGCGCCGGGAGCCGCCGACCGTGAGGAAGAAGGTTGGGGATTTTTTTTTGCTCTGTTCTGACTTCGGGTATTCCGGGATTTCCCGATCCCGATCCCGAATTGTCAGGAATCAAATTTCCTGAGGGAAAATCGGGAGCCAACTTTCATATCCCGAATTATTTTTTTCCCGAATTTCCCGTCCCGAATTTTCGGGAAATCCCGAGCGCCCAGCAAGTAACAAGTAACCAAAAAAAAACCACTCTTCCCGTTCTGTCTGAGTCGCCGGCGGCGTGGAGGCGGGGCGATGCTGCGGACCGTGCTGCGCCGGGGAGGAGCGGCCATGAGGCAGGCCGCGTTAGCCGAGGGATCTACGGGGAATCTTCTCCGGCTGAGCGTGGCGGAGCGGGAGCGCTTTCGCCGGCGCGGCGCGACCCGATGCGCGACGAGTTCTTCGTGCCGACTCCGGAGTCGCTTGCCTGGCTCGACACCGTCACCCTGCCCATGATCCTCACCGCCGCCGCCGTAGCCCTCTTCACCAAGCTCCTCATGATGGTATCCTCCATAAGCTCCCCACACCCGTGACCCTCCCCTAGGGTTAATTTTGCAGATACAACTGTTGTTGTGCATTTCACTGAACATATAGCTCTTTTTATTTTGCTTAATATTGCACACGTAATTAATCATGCGAGTTTATGTGAAACCCTAGGCTGCATCATGCTGCGTTATTGGATATTTTGGATTGCAAGTTATGAGCTTGTAGAATGTAACCTCTAAGAACGAGCAGAGTTTAGAGTGGATTATTCCTGCTAGTACTGTCAACCATGCATCAAATACATTTGCAGAAGGCACATTTCGAAGATTTTTTATTGGGTGAAATGCTTCTGTATCTTTGGTTGAGTAGTGAACAGAGCATTTGTAATTTTCAGTTATCCAGTTGTCGCTATTTTTTCTTTAATGTTACAATTTGACTTCGGTTTTCCCCTTCTAAAAATATTCTTGAGATTTCATGTTTGTTATTTCAAGAATTGATAGTTACCTATGTTTTCATCATAAGATATGTGCATCCTTGTCTTGTAATCATCAAACCTGCTGTTTGAAGCCAGATTATCTACCTACTGCAGATTTTGGATGTCAACCAAATATCAGCAGTATTTGCATGTATATTTCAACCAAAATCTTGTTTATGTTCAGAAACTGCTACGTTCTGAATCTTAGTTGCATGTTTTCTGGGTAGGAACATGAAGCTACAGACCAGGAAAGGAGAGCGCGCAAGATAAAGAATAGTCACCCTGAGCAAGGAACGGTGCGGATGCTTTCACGTGAAGAATGGGATGAAATCCAAGAAGTCAGGCCAAGGACTCCCTTTGAATCAAAGTTAGCTCGTCCACAAGCCCGCTTAAGAACTGGTGAATCAGTGCGGCTGGTTAGTAGCTGACAGAACTTCTTCATTTTCAACTCACCTGTGCATTTTCATACGCTAATTCTGCTAATTGATGGTATTTATATATCCGTGGAGTGAGTTTACGTGATCCACCATCTTGCTTCCATGCTGAAAGCAAATATATTGATATTCACAGTAGATGCTACTTTTTTACGTTTCAGCAATACTTCTATAATAGTTTATAGCTAGCAGGATCAGTTGCACATTTAGGCGGCTTGATTTGTTACATATCGTACACATGTTTGCTATACCTCGTGTCCATGTTAGTTATTTGGTTATAGTATGGATGATTTGAGTGACTGTGATAGACATTTCCTCTAAAGTATAATAGAGCCTGTAGCCAAAATACATGTTAGTTAAGGAAACACGCTTGCAGTTTTCGGTATATATTTCTCATTTGGTGTAGTGTAATTCTGCTTGGGAATGAAAGGCTTTGTTGTTGTTGGTGTAGTGTAATTCTCAAGGTATTTGTCACAAAAATACACTTTTAGTTTAAAAGCAAGGCTATACATATTGTATCGCTTTTCCATGCATATACATGTGTGTGATCAATTTGTCTTGTTCTCCTTTACCCGCACCTCTTTTCATGCTCCAGTGTTGGCAACCCTTTTCTACTCCTACCTGCATCCTCATCTAATTTGGCCGCTGCTATTTCCATTCCCCTTTTTAGGTTTTAACTACCTTTCGGTTTGGAGCTTGTGGTAAGAGTTATCTTGACATCTCTGCCTTGTAGGGGGATGCCAAGGACTGGGCTACTGATGTGCTCACGGATGCCTTTACCAGAGCGGAAGAGAGCGTTAAGCGGAAGTGATCAAGAAGAAACGTGCAACATCCAACACATCCACTTTGAAGTTTGTTTTGGATGAAACACTTTGAGGTTCTTCTTTCGAGACGCGCATTCCATGTTCTCTTTGAAAAAATTGAGTTCCTGGCTCCCTGTAAATTCTAATTTCTGTGATGAATTACATTAGCCATTTTTAGAATATTACATGCGCCTTTTGGATCTGTACCGAAACCTTATGACGGTCAACTTGATCGGATTCTAATTGAATTGGGGCTTTAGTACTCACGTGCTATGTTCAACTAATACTGGTATGCCTTCAATTGTGAGGTCATGTCACTTCCGACTGCAGTACTCACTAGTAGTACTAATTGATTTGAAGTCGGCCATTGTAACCACACATAAACTCCCATGCCTACCTGAGGAAGGGTGCATCATTTTCCTTTGGTGTTCTCTGCTAGGAGTTGTGTAGTTGCAATAGAAAATTTTGGTTTAAAAACATATTCAGCATGAACAATAATATTGTCTGTCTGTGCTATTTCTGTTCTCGGTCTGTCAAGCCAGCTTGAACATGTCCAAATGATTCAGCGTCACGAGTATCCAGCATCGCCAATTCCTATCATACCAGTCCTCGTTTCTCTGAGCTCCACCATATGGTGAGTCCGCCATGCTGCAGTAATTACCATCGATCCGTGACCGTGAGGGTGAATCTTGCTCCACCAACCACCGTACAAAATCTGTTGTTTTTCCATAGATATATGTATTTGTGATCAGGTTGTCTTCTCCTCCTTTATCCGCATCCCTTTTCATGCTTCAGTGTTGATAGGTTAGGCCGCAAGGCAACCCTTTTCTAATATGTTGATCTTACCTGCATCCTCAGCCAATCCAGCAGCTGCTATCTCATACCTTTTTAAGGTTTGAACTGCCTTTCGAATTCGCTAAGACTTATCTTCACATCTCTGCCTTGTAGGAGGATGCCAAGGACAAGGGTATTGATGTGCTCATGCCTCACGCTGCCTTTACTAGAGCGGAAGAGAGTGCAAAGCTGAAGTGATTCAGAAGAACGTAGAATAGCGAACACATCCAATTTGAAGTTCTGTTTGGGCGAAACACTTGACGTTCTCTTGAATACACATTTCATGTTTCTTTGAAGTTTTGAGTTGTTGATGACTCCCTGTAAATGCTAACTCCTGCGAATCTGTGATGAATTACGGTAGCTAGAATAATGTCCCCTTGTTGCTAATAAATACATGCATATGCCTTTTGGATCTGTACCAAAGCTCACACTGGTCAACTTGATGATTTTAGTTTAGTGAATTCTAATGAAACTGGGGCTCTATACTTTCCACACTTCCTTGTGTCAAAATATACCAGGCACGCCTTCAATTGGGAGGTCTTGGCACTTCCAACTGCACTAGTCACTAGTAACTGGAAGTCTGCCGTCGAAAGTTCAGATTTGTGAAACTCACGTGCCTACGAATCAGACATGCCTTCATTTTCATTTGGCGTGCACTTGCTGGGAGTTGTATACTGCCAGAGCAAATTAGGTAGGAGTAAAAAAAATTCAGCAGGAACGACGATACTATCTGGCTTCGCCATTATTTGATTATTATCAAGGCAGGTTCAAGCGATTCAACGCCAAAGTATACCCCTGGTTTCTCTCAGCTCCACAGTACAGTGAGTCCACCGAGCGGCTCAGCGGCAGTAACTAATTACGTACTCCGTAAGTCCGTATTACCATCGATCTGTGATTGTGAATCTTGCTACCAACCCGGCCTGGTTCACTTGTCTAACCGACGACCGAGCCCTGGCGGCTTAATAATAATTTAGCCAGAGATCCAGGCTGATTTTGCTCCGGATCGACCGGTTGTCTCTGTCTCTCGCAGTTGCGTGGCCAATTCGGAAAAGCCAAATCGAGCAGTCCATCCATCTCCCTCGATATCTTTCGCTGTCTGCGTGTTTTTCCTGCATCTGTGTCGTCCACTGTTTGGCTTCTAAATTCTCATTCGCTCGACGTACAAAAGCATCTGGACTAAAACAAATGGAGCAGGAGACGAGGACGGTAACGTATCAGGATCTGAATTCTGATCTGGTGATTGAACTGGCGGCTCACTGACGACAGATGTTTTTTTTTTTGAAAAGGATCTGATTCATAAAAACAGAGAGCACAGTACAGATTACAGGCAAGTCCACAAAGAAAAGAAATTTACAAACGAGCCCTGCAAAATGCACGAAGCACCCTGAGCACCCTGTTGAAACTTCAATCAGACCCTCGCCGGCTCCCAAGACGCTTAGCCGACGCCGCCGTCGCCGTACCTCGAACCACCGTGGAGAGAGCACCGCCACACTCTGTAGATGACCGCAGAACTCGTCCGCCGCTGCGCGACGACACCTTGTCGCGATGAACGCGCACGGCCCCAGCACCACTCCCACAGCCCCACCTCACCTCCAGCCGACGAGACGTCGCCCAAGCCAGCCACCACCAACCAGCACCCACCTCCAGCTGCCGCTCCCCTCGCCACCACGGCTGGCCGGAGCTGAGACAACGAAAGAGGCCACCTGCACCACCGCCAACAAAACGGGAACGCCCAGCACCGCCAGCTCCTCCCCTCGCCGCCACGGCCGGCCAGAGGAGCAAACGCGGAGCAGCGCACCCGACGAAGAACCTCCACTACCTCCCCGGCGACGAAGACGACGCCGGAACGGGGAAAGGAGGGGGAGGACCACGCCCAGCAAGCCGATGCCGCCGCCACCGTCTTCGACGACCTCGACAGGGCACCCAAACCTACACCTAATCTACAACCTACTAGCCGGAATCGCAGGATCGGGGTTCCCCCACTCTCCCGCCTGCCGCCGGAATCGCAGGATCGGGGTTCCCCCACTCTCCCGCCGCCGCGGCGGCAGGCGGAGAGGGAGGGAACCACCGGCCTGGCCGGCGGCGCGGTGGAGAAACGAGGGTCGCCTCCTTATCGCCTCTCCTCACTGTAGCGAGAGGATAAGGAAGATTGTAACCCTTTTTGATCAAGTCCCGACAGATGTTTTTTTCTTCTTGCGGGAATTCGGAAGTTTTAAAAAAGAGATATTCATGTAGCTTTTGTTAGTGCCACGAGATCGTGTGGGCACAGAGCGAAGCTCGGTTTGGTTGATTGATACTACTCTCGAGTCTTGTCACGGAGTGATGGTAACAACAAGTGAAGGAGCTGGTGAGCAAAGGTTTTCTTTCCTACGATTCGTTTCCACCAAGAGCAGTTGATTACTCTGACTACAAGTATGCCCGGGATCGTGGCGATCAAGCATCTGATATCTCTCTTTGTCTCAATCGTCAAGGCGACAAACAATTTGATACTCCAGCTTACCATTTCAAAACTTTCATGCTACTACTTTAATTATTATACTGTACTGTATTACTCAAAGTCTCCAGGCCGGCCCCAAGGCAGCTAACACCCGCGCTGCAGAAGTCGGGACCCCTGACCCATGAGTTCACTCATCGTCGACCGATACTGCGGCCCGCCGTAACTTGAGCAGCACTAGGAGGGAGCAGAGAGAGCCGTGTTGACCCCGGCGACGGCGAAGCGGCGACTACTGGTTCACTCAATTATCGTCCAGCCGTGACGGGCTGACGGCGGCGCATGCGTCAGGCGATATGGTTTTCTCGCGTGGAAAGAAGCGGCGGACAGGCTCGTCCACCGCTAGGCGACGCATCGACCGTACATGGACGTAAGTAGCTAAGCGCTTGACAGTTAGAGCTCTTGAGGCCACTATATATTCGAGCACTGCCCTTCCCAGTCTCCAGCCAAGTTTGAGACTGATCCGAGAGAGACGAAAGAAACAGCGGGCGAGATGGAGACGGAGAGCCGGCGGCTGTTCGAGACGGAGAAGGTGGGCGACAGGGCGGTGTACAGGCTCCACGCCGTCACGGTGGCCGCCGGGATACTCCTGGTGCTCTACTACAGGGCCACGCACGTGCCGGCCGCCGGCGAGGGCAGGGCGGCGTGGCTGGGCATGCTGGCGGCGGAGCTCTGGTACTCGGCGTACTGGGTCGTCACGCAGGCCGTGCGCTGGAGCCCCGTCCGCCGCCGCCCCTTCAAGGACAGGCTCGCCGCCAGGTACGTTCGTTGTCCGTATCTGACGGCAGACATCGAAAACCTCTTGCACCAAGCCACCAAGTCCACACAGCGCTTCTCCATGATCAACTGATCACGCTGTTCCTTCCATTCTTTCTCTGATTAACCGAGCACCCCATCTCCCAAGACAAAAGGAGCACCTCCTCTCATTCTATAAGATCATCAGTGCTCATGCTCTTGTAGTATCGGCTTGATGCGAACTTTTGAATTTCAAGAAACACCTTTTTATTGAAGAAAAAAATGTTCGCTTCCAGCCACCAAAAAAGGAGGGAAAAAAATGCTCAGCAACATAGCAGCAGTCAGCACAAGTAGTAGTGAAGTCCAGCGACGAACTCAAAGTCAATATGTGTAGCAGTGAGGCCACGGATCTGGTTCCGTACAACGACGATTTGCTGGCCTCATGCAACTAATGCAACACGCCGAGGCAGGCCACGAGAGAATGGCATCTCATCCATTTCCATGCCATTTGCAACGAGATATATGTTTACATGCGAACAGGAGCAGTTGGTTAGGACGTAATTTGGAGAACACTTAACAACACAGCAGAGTGAAATGATCTACACAAATCAAGCACGAGATAGCCATGACTTTCTTTTCTAGGCAGATAGAAAAACAATTACTCCCTCCAATCCAAAAATAAGTGTCTCGACACTTATTACGTATCGGAGGGAGTATAATACTTTGCTAGTACCACAATAAGAGACAGTACACACTAACATATGGTCCAATACAACATCCCAAGGCATTTGCCCCGACCCCTCCCTCTCGTTCCCCACCTACAGTAACCAGAGGCGATTTTTGGGCGTTCTCTCGCGCGTGCCAGCTCGCCGGCGGAGATCCGTCCGATTCCTCGCCTCCGCGGCCGCTCCGGCGGCGGGAGGTCGAGGGATCGACGGATCCCGCCGTGTACATAGCCTAGGTGTGCGTGGGTGTCCTGCCGGCGACGCTGAGGAGACGGCGGCGTGGTCGGAGAGGTTTCTGGCGGCGGCGGTTCCCTCCTCTGCTTTTGGCGCTCCGGCGGAGCTCCAGGGCAGATCCGCTGTCGCGGGCGCGGCCGCTGCTCTCCGGAGCCGCGGCGTGCCCTCCCTCGAGCTGGTGGCCGTGGTGGCGGCGCCGGTTCTTGCTTTTGGGGTTCGGCGGCCTCCGCTCCGGTGGATGGCCTTGCTCTTGCTTAACCCGTTTGGGAGTTTGCAGGCGGATCTTCCTTCCTCGTCAGTGGCTGCGGTGAGTGCGGTGGAAGCTGGGTGGAGCTGTCGTTTCTGTCTCCGGCGCGAGACGGCGATGGCGGCGAGGTGGCAGTTCGAAGCCGATGTTCCTTCATCGTGCAGATCCTGGTGCTTGCGCCTGGTGGCTGATGCGGCATTTCAACGCTGTTGTTCGAGCTGGCTCTTCTGGTGCGAGGTGCGGTCGAGTTCTTCGTCTCCGGCGGCGTGCTGCTGGTGGTTGAAGACGGCGGCCTGCTCGGTGGTTCCGCTGCCGTTGCGTGTGAGTTTGATCTTGTCTCGTTTCGTGCGTGTGTGTGCTTGTTCTTGTTGAAATCTTGTACACGAACTCCCTGTCAAAAAAAAAAAAAATATGGTCCAATACAAACCAGAATTTGAACACGGCAGTTTCCTTTGGTTATTTTCTCTTTGTCAGATTTTTGTTTTTGTCAGACTTTTGTATATCTGTTGGTGACAAAGATTAGCTTTAAACACGGAATCAATCATGTGAAAATAATGCAGCTGTTTTTTTTTCGGGTAATAATGCAGCCGATGTTGACGTCTATTATAGCGGGTACGGAGCTGGAAAAAAAATGATAAGTGGAGTCACCATACATCACAACGTAGTCATCTCACACTAACTTGCTAATGAGAAAGCGCAATTCAAGAAGGTTTTGGTTCAACCCTGGCTCCGCTGCTGCCCATGCACCTATTTAATCTGCATAATTATCTTCCTATCTATACTTTTTTATAAAGCAAAACCTCACTAAGTGTAATTAATATTTTTCTGTCTCCACATGTAAGATATTCACATCTCTTGCTTTTTTAGCCAATCAATTGTCCATGTCATCCCACTAACATTTATTAATTATTTTTATCTCTACATGCAAGCATCCACATCATCTTTTTTTAGCCCATCAAATTGTCGAGGGACAATTTTTTATGATGTTCGAATAATAAGATCACACCATGTCGCTATATAGTTACACAAGTAAATCATGGGCAAGCATAATACCATAATTAGCTTCGCCCATGAACTTTTTGCCAAATATTTCAGTGATGAAAATTATATAGTTATTTGAAATTATGTGATCTTCTATATGTATTCACTCAAAAAGTTTTTAGAAAAAGTTTCTTAAGAGGTACCCGCTACAACGCGCGGTGTCGCGTTCTAGTTTAACATTATAGAGCAATCCAATTAAAAAACCGGGAGTGACTATATGACGCACAGTATACAGCAGATCAACATCAAAAACGAACACGCCACTGAATTTATATTTCAGTGGTTGGTTGATTTTGTCAAAGCTCTGGGACTCAGATAGGTACACAATCCCATCGTCAAAATAGTGAACCAGTTAGTGTTGCATATAACTTGGATAAGGGCGATTGCCGAGCGATGCTTTGCATACATTGAAGCCCTTAATACTACAATTGATCTTGATCTAGTTATTATACTTATAATTACAATCCACCTTTTCCTATAATGTTCTGCACTTCAGCGAGATGATAGGCTATGAGTTTCAGACCCACACTCTGCACCGAGAATCTACATCAGGCAAAATATCTATCATTTATATGCTGCCTTTGAGGTAGCGCACCAGAAACAAGCACATATATCCTTTAAAAATATGATGCCACTGAACTTTGAAATGCAACAAGGGGAAGTAGTGTTTGAGTGGCACAGGGAAAACAGAACTATCTTTCTTTTATAGCAAATTAAACAAAAGATTGATGCTATTGTACCTGAGATTCCTTGAACTTTAAATGTACTACTCCCTCCGTTCGGAAAAGGATGTCTTAGATATATCTAGATTTGGATGTATGTGGACATTAAAAATGTCCACATACATCCAAATCTAGATATATCTAAGACATCCTTTTCCGAACGGAGGAAGTAGAAAGGTTTCTATTCTGCAGAGCTTGAAAGTGATCAAAAGTAAATTGTAAGATTGTTCAGAGCAAGATTACCTCAAAACAAATAATTCAATATTAAGGCGAAAGGGCATAAGTTCCAAACGACCAGAGATCACTAACTTAGGATGTAACAAACGATGAAAACGCACTTTACACCATAAACTGCCACAAACGGATTAAAAATTAGGAACCTAATTTTATAGTATTTTTTAGTTCATGGGTGCTAATTGCACGACTCTACAATTGTTTGACATCTGCACAAACATTCAAATATATATTTGGCGCACCGAGTACTGACAAGTTACTATCTCATTTTGAAGGTACGGGGAAACACTACCTTGTGTGGATATCTTTGTATGCACTGCAGACCCACAGTCAGAGCCACCAAGTCTTGTCATCTCCACCGTCCTATCGCTCATGGCATACAATTACCCAGCTAAAAAATTAAGTGTGTACCTTTCCGACGACGGAGGCTCAGTTCTCACTTTCTATGCTATGTGGGAAGCCTCTTCATTCGCAAAGCATTGGCTACCATTCTGCAAGAGATATAACATTGAGCCAAGGTCACCAGCTGCTTACTTCTCAGAGTCAGATGGGCTTCAAGATTTGTGCACCCCAAAAGAATGGTCACTTATCAAGGTAAGCAAATACTCTTTTTTTTTTAACACATGTAATCAAATGGCCATTGCACAAGGAATGATTTGGCACATATGGCTAGGCCAGATATCGTTATTTCATTATTAAGGGTGTGCAGCCTATCCAAAGTGCTAACCATGTGGCGCTGCAACCGATGATACTGTTTCATTTTTTTGGGCAGGACATGTATGACAAAATGACCGAGCGAATTGATACAACTGTCATGTCAGGAAAAATTCCTGAAGAAATCAAAGCAAATCATAAAGGATTTGATGAATGGAATCTAGATATTAACTCAAAAGATCACCAGCCAATTGTCCAGGTAGCTTTCCTTCCATCAAAAAAGGATTAAATGCTTGCATGATTGTGGAGTAAATAGCTTACATGGTACCTGGGTGTTTGAAGTTCTAAACTTGTTTCTCTTGCTAGTTTCTGATAGATGGCAAGGATCAAAATGCAGTTGATAATGAAGGGAATGTGCTACCAACGCTTGTGTACATGGCGCGCGAGAAGAGGCCTCAGCACCACCATAACTTCAAAGCTGGGGCAATGAATGCTCTGGTGCACACACTCATCTTGCCCTGTCATACTAAATAGATAGTTCATTACCAAATTCATAGTTTTCATTAGTAAATATACACCTTTCTTTTACAGATTCTTGGCGACATACTAGTTACACTATATTCTAGTTCATAATTTTGAAACTCCCAAGAAAAAGTTTAATAAACAAGAGTAACCAAAATGTTATGATGACTTTCTTTTCATGGGAGAAAATCATAGCATTGGCTAACAATCCATTTCGCGTCATTACATCACCTGTTCACATTAGAATTTCCCAATTATTTAAGAGTTGAGAAAATTTCTGAATCCCCATTTGTCCAGCCTTTTCTGAAAGAAATGCAATAAACTTATGTTTAAAATACGCTGATTTTACATATAGACAATAAACTTATTCATGACAGTTAGACATCAATAACATCTCGCTAACTATATGAAAATATATTCCATGAAAGGTTGGAATGCATTCATCATAATGGACTTCTCTAAAGTGTGTTAATTTTTCTACTGAAATGCAGATAAGGGTATCATCAGTGATAAGCAACAGCCCTATCATCATGAATGTGGACTGCGACATGTATTCCAACAACAAAGATACGATCAGAGATGCACTATGCTTCTTCATTGACGAAGAAATGGGTCACAAGATCGGATTTGTGCAGTACCCTCAGAATTATAACAATATGACCAAGAACGATATATATGGGAATGCCATGCACGTCATCAGTAAGGTCAGAAATGTCAACTTGTTCCCTCTTATATGAGCAATCATAACACATGTTCTCGAACTAACATAACTACTCGATCGAAAGGTGGAGATGCATGGTTTGGACAGTGTGGGTGGCCCTATGTATATTGGCACTGGGTGTTTCCACAGAAGGGAGATCCTTTGTGGCAGGAAATTCACAAAAGACTACAAGGAAAACTGGGACAGAGGAATCAAGGACAAAATGCAAGGAAACATATATGAAGTTGAAGAGAAAGCGAAGCTGTTGGCAACCTGCACATATGAGCATGAAACACAGTGGGGAGATGAGATTGGGCTAAAATATGGTTGCCCAGTGGAGGATGTAATCACCGGACTGGCAATACACTGCAGAGGATGGAAGTCAGTCTGGGACAATCCCACAAGACCAGCGTTTATGGGTGTAGGTCCATCAACACTTGCTCAGACACTGTTGCAATACAAGAGATGGAGCGAGGGTAATTTCACAATTTTTCTTTCAAAGTACTGCCCCTTCTTGTTTGGGCATGGAAAAATCAAGTTACGACATCAAATGGGCTACTGTATGTATGGACTATGGGCACCCAATTCACTCGCTACGCTCTATTATGTTACCATTCCTTCACTAGCCCTGCTCAAAGGAAACCCCCTTTTCCCAGAGGTAATGATTCACAATACTATGGAAAATCCTCACCTCAGTTGAATACTTTTTGGTATTAAAACTAATGCAAATATTCATGTGACGTTCAGATTACAAGTTCATGGATTGTACCCTTCATATATGTCTTCTGTGTGAAGAACATGTACAGCCTATATGAGGCATTATCATGTGGAGACACGTTGAAAGGATGGTGGAATGGACAAAGGATGTGGTTAGTCAAAAGAATGACGTCCTACCTGTATGGAGTCATTGACACTTTCCGGAAGTTACTAGGACTGTCAAAGATGACATTTGTGGTTTCATCAAAGGTAAGCGATGAAGATGTATCCAAGAGGTATGAGCAGGAAATTATGGAATTCGGGTCATCAACTCCAGAATATGTGATCATTGCAACTATCGCCTTACTCAACCTCGTTTGCTTGGTGGGAGGGATTCGTCACATCATGACACGTGGCTGGAATGTACTTTCCCCCCAGATCATTCTCTGTTTCATGCTAGTGATCACCAATATCCCATTCTATGAAGCAATGTTCCTGAGGAAGGACAAGGGCCGAATACCATTCTCAGTAACATCAGCTTCTATTGGCTTTGTGATGTTGGCCTTCCTGGTAGAGGTTCTGGTACCAATAGTTTAGGGTCTTTCAAGAGGCATTGATGTCTAATAAAGTAGTAGGTATAATTCATGGTTCTCCTTAGAGACACTTAATCTTATGAGTTTCATGTGTACCTGTATGTATAATCTACCTCGAGATGATCATGTACCAATTCACAAAAGAGCGCATAGTGCCGAAGAATGACACTTTATCAGGCTATCCATTTGAGTACAGCTAAGTATTGTCACGCTCATTTCTCCAGCAGGCACAATTCCAGGTACATCTAACTTGTAGTACATATTATTGTGGTGCTCCGCACCACAGTGGAGTCTGCATGCAAAGACGATCTCAACACTATTGTGTATGATATAGCTTACTGCAGATTATATAAGAAGAAATACATATCACATAATGCAAATACCACACTCCTTAAATCTCTAGAGGAAAAAAAAACACATCCAGTTTTAAGTTTTGTTGAATGAAACACATTGAGGTTCTTTTAAGTTTTTTTGGGATGAAACACTTTGAAAATTTGAGTTTCTGACTCCCTGTAAGTTCTAATTTCTGTGGTTAATTAGTTAGCCATTTAGAATAATACATATGCCTTTTGAATCTGTACTGAAGCATATACTAGTAAACTTGCTGGCTTCTATTTAGTTGATTCTAATTTAACTGGGTGTGTAGTGCTGTCAACTCATGCTCTGTTTGGATTTCAGGCATGCCTTCAGTTGTGAGGTTTTGTCACTTCCGACTGTACTCACTAGTACGTGCTCAAAAAAACTGAGGGCACGGCGGTCACAAGCTGCCGGAACCTTTTTTTTTCCAAACAAATACAAGAAAACCAAGAGTAAAAGGAATTACAGCCGCTTGACAATAGCAAGGTGAAGAACTGAAAACCTAACCAAAAGAAGAGAAATTAAGAAACTTTACAAGCTGCAGGCTATGCATTTGCAGTTAAATAGTGAACATAAAATTCAGAGCCCCTGAAAAACCCGCCACACCGCAAGGAGGGTCACAGTGGAAGGATAGGAGGGCACGTCCATGGTGAACACCCTCAAGAGATAACCAAAAATTCAGCAACATCCTTACTGGCAACGGTAAGAGATAATAGACGGGACCTAAACGTTCTAATTAGGGGCAACTCAACGTTGGAGCATAACCAAAACTTAATTAGCCTTGGCACCGAATTGACAGAGACCACCACAGAAGGCCAACAAACATAAATCCAAACAACAGTTGGAGAGACCAGCTGTGATCTGGGAGAAACGGGAGCACATACCGATGACGAGAAGTAGTGCAAGGCGAATTGCAGAAAAGCGCGCCCGGAGATGCTGCCAGGCTCGGAGGCAATTCTGACCTGTGCATTGCCGGAGTGGAAGCAGCAATGAAGCCGAAGCTGAAGTCGATGTTTCCGTCGTCCACGATCGTCGAGGTAGCCGAAGTAGACGTAGGAGCCCTGACCATCGTCTTCACCGGAAATCATCACCCGATCAACATCGAGCGCCATCGTTGTCCCACGCGAGACGTCGACCAGCGAAGCGGTCGAAGGCGCCACATGAAGCATGGACACGAGCGGCCGCAACATCTTTGTAGCCTTCATTGTCCCCAGCTGCGCACCCCAGCGAGCACGGAACCCAGTACGGGGAGGAGGCCGCAGCAACGACACAGCCTGTGGACTCCACGTCCGCACAGAGCAGCGAGCACGGGACACAAGAGGAAGACGAGCCCGACGAGTTTAGATCATGAGGCGTCGAGAACACGGGAACAAGCATAACGAGCCCTCCTGAGCGTAAGGGACGACAGTCCCGGGCGAGCATGGGGTTAGACACAGAGGAGCAGGCGTCACGGAGAATAGGGAACCGCCAAAGCCACGGCGCAGAGGCACGATGAGGCAAAGAGAATGCGTCTCGACTTCGCATAGAGCAGAATGAGGAGCGACGGCGGCATTTAGCAGCTGAGCAGAGACATGGCAATCTGTCGAACAGGTGGCGTGCACGATCACCGGAGGAGGAGGAAGGCGGGTCTGGGAAGCACTAAAGAGGCAGAACGAGGTGGTGGGAACGGCAGCCTCCCGCGGCGGAATGACACTAGGGCTATGGGGGTCGACGGGCCACTGCGGCCTGAGCTAGGCGCGGCAAGGCTGCAGCACCGGCGAATACCGTTGCGCTCAAGCGGTCAAGCCGCGGGCGCGGGCAACTCATCCTCAAGAAGCAGTTTGAAGATCCACCGCCCTTCGTACTCAAATTATGTCTTGTATTCTCGCCTTCTCGGTCTATCAAGCTAGGTTGAACATGTCCAAATGATTCAGCGTCACAGACTCAAAGAGCCCGAAATCGCCGGTTCTTAGGCAGCTTCAACGCGCCGACCCAAACGGATCTAAACGGACATATTTTTTGGGCCTTTTTATCCGTTGGGTCGGCCAACGGACAAGAAATGATCGTCCTTGTCCGCGCGTTTACGTTACGACCCAACACACGTCATCCATTTGGATTTTTTTAGTTCATATATTAATAGTGGGGCAAAAGGCCATTCCGGTTACATATGGGGGGCACAAACAGCCTTTTTACAATATATAAAAAAAAAAGGGGGAGGGCTAAGGCCGTCGCTATCCACACGGCCGAGTTAAAAAGGACTGCCCAGGGAAGACGATGGGGCGGTGGGTCGCTGACAGGTGGGGCATGCTTTGACCAGAGGAGGACACGCGCGGACGCGCGTCGGTCAGTTTCATGTCCGTCCAGTGTCCGCGTCAACCCATAGCTGACCCAAATTTGCTTCAAAATTGGGTCAGCACGGACACGAAACGGACCAAAACTTGGCCAAAGTTGGAAATGCGTCCGCGCATTGGACCCTGATTTTGGTCGCACTGACCAAACGTATCAAAACAGACGAAATGGGTCGGCGTGTTGAATTTGCCCTTATTGTTGTACCCATCTCCTCGTTCCTCTAAGCTCCAACCATACGGTGAGTCCACCGAGCTGCAGTCATTACCATCGGAGGAAATTGCACATAACACAAAGGTTTGGTGCCACTGTTACGCAAAGCACAGAATAAAAACGCTATTTGAAATCAAGTCCAAGTTTTTATCTAATAAGTTGCAACAAGTCCAAGTAACTGATTTAGAGGTTTAATACGTATTTGACATGTAGGCCTGGATTTTTGTATACTGTGTCAATTTTATACCTATACCAAAAATCGTCGCTGTCTGTCTCTCGCTGTCGAAGTGTTTTTCCTGGATCTTCTATCGTCGCCTGTTTGGCCTATTGTTCGCTCGAGTGTACGTAGTAGACAAACCGTGACGCCGCGACGTGGACTCGGAACAAATAGAGTGCGAGACGAGGAGGCTATCCTGGTGTTTGAGTTTGGCAGTGAGCTCACGGACAAGTGACGAAATGTTTTTTCTTCTTGCTCCGACGAGAGTATGGAAGAAGGGAAAGAAAGGGAGGCACGCGATCTTGACATACGTACATTTTCTTCATCGCAGCACTGATTGATGGATTGGCATTCTCTTGAGTCTTGTCGTGGAGTGATGGTAACTACTAACGGGTGAAGGAGAAATGCAAGGTTTGCTTCTTTCCTGCTATTCCTTTCCACCCTACTACTATCAGCATTAACGTAGGTGATGTTAACATCACCTACTTAATACTCTGAGGGGTACATAGTAGTACGTAATAGTAACATCACCTACTTAATACTCTGAGGGGTACATAGTAGTACTACTTGTTAAAAGTCCGCGTACATGTCTATCAAGCATCTAACCCCCATGTTTCTCTCTCGATCGTCACAGCTTACCATTTCAAAACTCTTATACTGGTACGGTTTCCATGATTTAAGTATCATCATTACTCGAGTCTCCAGGCCGCGCGCGGCCCCCACGGCTGCTAAGCCCGCTTAATCACGTGCTCGGTCCAGCCGAGACGATGCAATAAGTCGGGACCCCTGACATTGGACTCTAACCTGGCCGGCCCAGGAATTCATCCAATCGTCGGTCGACACCACGGCCAGAGTAGTTTTTACGAGGGCCCGGCGAGGCGATGACTGGCAGCTACTCGATTACTCAATTATCGGTACGGCCACGGCGGCGCATACGTCAGGCTGGGAAGCGACATGGTTTTCTCCCGTGGAAAGAGGCGTCCGGCGGGCCGGTAAGCTCTCGCTTAATTGGAGGCAACCGCTTTTTTTTATTGCATGTTAAAACGATTCTCATTGATAAATAAAAGCCGAGATATAAAGTATGTATATATCGATAGGATAAACTTATGTGACAAAACAACGACTATCCATCTTCTTCGGCACCACCGTAGCAGTCACCAAAGAAAAAAATAGACAGATCACCTCTTCACCCGAACTCGACGCGGCTCCATCGCTGATCATCAGCTTTTCGGACCTCCAAATTAGTTTGCCATAGGACAAACTATTGCCGTTGAAAGAATCAGACCAGGGCAACATGACCCCGGACACGCCATCGAACTTCAGTACGGTCACCCCCGCACGACGACGTCGTAGTAGAGAACCAGAACCGTCAGCCTCCAACCACGAACCCAGCACAAGGTGCACCATCTTCCAGTTGTCACCAGTGCAGACCACTGTCTGCGCGTACTCCTGGACAAATCCTGTCTGCTCCACCATGGCGCCGGAGATAACGCCGCAGCAACGGGGACAGAACTGGAGGAAAAACCCATCTGATGGAGTCGCTGTCGCCGCCTCGCCGACACCATCCATGAACCCTACAGCCGTCGATCTGAAAGATCGGCAAGCACACAGTGCCACCAACTCCGAGGCGCCGCCATGAAGGACAACGCCGGTGTGGGAGTAGAGTTGAGGCAGATTTATCTGCCCGGGCGTCGCTCCCACCACCCCAACGACGCACCATGCGAGAACCTTCCTAACCCTAACTACCATGCAAAAACGGGGGTCCCCCACCCTCCTGCCACCGGAGAGGCAAGCAGAAGGAGAGGGGCCCAGCTCTTCCGTCGGTGGAGTTTGGTGGAACAAGGGCGTCACCTCCTAATCGCCTTGAGCGGCGGCTCCGGCGGCTAGGTTAGGGACGAGTCGTATTTGCAATGGACACACGGAGGCAACCGCTTGACGATTAGCTCCTATGCTACGTCATACGTATACGGTATACCCTTTTTCTCTTCGTCATACGTATACGTCTACGTCATACATATACGGTATACCCTTTTTCTCTTCGTCATACGTATACGTCATACGTATGCAGTAGCGAATTAGCTACTGCATGCGTCTCGCACACATTCTATCGTCGCGCCGCCCGGGCTTTGTTTGACGGTCGGGGAGTGCACCGGAGGAATCTTGTCGAGGAGGCACTTACGGCACGAGCTACGCGACACGTACGTGAGGAGAGACATACGTTCATGGGCGGTGTATTTGTACGTAGACAGTTTTGTACCATATATGGATACGTGGAGTACTGGAAGTCTGTAACCCAACCACCAATATTGTCATGCGCCACAGAATATATTCAGTGACGAACAGGAAGTGGTGCGCCACAGAATTCTGCCACTTTCTGTGGCACATCCTTTGCCAATGCGCCACTGAATGATAGCTTTCTGTGGCGCATGCAGTTTCATGTGCCACAGAAATATGGTGGGGCCGCCACCAATGATTGGCTTTCAACTTTCTGCGACTTTCTGTGGCGCATCTGACCACATGCGCCACAAAAATGTGTGCGCACCAAAATGTGACTTTTCTGTGGCGCATATGGCCGCATGCGCCACAAAAATTAGTTTTCTGTGGCACTTATGGGCAGATGCGCCACAGAAATTTTTGAAATCAGATCCACCCCCTGGATCGCCTTTTCAATTTTGCAAAAAAGAAAAGAAAATGATAAAATCTTCAATAAATAAAATCCTTTGAGATATAGTTAGGTTTTAGTGTCTAGTTGGTATAGAAATTTTGAAATATGAATTTTGACATTTTTTGCAAAAAAACAGAAAAAAAATTTAGAACGGCCATAACTTTTGTATACGACGTCGAAAAATTGCGTTTAATATATAAAAAAAATAGAGAAAAAGTGGAGCTCGATTTCACGAGGGAATACCGGGTGAACTTTTCTCAGATCCTCAAAATTCCAAAAGAGTAAAAAGTTATGCCCAAAATAATATTTTTTCCTGCAAAAAAAAAACTGGGGAAGAAATTCTGTGGCGCATATGTTGGGCGGGATTCGAATTTTGAATCCCGCCGGCGCCCCCCCTTCTCCCTCTCTTTTCTCTTTCTCTCGTTCTCTCCTCTCATTTACTCCTCCTCCTCCTCTCCTCCACTTCTCCTCTCCCCTTCTCCTCCCTCCTCCTTCTCAACTCAACCCCGGTGACCTCCTCCTCCTCCACCACCTCCGGTGACCTCCTCCTCCTCCACCACCTCCGGTGACCCCCTCCTCCTCCTCCTCCTCCTCCTCCTCCTCCTCCACCACCTCCGGTGACCTCCTCCTCCACCACCTCTGGTGACATCCTCCACCACCACCTCCGGCGACAACCTCCTCCACCATCTCCGGCAACCCCCATCCTCCACCCACCCACCTCCGGCGACCCCCTCCTCCACCCACCTCCGACCAAGCCACCTACGGCCATGGCCACGGGCACCACGGCCTCCGACGAGCTTCGACAAAATTCCGGCGGCGCTAGATCCAGATCTAGATCTGGCCTTTTTTTAAATTCGAAAAAACAATTCTGTGGCGCATGTCTGCGGGATGCGCCACTGGAATATTTCTGTGGCGCATGGTGGTGGGTGCGCCACAGAATCTTGGTCTTTCTGTGGCGCATATGGGCGTGCGCCACAGAATTGCAATTTAGTGGCGACGTATCTGTGGCGCACCCACCATGCGCCACAGAAGACTAAAAGTGGTGCGCCACTAATGACCTTTTCCCTACTAGTTGAAAGGATCGGTATGGCCACCTAGAGGGGGGGGGGGGGTGAATACGTGCTACTAAATTTTTAGCTCTTTTTCGAATTTAGGCTTGACACAAAGGTAAATTATCTAGATATGCAACTATGGTGAATTTACCTATATGACAAGTTAACACTAGACTAAGCACGATACAAGTAAGAACTAGCGAGTAAGGAGTAACCAAATGGGAAGCACGCGGAGACAAGGATGTATTCCCGAGTTCCTCCTTTTTAGGGGAGTACGTCTCGTTGGAGGGGTGTGAGTTTCAAACTCAAACGCCACAAATGGCCTCACCCTATTCTCCGATGAACCATGCCCAAAAGCTCGGTTCACCTTTCACTATCGGAATCCTTCAAGGCGGAATCCGGATCCCTTACAACAAACTTTAGTCTCAACCCACAAAAGGATTGGGGGCTCCCAAGCACCACAACACCTGCTACACAAAAGTAACAAGCAAGTGAGTACAACAAGATGCCTAGGTTTTCCTAGTGGAAACCCTAAGCTCAAATCCCTCAAGTGAATGAGGGGAAAATGAAGAACGGTTTGGTGTAGATGTAGATCCGGCCCTCCTCCTTCAATCCTCCAAGTATGAGCAAGTTTGGTCGGAGGGATTGGGAGATCTATGATTTTCGTGGCTCAGCTGTAGGTGTTCTTCAAGGTCTGGTCGAGCAGCTTGAGGTTGAAGATGAACTAGCCGTTTGAAACTTTGGGGCCGGATATTCCGGCCTAAGTTGACAACGGATATTCCGGCCTAGCCGGAAATTTTGGCCTGCAGAGAAAGTCCGGCCTCAAATATCCGGTCGAGTCCAGAGGCTCGCGCATTTGGAGCGCAAAAATTCCTTAGCCAAAATCACCTGGGCAAGCACGAGGGGCCGGATATTCCGGTCCGGAACCGACCCGGAATATCCGGTGTACATGGAAAACTTGTGCTTGCACATTTCTTTTCTTCCTTTTGGTAGGATGCATAATTATATAAATATATTTTAAACCCGCATCACTTAGCATCATATTAAAACGATCATTAGTGTTGTTATCTAACACACAAAACATAGAGGGATAAATAAATGTTCTTTCAACAGTACATCAAGATTCTTTTGCCAAGGTGATAGTGAGAAAAGAAAATATCAAGTGGCTAAGTGGAGTGTGGTTTGCCGTCTCAAAGACCAAGGAGGGCTCAGAATTCATGACCTAGAGGTCAAGAATAGAGCTCTCCTGGTAAATAGATCTTCAAGCTTCTGGCTGAAAAAGGGGTGCGGCAGACCCTACTTAGGAGAAAGTACGTGGGTTCGCAAGCGTTATCTCAGGTTTTTTGGAAACCTGGTGATTCATACTTCTGGGCCGGCCTTATGGCCACGAAGAAGTTCTTCTTCCCACATGAATCGTTCTCAATTAAAGATGGTTCGAAAATTAGATTCTAGGAGGATAAATGGCTGGGACAGACCACACTCCGAGAATAATATCCGGCTTTGTACAACATTGTGAGTCACAAAGGCAACACACTCGCTAAGGTGTTGGGAACTTCCCCGACGAATGTTTCGTTCAGAAGAAGTTTATTTGGACCTAGACAGGCATCTTGGAATGCACTGCAGAGACTGGAATCTGTCCAGCTGATGCAGGGGTCGGATAAGTTTCAATGGAGTCTTAACAAGAATGGTAAATTCTCAGTTGATTCTATGTACAAAGTGTTAATTCAACCTGACTTACCAGTTGATAGTAACAAGAAAATTTGGAAGATGAAGATCCCACTAAAGACTAAAGTGTTTGCGTGGTACCTTCGTCGCAGGGTAATCCTTACTAAAGACAACCTTGCAAAACGCAATTGGCATGGAAGTAAAAAAAATGCGTCTTTTGTCATCATGATGAGACAATAAAGCATTTATTCTTTCAGTGTAAATTTGCGCGTTCTATATGGTCAGCCATCCACATAGGCTCTACCTTATACCCACCAAGTAGCGTTGCGAATATTTTCGGCAATTGGCTAAACGATGTGGATCCTAGGTTCAATCTTCTTATTAGGGTGGGAGCGATTGCAATTATTTGGTCGCTCTGGCTATGTAGAAATGACAAGGTTTCTAACGATAAAAATGCTACTCTTATGCAGGTTATCTACCGGTGCACAACTACGCTCCGATCATGGTCAGCACTGCAGCGCGTGGAGCATCGTGACCTGTTTTTGGAGGTGGCTTCGCGGTTGGAGGCGGTGGCGGTGGGGTTATTTTCCCAGCATGGATGGCAACATAATCTCCGGATCTGCCATCCGACACCTTAGGCGTCTTTACAATTTCTCATTATGATATGTAATTCGCCTTTTTAATTTTCTGTACCGTCACTTGAGAACTTGTTGGGGCTGTGTGCATCCTAGTTATGCCGAGGCCAGGTGTAATACTTAATACTTTTAAGTAATAAAATCACTTTATCAAAAAAAAATACAGTACATCATACTCTCTCCGTTCCTAATTAATCCAGTTGACGTTTTTCTAGCGGTCTACCTACACAATAAAACACGTCTAGATATATCCGTATTTAGATAAATTTGTGTCAACTAATTTGGAATAGAGGGAGTACATGAACATGCCCCATACGAAAATCATACTCTCACTTAATTAAACTACTATACCATGGAGTAACGTACTTACTACCTTGAATTTTTTATCCTACGTATTTCCTCCGTTTCTTTTTTTTCCTAAATGGAGGCAAAAGATTTGCCTCATCTCATTTAATAAGGAGTTTAAGGAGTGTTATATGATCAAAAGAGAAGCAAAAAAAGTGCTCGCTCGAATACAAAAGCCTACTCTCTCGGCATAATAGAAACCCAAGTGTTTAGCGCATGCTACACTCCATAGGGCCGCCTCGGACTTAATCCTCTCAACGACGACCGCTGGCATGAATAGAGACGTGACGAAAAACCCTTGCGTTACGTTCGGTCCAAATCTCCCAAAGCATGATAAGGGACACCAAGGATTTTCTTCGGGTGCCATTAGGGAAGATGACGGAACCCCGCCATTCTTGCATTGTGGTGAAAGAGGACCATTGCGACATGTTAACCGACGTGAGGCCAAGACACCCAACAATCATATTCCAAACACGGAGGGTGTAGTGGCATTTGAAGAAAAGGTCTACCGCGGATTTGTCTTCTCTCTTGCAAAGTTGGCAAAGCCCATGGCCAGCCAAGCTGTTGGAGACGATCGTCCGTCCAAACTCGGTCTTGGAGGATGAGACACGTGAAAATCTTGAACTTGGGGGGTGCCCAGTTTTTTCATACCGCCTCCGGCATGGTGGATCGAGTCATTCCTTTGAATTGGGATTGGTATGCGGAGGCCACCATATATGATCCGGAAGTAGTAAATTTCCAAGAGATGTCATCGGGCGTGCCGTCCACAAGGTGGGCCTCGCTAATTTCCGTCCAAAGATCGACGAACTCAATGATGTGTTGAGATGTAAAGCCTTCGGTAATGTTGATGTTGGTGATCCAAAAATCATTGTTGATCCCCTTGACGGTGAAGTTTTTCCTCGCGGAGATGAAAAAAATGGAGGGGGGCAATGCTTTCGGTTTGAGCCCAAGAGCCATAGCGAATGCCAAAAGCTCGCAATGTGACCATCTTCGGTGGTGATAATGGTGGCCGCACAGAAAAAAAACATGTCCGCTTCATTGCAAGGATTCTCATTGCCAATCCGTGGCTCAAATGGATGTATCTAGAACGGAGGGAGTAGTACATACCTAGATGTTGACATGCGCAGGTCAATCATCCACATTACTCACTCCGTTCCAAATTACTTGACTTTCATATATCCAAATATGGATGTATGTACACACTAAAAAATATCTACATACATCCGTATGTAGACAAATGAAAGTAATCTATTTTGGAACGGAGGAGTACCACATAGTGCACGTATGATTGACCACGACACGCCATGCAGCACGACCCGATCGATCAAATCCAAAGGACACGATTCGCCCGCACAGAGGAATCACTGCGAGGTCTCTAGGCCCTACTTGTTGCATGTACCCTGGCTAGTTGGCACGTTGGAGATGGCAGAGCGGCCAGACGCGGGAGCGAATAATCCTATTGAGAGATCGAGCGTAGTAGGTAGTGGCTGGACAAGCAAGAGGCGAGCACGCACGTAGGTCGTAGGGAGCTGGAGCTAGCGTTGCTGACTGGAGCGTCTCCGTCTGGCCTTTGCCACTATATATGCCAGCTGCCCCCGCGAGCACTCTCCTGTCCAGCAGCTAGCTCCCAGTCTACAGGGCGACTGAGAAGAAAGGAGATAGTCATACAGAGGTTCGCCAGATGGAGACGGAGAGCCGGCGGCTGTTCGCGACGGAGACTCTCGGGGGCAGGGCGGTGTACAGGCTCCAGGCCGTCACGGTGGCCGCCGGGATACTCCTGGTGCTCTACTACAGGGCCACGCACGTGCCGGCCGCCGGCGAGGGCAGGGCGGCGTGGCTGGGGATGCTGGCGGCGGAGCTCTGGTACTCGGCCTACTGGGTCATCACGCAGTCCGTGCGCTGGAGCCCCGTCCGCCGCCACCCCTTCCGGGACAGGCTCGCCGCCAGGTACGTCGCCTGTCCGTCTTCCGATGGCCGGCCGCTCGCTACGGCGGCCGGCTGCTCCTGCATGAGTGAGAGGTCGATCATGCAGGCGCGCCATACATGTCTCCTTACGCTTGTTTCATCCGTAGCTGTTTCAGAGTTTCAGTCGCTTTGGCCTTGCATCGTACTACTGTAGTACAGTACTGAGTTGATTTCTGTGTCGGACGCACGCGCTGCGCGTGCTGTTTATTTTTTGTGCAACGGCGTGCCAACCCATCACCATGTCCCCACAACACTTGTCCATGATCAACTGAGTGCCGTGTACCTTGCTTCTTTCTCGTAGTAAATAAAAGAACGATCGAGCAATTCCTTTGTTTCTATAAGAAGATCAGCAGGGCTCAACTGCTCATGTTGGCTTCCAGCCGCGAAGCAAGAAACAGATCTTAGCATCATGGCAGCAGTCAGTTACTAGTAGTAATGAAGTCCAGCGAACTATTCAATATCAGTAGTAGCAGCAGCAATGAAAGTACAACCTCCGATCTATATTAATGGGCTCAACTTTATTTAGATACGGATGTATCTAGTTAAGTGTTTAGACTAGATGCATCCGTATCTAGTTAAGTGTTTAGACTAGATGCATCCGTATCTAGGCAATGTTGAAACCATTAATATGGATCGGAGGGAGTAAATTAAACACGTACAGCTCTGCTAGCCGTACAACGACGATTTGCTGGCCTCATGCAGCACGCCGTTCAGGCAGCTAAGGTAGTCAACGACGCACAACTTAACGATGTGTAGAGCTGTAATAGTAGTATATAATTAACAACGCCAGACCACGAGAAAATGACATGTCATCCATTACCATGCACAACAAGCTAGTTGATGCGTCGGATCAGGGGCAGTTGGTTAGGAATTCATTTGTAGAACACTTAACATCACAAGATGACATTCACACTCTGCTATATGGTCCCAACACGAACCCCAAAATTTCGACACGGAGATCTCCTATAGTTATTTCCAATGTTTCATATTAATCTACGCATTCGTCGGTGACAAAGATTGCCTTAAATACAAAATCAGTCATCTGAAAAGGAAAAAGTCCATTTTAAACCCTGAACTCGTAGAGGTCGGGCGATTTGAACCCTGAACTTCAAATCCCGGTCATTTGAACCCTAAACTCTGCAATCCCGGTCTAAATCGAACCCTGGAGGTGTTTGGCACACCGGGAAACACAAAATCCCGGCCGGGAATAATCATTGTCTCACTGACGAGACGGCCCCACATGTCATATTTATCTCTATCCCCAATCCATCACCAGATTATGGCGTCGTCGCCGGAGGGGGCGAAGGTGCTGGACGCGTACAAGCAGGCGACGGCCACGGGCGCGGCCACGGCGCGGTCGCCGGCCACGGGCGCGGCCACGGCGCAGGCGCAGGTCACGGCGCAGGTGACGGCCAGCGTCAGGCCGGCTGCCTTTTCGTCCTGCCCCTGTCGTGCTGCTCCGGAGTGGATCGGTGCGGCCAGAAATATCAAGCACGCATGGACATCAGGCTGGCCACTGGCGACGCGCGTGAACGGCTCGAGGCGAGCGGAGCTTAGATTGGAGAGGAGGAGAGGAGGGGACCGGAGGCGGCGTGCTGGGCGGAGCAGCGTCGGGTCGCGCTCGCCGGCGTGCTGGGCGGAGCAGCGTCTCCGTGGAAGCATCTGGACTGGGCGCGCCGCACGCGAGCGGGAGCGGGACGCCGTCGCGCCGTCCTGGACGCGGCAGGCCGCCACCGAACTTAACACGCAGCTGGCCGGGCTCGAAGCCGAGCGCGGTGCACGGATGCGGGACGCAGTCGCGGAAGCAGCCGGCTGCCGTCGAGCTTGACGCGCTGCTTGCGAGGCTCGAGGCCGCGCGAGCCGCACGGACGCGGGACGCTGTCGCGGAGGCAGCCGGCCGTCGCCGAGGCCGCCGCCGAGCTCGACCACGGCGCGGCCACGGCGCAGGCGACGGCCACGGGCGCGGCCACGGGCGCGGCCACGGCGCAGGGCACGGCGCAGGCGCAGGGCACGGCGCAGGTGACGGCCAGCGTCAGCCTCGACCACGGCGCGGCCACGGCGCAGGCGACGGCCACGGCGTGGTTGCCGGAGATAAAGTCAACGCCGAGTTTTTTTTAATTTAGATGTATATGACATGTGGGCCATCTTAGTTAGTGACAGTAGAAAATTATTCAGTTTAAGTTTATTTTTTCTCTGTGGGGGAAAACACCTCCAGGGTTCGATTTAGACCGGGATTGCAGAGTTTAGGGTTCAAACGACCGGGATTTGAAGTTCAGGGTTCAAATCGCCCGACCTCTACAAGTTCAGGGTTTAAAATGGACTTTTTCCATCTGAAAATGATGGACTTGATGGTGAACACCTATTAGTAGCAGGGACGGAGACAGGACAATTTATCAGTGGGGTCGTCATACATCACGACGTACTAGTCTCACAATAAATAATAGCTAACTTGAAAGAATTTTGACATCCATGAAGAGCAACGCAAGAAAGCTTTGGTGTGGGCTCCGTCCTGCTGCATAGTTATCTTCCTAACTACTCACTCCGTTCCAAATTAGTTGACTTGGTTTTGTTTAAATATGGATGTATCTATACTTATTTAGTGTCTAGATACATTCGTATTTAGACAAATCCAAGTCAAGTAATTTGGAACGGAGGGAGTAATATTATAGAGAATGCATTTAACAAGTCGGGAGTATGACTACATGGCACATACTACCCGGCAGGTCAACATCAACGACAAACACGCTGCAGAGTTTATATTTGAGTAGGCCGATTGATTTTGTCAATGCTTTGGGACTCAGATAGGTACACAATCCAATCGTCAAAATAGTGAAACACATATGACGACACGTAAGACTAGAAATGTACTACCAATATACAATGTCCAACAAGGAGAATTGTCCCAGATCTAATTGCTATACTTATAATTATTTTCCACTTTATTCCTAATGTTCTGTACTTCAGCAAGATGATAGGCTATGAGTTTCAAACCCATACATGTGCACCGATAATCTACATCAGGCAAAATATCTATAAAAAAATAGCCTTTGAGGTAGTGCACCAGAAACAAACACAGCTATCGTTTTAAAAGAACTTTGATGCTAATGAACTTTGAAATGTAACAAGGGGAAAAGTTGTGATTGTGTGACGCAGGGCAAACAGAACTATCTTTCTTTTAGCAAATTAAAAAAAATTATGATGCTATTGTACATGAGATTCCTTGAACTTTAAATGCAGTACAAGGGTTTCTATTCTGCCAGAGAGTAATCAAAAGCAAATGGTAAGATTGTTTAGAACAAGGACTGCGGGCATAAGTTCCAAATGACCAGAGATCACTAACTTAGAAGGTAACAAACGATAAAAGCGCACCTAGTTCAGTTACACTATCACGGGGTGGTTCCTTGTAATAAGTAATTTTTACCACATCAACTATTCCTGATTCCGTAACCAATCATTGACTGATAAACCATGCACTTTACACCTTATAACTACCACCAGCGGATCAAAAATTAAGGACCTATTTTCACACTTCAAGGGTGTTAATTGCACGACTCTACTATTATTGGGCATATAACACTCAAACATATATTTGGCACACCGAGCATTAACACGGTTACTATGTCATTTTGAAGGTACGGAGAAAGACTACCTTGTGTGGATATCTTTGTATGCACTGCAGACCCACAGTCAGAGCCACCAAGCCTTGTCATCTCGACCGTCCTATCACTCATGGCATACGATTACCCAGCTGAAAAATTAAGTGTGTACCTTTCCGACGACGGAGGCTCAGTTCTCACTTTCTATGCTATGTGGGAGGCCTTTTCATTTGCAAAGCATTGGCTACCATTCTGCAAGAGATATAACATTGAGCCAAGGTCACCAGCTGTTTACTTCTCAGAGTCAGACGGGCTTCAAGATTTGTGCTCCCCAAAAGAATGGTCACTTATCAAGGTAAGCAGACACTACAATCATATTTTTAACAACTATAATCAAATGACTATTGAAAAGGGAATGAATTGGCACGTATGGCTAGTTTAGATATTAATAATTCAATATTTAGGATATGCAGCCTATCCAAAGTGCTCAACATTTTGCATTGCAACTAATAATGGTGTTCCATTTTTTTTTTTGGCAGGACATGTATGACGAAATGACTGAGCGAATCGATACAGCTGTTACGTCAGGCAAAATTCCTGAAGAAATCAAAGCAAATCATAAAGGATTTGATGAATGGAATTTAGAGATCAACTCAAAGGATCACCAGCCAATTGTTCAGGTAGCTTTCCTGCCATCCAAACTGGAGCAAATGCTTGCATGATTCTGGAGTAAATAACTTGCATGGTACTTGGGAGTTTAAGTTCTAAACTTATTTCTTTTGCTAGATTCTGATAGGTGGCAAGGATCAAAATGCAATTGATAATGAAGGGAATGTGCTACCAAAACTTGTGTACATGGCGCGAGAGAAGAGGCCTCAGCACCACCATAACTTCAAAGCTGGGGCAATGAATGCTCTGGTGCACTCACTAACCTAGCCCCGGCATACTAAGTGACAGTTTATTATCAACTTCATAGTTTTCATTAGTAAATATACACCTTTTCTTATACTGATTCTTGCTGACATACTAGTTACACCATATTCTAATTCATCATTTTTTAAGTTCCGAATAAACAGTTTAATGAACAAGAGTAACCTTTTCTTATACTGAGTTTTGGACTTCTCTAAAGTGTGTTAATTTTTCATTGAAATACAGATAAGGGTATCATCAGTGATAAGCAACAGCCCTATCATCATGAATGTGGACTGCGACATGTATTCGAACAACAAAGATACGATCAGAGATTCATTGTGCTTCTTCCTTGACGAAGAAATGGGTCACAAGATCGGATTTGTGCAGTACCCTCAGAACTATAACAATATGACCAAGAACAATATATATGGGAATTCCTCCACGTCATCAATAAGGTCTGCAGTGTCAAGTTGTACCTTCAGTACTGTTCTCTTTTTTTTTAGAATAATCAGTACCTTTCTCATGTTCCCTATATTATGAGCAATCATTATGCATGTTCAGATGTTTTGGAACTGACATAGCTACTAAATCTAAAGGTGGAGCTATGTGGTTTGGACGGCGTGGGTGGCCCTCTGTATATTGGCACTGGGTGTTTCCACAGAAGGGAGATCCTTTGCGGCAGGAAATTCACCAAAGACTACAAGGAAGACTGGGACGGAGGAATCAAGGACAAAATACAAGAAAACATATATGAACTTGAAGAGAAAGCAAAGTCGTTAGCAACCTGCACATATGAGCATGACACGCAGTGGGGAGATGAGATTGGGCTAAAATATGGTTGCCCAGTGGAGGATGTAATCACCGGATTGGCAATACATTGCAGAGGATGGGGGTCAATCTGTAACAGTCCCACAAGACCAGCGTTTCTGGGCATAGGCCCATCAACACTTGCTCAGACACTGTTGCAACACAAGAGATGGAGCGAGGGTAATTTCACAATTTTTGTTTCAAAATACTGCTCCTTCTTGTTTGGACATGGAAAAATCAATTTACGGCTTCAAATGGGCTACTGTATCTATGGACTATGGGCACCCAATTCACTCGCTACACTATATTATGTTACCATCCCTTCATTAGCCCTACTCAAAGGCGCCCCCTTTTCCCAGAGGTAATGATTCATAATACTATGGAAAACCCTCACCTCAGTTAAATATGTTTCGTATTAAAACTAATGCAAATATGGATGTGTCGTTCAGGTTACAAGTGCATGGATCGCACCCTTCATATATGTCTTCTGTGTGAAGAACATGTACAGCCTATATGAGGCATTATCATGTGGAGACACGTTGAAAGGATGGTGGAATGGACAAAGGATGTGGTTAGTCAAAAGAATAACCTCGTACCTCTTTGGAGTCATTGACACCCTCCGGAAGTTACTAGGACTGTCACAGATGACATTTGCGGTTTCATCAAAGGTAAGCGATGAAGATGTATCCAAGAGGTATGAGCAGGAAATTATGGAATTCGGGTCATCAACTCCAGAATATGTGATCATTGCAACAATCGCCTTACTCAACCTCGTTTGCTTGGTGGGAGGGCTTCGTCACATCATGACACGTGACTGGAATGTACTTTTCCCCCAGATCATTCTCTGTTTAATGCTAGCGATCACCAATATCCCATTCTATGAAGCAATGTTCCTGAGGAAGGACAAGGGCCGAATACCATTCTCAGTAACATCAGGTTCTATTGGCTTTGTGGTGTTGGCCTTTCTGGTAGAGATTCTGGTACCAATAGTTTAGGGTCCTGCAAGAGGCATTGATGTCTAATAAAGTAGTAGGTATAGTTCATGGTTCCCTTGAGAAAGACTTAATCTGATAAATTTCATGTGTACTTGTATGTATAATCAACCTTGAGATGATCATGTGGCAATTCACAAAAGAGCGCATAGCACAGAAGAATGAAAGTTTATCTACAGCTAAGAATAGACATGCTCTGTTCTTTAGCAGGAGCAATTCCAGGTGCATCTAACTTGTAGTACATATTATTGTAGAACATATTTATGTGCTTTGCCTGCAGAGACGACCTCAGCACTATTGTCTATGATACAGCTTGAAGCAATAAAGAACGCAGAATGCAAATACCACACTCCTCTAAGAGACTGTAAGAGGAAAGGGAATTTCTTGAAGATGTATAAGATAACCTGTTAGATCTGCGACCCCGTCGGTGCAGGTCCACTCTTTCTTTAAATCTCTCCAGGAAAAAAAAACACACGAGTCTTTCCTTGCTCAGTAGGTGTCCCTCTCTCAAACAAGGACGGAACAAGGAAGAAGATTGTGGTTTAGCCCCTACGATTGACATATTGTTTTCTTCATATTATTTCTTTACTCTCCAATCTTCTTATTATTCTTCTTCGCTTGCTACAAATTACTCCGTCCGACACAATATGTAAGGTGTGCACGGAGTTCGAGATTTAGATTTGACCGTTCTTTTTTTTTCCAGTAGAACACAAAGCTTTGCATCTCGATGCACGGAAAGAAAGAAAGGTTATGTACAAGCCTGAAACCCGACCAACACCCTGGGTTACAACACGACATGCCTAAGAGCTAGGGACCCCTGACAACACTATGTCGACACGCGCCGCTCCCGCCTTCGCCCTAATCATGTTAAGAAGGGTAGCCATGACCGGTTGCGTTGTCAAAGACCACCGTGTTACATTGCTTCTAGATTCACCATGTGGTGAGCATGACAAATGAGGGTGTGCCCTTGTGTGCGCTAACAGGGGTGGATCAGCCGACATCCTGCCACCAATCTACCACGCCATCTACAACAACCGGCGTCCTAGCCGTGGATCGAATCCATGAAAGCACCCTCTACCAAATGGGCAGCGAGAAAGAGCAAGCGGTGACGAGGCCAGGCGTCGTCTCCTCCAATTGGTCGTAATCAATCAAGTCAATCTACTTGTAATCGTCTCCTCCAAGACATGAAAAAAAAACTATGACTGAGTGTCCCTCAACCATGTGTCATTTTGGCAAAGACAAGCTCTGAACGTCGCAAAAAAACGGCCGTGTGCATCTATTGTCAAAGCCAAACAGAAATTCACATTGGGACATGGGAGTATATGCTCCTGCCACCGGAAACAACATTTCTAATTGTCAGAAATTTTCGCACCTACATCTCGACATTCTATGCCAAGTTTTGTGAAAAAATCGATATTTTTTGTGGCCCGTGTAAAAAAAAGAAAAAAATGTCTCATAAAAAGCCTTTTTAGCACCATTTTTTTTGTCTTTCTATACACGACGCAAAAAATGTCGGTTTTCTGTGAAACAGCTTTTTGAGCACATAGATTGTCGAGATGTACACGTGAAATTTTTGTCCAAATCTTTCGACATTCCGAAATATGTTTAAAAAGCATTTAAAAACCGGGAGCATGCTCCCGGGTGCCAAAACACCACTCCCACACAAAGACAAAGCAATACGGGAAACTCCAGAGTGCACCCGGGTGCACATGCTCCTGCCCCAATTAAAAAATTCAAAAAAATAGTAAAACTTCTAAAAAAATTCTCAACTTTTTTGGTGATGAACATATACAAGTTTGGTGATGAACATATACAAGTTCTTGACAAACATGCTAGGTTCCGCTGTGAAACAACATTCATGCTACTCTGTGTAAAAAAAACAAATCACTGACAATGATTTTCTTCTAAGTATAGATTTTTCAGAGCACGATTTTCTTCTTTTTGCCCCAAGCACCACGAATGTGAGTTCACTGTGAAATTTGGCATGCTAGTAGAAGAATATCATATGTTCATCTCCAAAAAGTTTCAGAATTTTTTAAAAAGTTTTACTATTTTTAAAAATATTTTACTCGGGCAGGAGCAGGTGCACCCGGGTGCAATAAATCCGCGTCCAAAGCAATACGTGCTTTTAGGGTAAAGACAGAAATGTGCATTATTCTTTTGTCACCTTTGCTTGAGGTGGTGAGAGTACCTTTGATTTTGTCCACCTGCTCTCGTAGAGGAGTTTTTTTTTTCGAAGGGCATTCTTGTAGTGTAGCAGGGGCTGGGAGCATCCAAAAATGCGTGTGCTCTGTCCAGCGGCTCCAGCTTGAGACAGACGAGAGAGAGCGAGCGGGAGGGAGTGTGCGCAGGAGAGAGACGATGGAGAGCAGGCAGCTGTTCGCGACGGAGAGGGTTGGGGGCAGGGCGGTGTACAGGCTCCACGCCGTCACGGTGGCCGCCGGGATACTCCTGGTGCTCTACTACCGGGCGACGCGCGTGCCGGCCGCCGGCGAAGGGAGGGCGGCGTGGCTGGGGATGCTGGCGGCGGAGCTCTGGTACGCGGCCTACTGGGTCGTCACGCAGTCCGTGCGCTGGAGCCCACTCCGCCGCCGCCCCTTCAGGGACAGGCTCGCCGCAAGGTCAGTACGACTTCCGTCTGGGCCGGCTTGCTAATCGAACCCAAACAATAATATCGGTATATTATTGTTTTTCAAAAAAAAAATACGATATATTATTTCCAAATTTCAGATTGTACCGAGTATTTCGTACTATTTAATGGAGACAACAGATTGTTTAAAAGGGGTCCCAGACAAATAAAGAAGATTGTTTTAAGGGCAAATTTGGCATCTGCCACTGCACAATTAGTCATGTGAAAACGATGGAGCTGATGGTGATGCCTATTTAGCTTGTTGTATATTCAATGGGATATCTTAAAGTAGAGCAAATGCAATGAGCAAGTCGGGAGTGTGACTCAGATGGTACATGAGCCCATCGTCACAATAATGAACTACAAATTCAAGAAAAAAATGACCGCTGAGAATCTACATTTTAGGATACCTTTAAAGTGGCGCCAAAAAACACAACTATCTCCTGTTAACAATTTAAACAAAGTTTGATGCTTTTGAGCTTTGAGTCCAGCATTTCTATCATGTGGTGCAATAGTCAAAATAAATGGTCAGATTATTTAGATTAATGATTGTCACCGATGGAAGGCAATATTAAGGCCAAAGGGCATAACTTCCAAATGATCGGAGATCAGTAACCTAGAACGTAAATAAATAAGCCGAGACGAGAGGCATTTAATCTAAAAAAGAAGGTATATATATGCTAAAAGTAGGGACCAGATCATGGGGTGGGTTTGTAGCCATTTTAACACTCAACTGCCTGATTCTGGAATAAATCCTCAACTGATAAACCAGGCACTTCACAGTCCTACTTGCTGAAAACCGGATCAAAATGTAGGGGTTTGTTTTGATAATTGAAGGGTGCTTATCAAGTGTATGGTTCTATCGTTTTCGGACATATACGCCAGCATTCAAACATGTATTTACCCCTCACTGAGCATTAACACACTTGCTATGTTATTTGGAGAAGGTATGGCGAAAGGCTACCTTGTGTGGATATCTTTGTATGCACCGCAGACCCAGAATCAGAGCCGCCAAGCCTTGTCATCTCCACAGTCCTATCGGTATGGCATATAATTACCCAGCCGAAAAAGTAAGTGTGTATCTTTCTGATGACGGAGGATCAGTTCTCACTTTCTATGCTCTGTGGGAGGCCTCCTCATTTGCAAAGCATTGGCTACCATTCTGCAAGAGATATAACATTGAGCCAAGGTCACCAGCTGCTTACTTCTCAGAGTCAGATGGGCATCAAGATTTGTGCCCCCAAAAGAATGGTCATTTATCAGGGTAAGGAGATTTCCGAAACATTTATTTTTTCAAACATGTGTAGTGAAATGTCTATTTAACAGGGAACGACATGGCACACACAGATAACTAGATTAGATATTAATATTAGAGAGAGTATGCAGCCAACCCATACTTTTCAACTTTTGGCATGACAACTGATACGTTTCATTTTTTGGGCAGGGCATGTATGAAGAAATGACTGAGCGGATAGATACAGCTGCCATGTCAGGTAAAATTCCTGAAGAAATCAAAGCAAATCATAAAGGATTTCATGAATGGATTCAAGAAATTACCTCAAAAAATCACCAGCCAATTGTTCAGGTATCTTTTCTGCCCTCCAATCCTGAGTAAAGGTTTGCATGATTCTGGAGTAAATAACTTACATGGTGTTTGGGATTTTAAGTTCTGAAGTTCTTTCTTTTGCTAGCTTCTGATAGATGGAAAAAACGGAAACGCAGTTGATAATGAAGGAAATGTGCTACCAACACTTGTGTACATGTCCCGTGAGAAGCGGCCTCAGCACCACCATAACTTCAAAGCTGGGGCAATGAATGCTCTGGTACACTCCCTAACCTTTACCCTTCATACTAAGTATAGAACTTATTGTTAATTTCATAGTTTTAATTAGTAAATGCGTGTTTTCTTATACTGATCTTAGCAACATACTAGTTGCACCATATTCGAATTCATAATTTATTTCTAGTAAACAGTTATGTTGGACAAGAGTTACAAACTACACAAATTATGTAATGTGCTTTCTTGTTAAGAAAATTGTAGCATAGAGTTGACACCCTTACAATACATTTCGTGCACTGGATCATAAGTTAACAGAGTGTGGAGGATATGAAAATCTCCATTTTTCCAGCATGTTCTGAAACAAATGCAATGAATGTACGCTTAAACTATGTTGGTTTTTCATACAAACAATAACTTATTCACGGCTACTAGACATCAGTACCAACTACCATGCTGTATTTACGGTACTCTCAAAATTATCAACGTCACAACAATTAAATAAAAAGTGTTCTGTGAAAGGTTGAAATGCTTTGACCATATTTCTAAAATGTGTCAAATTTTCTATTGAAATGCAGATAAGAGTATCATCAGTGATAAGCAACAGCCCTATCATCATGAATGTGGACTGTGATATGTATTCCAACAATTGTGATGCTATCAGAGATGCACTGTGCTTCTTCCTTGATGAAGAAATGGGTCACAAGATCGGATTTGTTCAATACCCTCAGAACTATAAGAATTTGACCAAAAATAACATATACGGGAACTCCCACCAAGTCACCAATCAGGTCAGCATATCAAATTGCAGCTTCAGTTCTGTTCTCATGTTCTCCATGATATAACAACCATTATCCAGCTTGATCATTGTGCATGTTCTGACACTAACATAACTACTCAATCTAAAGGTGCTGATGGGTGGTATGGACAGTGTGGGTGGCCCTATGTATGTTGGCACTGGATGTTTCCACAGAAGAGAGATCCTTTGTGGAAGGAGGTTCACGAAGACTACAAGGAAGACTGGACGAGAGGTATCAAGGACAAAACACAAGAGAGCATGGATGAGATTGAAGAGAAAGCGAAGTCTTTAGCAGCCTGCATGTATGAACATGGAACGCAGTGGGGAGATGAGATTGGGTTAAAATATGGTTACCCAGCGGAGGATATAATCACCGGACTGGCAATACATTGCAGAGGATGGATGTCAGTCCACAACAATCCCCCAAGGCCAGCATTTCTGGGTGTAGCTCCAACAACACTTGCTCAGACACTACTGCAACACAAACGATGGAGCGATGGTGCCTTCTCGATTTTTCTTTCAAAGTACTGCCCCTTGTTGTTTGGGTATGGAAAAATCAAGTTACGGCATCAAATGGGCTACTCAATCTATGGATTATGGGCACCCAATCACTCCCTACACTATATTATGTTATCATCCCTTCACTAGCTCTCCTCAAAGGCATCTCCTTGTTCCCAGAGGTAATGATTCGTAGTAGGAAAAGTCTCATTGTGTTTCATATGCTTTCTATTAAAACTAATGTGATACTCCTGTGCCATTCAGATTACGAGTCCATGGATCACACCCTTCATGTATGTCTTTTGTGTAAAGAACATGTACAGCCTATATGAGGCATTATCATGTGGAGACACATTAAAAGGATGGTGGAATGAACAAAGAATGTGGATGGTTAGGAGAATAACCTCATATCTCTATGGCTTCGTTGACACTGTCCGGAAGTTACTAGGACTGTCGAAGATGGCATTTGCAATTGCATCAAAGGTAAGTGAAGAAGATGAATCTAAGAGGTACGAGAAGAAATCATGGAATTTGGGTCATCAAGTCCAGAATATGTGATCATTGCAACTGTCGCATTACTCAACATTATCTGTCTGGTCGGAGGGCTTAGTAAAATCCTGACATGTGGCTGGAATATGCTCTTGAATGTCTTTTCCCCCCAGCTTATTCTCTGTGGAATGCTAGTGATCACCAATATTCCATTCTATGAAGCAATGTTCGTGAGGAAGGACAAAGGCAGAATACCATTCTCAGTCACATTAGCTTCTGTTGGCTTTGCGACGTTCGCCCTCCTGATACCAATAGTTTAAGGTCCTACAAGAGGCATCGGTGTCTAATAAAGTAATATATTTATGGAATTATGTTTCTCTGAAATGCACTTCATCTGAAAAAATTCTAGGCATACTTCTATGTATGATCATCTACCTTGAGCTTATCACTTGGTACTGCACAAGAAGAGACATAATACATAACAACACACTATCAGGTAACTTCACTAGGGCCTAACTAAGAATAGATGATCTCGGTATCCGGCAGGCTCAACTCCAGGTACATATAGCTCGCAACACATATTACTGTGGCACTCAACTTCAAATGATAGTGTGCCTATAAGGACGGCCTCAGCATTATTGTCTATGATACAACTTACTGAATGCAGTCCAAGAAGCAATATGCACCACAGAGCACATAAGACTACCCTCCTCTAAGAGACTGTAAGAGGCAAGAGAATTTAAAACATGTGTCAGGTAAATATCTTGGAAGGAGCAATTCAGTTCATATGAACGTTAGGAAATATATTTGGCGTTTTGGTTCTGCTTATAACATGCTCACCTAGTTGTAGGAGTCCTAGTGCATTGACCGGACAAGACGAGCAGCAAATGCCCCATCCAGAGAGTGCTTAGTTGGACTTGAGGAATAGAAACCTTCATCTGTGATAAATTCTGCAGGAACATATCCATGTACACCCTCCGGGATAAACTCCTGTAGCATATTGCAGTAGAATAAATATACGACATGATTGGATGTCAGCGAATGTTCTCTAAAATGCAATAATCACTTTGTAAGAAAGAATAAAAACAAAAATGTTTCATTGTGAGTCTTTTGATTGTATATTTGCATAACTGACTTGAAGGATAGTGAACATAACCAACTGGCAAGGTTGAAAGTTAAATGTGTAAACAATTTGGAGAGTTAAATGTGCATGAAAAGCTATATCATTGTTAAACCTTAACTAGTAAGGCTAACATATAGTGGGAATGGCAGCGAACTTCCAGTTGCTGGATAAGGACTGAAATTCAGCTCATCCTATGGCTAAAAGAAGACCAGAAGTTTGGTGGTAATAATACTTGGGGAGTAACAATGTATGCTTAATAATAGCAAGGTACCGACAGGGTCTCAAATTGCAAGGACGGACATACTACTTAGATCAACTGAACATTGATTTTTTTTATCTTTTGTGAAGGACCAATGCTTAGTTTAAAGATGAACTAGTACCGGATGCCTCTGAACAAAAGCAGTAATCCGATTCTCGTTTTCTTCATGATCAATGGAACATGTACTGTAGATTAGTACACCACCCGGTTTTACCAACCTGCAAGTCATTGAAATTAATCTTAGATGCTATCAAGATGAATTTGCTTCAGGAAGTTTTAAACTTGGAACAGAAAGAATCTCACAATGCAGCTGAATCAAGAAGCTCATCTTGCAAACATATCAACTCCTCCATATCTTCATATTGTCGATTCCAACGCAAGTCTGCCCTCTGGGAGCAGAAAAGCGTGACTTTAATTCATCACAAAATATGCAACTTGTAATTCCAGATTTGGATTAGTAGAATGATCTGTGGCTATGAAATTCTCGAAAAAATGAACTTAATAAAGAGAACTACCTTGGAAAGAACACCCAGCCCAGAGCATGGAGCATCCAACAAGACCTTGTCATATTTGGCAGTGCTTTCCTTCTGCAATATAATTCTACATGTGTGTAAGCCTCCTTATCACAAGTGTGGATAAATCATCAGACATAAGTCCATAATGGTCACTAGCCATATCCCTAACAATATTTCCACTGGAGGTGCATTATTATTGGATATGTGGGGCTTCCTCTTGCTTTTCCAACCTTTTTCTGGAAAAGTAACTATGAAATTTCTTGGAATCTTACAGCATATAGTCGAAGATCACCATGGACATCGGTGATTATATCATCAAGACTGTGGCACTTTGCTGCCTCCATGAGAATTCTCAAGCGACCTTTGTTTATGTCAAGAGCCCATATCTGCCCTGTATCAGAGTACATCATCATGTCAAAGCCTAATAGTATTCCAGACTTAGAAGCTCGCTCTACATCAATGACATACTGTGTTAACAAGATCAGATCTGGTAAAGCTGAACTATTTTGGACCTGTGAGCATTATTTGCTTGTCACTGTTAAATATATGCCTTCAGAACGTGGATACACTACATTTGTTGATTTATGTCACAAATAAAGTTCTCCATGAAAGCCACTGGCACACGTTACTAGGTCATAACAAGCAATGTCCGCTGGCAGCCCAGCACCCAATCAGGCCGTTAAGAATAACATGTGAAAGGTGATCCGTTTGAGCATTTACTCAAGTTTTTACAAGAATCATCACATGCTAACAAAGCAGACTATAGAAGATAGTCGCCTGTCCAGAAAGGAAAAGATAAGACACTACCACCAGATGCTCCTACAGTTCTCCGATTGCAACCAAAAGAAAATTAAACCCCTCATTCCAATATCTCACCTTGTCCTGCCAGCCGGGATGCCATGAACAAAGTCTTCCCGCCAGGTGCAGCACAACAATCCATGATTGTTTCCCCAGGTTGTGGATCAACCACAGACACAACAAGACCTACAACAGGTTCTCTAAATCTTAGATGAGCTATCAGAAACTTGCCGTTGTTACTAAGACTTGGAACCATGTAAGGAAAAGGTAAATATTTAACTTAATAAAGTGTAAAGCATAAGACAGCCATCAGCATGCAGTCGTAGTGCCATGATCCCATATTCCCATTTATAATAAAAAGGATATGCTTGGTGGTTAACAAATAATTTTCATGACTTGCCTGCACTCTCATCCTGCACAGCACACATGCCTTCTTTCAGCAATCCAGCTTGTAAGACTGCCTACATGGAAGACATTAAGATATCAAATACCAGCCAGTATCGCAAGAAGCGTTAAAAAAAGTGCAGAGTTAATGCAGTTAGAAAAAAAACACAAGAGTTTCCTATGGATGAAAGGCAAAATGGGGAAACGGTGGACCTGGACCCACAAATGCTGCACAGGCTCTTGAATACAAATGAACTTGTATGATACACAGATAAATTGTCTAGCAACAAAGACATGGTAGGTTATAGTGCCCCATAGAAATAGTATCTAAAGACATGATAAGCATGGAGTTGCCCTTTCCTTTCTTGCTACTAGTATCAAAATGCAGTATTTCAGTTTTATTTCTTAAACTTTCACTTACTTGGACTGAAATTAAGCTTGGTACCTTATTGTCCATGTTCAGTTTAGTAGGCTTTGAAACAGTGTCATTTTGTAAGCATCCTAAACAGAGTGTTTCAAAAGATATTAAGAGGATATGAATAGATCACATTGGTCCTCCAAACACCAGTTGAGCAGTGACCACAGAGCTATTCAGCTTCATTACCTGCATGCCCTCACGAATGCGGACAAATTCATCCATAATTGACTTTTCGTAGTTAACCTACACAAAAGAAAATAGAGTGATGAAATTCTATGCAAATAATCAAGGCAGGGTATGACCCCGACATGGATAATTCCCATGTATATATAGCATAGATTTTATATGCCTCCTGACATTCATGGGCATATCTTATGTCATCTCAGTCCACAAGGGCTCTACTGATTGTAATTAATGACTGAAGCAAGACGCTAAATAAATACATCATAAATGTCATGTTCAAATAACCAACATGTCTTTATCATGAATACATATTCATGGATCATGTTTCCCAGGACAGTATACTCAAACCTTAACGGAAGTACCTGCAAATCCTCCAATCGGTTAACAAGATCATCCCTTGTATATCCATTGGCTGTGTTCACCCTATGTCACAAAGGTCAGTCAACCAGGAACACATGCATAAATAGAGCAGGTAATTTGCAGTTCGTGGAAGAGTATTCGTTAAGTTAAAACCTTAGACTGAAATAAGGGTCACTGTTGTTCCAATTCATCAATCTTAGAGCTTCTTCTTTTCCAAGAAAGCGAATCCATCTTCTCACCATCCACTGCAGAGAAGAGAGCATAATACAGTTTATAAAACATATCTGCTACCAATCTTCTATAGTGTGCTCTTAAGAATCGACAGAGATGGCAAGTACGTTGTACTCCTCATCGGTAAATTACCCCAGTTAATTGTACGAACGAAGAATTTGACACATTAAAAACTAAAAAACAGAAGTCAACTAAAATTCAGAAAGTAAAGCAAAAACTTACAACAGGATGAGAATAAATTATGGAAAGAGCACGAGCTTGGGCACGATCATCACCTTCTATCTTTGGAAGAGGAAGAGAGTCTGTCTCCTAATTATAAAAGCAACCATGACGTTAAGGCTTACAACATAACCTTACTGATTAGTCTGAGTACACCAGGTTTTACCTTCAGCGATAGAAGTTTGCGCAGAATTGCATTCACCATGTTCCCGGCACCAGGCCTTAAAGCTACTTTCGCAAGTCGTACATTCTAAAATTGGTTTTGCAGACACATATCAGGTCCTTTTTCAAAGAAAGATAAGCAAATAAGTTGTCTGGTAACGCAACTCTAGAATTTAGAACTGATAACAAAGGTGTAATACTACATGTCAAGTTGTCAACCTCAAATATACACACCAAGTTTGAAAACCACCACATAACAATATTAAGACAGGAGTCTAACCACATAATCCTTTTGGCTGTCGCGTGTAGCATACTAAATATTATCGTAATACTTTATATCTTATATACTAAAAACTAACAGAGAACAGAAACATAGAAATCTACGTCAATTAACACAACCTCTATGTTATGGAATGGTCAGAAAAATAGGTGCATTATTAGCTCCTTACTACATATCCTTGTTCTTTGGAACTTAACTAAACAGGAAGGGATCGCTTCAATTTAAAGATACAGGTTGCCGCGTTAAACATTCTGGTCAACCAAAACCCAAACAAAGGGGTAACCTAATTTCAGTACATGTTAAATACTATCAACATACCTCGTCAACGACAGCATAAGCTGGTACGTTAAGTTTGAGAATTTCAAAGAAGCCAATTCGCAATATCTGAAAGCAGAAGTGTTAACCTTCTAATATTTTACAAGCAGGAGTTAACTTTTATAATGGGTATTGAATGAGATTATGTGCTATATAAGAAATATAGGACAAACCTGCAGCAGCAGTGGTTCCATTTTGCTGTACACCTTCTCGTCACTACAAAGTGACATGATAAGATAATCAATGTAGCGTTTCCAACGTACAGTTCCAGCTACTATGACAGTAACCTAACAATCCAAACATAAGAGAGTCAGAAGTTTTGAATTCCTACGCGGGCATATATATACATGCCGTCTTAGGTGTGTTATACTGTTAGTGTTACTGGGCCATTGGTACAACATGTTCATCATGACACCCTATATCACAGGTAGTGATAAAAGAAAATCAAGAAACAAAGCTGAAAGCTAGTTAGCTATATGTTCATCAAATACAGATAACATCATTATGCCATTACAACAAAAGAGTTATTTTTCACAGCATCCCATGTCTCAGCAATAACCCAGCATAGTGTTGGTCCTGAACAAACTGAAAGGCATAGACAGAACAACCATTTCAACATATGCAATATGTAAAAGTTACCAGTCTTATATCCCTGTCATCCAAATGCCGTGTACTGAACCCTAACGTCCTTTCCACATAGCCCATCTCATTCTCCCCAGAATCATTTGCTTTCTCATTCAAAAGATCAACAAATGCCTTCCCTTATCAGCTCTTAGCAACCTCACCGCTGCAACTGCTCCAACGAGGCAAGAACACAAACATTAGGAATGATTCAAAAAAATTAATAATTAGATCATCACCGGAGATTCATACAAGTAAACCGGCTAAGACTAAGCGAAATAAAAAATCATAGCATTAACATTTCACCTGCTCTGTGATGAGAAACCTCGTAATTAATAACCGGAACCTTATTCGTCCCTATCAAAACACAGAAAATTGGTTAGATTGAGAAACTAAGGTGTAGTATTTCAAGCAGTGCTATGTACCTGCTCCCTTATTAGAGACTTTGGGATTAAAGTTTGGAACTCCAGTTATCCCTAAATAGAATAGGAGATTTTGATCAGTCAATCAGACTAGCATAGAGATGAAGTGAGATAATATTGCATTGTACGACCATCTCTAGCTGTATATTTTGTTCTTCTGGATATTTTTCTCAAACGAAAAAAGAAGTAGAGATATGTCAAGCGTAATCATATTACTGATCTGCTGCACATATAAAGTAATCTGAATATGTAGTGTCACAGATAAATTACAGACATAACACAAAATCCTAGTAGCATTTGTTACCTGCTCGGCGAGGTGAAGCCTCGGGGTCATCACGCTTCCAGACCCTACCCCTTCCTTCAGAAAAGGAGAAATTTTACAGCGATTCATCAGATTAACAACCTGCGGAGCAACTGACCAACCAAACATCAAAATTAAGCAGCAACATCGAATCCCGACTGTACCTGCTCTGCTCGGAGGCGCTCCCGCATAGTACGTCGAGGCCCTGCTCCTCCCTTCCAAAAACAAAACAGCGAAACAGCTCCCCATTAGCCCCAGCTACGCAAGCAGGCTGAGCCTGCAATCCCATGGAAAAATGCGGAGTGACTGACGCACCGGAGCCCGTGCGCGCGGCGGAGCTGGCATCTACGGAGAGGAGGAGCGGCGAGCCGACGCGCGTGCGGAAGTGCGAGAGGGCGAGCGCGTTTCCCTCCATTCTGCTGGGGTTTTGGGTGGTAGTGGAGGGAGAGGGGAGAAGGCGACGAGGAAGAAGGAAGGCGACGGTAGAAGTAGAAGAGGATAATATGAAGATGGGCCTGGGCCGGCCTTGTCTTCGTGCAGGCCCTGGTTAGTTTGGTGGCAAGATGTGGTTCTCCCCTAAATAAACTTGAAAAAAAAAATCTAAGGTTGTGGGAAGTGGCCATGGATACAATCAGAATGCCCGATATTCGTCTTTGAGACGATGTCATGGTGATTGGAGCTTTGATCTCGAAGCGAATGTGGACATCAAAGTGTGCATTATCTGTATTCAGAATTTTTTTGCGTTGGCCAACTTTAGCAATTCTAACTCCATAATGCAACCACCAAACATCACCCGTGGCCAAATGTTTTTTGAGCACTGCTATGCGTCCGACGGTTTCCGTCCGATTCCCGTCCGACGAAAACTGATGGCCGTTCGTTTGCACCACAAAATCAAGCAGGTCCGACGAATCCCATCATCGTACAGAGATCGGACACTGAGTGTCGTACGTAAAGCAGTTTCGATGTTTTTTCCTCATATCTGCTGCTCCCTCTGATCTGGTATAAATGTCATTGAAAACGAAGTGATTACGTTCAACTTAAAAGTACAACTCTCGACACTTTTTCGGAACTAGAAGAAGTATAAACAATCGTATGACCCTAGGTTTCATAATATAAGATGTTAGTATAAAGGAAATCATATTTGTCTCATCGGTGTAGATGCACCCACTACACAAAAATGACATTTCAACATGTAAAAAATATTCAAAAAACAATCGGTGTACACCCGGATATTCTATGCTCGCACAAACAAATTCGTGAAAAAATGATTTTTGTGGCCTGTGTAAAAAGACAAATAATATGGCTCCAAAATAAATTTAAACAAAGCATTTATTTATCTTTTTTACACATACCACAAAAAATCCCCTTTTCAACGAAATTTTGAGTGTGAATGTAAATGTCCGGATGTACACCCAACATTTTTGTTTGGAATTTTTTGACATTTTGAAAAATATTTAAAAATGGTTTTCATAATGGGTACATTTACACTCACTAGCCAAAACATCGTGTCCGTTACTATCACCAATATACAATAGAACAAAGAGAGCTGTATTTATCACTCTACCAGTATTATCATTGTATGTCATGAAAATTATACCAATGAATTTGTATTCTACTAAAGTTTTTAACACATGTATTATTTGTCAAATTAGTGGTCAAAGGCTAAACAAGAAAACCAAGGGTGCACATGCATTGAGACGAAAGCAGTACATTTTTAAAAGCAAATGACACTGAAACCTAAACAGCATTCAGGCCCTGTGACGAGTAAAACAAACATGTGTTTATACATAATCGCCGTCCTCCACATCAATACATCATTATCAGTCATCAGACCAGCACACCGAGAAAGACTCCCCGCGCTACGCATTCAGCTCTGCGGAACCCCCGCGCCACGCATTCAACACTACTTTTGAGCTATCATAGAGCTATTTGATTCTCTCCATGCATCTCTTCCAGAGTTTCAACATTGCAATAAATTGCATTTATTTAAGTATGATTAGTAGGTGAGTCTGTTGATGTAAATAGACAGCAGATTGTCCATGCAAAGTAGTGTTAGCATTCCGTGAATAAAATTGATTAAACTTTAGATTTCGGCTGAGACATACTGAAGCAAGCAAGCAAGTTGAAAGCGCATACATAATCCAACCATAATACCATATGATCAACTAACTAGATGAACATGAAAAAAAAAAGGATTCGAGATGGCTGGAGCACAATCTATCTACTCCAAGTCCAAGTCGATGATGGTGGAGTGAGCCATGAGCACTTGCTCGAAGCTGGGATTCAGGAGCACCTTGACGACGGCGAGCGCCTCTTCCATGCTGCGGATGTTGGCGCTCTTCTCCAGCATGTGGGTGAAGGGCCCTTCCCACTTGCCAGTCCGGTTCGCGCGGATGATCTCGTAGGGCATGGTGTCCCAGTGCTCGATGTAGGGCAGGTGCTCGGCGGAGACGCGGGACCCGGTTTCCCATCCCCTGCTGATGCTCTCGCGGATGGGCTGCAGCCGCGCGGCCTCGGATAGCATCACCTTCAGCGACGCCAGCGCCCGCTTGAGCGGCTCGAAGTCTGTGGTGGTGGCAGGGTCGTAGGCGGAGAGCACCCGGCCCGCCTGCTTCATGGCCTCCCGCCCCAGCGGCACGTCCGGCAGGTTGGCGAGGCCGCCGATGAGGTCGTCGTAGCTGTTGCCGAATGGAAGGGGCGCGGACGAGGGGAACAGGTACTCGTGGCCTGGGAAGGCCTGCCAGTGGCCGCGCCCGTTGGCGAAGCCGCCGATGGAGGCGTCGTGGGTCTCCAAGCCCACGGAGATCTTCTCGTCGACGCGGCCGTACCCTGTAAAGTTCATCACGGCAAGGGCAGGCCGAGGCCGGTCGTGTTCGGCAGCAGCAACTGCTCCGGCGAGAGCGAGCGTGAGGAAGAGGAGGAATGCAGGAGCAGCCATGGCTGATTGGAGTATCTCTTGGAAAAGGAAGTGAAGTATAAATGATGGATGGCAAAGGATCGACAAGCACGCCGCGGCCGATCGTGTTGCACAACTGCGCATGCTAGGGGGGAGATGCAACGCAAGCAGCGTGAATGACACAAGAACAGTGTGACTGATCTGATGGGATGTGATTCGAGTGATCAGGCGCCTGAACAGAGAGAAGAGTAGACACGATGATTTAACTCCCAGCTTCCAGCTTTTCCTTCACGAGGATGTTATTTGAGTACTACTACATCATTGGAGAGTGACCCTGGTTTCCCTCTCAATTGCTCCACAGATATCCCCATGCGTTAGAGATGCATTTGCTCTTAGAATGCAAAAATCTATGTTTATCCTGTATACTAAATCTCTCCAACTAATATGCTAAGAGAGGTCAAACTCGATTTACTATTCAAATTTGTTTTGTTAAATTATTTTGCTCTGCTTAGACATAATATAGATGGAATCACGCTCTTTAGGATTTGAACCTACAACATCGAATTTTGCAGACACACGTGATTTGAAAATACGCATCGGAATAAAATGTAAACTCAGCTGTTCTAAAAAAAAGTAAACTCAGCATCTAAGGAAACATATGCATCCAACATCTATGAAAATATTAGGTTCAGCCATAACCTAGGACAAGTTCTGGCTGCAAACAGTTTTACTTAATTTCAGCAAGCCGATAGTACATGTATTAGTTGCTCTCATCCCAAAAGTACAATAGCAAATATCAACCTAGAGACATCACATTGTACGTGGAAACCCCTGGCCCTCAGCTTAAGGGGAAAAAACATGGCCCGAAATCATCAAAATCTTATTCCACTATTATCAAATGTGATACAAGAAGTTCTTCTCTAAAAGTGTAAGAGGATCTTAACAATAAGATTTGATACACAAGATTTAGGGATTTGAACAATATGAGATGGTGCAACCACAGTTTGAAAGAGATAAGATAGTAGATTTGGACTTGCCAAACAGTTGGGGAACACTCGGTGCTCAGCTTCCTATCATTCCCTTCTCTTTTGGTTTTCTTTATTTCTTCTCTAATGAAGGCTAATCTCTTATTTTTTGCCACTCCACCAATTGGTCACTGGACGTGAGGCTTAACATCCATCTTCCTTCATGTACAAAAAAAATCCATCTTCAATTCCTATGTGCAAAAAAAATCCATCTTCCTTCATGTGCAAAGTTGAAAATAATTCTGAGTCATAACCCTAGTGGGTAGTGGACTTCTACACTTGTTCGGGCCGCTTAAAAGGTTTCAAGTGGCCATCTCCTCACAACCCACATGAGTAAGATACCCAAAAAATCTGCCCCTTCCGGCTCATGAGGGAAGCATCCTCATGCCTGCTACCTTACAACATACATGTAGCTTTTCACCTGGTAATGTTTTGATCATCATATTCAAACCATTATTATCGGTATGGAAATTCTCAAGTTGTACCAACAAGGAACTTACAAGGTCTCGAATCCAGCATGCTTAAATTCTTGAAAAGATAGATAGCACTCTAACTATCACAATACAGACTGTATTTATTTTCTTCTTGCCCAACTCTTGCTAGAAGTTATTCATCGGCAACACTTTCATGCAAGCATCAACCGTTGCTATGTACTTAAGCATCTGTGGTTGACAATGAAACACATTTTGCAATCTTGATTGTCATGACACTACCCGCCCTCCATAATTCATCACATATCTAGAAGTAGACTTCCTCGAATCTGCATCACGAACATCTGAAACCTCATAATTAATAACCGAAACCTTATTCGTCCCTATGAAAACACGGAAAATTGGTTAAACTGAGAAACTAAGCTATAGTATTTCAAGAAGTGCTATATACCTGCTCCCTTATTAGAGACTTTGGGATTAAAGGTTTGGAACTCAGTTATCCCTAAATAGAATAGGAGATTTTTTCGAGAACCCGCAGGAGAGCTGCGCGTACCGTTAGGCAGTGGCGGATGTAGGGGAAAATGGTTGGGGCGCCAAATTCAATATTAATTGTATAAATATCATGTACGAGTTTTTTAAAGCATATAATACATAGAAAATTAGACTAAGTGGAGTACTAGATTAACAAATCTGCATATTTTAGCACCCATGACACCCCCACTGCATCTGCCCCAGCCGTTAGGAAATAGGAGATTTTGATCAGCCAATCAGACTAGCGTAGAGATGAAGTGAGATAATGTTGCATTGTAGTAGCGAGGTTCCCGTTGTTGACAGGACCATCTCTAGCTGTATATTTTGTTCCTTTGGATATTTTTCTCAAACGAAAAAGAAGTAGAGATATGTCAAGTTTAATCATATTACTGATCTGCTGCACATATAAAGTAATTCGAATATGTACTGTCACAGATAAATTACAGACAGAACAAAAATCCTAGTAGCATTTGTTACCTGCTCGGCGAGGTGAAGCCTCCGGGTCATCACGCTTCCAAACCCTACCCCTTCCTTCAGAAAAGGAGAATTTTTCACAGCGATTCATCAGATGAACAACCTGCGGAGTAACTGACCAACCAAACAGAAAAACTAAGCTGCAACATCGATTCCCCCACTGTACCTGCTCTGCTCGGAGGCGCCCCCGCATCGTACCTCGAGGCCATACTCCTCCCTTCCAAAAAAAAACAGCGAAACAACCCCACATTAGCCCCAGCCCCCAGCTACGAAAGCAGGCTGAGCCTGCAATCCCATGGGAAAATGCGTAGTGACTGACGCACCGGAGCTCTTGCGCGCGGCGGAGCTGGTGTCCGCCGGGAGTAGGAGCGACGAGCCGAGGCGCGTGCGGAAGTGCGAGAGGGCGAGCGCGTTTCCCTCCATTCTGCTGGGGTTTTGGAGGAAGCGGGTGGTGGTGGAGGGAGAAGGCGACGAGGAAGAAGGAAGGCGACGGTAGAATGATACGTCCCTGATCTAGTCTCTCATAACAAGCCTGATACACAGGTCTGGATACACGAATTGGGGATACAAATTGAGTAGCAAGAGAAGGGGATCAGGGAAGAGAGCCGCCGCCGCCGTTTCAGTATGATCTTCTTCGATACCTTTGCCCAGATCCCCAGCTCGAGTCTTGTAGCGGAGGGCACGGGTCGCTGTCTCACGCGTAGCGTGGGTTGGGCCTCCGGACTCGGGCCCCCTTGCGTAGAATCGGCCCAGCCTTCGTCAGGCCTGTTGGCGTAGCCGCACTTGACGTTGGTGTCGTAGACGTGGCAGTAGCAGGGGACGTGACATTCTCCTCCGGTTGAGAGCCAGCTTGTCCAAAATCAAAAAAAAAAAAAAAAGAGCCAGCTTGTCCCCAAGCTGGAGCATCTGGGAAGAAATGGATCAGCTCACTTTGATCTTCCCAGGTCGCGAGCTCGGCTGGCTGATCACACCATTGAACCAGCACTTGTGTCCGCGTCTCGCCACCACGCTGGTAGAGCTTGGTTTCCAGCACTTGAACTGGTTCTGGCTTGGCTTGTGTAGTTCGAGGTAGTTCTTGGCATGCTTCAGTAGCAGGAGGAAGAGCCTTGCGAAGCTGAGACACATGAATGACAGGGTGGATGAGGCAGGACTCAGGCAGCTGCAGCTTGTACGAGGTTCCACCCACACGCTGAAGCACCTGAAAAGGACCAAAGTAACGAAATGCTAACTTTGGGTTAGAGCGAGTGGCGAGAGTAGTTTGAATGTATGGTTGGATCTTGAGGTACACCCAGTCTCCCACAGCGAACTGGCGCTCAGAACGGCGACGATCTGCCACTGCTTTCATATGCTGCTGCGCTCGTTTCAAGTGTTGCTGCAGAAGCACCATTGTGTCCTCTCTGTCCTGAAGCCATTCAGACAGCTCCGGTGTGGCACAAGCAGCAGGATCCACAATACCAAAGTGACGAGGAGTATGCCCATACAGCACTTCAAACGGCGTCTTGCCCAAGGTAGCATGAGGGGAGGTATTGTACCAGAATTCGGCTAGATGCAACCAGGAGTACCACTTAGCAGGGCAGGCATGCGCGAAACAGCGAAGAAATGTCTCCAAACACTGATTGATCCTTTCCGTGGTGCCATCTGTTTGCGGGTGATATGCCGAGCTCATTCGAAGCTCAGTGTGTGACAGCCGAAACAACTCTCTCCATAGTGTACTGGTAAAGATTTTGTCTCGGTCCGACACTATTGCTGCAGGTAGCCCGTGGAGCTTGTAGATGTTGACCATATAGGCCTGAGCAACATTCATAGCTATGAAAGGATGCGACAACGGCACGAAGTGAGCATAGCGCGACAGCTTGTCGACCACCACCAGAATGCAGTTGAACCCAGCAGATTTCGGTAGTCCTTCCACGAAGTCCATGGTCACGGTATGCCAAACGTGCTCCAGGAGTCCTGGGTATCACACTCGTTCAGGTTTAGCTTGCTTACAGATAGAGCATTCGTCCACAAATTTCCGTACCTGCGCCTTCATCCCAGGCCATGCAAACAGACCACGCACGCGTTTGTAAGTGACACCATAACCAGAGTGCCCACCAATGGCACTAGCGTGTAACGCTATCAGGATTTTGGACTGCAGCTCAATATTATTGCCCACCCAGATACGCCCTTGCAGCTTGAGAATGCCATCCTCCAGTGTATAATCTCCCACTTTCGCCAAAGGATTGGCAGACAGTTGAGTCAATAGTTTTTTAGCTACAGCATCAGTTTCATAGCCTTGCTGTACCTCCTCAAGCCAAAGCGGCAAACTGACAGACATGGCAGCCAATTCTCCCTGAGCTGGTAAAGGACAACGCGAGAGGGCATCTGCCGCTTTGTTATCCTCGCCGCGCTTGTATATGATACGGTAGCGCAAACCCAACAGCTTCATCATCACCTTCTGTTGCCAAGGAGTAGAGATGCATTGCTCTTCAAGATGAATCAAGCTGCGCTGGTCCGTGTGAATAACAAATTCGGCCTGCTGTAAATATGCTCTCCAGTGTTCAACTGCCATGATTATTGCTAGGGCTTCCTTTTCATAGGTGGATAAGGCACTGGTTCTAGGGCCTAAAGCTTTGCTGAGAAACGCCAGGGGGTGTTTGTTCTGCAAGAGGACTGCTCCAATCCCTTTGTCTGATGCATCAGTTTCAATTTCAAAGACCAACTCAAAATTTGGAAGAGCCAAAACAGGTGCAGTAATAAGAGCATGTTTGAGAGCATCCAAGGAAGCTTGTTCCAGCTCCCCCCAGACAAAGACTGTATGCTTCTTGAGCAAGTCAGTTAAAGGCCGACAGATGATTCCAAAGTTTTTGATAAACTTTCGGTAGTAGCCCGCAAAACCCAGTATCATGCGGACATGCTTTACATTTTCAGGTACTGGCCACTTGGCCACAGCTTGGATGTGTTTATCATCAGTTCGAACCCCGTCCTTGCTAATTTCATGCCCCAAATAAGTTAACCTGTCTTGCAGGAAGGTGCATTTGCTCCTTTTTTACCTTCAATTGGTGCTGAGCTAGAATTTCGAAAACTTGCCGCAAGAGTTTCAAATGATCATCCAAGGTCTTGCTGTAGATGAGGATGTCATCGATGAAAACAAGCACTCCTCGGCGAAGCAATGGCTGCAAGATAGTATTCATGAGGTTCTGGAACGTGGCTGGAGCCCCAGTGAGTCCATAGGCCATAACCTTGAACTCGTAAGGACCACTGTGCGTCTTGAAAGCGGTTTTATGCTCATCTTCAGGCCGCATGCGTATTTGGTGGTAGCCAGCACGTAAGTCCAAACTGGTAAACAGACAGGACCCGGCTAACTCATCAAGAAGCTCGTCGATGATCGGCATGGGATAACGGTTCTTAACGGTGATGGCATTGAGTTGGCGAAAATCCACACAGAATCTCTAGGTGAGGTCCTTCTTCAGCACAAGCAGTACTGGTGACGCATAAGGGCTGGTACTGAATTGGATAATGCCCTGCTCCAACATCTGTGCAATTTGTTTCTCGATCTCGTCCTTTTGTGCTGGATTGTATCGGTACGGCCTGAGGTTCACTGGTTTGGCACCGGGCAAAAGAGGAATGGCATGGTCAAATTGACGAGGAGGAGGCAACTCTGTAGGCTCCAGGAATATCATCTCAAATTCTGACAGTAACTTGACTGCAGCTTCAGGAAGAGATTGTTCAGTCTTCTCTGTCGGAGGCTGCATGAGATTGAGTTGTACCACTCTAGTCACACGTGAATTCTGAATGAGGCTGTTCATCTGTTCATTAGTGAGATGCTGACACTTTGACAGGTCTGGTTGAACTCCCACAAGTTTCACCTCGACACCCTCCATCTGGAAACTCATACACTGTTCCTTCCAGTCTACTTGCATGAGTAAGCCAATCGTAGCCCAAAATAATGTCACAAGAATTCAGAGGTAACACCTTCATATGGCTCTTGAATTTGTAACCCTGGGTCCACCATTCACAATCCTGCAGTTATGTAGCACAGTGCATGATACCACCATCTGCCACCTAACCCGAAGGGAAGGGATAACCTTCCTTGGCGCCTTAATCTTCTCGGCCAACTGAGCACTGATAAAGGTGTGTGAACTACCGGAGTCCACCAGGACCAACACCTCTTGTTGTTGAATCCACCCTTGCAATCGCATGGTAGTAGCTGCTTGCCCACCTTCAGCCGCAGCCTGAGAAATATGAAAACAGTCAGCAGCCCCTTCTGTGTCTGCTGTCTCAGTCTGCTCCTGTTGATCTTCACGAACTTGAATCATTGCCAGGAGTTCCTCTACCACGTGCAATTGCACTGTTGGGCCACAACGATGATCCTTGCCCCATCTCTCTCCACAGGTGAAGCATAAACCTCGTGCACGGCGATAATTCCGCAATGCCGTGACATTGTCTTCTTGTTGGCTTGGTTTAGCAGCAGGTCCTTGTTTCCGCTCCTCTAGTGCACAAATCGGACGAATCGCAACCATGGCAAAGGATTTGAGACGTACCCTTGGCCGGGTCCCGTCCGGTGATCCTCGATCACCGAATTGGTTACCCCGTTCGATCGATTCGTCGTGGTGGCCAGCAGGCCCGTGACCGTCGTCACCCTCGTTGGCGGTACGGTTGCCGAGAGGCGTCGCCGGCGGCTTGGTTGCCGCGGACGGGTTGGTGATGTGCGCGTCCGCTTGAAACTGAAGAAGAGGCGGTCGAGTGTCGCCCTTGGGGGAGACGATAGGCGAGCGCGTCGCCTCAGTCACGCGTGTACGCAGATCGCCCATCTCCGTGCGTAGCTCCTCCATGGAACGCTCGATCTCGGGCTTCCAGGACCTCAAATCCAGCACCGCGGGGTGGATTTCGTCGAGCTTGGCGTTCATCGCGGAGATCACCGACGTCAGGTCGGCGAGGGCCTTGGCTTGGTCACCCATGGCGGCGAGCTTGGCGTGGCGAGTCTGGATAATCGACGGGTAGCGACCAGCCAGATTGGTGGTCGGATCAAAAAAAAAATGGTGGTTGTTTTGGCTCTGATACCACTTGATACGTCCCTGATCTAGTCTCTCATAACAAGCCTGATACACAGGTCTGGATACACGAATTGGGGATACAAATTGAGTAGCAAGAGAAGGGGATCAGGGAAGAGAGCCGCCGCCGCCGTTTCAGTATGATCTTCTTCGATACCTTTGCCCAGATCCCCAGCTCGAGTCTTGTAGCGGAGGGCACGGGTCGTTGTCTCACGCGTAGCGTGGGTTGGGCCTCCGGACTCGGGCCCCCTTGCGTAGAATCGGCCCAGCCTTCGTCAGCCTGTTGGCGTAGCCGCACTTGACGTTGGTGTCGTAGACGTGGCAGTAGCAGGGGACGTGACATAGAAGTAGAAGAGGATAATATGAAGATGGGCCGGGGCCGGGGCCGGGTTTGTCTTCGTGGAGGCCCTGATTAGTTTGCTAGCACATGCAGTAGTTTTTTCGAGCTATTTAGTCGTAAAAAAAATCTACATGAGAGCATAACTGATGCATTTCTCAAAAGAAAAGAATAAAGTATGTTCAGAATGCAATCATCCATATATCTTAGTTTTTGCATCTCGACGGATAACGATCCTCGGAATTGCCTTTTCCGGAGGTGGTTCGACTCATCCGCGACGAGCACATTCTCACACACAAATGACCTTGAGACCTTCGGCTACGGTCCTTTTTTGGGTCTATGTTTGCCCCTCGGGCCCATCTTGTAAGTTGTAAATACGTTTCCTCTCTTCTAGTAATCAAATGGCGAAGCGCATGCCTTTACTCTTAACTAAACTAAAAGTTGTTGTCCCTCAAAAAAAGTTGTTGGATCAGACTCACGTGGTAGTTTGTTTACATGATTTTGGCCTTATATTCATACATGAATAAATCGATGTGTAAATGAATAAATCGGTGTGTAGAATTGTACAAATATGTGGAATAAGAACAAGGCGTTTGTTGCTTTTGAGCTATATATAGAGCACTACTTAGGTTATGTGATTCTCTTCATGCATCTCTTTCAGAGTTTCAGCATTCCAGTAAACAGCATTTGTAAGTACGATTAGTAGGTGAGTCTGTTGAAGTAAATGGACAGCAGATTGTCCATGTCAAAGTAGTGTTAGCATTTGGTGAATAAAATTGATTAAACTGGAGATTCCGGCTGAAACATACTGAAGCAAGCAAGCGGAAGGCGCATCGACAATCCAACCAGATGATTAACTAACTAGATGAACATGAAAATAAAATGGACTCGAGATGGCTGGAGCACAATCTATCTACTCCAAGTTGATGATGGTGGAGTGAGCCATGAGCACTTCCTCGAAGCTGGGATTCCGCAGCACCTTGACCACGGCGAGCGCCTCCTCCATGCTGCGGATGTTGGCGCTCCTCTCCAGCATCTTGGTGAAGGGCCCTTCCCACTTGCCAGTCCGGTTCGCGCGGATGATCTCGTAGGACATGGTGTCCCAGTGCTCGATGTAGGGCAGGTGCTCGGGGGCAACGCGGCACTCGGTCAGCCATCCCTTGCTGAGGGTCTCGTGGATGGGCTGCAGCCGCTGGCCCTCGGATATCATCACCTTCAGCGTCGCCAGCGCCCGCTTGAGCGGCACGAAGTCTGTGGTGGTGGCCGGGTCGTAGGCGGAGAGCACCCGGGCGGCCTGCTCCATGGGCTCCCGCCCCAGCGGCACGTCCGGCAGGTTGGCGAGGCCGCCGATGAGTTCATCGTAGCTGTTGCCGAACGGGAGGGGCGTGGACGCCGGGAACAGCTCCTCGTGGCCTGGGAAGGCCAGCCAGTGGCCGCGCCCGTTTCTGAAGCCGCCGATGGAGATGTCGTGGGTCTCCACGCCCACGGAAGACCTCTCGGGACTGTCACTATGCATGTTGAAGATGATAAGGGGGGAAGGTGGGTCGTCCGCGGCGGCAGCAACTGCTCCGCCGAGAACGAACATGAGAAAGAGGAGGAATGCAGGCGCAGCCATGGCCGATTATTGCTATTGGTCCATCTCTTGAAAGAAAAACTGAAATATATATGATGGATGGCAAAGGATAAGCACGCCGCGGCCGATCGTATTGCACAACTGCGCCTGCTAGGGGAGAGGAGAAACAACGCAAGAAGCGTGAATGGGGTGAATGACACAAGAACAGTGTGACTGGTCTGATGGACAGTTCTTCTAACAGGGAGCAGGCGTTTGGATGGAGAGAAGACACGATGGTTCCATTAACGCAGCGATTCCACAACTAAGAGCGTACCCACCCACCACCGTAGCCGTCCATCTTTGTTGGAGATCCGTGCTGGAGTCGAGCCCACCGAAAATTGTTTGACTCCCACGAAATCAGTAATCTCAGCAGAAGATTCCCTCCTCTCCCTAATCTCTCCTAGTACAAGGACAAAGTGCCGAAAATGCCCTTTTGTTTCCTTTCGTTGTTGTGGGTCAATTCGGCCAGGTATTGACAAAAAATGTTATATTAACAGAAACTTAATTTCAGATCATGCATAATTTTTTGGGATCATGCTTTTACATAAATTTCTGACCACGCAAATATTAACAGGAATTCATCCATTAGGAGTGCAAACATTCCACTAAAGTTCACCTATTCATCCATTAACGAGAATTCATGAAGTAACATGAAATTTCTGGATAATGGATTAACAGATAAACAATGCATTACCAAGATTTTTTCGGAATTAAGGAAGTAACAAAGAGTTTCAGATTTATGGATTAAACATAACAAGAAGAAATTCATGCTTTCGGATTAATGCATTAAGAGGGGATTTTCGGATTCATGTATTACCAGGAGATTCTTGGATCTATGCATCAAAAAGAACATTTCGGTTCATGCATTTTTTTTCTTTTCCAATTGCTGTATTAACAAAATAAAAGATGGATTCAAAGATTTTTCATATCCCTGTATTAACTAAAAAAAGGAGGGATACATTACATGAACCACGTTTTTGATCTGGAATTGCAAGAATATTAGGCATTAGTATTACATGGAAAAAAGTTATTTCTTAAAAAGAAATTCGGATCTTGAACAATCCAATGCAAGAAATAAACATTTATTCGAATCTGTATCACACCGTTGGCATACAAAGGAAAGGGGAAAAGGCAGGCAAACAAACATAGAACAAAGAAAAAGAAAGCAATCACCATATATTTTTCTGGAGCATTTTTTGACATGATATTTTCTGGAGCATTATGGTACTATTCACCAGCATACATTTCCACCAGCATATATGCATCAACATCAGAGAAAATAAAATATCATACAAATTTCGGATCTCTACAAATCACACAAATTTCGGATCTCTACAAATCACACAAATTTCGGATCTGTACAAAACCAGACAAGTTCAGATCCGGTACAAAAACAGATGAATGCATATGCATCAACAGATCCGATCGGTGCTCCAAAAAAAAAAATGAATGAATATAAACCAACTCTAGATCCGGAACCCTAGATCTGAAAAAAATCAAGTGAACACAATATATATCCAAAGCCGCCGTGGACGCCTCCCTGCCCGCGGTCAACGCCTTCATGCCCGCCGGCGGACGCGGCCTCACTCCAAGCAGCACTCGCCAACGCGAGGAAGCTCAAGATCAGGTAGCAAGATCCACGGCCATGGAGCTCGGATCCAGGTCCTCCACGGCTGGATCTGGCCTCTCCACCACTGGTTGGAGGTGAGAGGAGGTGAAAGAAGGGGCGGCGGCGCGAAGTTGAGGTGTCCCGTAGGTGGAGGCCGGAGTAGGTTGGAGGGGAGGTGGGAGGAGAAGAGGCGACGGGGGAGAGCAGGCTGCGGGGTGCTCTGTCTTCGAGGAGGAAGAGAAGAAGCAACGGGAAGTGGATGTGGGCCCCACGAGTCAGTAAAAAGATAATTTCCTAATCTACCCATCGGGCCGTAACCACCAGTTAGCCGAGGAAAAGGACAAAACCGGCCCACCCACGCGGTAAGTGCGTCCGCACCACAGTTTTGGTCAACAGACCAGCACGAATCTCCAACATGATCAGACGGCTAACGTGGTGGGTGGGTACGCTCCTAGGTGCGGCCAGCTTTTCCTTCACTAGGATGTGATGTGAGTACTACTAGTACTACACTACTACTACGTGATTGGAAAGTGACCACGTTGACTGGTTTCCCTCTCAATTGCTCCAGAGGCATCGCCATGCGATAGAGATGCATTTGCTCTTATGAGAATGCAAAAATCTATGTTTAACCTATGTCGAACAAGTACTAGAACTCTCCAACTAAAACCCTTATGAAAACTAATGTTGGGGAAACCAGACACACTGTTAACCCCTTGATGATTAACACACTTTAACGTGATCTGAAAATACGCATCGCAATAAGTTGTAAATTCAGCACTATTATACTCACATGGCGATATCTCTGGTTTACCTCTCCAACTTGAATCATTGCTCTTGTCGAAAGAAAACATATGCTGGAAATAATCCAAGTTGTTTAGTTAAGTTTGTGTCTAATTAGGTAAGTGCATGTCCGTGAGTTAGCTAGGTGGCTTGGATGCCATATTCGTGAGTGGGTTTCTAAGTAGTACTAGTCCAAGACTCCAAGTCGGTTAGGAAATTTCCATGTGTTGCATGATTCTTAGTACGAGTCAGCTTCGTAAGTCCTACTAGTTTAGCGATCGAGTCAAGGCCACGGTTTGTAAGAACCAACGAGAAAATTGAAAACAGAAATAAAGAGACGATTTAGAGGGTGCGACACGCGCCTCTGGCCACGAGTTTTTGTGTGTGTGTTCGTGATACATTGATTTGATTCGATCATGTGGGCGAAACACGATACCCCGGGGAGGCAACCAGATTAGCACCTCGGGGCGGGTTATCGTCGTTTCGTGGAGCGACATAGAGGAGATGGCAGGGGTTGTCATCGACAAGTCGGTAGAGGTAGGCGGTCGTTGGTGGTGCCGAGGCGCGAATGTATTTGTGCAATACCTTTGTACTGAGGCCACTTTTTTGTAATGGCCTGCTGGGTTTTAAGGTTTGATGATGTGCTATATTAGTACTTGTCTTAAAACCTTTTTTTCAAAATTTAGAAGTTCTTTGCTTACACGTTTTTCTACCTAATGGGAGTTGCAAAGAATTTATCTTTGTGGTTTTGTGACGGTTTTTTTGTTAAGAATCAACAACTATGTAACTTACTCCGTCAAATACTACCACCGGTACTGTATAAAGTCGCATCTCTTTTTCTTCTCACCAACTGCTACAACGCATGAACAATTATATTGTCGCGCCCTCAAATAGAAATCTCCGTCATCGCGCGGCATGACGCCGCGCACGGATCTGGCTAGTATTACCAATACTTTTTTTTGAAAAGGATCTGATTCATATAACAGAGAACTCAGTACAAATTACAGGCAAGTCCACAAAGAAAATAAAAATTACAAACGAGCCCTGCAAAATGCACAAAGCACCCTGAGCACCCTGGAGAAACTTCAATCAGATCCCTCGCCGGCTCCCAAGACGCCTAGCCGACGCCGCCGTCGCCGTACCTCGAACCGCCGTGGAGAGAGCACCGCCACACTCTATAGATGACCGCAGGACTCGTCCGCCGCTGCGCGACGGCACCTTGTCGCGATGAACGTGCACGGCCCCAGCGCCACCCCCACAGGACCACCCCTCTTCCAGCCGACGAGACGTCGCCCAAGCCAACCACCACCAGCCACCAGCCGCCTCCAGCTGCCGGTCCCCTCGCCACCACGGCCGACCGGAGCTGAGACAACGAAGTAAGCCACCAGAACCACCAGTAGTCGAGTTTATTGAAACCGCAGCGGAAGAAGCTTGACGCAGATGAACTCCACCATGGAGCCCGAGACCACCTCAAGATCTTCCACTCCGGCAGCGAACTCGCAACGCCGCCGGGGTAGCTGCAGCGCACCACCCACCGCACGACCCCCTTCCTCTTCCCCTCGCCACCGTGGCCGGCCAGAAGAGCAAGAACGAGGTGAAGCAGAGTGATGCCAAGACGCTTATTGAAGAAGGCTGTCGACAGCTCGCAAGCTCCACATCCCCTCCACCTTGGAGACTTTGTGCAGCACGAATCGAAGACGAACCCAGCGCCGCGCCCGTACGCCGGAGAACCAGACCTTCGGGGCGAGAGAAGAGGCAAAACGCCAAGCGCCTCAGAGGACCACTCGCCGAACCTATGGCCTAAACTACTGCTATACAAGAGAACCCAGCATCCAGGACCAGCTCGACGTCGGCCAGCGCGAACGCCGGCGACGGGAGCGGCCGGATCTGGGCTGCGGCGGTGGTGGACTCTCAACGGATAAGGAAGAGAGGGAGAGAGGGGAAGAGGGGAAAGTAGCTAGTAGTATTACCAATACTTCGTCAAATGGAAGCCTTATCTTAGGCCACGTTGGGGAATGTAGACCCAAAAAACTACGGAAAACAGGTCCAAGACGACAAAGTCAGCACCAGCAACAATTATTCCAGGTTTATCCGGCGCTATTCTTTCAGTGGTAGGTGACGTGTCTGTCAACAGCGAGGCGTCTGTGGTGACTTCGTCAACCTCAAGATCTGTCGGCTCGGTCCTTCAGAGGTGCTCATAGGGGTAGGTTGTGCGTGCGTTCGTTCATAGGGGTGAGTGTACGTGCGTATTTGTGAGCGTCTGTGTTGTACTGTGTTCTAAAAAAACAATATAGATATATTTGAAGGATTTTTTTTAATGGGAGCATAGCCCTAGCCTCTGCATCATGATGATGCGCACAGCCATTTTATATTAAAAAGGAAAAAGTGTCAAAGTATGAATATCAACTTATTACAATCATGGTCGGCTAAAGTGGTAACATAAACCAGCCAACGAAATAGCGCGCAGCGACAAAGACTACACGTGTTGAATTCTTCTAGTGTGTTGCCACCCTCCCTGGTTGAAAATAGGTCGGATTACACGCATTAATTAGGAGCATCCATAGTTTATTAGACGTTGGTCAGGTGCCGATAGGAAGGACCACGTATGTATCCAGTAAACCGCTCTCGGTGGACAACCTGCAAAAAATGAACATTTCTAGTCTTGTTAACACCACATCATTTCGGCAACTCTAAATTGCCCAAAGAAAGCACAAGTCCAATATGAATTCGTGCATTAGTTTTTTTATCTACCTCATCTAGCCAATGCCCAAACATATTAACTACACTAGTTGGTGGGGAAATGCTGAAAATGAAGTGAATCAATCTCCAGATATGCCTAGTAAAAGGACAGGAAATAAATAAATGTTCAATTGTTTCATCCGATCGACAAAAAACACATTTTTCACAACCAGTCCCATGTCCTTTGGTAAGATTATCTTTAGTAAGCAGAACTTTCCGTTGAAGAAACCACAAAAAGATTTTTATTTTCAAAGGAACTTTCAACGTCCAAAGGTATTTGCGCAAAAAGGGGTATGTCCATGCACTAGTATAGAACGACACATCGGATACCCCTCAATGGAAACGACACGATTTAGGCGACGGAAAATCATGATTTTACCGTGTCCGCTGAGCCCTGGCCACGGCTGGCCCGTCAACATTGGTTACTGATGGCCCTTGACGTAGTTACCTGCGCCAAAAGAATATGGGTTAGGTTGAGACTCCAAATGCAGAGTGTATAGTATAGGAAAGACAGTTTTCCCCACGAGGGGTGACTCGAGGGTTTAATATCGAACTCTCGGGGAACCAGTAGTGTAGGTTTTATCTTCTTATCCTTCTCTTGAGAACCTGCAAACAAAGTAAATTGTTTTGTGCCCTCAACCTCACCAAGTGGTTATCAAGTACAAGGTATGAGAATGATATCAAAATAAAATGAATGCAAAACAATAAATAAATATGCAATGATGATAAATAAATATGCAATGATGGTGGAAACAATGATGGATGATATTTTTGGGTTTTGTATTGTGAATGCAAGATGTAAAAGTGTTTTTGTATTTTCGGATTTTTAAATGGTAGAAAATGTAAAGTGGATAAAAGTTGTTGGAAAGGTGTTTTTTATGATTAAAAATGGACCGGGGTTCATGGGTTCACAAATGCACTCTCTCTTTAATAAAGTGGTAGATAATGGAACACTAGAGTTGATATATGAGATTGCAACACAACAGTTTAATGATAATTTATAATTATATGGGCATCACGTCCTAACATAGAGACCTTTTGGTTATTAGTCTTTCTTATACTCCACCAAGATGCGAACTAAATCATAACACATCAGTAATTAAGATAACTCAGAGTATAGCAATAAGTATCATGACATGAAGTTAAAATAAGAACATGCTAGATCTAGTCATGGAGGAAGTGGCAATGGTCACACCCACACCTCCGGTAGCATGGTATTTCTTTTTATCCCTAGTGAGGCAACAAAGTAAGGTAGAGATACCCAAGTGGATCGCAGAACTTTCTCTCACGTTCACTGCACTAGCCACCCCCCGTTACTCCAACTAATGCACACGTTCCCCCTCACACGCTCTCATAAACATGCTTGATCATGACAAGTAAATAAGAACGGGGTACATAATATGCATCTACTTTCATAACTGAAACAAAACTATTGCAATCTCAAACATATATTAACTCATAAAAAGATCCACCACAAAGGTATTACATAGATGACCGTAATCATGTTCAGCAGCTCATACGGTACTAATTAGTGAAGCCCAAAGAGAGAGAGATACATAAGTTACTTCCACCCAGAGGTGGACTACTCCCTCTTTATCATGGAGACGGTGGATAAGTCGTTCGAGAAGATGGAGACCACGCCGGCAGCGCCCCGCCGGAGTTTTCCCCCTCCAATCTGCAGCTCCAGGTCTCTGTTTCGGTGTTTCTGCGGCGCTCCTTGCCGAAGTGCGTCGGGGACTATTTTTATAGTCGTTTTGAGGTCAAGCCGGAGGCTCGGGAAAAAAGATCGACGGCAACGGAGCCACGAGGCCCCAGATGGTGGGTCCCACGCGGCCAAGGAATCTGGCCGCGTGGGCCCCCTCTTCTGGCCCTCGAGCCTCCGTTTGTTCGCTTCCTTCGCTCCCACGCTTTGTTCCTTCCAAAAACTGATGCTCGTAAATTTCCAGATCATTTGGACGTCGTTTGGGTCCCTGAAACATCATAATATAGAAAATAGGGTTTTCTGCCTGTGCAGGGTTAATTCCAGAAAAATAGGGAAACTATGAAATATTCCCAAAATCATTATAAAACAATGATATAACCCTTATATGATGCAAATATGATTGAAGTATAAGTAATATAATGCAAAGTTCATGTATGCATTTTACATGCATCAGTTACGGGTACATTTCAATCTCCGTTACCCATAGTATTGGCAGCGATCATAATTTTGGCTTCGTTTCCGATATATGCCTTTATGGCAACGGAAACTTTTGGGTCTCCGTGTGCAATGTGGACACGTTCCATCTTCCTGGAATTCGAAGTGAGCCGAGTAACTGCTATGGCGTAGTGGCGCCGCGGCACCGCCCACTACTCCTTAAAAACCCACGATCTCCTTGCTATCTCAATAAGCCACTTCGCCGCAGCCATGGATACTCCTAGCAACTCTTCAGGCGCCCGCCACCGCAGTCGTTCGCCGCAGCCACAGAGAGCATCTCTCCTTTCGCTTGATTGGAACCGCGTCGTCGTGCCGGAGGCCATCGCGCAGCGGCACTGGCAATATAGGAGGCCAGTGCCGTGGTCAAATGTTAGCCTCCCCGGTGGCTGGCGCCTCAGCCACAGGAGGGTGCCTATGCCGTCGGAAGACGACACGGGATCCTCGGGCGCCAGCGACCGCAGCCGCTCACCACAGCGGAGAGTCGCTCGTCCTCGGCCACTGATGCATGTAAAATGCATACATGAACTTTGCATTATTTTACTTATATTCCAGTCATATTTGCATCATATAAGGGCTATATCACTGTTTTATAATGATTTTTGAAATATTTCATGATTTTCCTATTTTTATGGAATTAACCATGCGCAGGCAGAAAACCCTATTTTCCATATTTTAATGTTTCAGGGACCCAAACGACGTCCAAATGACCTGAAAATTTACGAGCATCAGTTTTTGGAAGGAACAAAGCGTGGGAGCGAAGGAAGCAAACAAGCGGAGGCCCGAGGGCCCAAATGAGTGGGCCCACGCGGCCCATGTACCTGGCCGCATGGGACCCCCCCTTTTGGCCCTCGGAGCTCCGTTGCCGTCGATCTTTCCTCCACCGACTCGGTTTTGACCTAAAACCGCCTATAAAAATAGTCCCCCGACGTTCTCTGGAAGGAGCGCCGCAGAAACACAGAAACACCGAAACAGAGACCTGGAGTTGCAGATTGGAGGGGGAAAACTCTGGCGGGGCGCTGCCGGCGTGGTCTCCATCTTCTCCAACGACTTCTCCACCGTCTCCATGATGAAGAGGGAGTAATCCACCTCTAGACTACGGGTTTGTGGAAGTAACTTATGTATCTCTCTCTCTTGAGCTTCACTAATTAGTACCGTATGAGCTGCTGAACATGATTACGGTCATCTATGTAATACCTTTGTGGTGGATCTTTTTATGAGTTAATATATGTTTGAGATTGCAATGGTTTTGTTTCAGTTATGAAAGTAAATGCATATTATGTACCCCGTTCTTATTTAGTTGTCATGATCAAGCATGTTTATGAGAGCGTGTGAGGGGGAACGTGTGCATTAGTTGGAGTAACGGGGGGTGGCTAGTGCAGTGAACGTGAGAGAAAGTTCTGCGATCCACTTGGGTGTTTTACCTTACTTTGTTGCCTCACTAGGGATAAAAAGAAATACGATGCTACCGGAGATGTGGGTGTGACCATTGCCACTTCCTCCATGACTAGATCTAGCATGTTCTTATTTTAACTTCATGTCATGATACTTATTGCTATACTCTGAGTTATCTTAATTACTGAGGTGTTATGATTTAGTTCGCATCTTGGTGGAGTATAAGAGAGACTAATAACCAAAAGGTCTCTATGTTAAGACGTGATGCCCATATAATTATAACTTGTCATTAAACTGTTGTGTTGCAATCTCATATGTCAATTCTAGTGTTCCATTGTCTACCACTTTATTAAATAGAGAGTGCATTTGCGAAACCATGAACCCCGGTTCATTTTTAATCATAAGAAACACCTTTCCAACAACTTTTACCACTTTACCATTTTCTGCCATTTAAAAATCCGAAAATACAAAAACACTTTTACATCTTGCATTTATCATATAAAACCCAAAAATATCATTTATCATTGCTACCACCATCCTTGCATATTTATTTACCACCATTACATATTTATTTCTTGTCTGCATTGCATATTATCTTGATATTATTCTCACACCTTGTGCTTGACAACCACTAGGTGAGGTTGAAGACCAAAACATTTACTTTGTTTTGTAGGTAACCAAAAGAAGGATAGGAAAGATAAATCTTCACTACTGATTCCCCGAGAGTTCGATATTAAACCCTCGAGTCACCCCTCGTGGGGAAAACACATCTTCCACTTATTACACACTCTGCACTTGGAGTCTCAACCTAACCCATTTACTTTTCACGCAGGTAACTACGTGAAGGGCCATCAGCCGCCTGAATGGAACCGTGTCATCGTCAGACTGGCCGTCGCGAAGCGGCACTGGCAATATAGGAGGCCAGTGCCATGGTCAAAGGTTCGCCTCACCGGTGGCTGGCACCTCAACCGCGCGTCGGTGCCTATGCCACCGGAAAGAGTAGAGCTGCTTCAGAGCTGCCGGCTCATCCTCCCGCCGGAGCTGCGCGACGATCCTGCCTACGACGACGAGATGTGGGAGGGGCGCACGGGCGGCGATGACATCGTCGGCGAGGAGCCGCGCGACGACACGGACGACTACGCGGCTCTCCTCACATACGAGCAGGAGAAGGCGGAGTGTGTAGGCCCAGTGTGTCAGTGAAAAATCAAAGGAAACGGTTGTTTATCTCCTCTGTTTCCGATGTTCTACTTTGCTATAAATGCGCCATTCCCACAACCCTAAACGCTATCGCTCTGAGTCTCGCTCTCACTCTCAAAGTGTGGCGGCGCCTCCAAGCAGCACCAGATCTTAGCTGCACCGTGGCGGCGCGCATCTCCCTCTCCTCCGACCGTGGCGGCGTGCATCTCCCTCCCTCCGACCGTTTTGGCGCGCATCTTCCTCTCCTCCGACCATGGCAGCACGTCCCCGTTCTTTGCTCCACCCGGGCAGATCTCGTCGTTCCGGGTTAGGAGGTTGCCCGGGCGGCAAGACAGAGGAAGGAGCCCGGCGTCGCCTGCTATGTAGGTGGAGGGCGCATGGCGTGTCGACCCGCGGTCGGAGCGGCTGCCTCGTAACCTACCGTACCGGAGGACGACGAGGACGACTACGTACTCCCGCCAGATCCAAAGGTAATACATCTATTTGTGACCGGCCGTCATGCCGACGAACTAGGGTTGTTGTCATTGTTTTGTGTAGGTTTTTTCCATAGGACCAGTTAAAACATGACTCCCTCTGATCCGTTTGTAGTGTCGCTCGAAAAGAATAGACCTAGCACAAATTGGTAGTGTAAGAAACTCATGGCTGACTAAACTCCTTTGCAAAACAAATGTACATTTCGGTGACACTGCATAAAAAGCCGGGACCTTAGCCAAGGTGCGCTTGTCGTCTGGCATAATTGTTGGTACACAACAATTATGCAATGGATTTGTATGTTTGTTATTCTGTCTTATGCATCCTTTTATGTTGTATGTCCTTTATGCTAGATGTATAGTGAGTTAACATGGAGTCATATATTCTCACTTTACATTTCAGTGACCACTTTACGAAAGAGGCACCTTTGGTACATCAACACTCGCTTATTGCACTATGTGCAGACCATGGTGCTGATCAGCTAAATACAAGGTCGGGGACAAAGCGGCGAGTTGATTATATTTTGGCGACACCGTCCAAGAAGAAGATTGAATTCATGAATTTGGTAAAGTTGTAAGGCAAATGTAACAGCAAGTCATGAATATAAATTAAGTTAGAAATGACAAGGATAAGTTTAGTGAGGCATGACATAGATAAGTTTAGTGAGGCATGACATAGATAGATTTAGCTAGAAATGACAAGGATAAGTTTAATGAGGCATGACATAGATAGATTTAGCTAGACATGTCAATGATGACAATGAAGATAAGTGTAATTGGTTATCTTGTGATGCAATGTATCGGTGACATTTGTTATACCTTACGAATGAATTTGCTATCATTTTTGTGCTTGTGCTGTGAGATTTTAAGTGTCTAGTGGCATCTGTAAACGTGGTATAATAGGCTTATGAAGAAACCATCAATGCAAACGGGTAAACTACAGTCTCCGTTACTGATGAATCGACACTAAGGAAACGAAGGTCTAACATAACCATTGCCAACAAGAATCCTTATCAGCGACGGTTTTTGGCCTCCGTTGCCGATGAGGGCCTTCACATCAGCCACGGGGGCGGGGACACGGACCCTTTTTCCGTTTCCGATGGGGTTTTTGGCCCGTTGCCGATGTGTCGTTCTGTACTAGTGATGCATTAAATTAAATCCATGCAAGTACATCGAGCTCACAGTGAACTTCTTAGTTGTGATCATCTTCCATAGAAAAAGATCATCCTCGCCTGATAGTGTGCCATTCATTAATCTCTCTACCAGTTTAAGCCATGAAGTCCACTTATCTCCTTGTCAAAGTCCTCCAAAATAAATATTTAGAGGATTGTTGTCCAGCACTTGTGCTACAGTAACATTTACATCGCACAATACTGAACAGTGAACGGCATTGTACAACCAAAGGTTTTGAACCGAGTGAAGTATCCTCCGAAAAACGGGTGCGAAGACCATTGCCTACGCTAAAAGCTCCATGTTCGAAGAATTCTTTCTTAACCGATCAAACCTTTCCAAAAGGGAGAATTAGTAGGGTTCGGCTCAACTTGGGATAGTGTTTTATTATTCAAATATTTGTTGCACAACAACTCGTGTGAAACACCATCATGCAGAATTTTAAGAAGTCATTTGCTTAATAAACACTTATTCTTGATCTCTAAAATTTCAATACCCAGCCCACCTTGATCTTTAGGGCGGCAAATAATGTTCCACTTAGTCAAATGGTACTATCTTTTATTTTGATCACTCTGCCAAAAAATCTAGAGCTAGAAAAATCAAGCCTCTTTCGCACTCCCACTGGAATGAGAAACAAGGAAAGCAAGAACATAGGTAGGCTAGTAAGCACTGAATTAATTAACACAAGCGGGACTCCATATGAGAGCATCTTGCCTGCCCAACATCCTAATTTCTTTTCGAATCGATCTTCCACAGGTTTCCATTCCTTATTTAACAATTTGTGATAATGAATGGAAATTTCTAAATACTTAAAAGGTAAGGCTCCTATTTCGCAACCAAAATTGTTCGATACTCATTCTGCATATCCTTAGCCGTTCCAAAACAGTAGAGTTTACTTTTGTGAAAAAATATCTTGGGCCCAGAAAGTTGCTCAAACATAGATAAAATAAGATTCATGTTGACTCCATTTTCAATATCATGTTCGAGAAATAAAATTGTATCATATGTGTACTGCAGAATTGGCACCCCTCCCTCAACAAGATGGGGGATCAAAGCATCAACCTGACCATCATCTTTTGCCCTCTCAATAAGAACAGCCAGCATATCTACTACTGTATTGAAAAGAATAGGTGATAAAGGGTCACCTTGTCGTAATCATTTAAGAGTCTGAAAGACCAATGTCATAATTTACACATATTCCAACACTCCCTCCCTGCACAAATCTACCAACCCAGTCACACCACTTGTGATCAAAACCCTTCATGCGTAGAGCCTATTGTAGGAAAGACCATTTTACTTTGTGCCTTTTCAAAATCAATTTTGAAAAGAACTCCATCCATTTTCTTCCTTTTAATTTCATGAATGGTTTCATGTAAGATGACCACCCCTTCAAGGATGCCCCTTCCGATAGAAATGCAGATTGAGAAGGACACTTTATGCGCAATAGAGGATACCCGAATCGTACCCACCTTTGTAAAAATCTTGAAGCTAACATTTAATAAACAAATTGGTCTATATTACTCGATTCTACTTGCATCCTCTTTTCTTGGGCAGCAAAGTTATTACCCCAAAGTTTAACTTAAAAGAGGCAGCTCTCCGTTCTGGAGTTTATAAAACAACACCATCAAATCCATTTTAATGGTTTCCCAGAACCTTTGATAAAACTCAGTCGGGAACCCATCTGGTATGTGACCTTTGTTATGTTCCATTTGAGAAATAGCTTCAAATACCTTCTTCTCAGTGAAGTCGGATATTAGGATACTATTCTCCTGAGGTGAAATCTGAGGCATGTCCTCATTTTGATTTTCAATCATTGAAAAACAACTGGGGGCCGGCGCCTCGAATAATTTTTTGTAATCCGCGGTGATGAATAACTTCAAATTATTCTCCCCGAAAATTGTCCCCTCATCTTGCTCTAATTGAAAAAATCCTCTTTTTCCGGTGTTTACCATTAGCAATGAGGTGAAAATATTTAGTATTGTTACCCCCTTCCTGAACAAGTTTTACTTTAGCACGTTGAGCCCATTTGGACTCCTCATCTCTTCGATCCCTAGCCAAACACTCATACGCCTCTTTCTTTGCAGCCCTCTCCGCTACTGATAGAGGTGTGGTCTCTGCTTTAATGTCCAATTCATCAATTAGCAAAGCAGCTTTTCTTTTAGTTTTTTGTATTCCCCACTAATATTCTTCGCCCATCCCCTAAGGAATTGTCGAAGATGCCTAATTTTATTCTGCCACCTTTCAACCGGAGAGAAACCAGCAGTGATGGACGTCCATCCTCTCCGGATCAAGTCATTAAAACCAGGGGCGGAACCAATATAATTCAAATAAAATTTGGACTTGTTGCCCAAATGTGTCTAGTTTCCTGTATCAAGTAGAGAGGTGTATGATCTGACCCCGTAGAGTCAAAGCATGCACCGAAACCATGGGAAATTTTTGTTCCCAGTTGACACTCATGAGAAAGCGATCCAACTTCTCAAATGTTGGAACCTCTCTCCTACTTGCCCACGATATTGTCTGAATGATCAATCTCTCTAAGATCAAGACTTCTTATAATAGCATTAAAAAATGGCCAACATGCATTAAATTTGAGTTAATCTTCTCATGTTGCCATCTAATAATATTTTAAGGTAATGGTAAACTGGACGTTACCTTCTGATATGTTGAAGGATGACTTCCGTGCAAAAGTTTCAGAGATGAAAATTTTCCTTCAGCACTAGACTAATGCCGATCCACGCATCTCATAATTCAGAAAAACTCTGAGGTGAGACTTTGAATTGGCTCATGACATTCCTATTTGGTTATGTTTATTACTCGCATGTACAAGGCAAATATATTCTGCATCTATCTATCGAACGGAGAGGCCATAAATAGAGAGTCGGCGGTACATTCCCCTAGATCCTCCAATCCATTCAACCCTCTCCTCTCGCCAGTCGCCAAACCTAGCTAGTCCCGCCGAGCCTTAGTTCGGGAATGTGCATCGTCGTCGTCGTTGCGCCATGGAAGAGGCCCGCACCACCCACTACGTGTTCCTTGACGTACTGCCGTGTCCAGGCGACGCACATCAACCGCGGGCGCCAGGGGTCTCGACAGTGGCAGGACACCATCGACTTGGTGTTTTTCCATGACGTGCATCGGCGGAGGGGCAAGCCAATGATCATGGTATTCTCTAGCAGGAACTACACCCCTCCCGCCATCCCTGACATATCGAGGATCGAGCTCCCCGATTTCAATGCTGATGTGCGTGAGCCCCAGCGCCTCCTAAGCTTTATCACCATGAAGACATGGCCCCTGCTTCACGTTGAAATTTTGTGACTTCAAGCTCTCGATTCCACGCCCGATAGTCTCTTTGGGGTGGATGGTTGCTTCGGCAGGTAGTCCTCGTCTCCCATGCTGACACTCTCTATGCATGCAACTCATGCACTCAGCGGTGCTCACGGCCCCCACCGGTTCATCTGCACCATAGCATCGCCATTGCAGTTTATTGATAGTAAACTTTTTAACCTTTTTGTAATTACGACGCATTCTCTCTACCTATGATTTTAACCACTATTGTTTTGGTTAAAGCTAGAAAAAATAACCATGCCATAATACATCACTGCAAAAATACAGTGGTTTTTAATTTGATCTTTGAGCTTGAAATTGCACTTGCACTACGTCTGAAACAAATATTAGAGCGAAATTTATATTAGTTTTTCCCTTTTTGAGACACTAATTAAACTTCGTTGGTTTTTTAACTGTACTCTGATCAAAACAATCACATGTCTTCCCAGATAAATTCTACAAATAAATTAGAACTATATGTATGTGTTCATGTGTATTCGGTTTCCTCAAAAATCATGATGGACCCATAAAGATGATAGATCTTTCTCGAATAAATGATTTTCTATTTTAGGTCTAAGTAAGTAGAAGACATAATCAATTTACTAAATAGAAAATTCTATATTATACGAAAATATATATGATGGGATTGGCCACTAATTGTTTCATTGCTCATTTACTAGTCCACTGATGACAAAGTTTTCCTTTCATGGGTTCAACAATCGGCTGACACCTCATGCTTACTTTGCACCTAGAACTAAAATAGCATCATTCAGCTCAACTCGCGTAAAATCTTTTAGTTTTTTTTGTGTTTGCTCCACACGCTTATAAACAGGATTGTCTTGAACTTGGTAAAATAGTATCACTTGAGATGGATATGTGTTACCCATTATGTTTTATGTTTGACTTTTTGTATACATGCAATGCAATATATGTGTTTGTCGATATTTTTTCATGTTATATTAGTCCCACGTGTCATGCACAAGATGCATGAATAATTGCACCAAGGTGATTTGCATGCAAAAGGAATGAAAAATAATAAGAGGCTTGTGTTATTAGAATGGATCAGTACATACATAATACTTTGAGGAAATAAAGCTAAACTACTGGGAAATCATCTTCGGCTCATAGGTGTAGATGCACCAACTATCCAAAAATGGCATTTCAAACTGTCAAAAAAATCTAACAAAAAATTTGGATATATGCCCGCATATTCTATGCTCGCACAAAACGTTTCGTGAAAAACGACATTTTCTGTGACCTGTGTAAAAATGGCAATTTCCGGTGCTCCAAAATAAATTTTCACAAAACATTTATTTGTCTTTTTATCCAGACCACAAAAAATATCTTATTTTAACTAAACTTTTTGTGCGAACATAGAATATGCGGGCGTATCATCGACGAGGATGAAGTAGTTGTTCCCGTCTTCCGTTGCTGGTTTGATCGGCCCACGCAGATCAGTGTGGACAAGGTTGAGTCCGCACTCAGACCGGTGCTTGCTCGCCAGAGGGCATGCCATCATGTGCTGCTTGCCGATGGTGCAGCTAGCCATCGCAGATCTCGTCGATGTGATCTACCGACGGCATACCTCTCACCATGCCACGCTTGGACATGGCGTTCACCACTCGGAAGTGCAGGTGGCAAGAGCCGGGCATGCCACAGCCACGCGGGGTCGTCCACCTTCGCATGGGACGGAGCTGGCTTATGAGCAATGGTGTCAGCTCACCCCAATGGACAATAGCAAATCCTTCAGTAATTAGCACTGACTAATATTTTTTGTAGAGGTTGACCCCACTATCATAGAGAGCTGACCCCGTTGGCAAAATTTCTAGCTTCGTCCCTGCACCTTCGCGAGCAGACACATAGGTGCAGAAAGGTTCGGATTCAGCAGATACAAAGCGATTACCTGACTGCTTTACTCGCACCACGAGCCGTCGGTGCTGGTCGAAGATCGTGATGTAGCCATCCTCCACGACAGACTTGCACCCATTTGTATCCAGCTGCCCGATGGAGATGATGTTCATGCGCAGCTTCGGAATGAAGAAGACGTCGGCGAGCACCCTCTTATTATCGTCAGCGCGGCGGAACAGGATGTTCCCATTTCCCTCGATCGACACCACAGAACCATCGCCAAAGCGCAAAATTCCCTTGACCGCCTCGTCGATGGTGACGACTGCGTCCTTCGTGGCCATCATATGGCTGTTTGCACCGGTGTCCAGGTGCCAAAAACCCGTGGCGGTGGGCACGGGCACGACGCGCTCCTCGTTGAGGAACACAGCCTGCTGCTCTGCCGGGCAGAGAAAACTGGGAGTTTCTCTGCCGCGGCAGGAGCTAGCTCGGCAGATCCGTCGACGACGCTCTCCCCCGTAGCGAGCAAAAGTGTTGGCGGATCGGCCTCCGCCTCGGCAACGTTTGCTACCACTCCTTTCCGCTCGCGATCGAGTTGAGCCTTTCTGCGCTGCTTGGCCCAATAGCCTGGCTTGCCGCAGTATCGGCAATTTCCTGGTTTGCACGTGCCAGCGCCGCCGGCAGGGCTTGTCACCGCTCTAGGGTTTGGGCTTGCCTCCCCCCCTTGGTGTTTGGTGGAACAGCCTGACTGTGTTGCTGCTGGCGAGCGCTCTACTCCTCCTCCGTCAGCAACAACTTGTCGTTGTTCTCTGTTTCCGCCTCGCCGCGCCAATCCGACACCGACAGATGCCCTCTCAGCTCCCCGATCGACATGCCGTTCAGGTCAAGCAATGTCTCGATGGAGCACGCCATCTGCACGTACCGTGGAGGCACAACGCGCAACAACTTCTGCACCGCGGCGAGCTCGATCACCGCATCGCGTAGGGACTGAAGCTGGGTGACGATCCCGGCGAGACGCACTGAGAATCCTCGATGACTTTGTTGTTCTTGAAGTCGATATCCTCGAAATCTCGACACAGCTTGAGCCGTGCCTCGCGGACAAGATCAACACCCACGCGCATAACCTTGATGGCGTTCCAAGCCGCTGGCGCATCGTCCTTGGCAGCACGGGCACCATCTCGGGCGGGACCGAGCGTAGGATTGCGCCCGGCGCCAGCCGCTCGTTGTCGGTGCCAGGGTCAATTGCCTCCCAGAGACATGCCCCTTGCAGCTGCACGCGTATGAGGATGGCCGTGTAGTTCGTCCGAGTGAGCATGGGAAGAGGCATGACACCGTGGCCTCCGCCGCCGCACTCCCTCACCACCTCGCGCTCTCGCGCGCCACCGCCCCTGCCACGCCGTGACAGGCTGCGTCCGCGGCTGCGGTCATGCTGCTCCGTGGGAAGTGGGGTCTTGGACTTCGTTGGCGATGTTCCGACCATGGCGATGGACCTCGCTCTGATACCAAATGTAGTTGCTAGCTCTCAATCTCTCTCGCAAATTCAGACGGAACTGAAGAAAAAAGAGAAAAGTTATTGTGTTGCGTGCAACTAACTGCAGCGTTTTCTATTCTTCTATTTATCTGTCGGTTGCAACTGAATCAACGGAAATTCAGGATCGAGAACCAGCACTCCGGAGCTGCCATCCCAACTCTTGCACGACTTGCACTAAGTCACGACCTCCACCTGAGCTCGTGCCATCCCACGAAGTCAATGTCGTAACGGCTAACTAAACTAGCTCCACGAATTCTAAATTGATCAGGTCCAGACGTGCACAAGAACACGCTACAAGACCTGTTTATTTAACAGAAATCATCTACTCCCTCCGATCCATATTAGTGGGCATAGCTTTGTCTAAATTCATATGTATCTAGTTAAGTATTTAGACTAGATACATGTGTATCTAGACAAAGTTGTGTCCACTAATATGGATCGGAGGTAGTACCTAAATTGCAGCTAAAATCAGCTAACTGAAGAGGTTCAGACAAACACCTGAACAGCTACAGTAACTGGAAGTGTCGAGTTTGAAGTGCATGGACAATCTTCATCCACGTCGTCGCCGATGCACGCCGCGGCGATGACCAGCGTCGCGTGCGACTGCAAAACACCGTGTTCGCGTCGGCCTCCGTGCACGACACGTGCAAGCTCTGGAGCACCGCGGACCGCGCCCACCTCCGCGCCCTCACCCTCACATGCACTCCGCTCTCCCTGGCCCTGGACCCCGATGCCTCCCGCCTCTTCGCCGGCGGCTCGGACGGCCGCGTCCACGTCGCCTCCCTGGACGGCACAGACACGAACGCGGCGGTCAGCGCATGGCACGCCAGCGCCGCCGTTGTGACTTGTTAGCGTCGGCGTGGCGAACTGGGGCAGGAGCCTGGTGACGTGCACTGAGGACGGCGAGGTGAGGCTGTAGGACCTGGCGAGCGGCGGCGCCTGGTCGCTCGCCAGCGCGTTCTAGATCGGCGGGGGGCTGTCAGCGACGTTCTGGTGGTCGGCAGGCCCGCAGGCGACATGGTCGGCGTCGGCGAGGGGGAGGCGGCGTGGACGAGGGCCGTCGTGGCGGCGGCGGAGATGGAGGAGGCGCTGCGGGAGTCAGAGGAGGAGAGGACTAGGTCCGTAGAGCTGATCGAGATGACCGTGGCCGCGTACAAGCAGGGCCTGCGGCTGATGCTCCGCGAGGTGGACGCCGTGGCCAGCGGCCGCCCGCCGAACGGCAACAAGGACGACGGGAATGTCAGCGACTGAGTGTCCGATGGGAAAGAGCACACCGCTAGTGAGGTTGTCTCATCACTAGCTGAGAAGAGAATGATTTCGCTCGCGATGGTATTATGAAACATTGCGAGCTTATTAGAGGAGTAATAAATTTCAGGACGCTTGATGCCATTTTTTTGAATCAAATGATTTGATTGTTGCGACGAAAACTCACGATCCCGATCGCTCACGCACCTGGCCGCGCTGCGACGGACACGAGCTGCTTCGCAGGCAATTGACGCGACGGCCGGGACCCCTACCTCAAATTAACGCGCGCAGCATCGCATCGATCACCATCGTGTCCATCGCAAATAGCCCGCTGCCCCGGCCCGGCCGAGGCCACGTTCTCCCGTGTTTTTTGGGGAAACCCGGAGTTAATAGCACGCGCCATCCCTGCCCACGGCAGATGCATATCCCACAGCACCGGCATCGTTGCCTGACTCCATCGGCATCTCAACACACGCACTGGTAGCGCTATAGCTTGCCAACTTGCTCTGCTTGCGCTGGAAGCCCCGCGAGACCACAGCTTGTGTTCCCTCCGACCAAATCGATCGAAAATTCAGTTCAAGACTCCGTCCAGAAGATAAGTTTCCTCGCTTTGCTATCCTTGCAGTTCGTAAGCGTGAGAAGAATATGGTAGTGGTGGATAGATCGATAGCCAGGAGGCATTCTAGAGACTGATCGATCGGTTCTGTTTGTTTGCAGGGAGTGAGACTGAGCTGCTGAGGCCAAGTAACCGTGGAGGGGGGTGGGCCGATGAAGGGCGATGACAGAAGAGAGAGCACAACCCGGCAGTATCAGCGAGCGTCGCTGCCCTGCGAGGGCCGTGTGCTCTCTGCTCTCTCTGTCATGGCCGTCCCACGGCGCCACCCGTCTCCCCATCGGCGTCGTCTTCCCAGATACGATCGTCTGTTTCTTCTCTTGTTAGCAGAGGCCGTGCGTGCATGCGTGGGTGCAGGCGGTGACCAGGAGGAGGACGAGCAGGTGTTCACTCGAATCAATGGCTTCGATGTGAGGTCAACATGCTCGACAACGGCGCCATCACAGCGGGGCAATGTACAGGCCCCTCCAAGTGTAGATCATTGCTCTCTCTCTTGTCTACAGTAACAGGAGTTTTCTTCTTGTAGCGACTTCTTTTTCTACCGCCTTTCCGTCGGAATCATTACACGACTTTACATACAAACTATTACTCGTATTTTTCTAGGACACTAGCTCTACAGATTATGAAGCAATGAACTGGAATTTCCACTACAAATAAGCTTTAGCTTACTCTATTCAGAAAAGAACTCACTCTACTGCTACTGCTACTGCCACTCGACAAAGGCTTTCATCCACATCTTGCCACTCTGATACATATCACTCTCCGTCAAAATTAATGTGACGGAAGTTGTTATAAACAAACTATGACTTTCCCAAGCAATGGTCGAAGAAGATTAATAAGGTAGTACAAGAATGTTCTCCTACATACATTACTTCTAACTTAACAAATTACATGAGAGAGTGCTGGTCAGCTTTATGCACATCACGGCTGACAACGCAAAATGGAGGTGACGCCAGATGAACAGCAATGACATATTACCAATCCTTCGTCAAATGGAAGCCTTATCTTAGGCCACGTTGGGGAATGTAGGCCGAAAAAACTGCGGAGAACAGGTGGAAGACACAAAGTCAGTACCAGCAATAATACAGATGGTATATTTGAAGGTATATGATAAACTGAGCGTTACCTTCAGATATGTTGAAGGATAACTTCCGTGAAAAAATTTCTCTAGGGTCTAATGTTATATTGGATAATAAGATTTTATCCAGGTTTTCTTTCCTGCAAATCAAACATGAAGATTATGTTCATTAGCAGGCTTGAGATAATATGCCAAAAAGAAGCACTGTGGTAAAAAAAACTATTATTTCAAAAGAGAACGAAAAGTAATATGCCATTTATTAAAGGAGCACAACAGAAGATACTTTCAGTTGCCATTCTATCAAAATGCTATCAGTATTAAAGAGAATCATGCTGTCCATTATGTAAACAATAATTCAGTAGTCAATTCACGGTGAGCTCAAAATAAAGCAAGTACTGTTCATGTAAACTCCACGACAATAATAAGCAGGAGGCGTAAACCATATATTAGAGCAGATGAAATTTGGTAAGTTAGACACATACCGAGCCCAAGAAGGAACAAATTTCATTCTGCGCTTTGATTCGTGTTCATCTTCGAAGTCATCATCGTCCTCATCGTCAGAATCTTTGAACGGTGACATTTTGTAGGACTGCCAAAAGTTTCAAAAACATAAAGCAGAGAACTCACAATTAGAGTGGTTGTTGATAGTAGAATGAAATCGATGAAAGCACTACTAACTGAGACCAAGGTCAAACGAGAAAGCAAAACAGCTCAGGTTAAAAACCTTATTTTGCTTTGCCCCAACCGCAACAAAGCTACAGATGTTTGTGTATTCTAGCAATCTAAACACTTTCTAAGAATTACGGTATCAAATGGAAAAATGTTTAGGGCACGGGTACTTATTTCTTCCAAAGTTTCTCTTAACATGTTAATAACAAACTGATGAACATGAATTATGGAGATAAGTTATTATCAGTGACTATTCCAGAAAAACTGCCATTAGTAGATATATAATAAATCAGCATATTCAATCTTAATACTGTTTAAATTTGCAATTTTGCAACAGATCTGTTGTGGAACAATATCAAAGATGCATGAGCAGTACCAATGCATGCAGATTTACAGACGACAACCTTCTGCATTATTAAGTTAAATAAACAGCATACCTCCTCGAGACAGTTCGGAATACTTTCCTTAGCATCAGATCCAAAACTTGCAGGCCTCTCATCTACTGCAACACCTTTCTCGTCCTTACTTTTATTGCCCTTGTATCGAAGGGCAGGTTCAGTAGTCTCTTCAGGTTTAACTTGGTTTTTGCCTACATCAACCAAATTCTTCCTTGGCTCCATATTATCCTGCCATGATTAAAATATTAAAAACAGATACCCCGTCTGTCAAAGAATATATCACATATGACTCAATGGGAAGCAATTTCCACTATCATTTCCAAAGCAATTTAATAACAAAACCCCAAATGTTACATTTCGGAATCCTTTCCATATCTAATAGTACCATTTGTGTATGATCAACAGAGAGTTTTACCACAGAAATTATAAAATAGAAAATACTTCTAGAAAGAATATTGTTATAGGAAAAAAAAGATGTATAGCTTATACTCACAGAAGCTTTTTGACGAGCATCTTTATCATCCTTTGTGCCTCGCCGTCTATCCATAGGCTGTTTCTGTTGCTTTCGAGCTTCATCAATGCATTTTCTTTTTCTCATTGTTTCCTTCTTTTCCCCTTCTTCCCTCTGCCTCTTCTTAGTGGCCACATCAACTTCTCGCTTCTTCTTTTGTTCATCTTCGTCTCGTTTCTTCTTTTCCTCTTCATCTCGTTTCTTCTTTAGTTCCTCTTCGAGTTTTTGTTTTAATTCCTTCTCACGCTTCAGTCTTTCACGCTCTACTTTGCAGCCGCTTTGCGCATTTCTTGCTCCTTTTGTTTCTTCTCTTCAAGACGTTTTGCAGCTTCAGCTGCCTTAAGAGCCTTCACCTTAACGTCTTTTTTAACTGCAAGAATGGAGCCCCAGTTGTCGAGGCAATTTATGAGCACCACTGAACATTTTCTATTCAAGCATAAACAACCCTAATGGATTTGTCTGAATAAATAATGCAACTAAAAAGAACACTTACCGCACGCTGCTGTAGGTTGCATCTTCTGTTTCACAAGAGGTATAAAAGATGTCATATTGGCAACAATATTGCTAGGCTTAGATTGTCTGCCAACATTTGCTTCACTCCTGTGTCTCCCATTTCTGCTACTGGGTTTTTCTGCCGTGCCTAATCTGCCATGAAGAGAACGGGATGCTTTCCCATCTCTCTTAACTGAAGTAGCACGACTGTTTTTTGGCTTGATGATGGCATGATCATTTCTGATATTTGAATGATGATTGATCTCACTACTGAAAGATTCTGCACTCGAGTCTATGTTACCTGTATCCATGCATCTTGTTGAAACAGACGGAGAATTTCCATTGTTGTGACATAATCCAGTGATATCCTGAAGTGCTTTTCTGCCAGATGCCTGCCGTGAGCAATTCACATCTACAGATCCAGCTAACCTATCTTGGTACTCATCCTCTTCAGGTATGCTGTTGTCTTCATCAATTCGGAAGCATTCAAGTTCAGGAATAGAACCCATATGTTCTGAACCAGATCCAGATCTTGATGAAAGTTTCCGGAGGCTATATTTTTCAACTGATGGAGTCAATGGAGTTTCATTGATTTCTTGTCGGCTGTTAGCATCTGAGGAACATGAGGCTACAGCATCAGAAATGAAAAAGGAATCAAGTTCCAATCCACATCCGAAAGAGTCCATAATGCTGCGACTGTCACTTGCACTGTATTGTTGCAGATCATCAGAAAAGGAATAGTTTCTAGGTTTCCCAGACAAAGTTCCCAGACACCACTGGCTGCATTAGAATCGTAAAGGGACTCAAATGGCCTTTTCCCGATAGTTGGGCTGTCATATTCAACAGGAACATCAAAGCTCTCGAATTCTGGCATTGAATCATCACATTCAAACGATTCATCAACCAATTGCCTTGAAATAGCAGCACCAGACAACAAATGTCCCTTTGGATCATAACTTTTATATTTCCTACCAAGTTTAACATTGGAGCCATAACATAATTTCTCACGAAACAATGCATTGGAGCAGATACTTGTTCACCATGTTGATCTAAAGCATGACTCGGAAGTACAGGAAACGATTCCATTCCAAAATAATTTTCTGGATTTGATATTGTAATTGGAGATGACATGATATCCATCTGATGGGCCATTTCCTGGTCTGCCACACTTGCACTAGTGGCATTCAGGTCCTGACCTTGTAAGCAAGTATCTTCCTGCCAACAAAAAGAACAATAGTAAATACACTAGATTCACTAGCACCCATAGGATAGCAAGTACAATAGATTGAAGAATGGGCATTTCGAAATATAATTGCTAAAAAAGTCATATCCAATACTAACTACTGTAATAGAACATATGGGCCCATCAAGACAAACTACACGGATGTTGCAAACTTGCCATGCTGTATACACAATTTATTTGTTCATTGGCACGAAATCATGATGAAATGTGCATGAGTATTCCTATCGGCTATTGCTTAGAGAGAGGAAATATAAAACTATATGGACAGGCTTTATGACTAGCTTCAAGAATGTCAGATCAAAGCAACCAAATAGGAGGCTCCACCAATCCTGCAGCCAAACTGAACATTACTACTAGTTACTACTTCACCACATACTATCTTGCAAGAAAAAAACACGACAGGGCCATCCGGAATAAATATTTATATGATTCAGAGAGGAAACGGAACTGGTAGTCTGGTACATTTGCGCAACACATACCTGTTGTGTGCAGTTTTCCTCATTATAAGGTAGGATGCCAGAGCAGGAAGGCAAAGCGGCAGTTGTTGTCAGAAACTCAACTTCCAAATTATTTTGTATCTGTTCTTGAGAACTGTCGAAGACCTTCCCTCCACTGCACTCCTGATGGTGCTTGCACTAGGTGAGTTATCAAGGACAACATTTAGTAGGCTAGTTGTATTCCTTCTTCCACGGGAAGAATTTCGATTTCCGTAAGAGTCAACTGCAACTGAAATCTTGCAGTTGCTTGCAGCATTACCCAACTCTGAGTCCAGAGACATGCTCTTGCAGGATCCTGAACTCCTTAAGAAGTAACGACCTGAAGGTTGGGATTTCTCTGAGAAATTTGTCGTGGTTAACATATCACCAGCAATGCCAACTTGGTGGTTTAGAGACAATGAATTTGTGCAAGGAGTCCTGGAAAGGTCAAAGTCTGACCGGCACCTCATTCTTCTCCTTTTAGATGACAAATCACCATTTAGTTGAACTCCATCTTGAACTGACCTCTTCTGGCCACAAGCAGCACTGCTTTTGTCTGACTTGGTCAGATTAATTTTCTCACGGGAAGCGCTATCTTCTGTACATAAATTAGTATTTTCTTCAACAGCATTCTCAAGAAGAGAGGTGTCTTCTGTTCCTGCAAGATAATCAGCAATGTAAGGACAAACCTTGAGACAAAAGACAACTTTCAAATATTTTTCAACAAATAGCAAGCAGGGTACCATCTTGCAGATTTTCGGCCGAAGTCATACTGTTCCTTTCAGTTGTATGCATTTCGCTGGTTCTTCTAGCTGAAATACTGCTCATAATTTCTGGCGCTGCAGACTCGTCCTTTTTGCTGCTGACAGAAATGTCGCATGCTTTGGTCAAAGCTGAGAATTTTACCTGATCGTCTCCCACTTTTCAGAATGGCAGTTGACTACATCATATGCAGGCTTTACATCGAGCGTCTCATTTTGTGTGCCCGAAGAAGCGTGGCCCAAGGGAGTATCCACATCTGCCTCATTTAATTCTAAATATGTTCTGGCCAAGAAATGTTGCTCTTGAGATAACTCATTTTCTTCTGATACAGAAGCATTCACAATAGGGCAACCATTGGAATGTGTGCCATTACTTTGTGTTTTATAAGGAGATAGGCTTGTGTTACAAACATCAATCAAAGTACCAGTCTGAGGTTGAGGCTTCTCTGGACATGCAGCGGACCTGAATTGGCAGGATTGTCTGTCCTCATCATTTATAACTGAATGTGAGAGGTCCTCACAGCCATCCTCCTCTAACAAACCGTCAGGCGATATTTGTGACAATGCAGGAGCCTCAGAACTAGTATCAGCTAGTTGGGTAGGTGGCTCCAGAGATTCACTGTATAGAGGATGTGAAACATGTGAATCAGAGCATTGTGTTCATAAGACTCGGGATTCTGAGTGATGATCTGATCTGAAACACCGTCCAGTTTTATTATTCTTTCAGTATCTTCTACAGTATGCAGTGTATCTCTTTCAACAAATAATACACTTGTAGGATTAGGTACTTTAGAGGAACTGGTCGGAGATTGGTCCTCCTTTACTGAATGTGTGCCGAGACTGGAACATTCCAAAGCACTTTCCTGTAGCTGCTTCATTGGTGCACTGTCAGGGTTCAAATATCCTGGTTCCACGCCATCAAGCAATAATCTGCCCATGAAACGAGGAACTTGCGAACAGCTGGTTGAAGGTGGGTCTTCATTTAAAGAATGTGCCTCAGCAAGATCAAAATTGGCGCTTTCCAGAGCACATTCTGGTTGCTGCATCGTGTGTTCACTTGCAGGATTCATGCAGACTGACTCAATACCATCGAATAGAAGTTTTTTTGGCTCAACCAACAAATAAGTTTCAGGGAGTGCACCGGAGACACTGCCTGTAACTTGCACTTCATTTACAGAATGTGCCTCAGCAAGATCAAAATTGGCACTTTTCAGAGAACATTCTGGTTGCTGCATCGTCTGTTCACTTGCAGGATTCATGCAGACTGATTTAACACCATCGGATTGAAGTTTTTTGGCTCAACCGACAAATAGGTTTCAGGGAGTGCATGGCATACACTTCCTGTAGCTTGCACTTCATTTAAAGAATCTGCCTTAGCAAGATCAAAATTGGCACTTTCCAGAGCACATTCTGGTTGCTTCACTGTTTGCTCACTTGCAGGATTCATGCAGACTGATTCAACACCATCGAAATGAAGTTTTTTCGGCTCAACTGACAAGTGAGTTTCAGGGAGTGCATGGCACACGCTCCCTGTAACTTGCACTTGAAGCAAACTTTTAACAGGACAATTACTAGAGACCTTGACGTTATTGTCAGAACTGGCCATCTGGTTTTGAGAACAATCCAACTGAACTGCTTGATTTCCAAGATCACCATCTTTGCTGCACTTGAAGGACTCAGTTGATCTACCCTCACTGGCATGAAAGCCATTCTCCTGATCTATCAAAGAGGTCGTTGTTCCAGCATTGTTTGCACCGTCAGCACATGGTTTGGCAGATAACGATGCAGTTGTTCTGTTCGAGCCTAGAGCTGCATGTTCAGACCTCTGTATCCTGTCCTGCATAACATCACTGCTTCCACTCTTTGCCCCTTGATCCTTCTCACGCGAACGGTCTTCAATACGCCGCTGCCTTGACCTGGAACGCTTTACCACGGAGAACGTGTTAACTTCAGAAATAGCCTCAGCAAGCTCCTGGTCAACTGAAACCTGCTTCTGCTGAGGTGCTTCATGCTGGTTAGCATTCACAGTGTCACGGATAGTCTCTAGACCAGCATATCCGTTTGGAACCCCCACGCTCCTGAAGGAAGTAGTAGGAACAGCTGCTGGCAGGAAGACGGTTCTGCTGGTTGCTGGTGTAGTGATCTGGCTTCCGGCGAAAAGAAACTCCGGAATAATTGGTTTGCCATTTAGCTCTACATGTAAACGAAGAGTTCAGTATACGTATAAACAAAATGTGACAGAACAGCAGTGTGCAAGAGAGTAAAATCAGAAGGCATGGGTGGACAAAAGGCTAAGTAAATAAACAACCGTGGTACAATTTCTGACAAATTTCTGACGCACTAGCGAGACAGTATGTAATTCACGAATTTCTTTAGCCCTGTAGGTGTTCCCCCTCGAGTTCTAAGCCAAACAGAACCGAATTGGCATACTTCCCCCACTCGAAATTCCCTAATGCAGCACATAACGCACAAAGGTATAATCCTACCGAAATGTTGACGGGAATGTTGAGCAAAGGCAAACCAAAACCATCCGTTAGCTAATACGGGCAAATCTAAGATTACATCGACAGAGAACTACTCGATTCCCAATCCCAACCCAACCCAAACCCTCAAGAACGGAGCCACCCAGGCGCTAACCCACAGGGGGGAGGAGGGGGGGGGGGGCGGAACGTACCTTGCGGAGCGGCGGCGCAGGAGGGGAGAGCCAGGGCGGGGGGCGGTGGCCGTGGAGGTGGAAGGCGCGGGCGAGGGAGTGGGCGTGGGAGTCGACCTGCTGCCGCATCTGCGAGGTGACCGAGTCCCGGCTCTCGAAGACCTGCATGAAGAGGTTCTCCATGGCCGGCGGCCGGAGCGGTCGTCGCGGAGGTGGCCGGAGAGGTGGGGCTAGGGTTTGGGCATGGAGGTGGGTCGGCTCGGAGATGGGCGGAGGGCACGAAAATTTTGAACTGGTGGGAGGGGGAAGAGGGAGAGAGATCTGGGCGAACGGGACGGGCGGTGCTCGGAGATGCACGGTGAGGTCACCGCCGCGGCCTCGCGTGATGCGTGATGGACGGCCAGGATCGACTCCACCGCTGTGGCACCAAGCTTTTTCATAAGCACCGGTGCCTGTTCCTATAGGAGGGGTGCCTAGTTAAGTATTTGTCTAGTACAAATAAGTACCGGTGCTTAGTTAAAAACCGGTTTATTTTTCTAAACACCTTGCATTGTACATGCCCTACGATTTGGTTGCTCGACAGTGTTTATTACTCAACGGTGGGCTATGCGCCTATGCCTGTCAGTGAGAATGCCAAACTTTCCATTTGCAGGATTTTGGTAGAAGAAGGGAGTGATCAATTTGGATAACATAATCAATTCATCTTCTTTGCGGTAAATAATCGATTCAGCGGCTATTAGACTAGCCATAGTGGGGTATCATAACTTGTATCATCCGTGTCATGTTGGCATCTAACGTGACATAAAAATTAATGATGAAAGAGATGATAGTGGTATATACATATGTTACATTATCATAGCGCATAAAAGTAGATATTTTAAAGTAAGTAAATCCGTGTACACGTATTTATATTGAGATTCTACAAACAATTAAAGAAGGTGTAGCTATGATACAACTATATGATACTTCGCATTATAGGGTAGTATCATAAACTAGTATGATATGCATTATACCAATCTATGATGCTTCTCACTATGACTAGTCTTAGTTATTTACGGTGGCTTTCGACCTCATATAATCCTGCCAGAATAAAAAAATAGTACCAAAATTTAAAAAATTCTAGAAAAATGGCAATGGACATACACAAATATAGGTGCGCTACATACTTACCAAGTTTATTTAGTAGTGAAATGACATTTGTGATGTTTTATGAAAAAAAAACAAATCAGTGGTCAAAATGAGATTTAACAAAAATTGAGAGCACGCATTTTGTTTTTCTCGCACAGAGCACCACACATATCATTTCATCACGAAATTTGGCACGTATTTAGAACAGTGTATATGTTCGTCACCAATAGTTTTCAGATTTTTAAACTTTTTTCTTTTCTTTCTTATTTAATCGGACGGGAACATGTGAGCCCGGTAGCCAAAACGATACTCGTCCCTGTTAGTTGCTGCTACAAGGACACCGTATCCGTGTGGCTAGTGTGTGGATAACACAATCGAGCCATCATTGCCAATGCACAAGTCGTGAGAAAACACGAATGCACTTCAAATGTTTTCTTTTTTGCAGGGTAAATGCACTTCAAATGTCCATCGCTGCGTGGAATCTATATCAATGCAAGGCGCCTTGGATCGGTTGATCAGTGTGTAGACAAGACACGTTGGTTAAAAAAAGTATGGATCTGAAATCACATGTTTCTGAAACCCAGTTTATTGAACAAGCTGTGAAGGCCACAGATACTGGCCGATCTGAATCTAACGCGCGCTCAGGATGGTGTGCATGGCACATCATCTACGCTGACAAAAACCACTAAGGAAGGAAAAGAAATCAAAGAATAGCATAAAAGAAATGAACAATCGATGCATGCGAACTCCACTTCCGCACTGAGAGAAGAAACAACAGAGGAAAATCAATCTAGGGTGATCAATTAGCGCCTGGCCGGCGACGGGTCGGCCTTGATGCCGCTGGCCGGGTCAGGGTCCACCATCTCGGCGGCGGCCTGGCCGGCGCCAGCGATTGCGGACGCGCCCTGCGCGCCGGCATCCTGGACCGCGCTGGCGCCACCGGCGATCTCCTTGGCGAAGGGGATGGACTCGGCGCTGCTGGACGCGACGGCGAGCGGCGCCGTGGCGGTGGCGACCAGCAGGAGGACCGCGATGATGGCGAGAGCGCGAGACATGTTTGCGTGGTGGACGAGATTGGTATGGTCGAGCTGGTTGGCGATGCAGGACGGGAGAGGGGTGGGCGGGCATATGTAGCTCGCGCGCATGGTGGCCGGTGGTCGCGCGCGCGCGAGGGAGGCGCGTTGCCTGGTTACTTGCTTGTGGACGTCGCCTGGTTCTTCTTGCGCGCTAATCGCTTGACCAATTCTTGAACCGTGTGTGCATGTGGCCGTGCACAATGTTCGGTGTCATCTTACATCATTTTGAGCTATCTTTGTAAATAAATAAACTGTACTGTAGTGGTGAGTACAAATTTGGCGTTTTGCGACACTGTGTATATCAAGTAGAAAGCCAAAACAATACTAATAAAGTAAAATTCACTTTTCAACTCTTATTTGTAACAAAGTGTCAAAGATATGAGCTGATTTAAGATTTGATTCGTCATTCTGCTCTCTATTGTGTGTCTTTATTACAAAAAATTAATATTGGGTACTTCATCTTGACACCTTGGGCCACCTATCATGCTTATGTGGCACCTCGCCCTCATTTCGAGCCATTTCCAGAATTATAAACTTAACATATCAATAATATTGGTTTGAGTATAACTAGACCGATGGGCCCCGGCATGCGCTTGCAACGTGAAGAAACAGAAGAAAATCTAAGATCCAGTTTTCTGTCGGGCTACCAAATTGTCAGGCGGTACCGGGGCTAGACTGTCTGACTTCCTGAGTGAAAATTTGCAAGTACTTGATTTCCTCAATTTTTTCTTCCGTGAATAACATTGTCGTTCGTACTCAAAATTTGGTGATTTTTATCTTCATGTGAAGCTCTCGACAAACCCTACGACAACACCTCAAATTTCACTCGATCATTTGACACCATCTTGGAATCAAGGCAAGGTTCATTATCAAGCTAAAGTATACCTTGACATCCCCTTTAGAACCTTTATGTCATTTGCAATTAACTTGGTCATAACAAGACTAGCTCTCCGAGTACTGCCGAGCATCATAGACATTCCTCACATAGAGTGTACTCATTGTAATCTTGTTACGCTAGTGTTATGGTCATCTTGGCAAAAGGAAAAGGAAAGGTGCAAATAATAAAAAAGAAAAAAGAAAAAGAGTGTGATCAAAGTATGCCAAGTAGTCTCTTGTAGGAGTATATCATCGAGCTTCGAGAGAGAAGAAAAGGGTAAGTGGTTGGCTAGTTTGCAAATGTGTTACTCTTTATCTTGTGTCAATCGAGCTAGCATCTTTCCTCGTATTTGTGTGTCACGAGCAATAGATTTGTTACGACAATTTTGTTTGCAAGCTCACACCTTTGGTCGCACAAAGCACATTATCTTGTGTGTGAGCTTCTGTTGTTTGCTTTATTTGAAATTATTTTTGTTTGCGTTGAGTTCATTGTGGTTCTTCACTAACATTTAGAACATCTTGAGATTAAATTGTTTCCATTTTCCATCCACTTTCCCTACCAAACTCCTCATAGACGGTATGTGTTTTATGTTGGTGTTTGGGTCTTTACCTGAAGCCACTTTACTCTTGTGTGTCGGTTTCTCTAGGCAAGTCCACTTGTTCCAACAGTACCTATCAAGGTAAAGATAACGATGTCGAGCTTTTGGTTTCATCCATACTACATATGTCACACATTGTCTTGTGAGAAATGTCTAGGGAAGGGAAGACGAAGGAAAAGCCCATGAGGCCATGATGCAAACTATTTCACAAGAGAGCAACCCTTTGCTCTAAATTAAGCAACTCAAGAAGGATTTCAAATATTTGAAACGTGCCTAGGTGAAACTTTCATGGAACTACAAGCATCCATTACCTAACTCGCCGGTGATCAATGAATCTCAAGCCGATCGGACAATCCTCTAGAGCAAGATCAAGATGGGAAGCAACAAACAACCTTGACGACCAAAAATCACATTGACACCGTGTGAAGCACCTGAACATGCCCCAAGGAACCGAAACCACGAAGAACCTCCACAGCTTCCATGGCTTGGCTTTAGTGGAAAGATCCTCATAGAGCTTGGGTTGAGCTCGACAATCCATGTGACGATAAATACATGGATATTTTCAATGTGGCAACTAGAATCACCGTTAGGGACGGACACAAGGCCAAATTTTGGTATGCGCCCCGATTGGACGGTGTCAAGTCAAAAGACATGGCTCCCATGATTTTCTCCATGTATAAAAGGAAGAATTGCCTCGTGCACGACGCGCTTCAAAACGATGCATGGGTCTTCCGCATTTACCTCTCTCATGGCCTCTCGGTCCAGCACCTTGTCGAATTCATCACAATATGAACTAACTTTCGTGTGTTTCATCTTTTCGAGGGCACGAACGAGGACATCATTTGGAAGCTCACGGTATCAGCTGAATACTCATCCAAGCCCACGTATAAAATTTAATTCTTTGGGTCGGTTGTAACTTCTATGAAGCCGGGTGGTATGGGATAAATCGGCGCCGCTTAAATGCAAATTTGTGTGGCTTATCCTCTAAAACCGGGTGTGGACAGCATCTGGACTTTATAAAAGAGGATGGCCAAATTCTAGACCTTGCCAACTTTGTAAGCACGAGCTTGAGACTGTGACGTATATTCCTTTTCAATATCGGTACTCGATCCGGATTTGGGAAAGTATTAAAGAATTGCTTCGGGCGCCTGAGATCGCCACTGTCCATTGGGCGGGCTTACCCCTCGGTCAAACATTGGTGGCACATATTTAAGCACACCTCTATCATGACAATGATTGTTGTTGTCAAGATTAAGATTAAGGAGGAAGCGAGGAATTGGGTGTTAGTCGGTGCCAAACCTTGAGTAATAATTATCTCAAGAGTCGGCTTTTGTTTTACCGGGGTGGACGTGTTGTTCTGTCGACCCCCGAAACTGTGTGAACCGTTTGTTAACTCTTTTTAATTTATAAGATGAGACAAATCTTTTACCTCCATTTTGATAAAAATAATGTATAGCAATATGTGGCTACTTTGCTGGAAACACATAACAACATAATAGCACACATATATAAAGATGTAAATCATCGATTAATAAAAATATTACTCCTTCCAGATAAAACACGATACGAACTAGTCAGTGAAACACGATAAATGACATAACTCAGAACAATCAGAAGACGCCAAAAAAGGAACACAAATTCAGAACGACCAAATCAACTAAGACCCGGTCTGCTCCACGTCGAACGGGTCGTTCCAGAAGGGCACTTCGGTTCAGTCGGAGTCGTCGTCGTCGTCCGAGAGACCGGAGATGCCCTCAGCGGGACCGGGGGCGGCAGCCGGTCCGTCAGGCCCCTCTGCGGGAGCATCGGCTGCCGGTGCCTCCGCGTCGGGGGCGTCGGCGGCCTTCTCCTCCTTCTCTTCCTTCTTGGCAGACTTCTTGGCCTTGGCCAGCGGCGCGACGGCCACGGCGACGAGGAGGAGCAGGGCGAGAGCGAGGGCTGCGCGGCGGGCCATGGCGAGCTTCGTGGGCGTGCTCAAGCGCGCGCTCTGATGTTAGTGCTACTGCTGTGCGTGTGCAGTGATTGCTCAGGCTTCGGTGTGGTGAGAGGAGGCGTCGGGGTTGGCCTTATGTAGCTGGGGGAGGTGGCTATTTCTGGGCGGGGCTGCCTGAACGAGGCGTCGCGCGAGGCTCACGGCGGTGGCAATGGAACAGCGGTGGCGCGCGGTTGTAGCCGTGGGTTGTGAAGGTTTCAAAACCTGTCCCCTCCCTTCGACCCTTCGTTTTGACTGGCCGGCCGGCCAGAGTGCAAACTTGGGATTTTGCTGGTTCACGCGTACGTTTAGGATGAACGCTGTTGACCATGCATCCTGAAACTAGAATAGTTCACCTGGTGCTGCTCAGCAGTCGCTAGATGTGATGCTTGTTCACATAGCGCAGAGAATAAAAACTAGTGATTGTAGAATTATTGATGGGCACGTATAATTTTCTTTTACAGCATATATATGTTACCTTTCGGACAGAGAAAATGCAATTACTCTCACGGCATTATACACTCCAGTGCTTCGCACCGACATTTGCCACGCCTCGATGTTGATCGTCTGCATTATAGAGAGGTTGCAAAAAAAACCTCACATTTCTCTCTCCTAGCTCCCAAGTGACAAGCATGAGAGGCGTTATGATGGCCTTGCTTCTAAGCCCTGGCCTAAAAAATGGTTGTTGATCACACCAACCATGGACGTTGTGGCCTTCGTCCCAAGAATCGACTTTGAGATCGGAAAGGGCCGATCCAATACTTGATCATGCATGAAATGCGAAGGAGGACGAAGTCCGGGGTTTACACGGCGGCCTCGACATAACGCTGTCAGTTTGTACTTGTGTCCAACCTATCTGATCACACTGTTCGGACATGGCTGGGTAGAGCAAGGATAACGTCCGATTGAGCATGTGACAAAAATCATGTAAAAACCATCGTACGTGCAGCAGTTCCTAATTCATCTTGGGATTTATAGTTGTCATGTATTTACAACCGGGGAGTAGTGGAGATATGGAGATTCGGGTTGGGACCCAAATTTCATGGGAACAGAATAGTAAGGGTAGAAACGAGCGTGGCAGAATAGATACTGAAAAATCTTACCGTAAAATGGAATTATTCATTTTAGCGCGGCCGAAGCCCCACATACTTCAAAACGAAACATTTTAAACATAGTTCATATTTCATAGTGCTCCAGTCCACTAGCATCCAATTTTTTATCCAAATTAATAGCATACAATTTTTGGTCCATGAAATCCGCTTTCATCTTTGCATGTTTCTTCATTGCCTCTTCCAAAGACATTTATCAATTGGATCCTCTACTTCCTCTGTATGCAAACTATATAGAATGATTAAACAAAAAACCACGAAGATGCACAATTTCACACACAATCTAACAGGAAAAAGAGACATTGGAGCTCTTAGGGGGAACCTAAAATCTGACGACCCGTGGATATGAAAATTTCCAACATCCGTTTTAGGTTCACTTTAGCACAGGAGATGCTGAAGCAATTCTTAAAATCCCCCTATTTGCGACCAACTTGACGATCATGTGGCCTGGCATCCAAACCCGAAAGGGATTTTCACAGTACATTTGCTTATAAGTTGTATGTTCACTGCATGAATGAGGAAATCCAAACAGTAACATTAGTTCGAGGTTCTGGAAGCAATTGGAGTAAGAAAGTATTGCGTCGTGTTTGGAGACTGGAATGTCCTCCTAAACTGCAGCACTCCTTGTGGCGATGGTCGGAACTGCCTGCGAGTGCGATGAACATTGAAAAGAAGCATATAGAGTTGGACAACAGGTGTACGTGTGGTATGTAATACAATGTTTGAAAGTGGAGGGCACCTCTTTGTGTCGTGCCCCGAAGTAAGAAAAGGGTGGGCTGGTTACAGATGGTGCCAATTAGAGTTGAGCTGCTGAAGCTAAATTCAGTGATGGATGTTCTTAAATGTATTCTCGGTCTACCGTATTCTGCAATGATGAAGCATGTCGCCTTCCCGTGGGCCTGGTGGACTGAAAGAAACACAGCAAATCAAGGGGATAGGAGGCTATCGATCGATGAAATCTACTACACTTTAAATATGTGTGTGCACAAATGGAGGTTCATCTAAGAAAGCAACCGAAGCACGCCGTGCAGAGAGTCCAAGGGCGGGCACCACCGCAAACTGACTAGGTCATGATAAACTCTGATGGAGCCTTTGTGGCAGAGACAGGGAAGGGAGGTTGGGGAGTGGTGGCAAGGGACAGTGCGGGGGACCTCGTTGATGTTGAAGTTGGTGCAATCACGACCGTGTCTGAAGCCCTACATGCAGAAACTCGTGCTGCAATGAAAGTCAATGAGATAGCCATGGGCGCGTTTGGTAGCCAGCATCTACTTTTATGCTTAGTGGATCAAGGCTGGCCAGGGCCTGACCTCGCAGAGCAGGCCCAAAAACCATGATGTCTATCCCGTTTGGTCGCCCTCATCACATTAGTGGCACAGTTTCGTGCCAACCGTTTGGTGTCATGCAGCCATGCCCAAAAGGCTAGGACGATGTAATGTGTTGTGTTTGGTTGCATCCAGCCAACGTGTGTGCTCACCTCTTCTCTGTACTGGTCACGTTGCCGCACTAGAGAACATCACAGTATGCAATAGTAGTTCATATATAATCCAGTCCTAGCTAATACGAATGGCAGTTACTGAGTACAACCCTAACTAGTACGAATCAAATAGCCGTATTTGCATTAGAGACCGGTGGATGGTTCGTGAATGCTGATATAGGGGGTGGGGAGTTTGATCTTCTTCGTCTTCTTCTTCTTCTCCTTCAAATCCTCACGTTACCTCTGTCCGTCCACATTGGCTCAGCCCACTCCATTGTTTTACTCATCCAAGCTTCATTATCGTCAAAGGCCACACCATGGCCTTGATCAACGTCGTCTGCTGTCACATCTGCCTCATCTGGGATGCTCATCAAAACCCCAACCAATGATCCAGTTGTGAAGAATGCAGCATGCAAGAACTAGCTTCACTTGGGTCTGGAAAGTGTAAAATGGCTTCTGGGTAAGAATTTTGAATCTATTTTTTAGTGCAGCAAAAGCCCTCTCAACTGTTACACTCTAAGACTAGAGTGTCTGAGATTGAACAATTCCTTGACAGTCGCTGGACCGAACCTTGCACTGGACTCGTTTAGATGGTACCTGGTCTTTCGGAAGGGTGGAAGAACTCCAGGCCGACATGCATATCCAGCATCACCAAGGTAGAACTTACCATCAGGGATATTGATGTCATCAGGTCTAGACATGTTGTCTGATAGAATGGTTGCATCATGTGCTGATCCTTCCCAGCCAGCGAGGACATACGTGAACTTCAGATTGAAATCCACTGCTGCTAGCACATTCTGCCTGGTGTAGTGTTTCCTCCCTCTGAAAGCTTTAGACTGTGATTTCGGTACTCTAGCTGTGACATGAGTACCATCGATGGCGCCAATACAATCCTGAGAAGAGATGAACAGTCAGTCATGAATCTGGCCTAGACATTCAGGAACTCTGATCACATAACAGTTTAGTGCTTACCCTGAAATAATGATACCATCTAAAACTCTCTCTTATCTTCGTAGGCGTTTGTCCAGTAGGTGGCTTGATCATCTCATGCTGAGCTCGCTAATAGCAAACAAGACTTGTTTGAAGTACCGGAAGATGGTCTCACATGATCTTCTGAATGTGCTATGGATGACTCTGAACCTCTGGTTATGGCATACAACATGAAAAAACATGCAAACTTGCTCTTCCACAGAGGTGTTATGCTATCCTTCAAGAGGCCCCCCTCTCTAAACCTTCTGACAAATTCATATAAGGGGGCTCTACCCATCCGAAGCATTGGACAACCTCTATTTCGCTCGAGTTGTAGATGTAGTTCAAATTAGCAATCCTCTCCTGATCTCGAGCGAACATAGGACCATATGTGACTCTAGGATGTTTACCTAACTACGATCTTGTGAATCATCATGACCCATGCTTGAATCACGGCTATTAGTGATGTCGTCTGCTTGGTCAAAGCCAGTGTGTCGTCCTAATAAAATAGATCTGACATGAGTATGTCGTAAATCTAATGTACCGTTCAGTTTTGTACTGCAAGCTAGGAAGAGTTTTACCTTGGCTCTTGCCATTGGAGACGATGGAGAGCCTTCGGTGTCAGAGAGGAAGAAGAGGAGCTCCTGCCTCGCTGGAGACGACGCTGCAGATACCTCGGAGAAAGGAGAGCGTAGAGCTGCAGCTGGGGACGTACGCGACAGTCCGGTGCCGGACACGAAGATATTCCGCCGTCGGTGAAGAGCACGTCGCGGATCCGGTCACGGAGAGACGAGCCGCCAGTGTGGATTGGGAAAATGGGGAGGTGACCCAAAAGAGAGGAGGTGAGAGCTATGTGTGGCACGAAAAGGGGCCGGAATTTCGCCATCTCCCGCCATCCCCGCGCAGCTCCCGCGCGCACCGCGGCATCCCCAATTTGCTGCCCTGGGGCCTGGCTCCACGGAAACTGCTGATTCAGCAGTTCCTGCCGGGCCTGGCCCTGAGGTGCTTTAATGTACGTGCCAGCCAAAACGGCGGCCAGATACAACCAAACAATCAGCCCAGTTTGCAGCTACCTTGTCTGGTTGGAGTAGCTGCGGGCTACCAAACGCGCCCCATGTGACTGGGTTGTTGACGTATAATTCTTGCTACTCACTACCGGGTTACTCACTACCGGGTTATGCAGAGTGCTATCACCTCAACAACATATGACCTATCTGCCTGTGGTGCCTTCCTGGAGATCAAATTCCTGCTTCGTACGGAATTTATTGAGAACAAGGTGTTATGTACCGCGTAATTGTAATAAACCGGCACACGAACTAGCTGCTTTGGGTTTGGCCAGGTCCCCTGGCTACCACCAAGTTTGGGTAGAGCTTGTCCCTGATGTTGGAAGCAGGGCACTTAGGATGATTCAAGTTTAATGCAATTCCAACGTTCAAAGTTAAAAGAAATTAGTTTGAGAGCCGGGCCTGTTTAAGGAATCTGCGTGGGACGATATTTTTCACGAAAACTGTAAATTGCCGGTTATTATACGGGCCGGGCCAGGCCTTTTTAAGGGATTTCCTCAATATGGTCTAAACATTTGCCCTCAAGTCCTTCCAAAGAAAAAATCCTTCTCCAGAGTTCGTCTTGTACCTTTGCAATCCTACCTCGCCGATACCTCCACAATTTTTGGATGTAGACTGCTACATTAGAGATGACGGAGGGATGCAATTAATTCTTCCTTCTTACGGATCTGGGACTAACTAATTTCAACACATATTCTGGTAGTATTTAGATTGGATCCGAGAGAAAGGCTTGACCTTTTCGCTTTCCGCCGGCGGAGACTCTCAGCGATGGCGGCGAGCGCAGCGCGAAAGCGTAAATGTTACTCCTTTACCTCCCTCACCTCCGGCAAGCGCCCAAAGACCACCGGGGCGCCGTCCCGTTCGTCTGACTGGTCCTCCTTCCCTTTGGACATCACCGGCATCATCGCCGAACGGCTGCTTGTTGAGGACGTGACGGATTACATGAGCTTCCGCGCAGTGTGTTCGCACTGGCGTGCCACCACGACCAGTCCGTGCGATCCCACGCTGCAGGAAACCCGCTACCGTCCTCGCGGCTGGGTCACCCTCTGCGACGGTGACGGCGTACGCCCTGCTGATGCCTGCAAGATCACCTTTCTCCACACTTCCACCCGCCGGCACCTTCGTGTCCGCCTGCCCGAGCTCCAAAACCATCGGATTGTTGGCTTCACGGACGGCCTTCTCATCTTACTCAATAAGGCCACCACTGCCATCCGCGTCCTTCACCCGTTCACCCGTGTGTTCGTAGACTTCCCGCCCCTCGCACCCATCTTCCGTGATCTGGTCAAGCCAATGGAGTCAAGGGCTTGGATGAAAGCCGCAGTCTGCTGGTCCCACGCCTCGATTGCTGTCGTTGCCTGGTTCCCAGTTGTGCCAGTGGTGATCTACGCTGAACCCATGAAGCGACGTTGGTCTGTCATTCACCTAGGTCTTGAGCTTTGGACTGCCTTACCATTCCAAGGTAGGCTGTTCGGCATCAGAAAGGGGACGGGGGAGCTTGTGCAGGTGTATCCTCAATTTCCGCAATATCCAGTGGTTGCTCGTATTCCCAGTGTTTTTGGATGCCCCACATTTTGTTACTACTACCTTGTGGAATTTGGGGGACAGATGCTCCTCGCTGTCCAGCACCGTTCTGTTGGCCAGAGAGAGGGGTGGCAGCCTTTCGCTTTTGCACTCTTCGTGGTGAATATACACCGTAGAGGACTGGTTCCATTGGCTGGCCTAGGTGATCAGGCACTCTTCCTTAGCAAAGATCGATGCCTGTGTGTCTCGGCTGGGAAACTCCCTTCTATCAGAGGCAACTCCATCTATTTCTCGCTGCCCAACTACGACCCTGTCGTGTTGTATTCTCTAAGCAGCGGAACGTTCGAGCGGACGTCGACATTTGCCCTCATCCATGACCGGAAGGAGAGGATTCGACCCTCTGTGCGGCCCTTCACCTTGGCCGATCATTTGATGACATATTGCCACCATCTTGAGTGGTAGGTTCCTTGTGTTACATTATTCTCTTTCCACAGTGACCACCATATGTCACACAAGTAGTATTGTTCTGATAGCCTAACCCGTATGTTTTTGCTTTCTTCCTGCAGGTCTAAGGGACTTATGTTTCATGAGTACTATGTTATACCTTTGTCTTGGAAGAACTTGTTGAGGAAAATGATGTTACAGGACTGTGAAATTCGAGTTCCAGGTTTGGGTGAAAAGAAAGTAGTGGGAAGTTTGATGTCAACGAAAAACAAGCTGAGAATAACAGGTATAGTATTACTTTGTCTGTTACTCGGTAAATTATTTGCTCGTGCCTTATCCTTTCTTTTGTTATTATTTCGACATTTCTTCGCACAAACTTAGATATTAATTTTGCTGGTTCCATAGGTTTAACTGACAAATCTGAGTCATTACTGCTGCCTTTTCCATGAATGTAAAAAATAATAATTTGTGCCCTTTTTTGCACTTGCTTTTCATTGTACTCCAGACTCGGTGTGATCATGGGCATCCATTTACTGTATCGCCCTTTCTTACTTTTAGAGTCCCCCGTTCTGTGTTTTATGTTATATTAATGTTTAGTCATAACATATACGGATATAACATTTCGTCGTGTGTGATCATCTCATCTGTAAACTAAAATAGAAGAGTTATTCTGAAGATCTAGATTTCTGCAAACGAGAAAAATTGCTAGGCGTAACCTGTACAGATGATAGGCTTGGATAGCCTCTGTGAATCATCCCTAAACCATCGTTAATTTGTTACAAGTGAACCCTACCAAAACCAAATATTTGTAGCACGGAAGTTTCTGATGCTTTACATACACACGTCGGCGCATACCCATTCTGGATTTATGGTGGTAGATTTTTTTTTCTTGAGGAAAGGTTTTTCAGCCTCGTTTTTATTTGAAAGTCAAAGAGGCTCTGCTGAGGTAACCAGCTTACTAAGTATCCCAAACTTACAAACGCCTGGAGGGGAGCTGAGCAAAATCAAGAGATTGTGAGAAAGAAGGCATATATTATTAGCTCATGCACTGAAAACAACCAACAAACGAAATATCTAGGAAACTAGCCTACGCCTTGTCGTCCTCTGCTTCACTGTTCCTTGTAGAACATGCCAGGATTTGAACCTTAGCGATCATAACCATTACTGCCTCTCTGCACTTAGCGGGGAGAAGAGTCTTCACTGCTTGACGAGCGACAGCGCCCTGTGGAGCAACCTGTTCAGGATTGTTGCAAACTTTCTGAATAAATGCAAGATCATTCCTAGTAGTCCATAAGGACGGACCAAGCAATCGCCAACAAACAACTAGAGCCCAAATGCCCCAACAAATAGATGTTTCTCTTTTGAAATTCTTTTGTTTTGCATGTACAGTATGCTTTGTGTAAGAGCTGCTGACTGTACTACCGGAAGGTTTTCCTATTTGGTATTTACTCGTAACAAGTATTGAATGTTTATAATCACACTATAATACATTCCGATTATGTGCTTTCTACTTGTTTCAGGAGCTACATTTGCCTTACACTGGAAATCGTTTCATTCTGGAGTCGCTCCCAAAATGTTAGTACTATGAACATGGAGATGAGACCGATGGGGAAGAGACCCACAAGTTGCATCTTAATATAGAAGACATGGGAGACTGGAATCCAGGCTGGCTTACTGGAACCTTGTCACACTAGCAATTTCCCATACGAGAGCTTTCCGAAATGTTATCAGAAGACAATGTGTTTATGTTGCCTGTCCATAGATAAAAGGTCGCTCTAGTGACGGAGCCTAGGAATTGTAATTACCGATGGCACCCGCACCCCATTGGGTGTGGGTAGACCTTAACCAAACCCGCACCCACCTCCTTTTATCTTAACCACTCATACCCGCGTTTGGGTATAAATTTTGTACCATACCCGCACCCGCTTGGGTTTAAAAACCCCCGGGTAAACCCACCAAAGAGGTAATTCATTCATAAATATACAAGAAAACCATCGAAATGTATGCTCATTCATACACATATTTGGCAAACGGCACACATATGAAAAGAAACAATAAAATAACACAATATATATGAAAATGAACGACAAAACAACTCATTCATTCACGCGGATATCGCAGCTCCGCCAGTGTTCATGGCCAGTGGCCGCAGGCGTGGCCGAGCCGGCTTTCGCGTCCATGGGAGTGTGTATGGAGAGGGCGGAATGCCGGACGGCGGAGGCCGGTGGCTGCCTGGTTGGGGGAAGGGCAGGGCGGTGACGAGGAGCCGTGAGGTAGATGGCCATATTGATCTAAAAGTAGTAGAAAAGTAGTAGAGATTGGAGAGGAAACGACATGGGCGAGGACTGCCAAGGAATTGTGAATCAAGTGAAAATTAAATGGTCGAGCGTATGCGAAACAAGCCAAAATTATGTACCCGATTAGTATTTCAAGATTTTTTCCGAGAATAACCCTATATACTACGGACCTACATGTCAAAAATAAAAATAGATGGGTATGGGTACTACTTTACCATACCCGCACCCACAATACCCACTGGGTACACACTTTTAACCATTTGCTTACCCATGGGTAAAGTTTTTTTTTACCAAACCCTTACCCTAATGGGTAAATACCAACTGGGTATGTGGGTAATGGGTACCCATTGCCATCGGTAATTGTAATATCATAAATCCGTAGTGTAGTGTTTTGCTCTGATCCCTTCACTCTGGTGTGGTTCTTCTTCTGCATATATGCTGTGTGCCACATGTCAATGAGGTGGTCTTGAAAATCAAGTAGCAATCTTTGTGATCATGTCGGCACGCGTTGCCATGTCTGTCCATTAGGTTAATAGATTGATCCGAGGTCGAATTGTCATATAGTTCAATATCATGGTATATCAGTGCTGCAACTTCTCGACATTTGATCTATTCGTCATAACTCCTAGATCATATCGGTGTTGTTCTTCAGAGTAAACAAAAATGGCTAATTCAAGCCCTACAAGCTTACCACAGCAATAGATAAACAATTTGGTAGGCATCAAAAGGTGCAGCAACATAGAGAATATGAAAATGGCATAACAAGCAGGCACACTTCAAATTGCTCAACACTAATGAAAGGTGTCTATACTTGGCTCCTACTCACCTGCCATCACCATTCCGTGCACAAGCATGTTGGGTAACTGTAAGGTGCAGACACATAGAATGCTCGAACTACGCTCTCCTAGCATCAGGCCTATGGTCCTTCCAAGTACAGAGTTGTAATCAGACAATAATGTGTGGGTAACGCGCATAAGTATAATCCATTAATCTGGACACTGTTTTATGTACAATGTCTCAACTTGAGTACGTCAATCTCATAAAAAATAAACTTTACAAACTTCACCCAAGCAAACAACAATTCTTATTCATCAGACAAAGTAAACCTTCAGTTCTTTTTACAAGGCCATGTCCAAGTACAATTTCTCGAGCTTTCGAACTCTCAGTTTCCTGCCTTCTAACTCCTTGTAGGAAGATGTTTTTCTATAAATATTTTGATGGAAAATAATTTTATCAGGCAGCCACAACTGATCATAAAATGAACAAGAATCAATACAATACTTTGGGCTGGAGAAGCACAAATCTCATCTCACATACAAGAGATGAACTAATCGATAGTGAATAGCATGAACTAAATCGGCAAACACCCAAACTCTACCTGGTCAAGTCTAAATATCTGTAAATATTTTTCAAAAATCAGAAAAAGAATTTAAAAAAAGAAAGAAAAAGAAAACAGAAAGAAAGAAAGAAAACGAAAACAAAGAAGAAAATGAAAAAAAATCCGTCAAATGGGCCGGCCTGCTAGCAAAATCCTTCAGACGACGGTACCGATTCAGATCGGCGTAGGGCGGTATATAGGATTTGGATTTGCCTGTGATAGGTCTCCCTAATGAAAGTGTTTTCACAAAGATAATGTTGACCCACCAACTACGAACGGAGTGGGCCTACGTCCTAGGAGGCGATGTCGAGCTCGGGCAGAAGTGTCACAATTTCAGTTCTATTTTGTGAAATTGACACAAAACTGCAATTGGAACATCCTCTTTTGGCAAGCTGATCTTGTGTCTACACGTGGATCCAAGCTTACTCTGATCGCTCTGCCTTCACCCAAAGTACAACTTTTTGGAAAACGTTTAGAATCAGGCGACTGATATTGCGCAAGTGATCGGTCTCCCTCGCTTGTCCCGCGCACTGCTTCGCCCGCCAACCTACTGCTACATCTGCTCGCGTTGCTGCCTTGTTGCTTGTTGTTGTTGCTACCCACCTCCCTGCTCTCGCTGCCACTTCATGTTGCTCTGACGCCCCTCTAATTCCTTTTTCTCCTTCAGGGCTTGTTCGGTAAGCCATTGTCCAAGTGGATTGGGGTGGGTTGGAGTGAATTGGAGGGGATTTTGACTTGGTAGGGATTTAAACCACCTCAATCCATGTCAATCCCCTTCAAATCTCACGTAACCGAACAAGTCCTCAGTGGCGGCTTCAAATCAATTTATGGAATGTAGCCCGGGATGAGTTGTTTTGGTCTTTCCCTTTTCCCAATGTGACATGGTGCTTGGCCATGCTTTTCTCCTATTTTGTAAACCATTTTCTTACTAATTAATGAATTTAGCGGTTCTCTTGCTAACATTAAAAAAAATCCTAGATCTATGACTCTTTCTAAAAGCCCGAGAATAAGAGGAACGGTAGGAATGGATACGAGGTCGCTGGATCTACCGCCGTTGAGCCGGATTACCGGCCGGCGATGCTGAATCGAAAGGATTGGGCCACCATGGACAATGACACAAGTAAGATTTTCCGTGGATTTTTTGATGTTGCACCGTGTGTTTTAAGTTGTAACAAACTTGTATGAGTATTGTTAAGAAAGTACACACGAGATGTTGTAATCTTTTTCTGGGTGTTTGCTACAAACTGTGTATCCTCGGATTTTTCGATGTTGGCATAATTGATTTCAAAATTCAAAATGTAACGAATTTGTATGATTTTGATTGTGAAAACACATGGCAAGACGTTGCAATGTTTTTAATCATTTGCTACAAGTTGGGTTTTCGTTGGATTTTTTGGTGTTACCTATTTGCTTATCAAAATATTACAACAACTTTTTCTTGTAATCGAGTGATTTTTTTTCAAATCAATCTGCAGCAAAAATTATTTCCGCACGGAAATATATAATGATTTTTCTCATGAAAACAAAATCGTGCAAGAGTACATTCCCTCAAAAAAAAAAAAATCGTGCAAGTGCGTGCCCCTATATTATATTCATCCGTGCATGCAATGTGCAACGTACAAATTTAAGGAACTGCACACCATCTCAAAATTGTTATGCTTTAGTTTTATTTTGCGAATAAAAACTTTATATATTAATCAGACGGATTACAAAAGTTTTGGATACAATCTTGTAGGAAGCTAGGGGTAAAATTCACCCAGATGCATCTTTTACACTCCTCCGTCGCTTGCTTAGCACATTTATGGGCCGCAACATTTGCTTCTCGCCGTACATGTGCTAGAGCAAAGCTCTCAAAGCCCTCTCCCAACGCTGCTATCTCATGGCAAATAGGAGCCACGTCTGCCCTATCAAAACAAGTAGAATTACACAGCTTTACTACAACTTCAGCATCAGATTCAATGATAACTCTTCTGAAGCCCAAATCAGCCGCTAACTTGGTACCATCACGGATTGCTAACACCTCCATCGTGCGCGCGCAGTGAACATCGCGGACTACTGGATATACATACCACTGTACTTTGACAGGCCCTGACATAGTGACATTACAAATACTCCACCAAAGTGTTAAGACTTAAGATCACAACGGGTAAAAAGAACAAAATAATGTACACATATCCATAGGCGACCATCGATCGATCCGAGCAGGCCACCGCGTCGCATGCGCACGATCTCCTACAAATGAACGAAATCGCAAGGAACCGGCCGGTTAAATGGATCAGTACCCGTCGGCTGGGCCGGGGGCAGGCGCCGGCGCGCGGGCGTCGGCCTCGCTGTTGATCTCCACGGCCGGCGCGTATGCGGACTCGTCGATGTAGTCAGCAGGCGGCGCGTCGGCGGGGGCGTCGGCAGCCGGCGCGTCCGCGGCGTTCTGCGCCCTGGCCAGCGCGCGGCGCCACGGCCACGGCGGCCAGGAGGAGCACGGCGAGGACGAGTGCTCTGCGAGCCATTGGACGGTGGGCGCGCGCGTCCGTGCAGGTGCAGGCTTTGGTTCTCGTCGTCGCGCACGTACGTGGTGGCGTGTCGATGGGCCTGAGCCGGCGAGATCGTAGGCTTTTGTATGTTCTCGGTTCTCCTATGTCCAAACAAACACGGCGACGTCGCGGGCTATTCTCCGGGCGGCGAGCGAGGCTGGCAGGCGGGGGCTCTTCTCGGCCGCTGGTGTTCCCGGTGGTGGCGCGCGCGTGTCGTGTTGTCGCACTCCGCATACAAAGCGTCACGGCAAGCATCGTGGCTGGCATGAGAGAGAGCGAGGCAATGTCCACCGTTGGCGGGCTCGAGGTCTTCGAGTACAGAAACTTCACGCTATTCTGCTCTGTATGCGCCGTTTTGCAATCCCGTGATCGATTATTGATGCGCACTCAACAATATCATCGTAAATAGATAGTAGGCCAAAACTCAGAGAAAAGGATAGGCCAGAACCTAATCGTCGAAAATGGTCGGTGGGCACTGCAGCCTACAGGAGGCCGACACAAGATCGCTGCTCATAAATCGTCTTGCCCGATTTGACGCTCGGGGTACTTTCTTCACGAAATGATGCTTGGGCTGTGTTGGGAAACCCTGTGGCCAGTGGGCATCGGCAGTGATTGAGGCCCAGCGTGGCGTTACAGCTTTAGCTACCTCCGTCTCCATCGACCCCTCCATGTAAATTTGGCCTTCAAAAATGAAGGTATTGGGTACACTGTAACTTCTCTTTTCCGCTCATCTCCATGCCGCTCCGCACCAAGCTTTTCCACCACCTCCCCGCCTTGCTCTCTTTATTCTACTGCTTCTTAGTGCTTTCCATGTGTGGTTTGACCTGGATAGCATCCACCGACAGCTGAAGCCCCAGGAAATGAGGGTGTGTTTGGTAGCCTGTGCCACCCTGCCCAGCCAATCTCTCCTCGTACAAGCCAACTTCATACAAGCTGAGAAGAGATTTTTCAATGTGTTTGGTAGCCTGTATCAGTTGAGACATGCTGAACTGAGATGTTGTTTGTTAGCCTGTATCAGTTGACACAGGTTGAGCTCAGATGTTGTTTGGTAGCCTGTTTCTGAGCTGAGATATAAATAGCACACAAAATAAACCGTTTCAGCAATACTAGACATTCCATCAACAAGACAACAGCAAAATAGGACACTGTATCAACAAAATATCATTTCAGCAATATATAATAAATTCTTGGACCAAAATATGACATTCGAGCAATATATAATAAATTTCAGCACGAAAATGGACAATCCAACACCAAAATATATAATTTAGCACAAGAATTAGGTAGATATAACATAAAAGGGTCCATAGTACATAATAATAGGAGTAGCAGGACAGTCCTGTTGCTCTAAGTTTGCATAGATATAACATAAAAGGGTCCATACATCATCCATAATAAATTCATATTAAAAAGTTTGCATTACGAGACATTACAAAAGAGATGATATCTCAACTCTAAGTCAAACAAGATCTGGATTCTTTGCTAAGATGCGCTTAAACGAGGCTTCACGGACTGTAACTTCCATTTTCACGAAATTAAGGCCTTTACCCTTGTGCTCTGTCAAGTAATCAAGAACAGCCAAACGTTGATCCATGTCAAAAGATAGGTCCATTACAGCCTTGTACAAATCTGGGTGTGTCTCGGTATGGCAAGTGTTATTGATAGCACCGGCCACATCACGCAATGCATCGGACATGTTGCGACACTGAAGTTCATCTTCTTCACTCATAACCCTCTTCCTCTTGTTATTTGTGACAGTAGGTGAAGGAGTAGTGGCAGGAATAGAGGCAGGAGTAGATGCACCAATACCACCAGTATCAAAGTCCAAAACAATAGGAGTAGCAGCAGCAATACCTTCGCCATTCAAGACAGTAGGTTTTCCCAAAGGCTCATTCGACCCCATTGCAAACTTTCCCGTGGCTAGCTTATTGGCAAAGCAAGCTTCCATATATTCAAAAGCCCTTTCAACAGTTATCCTTAACGAAGAGTGTCTTAAGTTGAACAACTCTCTAAAGTTTTCAGGATGATTCCCTCCACCATACTCTTTCAAGTGGTACCTTGTTCTACGGTATGGTGGAAGGAAACCCGGTCTCACAGCATAACCAGCATCGACAAGATAGAACTTTCCTATAAAATTGCAACTATTAGCTATAGCAAAGAAACTATTGACTGCTAGGGAAGGTCTATGTTTCTGCTTTAGTTCTTACCTGGAGGAAGTGACAACCCATCATCCCTCTCCACCGCATCCGCAAGTATGAGGGCATCGTGGGCTGACCCCTCCCAACCAGCAAGAACATAGGTAAACTTTAGATCAAAGTCTACCACAGCCATGACGTTCTGTGTAGTCCCATCTTTTCTACCCCTAAAGGCGGCCGAAATATTTTTTGGGACTCTTGCAAGCACATGTGTCCCATCAATTGCTCCAATACAATCCTAAATCGTAAACACAAGTAATTCTATTATACATAAGTTTTGTACAAATATCAGTGTTTACTGTTTTGAAATAACAAAGGTATCACCTTGAAATAGGGATTGAATCGGTTGTTTTCCAGTATTTTAGGGTGGGTTTCAGTCGAGGGAGGCCGGATCATCTCATCTCGCAACTCTCCAACAGCATACAATACAGCCTTAAAATACCTACTGATTACTTCAGTAGATCTCCTAAAAATAGGTTGTAGAGCCCTAAACCTTGTGTTGTGGCCAACTACCATGAGAAACATGGATACTTGTTCCTCGATAGAAGTATGAATGCTATCCAATAATAATTCTCTCTCCCTAAACAGAGTACACAAACGAAAAAAGGGAGCTCTTTTCATTCTCAACTGATTTAGGCAATTTGTGTCACTAGAATGATATATGTATCTCAGATTTGCTTCCCTAGCTATATCCATATCAATTCTACGACCTATTGTTATCGCCGGCGTTTTCCTAGCTCGCCTTGAGATAAACACCATATAAGCACCCATTACGGCTGCGAGGCCAGCTGCTTTCACAATTAGTTGCTGACGTTTTTTTGCCATGTCATCCATCTGCCCACAACAAATATCCAAAATTGGTACAATTTCATGGCATGAAAAACAACACTGTCCAGAATAATAAAATGGCAGAATCATCTATCATCCAGCAACAAATATTCACAACTATCATGCAATGAAATAAACGAACTGCCCACAAAAAGTGTATCTACAAATTTTGAAAACTCTAAAATCATATACCATGCATGTACATGCAATGCAAGTTTCCAAAATGATTCTTAAATCATCTGTCGCGTCTTTCTCTGCAGCACGTGGATGGTAATATGTTCCCACAAAATTCTGCAGATTCATAGGGTATTGAAACTCACGTAAATTTGAATTGGTTAGCACGCAAAGCATGGGAGATAGCCTTTTCAGAAAAGCTGGGAACACTAACAGAGTATATTAATTTTTAGTTTCCGTGCTACTATGAAGAGTACATCCATATAATTTTACCCACGGTCTTACAAATTTAGTTGGACAATTATAAATAAAGTAGTAATTGTTGTTAGGATTTCGTGACCGGTTAGGTTAATCCAGGATGGGAGATTATATTGGATGACAGGATGACAACGAGGAATCATCCATCTGCCCACAACAAATATCCAAAATTGGTACAATTTCATGCCATGAAAAACAACACTGTCCACAATAATAAACATGGCAGAATCATCTATCATCCAACAACAAATATTCACAACTATTATGCAATGAAATAAACGAACTGCCCACTTAAATAAAATCATCCATGTGCCCACAACAAATATTCACAATCGGACAGCAAAATAAAACAAAGAAAGGCATGGACAAAGGAGGAGACAGTGCTACCTTCGCTGGTCAAACAGCTTTGCTCTGGAGGAGGAAGTGGTCCTGACGGTGGCGGTGCTGACCGCCGGAGGTGAGAAGACGGGGTGGCGTTGTAGATCTTGCCGGCGGCGGTGTTCCCTTGCGGTGCAGATTGGGCCGAAGTTGGAGACGAATCTGGATCCTTGCAGATCTTGCCGGCGGCGGTGTTCCCTTGCGGATGACGCTGGGACCGTCGATGGAGATCAAGCCGGACCGGTTGCCAAGCTCGCGAGCTCCATGCCGGCGTCCGCCAAGCAACCACTCGGACAGGAGGGAGGCGGAGGGGTATGGGAGAGAAGGGAACTGCAGGGAGTGGCTGGGTGGATGCGGGAGAGACGGGGAGAGCGAGCGGGGGCGGGGGCGAGTTTCCTGGCGGCGCGAGGTCTGGGAGGATGTGGGAGAGAATGGGGAGAATGAACGAGGCGGGGTGCGAGGTGATGTGCCCTAGCGGCCCGATGCGTCGCACGGGGAAAACCTTTCGGGGATGAGCTCGGCCAGGCTCGCGAGCGAAGCTCGATTTCTGCTTCCCTACCCGGCCAGGCTGAGAGCCCATTTCCGCATCGACTGGGCATGGCCCAAATCGCTAGCCAGCCTACCAAACAACTGAAAGTTGGGTCAGGAGAGATTATCTGGGCTCACCCAAGCTACCAAACAGACCCTGAGTGAATGCCGGCCTGAGGTTGCGCTCCGTTCAAGCAAAGGACCCATCGCTCCATTTTTTTTTTTTTTGATTTGTTAATCTAATCGTCTCGCTCTGGTGAAGACCATGGCAGATTCGAGACTTGGGTCTAACCAGAAATTGAGGAATGGGAGCTTAAGCCAGACCTAGGAGATCACAGCTTGACTTGTATGAGTGTGTCTCAAAACAAGTTGGAACGATGATTTGCAAAATGCCTATACTAATATGGTTCAGACTTCAGAGAAAACACCAGTCACCAGATCAATCAAAAGAAAACCAATGCCTGATATGCCCAGGGTGCCATCAAACCTCTCATGCATCCATGATCTTCTAGTAACACGAGCAGGTAACAAACAAAGAAGAACATCTAATGAAACAAGGAAAAAAAATCAAGCACACAACTATTGCTTCCGAGAAAGAAGCACATATCCCGCAAGCGTGTTACCACGCCATCATCACAGCACCATCACGACAACAGATCAGACACCAAGAAGATAAAGAAATATCCTAAGCCAGTGTAGAGGCCACGGCCACGGCCGCCAGCACCGCGGCGAACCACCGGAAGCACGCCGCGCCGGCAGCCGCGCTCTTCTTGGAGTCCTTCTTCTGGTCCGCCGGCGGAGCGTCGTCGGCGTCAGGTCCTGGCGCGTCCGCGACGACGGGCGCCGTGCGGTGGCGCGCGGCGGCGCCCTTGCCCGCCTTGGGCGCGTCGGCCGCCGGAGCGGGCGCGGGCGCCGGCGTCGGGGACGGCGCGGGCTTGAACAGCTCCACGGGCTCGACCACCTTGTCGACGGCGTAGACGGCGACGGGGTCCGTGTCCAGCAGCGTGGACTTAACCCGCGCGACGGCATCGGAGGCGCCCGTCTTGATGGTGACGACGTTGCCCTCGTTCTGGAGCGTGAAGTTGTAGTTCCTGGCGGAGCCGTCGGTGGCGAGCGTGTTCATGACGCCGTTGTTGGACTTGAGGCTCCCCGGCGAGTAGTACACCGGTACGGCGTGGAACAGCAGCAGCGACGCCTTGCCGTCCGCGGTGAGGTTCTTGTACCGGGGCGCGAACGCCGCGACGGCGTCGTCGGAGGGGCAGAACACCGTCATGCCGCCGACCGCGGCGGACGCGTACGTGGACGCCGCGTCGGGGGAGGCCGCGATCAGGGCCGCGAAGGCCTTGCAGCCGCCCTTCGCCATCGCAGCCGTGACGTTCGGCGGCGCCGGCGGAGCCGCGGGCGCCGTGACGGGGGTCTTGCCCCCTGCGGCCGCCCTCGCGAGGGGGAGCACTAGTGCGACGAAGAGGACGGCGGCGGCGAGACGCATGCGTCGGCGCATTGTGTGTGTGTGTGTGTGGAGCGAGCTAGGATCGACTGATCGAGGGCGGCGTGTGCGGGAGTGGGAGTGAGCGGAGTGAGAGCAGCGTGGATCGAGAGTGGAGTGCACCTAGCGTGGATCGGGACTGTCTTCGGATATGTAAGCGTTGATGCCCATGCCCCTGAGCCTGAAGGTTTGCCCTGCCCGAGCGTAGGGGCAAAGCTTGCCGTTTTCCACCTTTTTTTTAGCACTGCCGTTTTCCACCTGTAATTTGCTTTTTCTCACAACCTGGAACAGTAGTAACTTTTTGCTCGTATTTCCATGTCTTCTTCCACACTACTCATGTCTGGATCCTTGTGGTGTTGGATGTGGCAGTGACGAGCACATTTTGTATTTCTGGTATAGAGAAAACTAGGAAAATTCCCGCGGCGACACGCCGCGCCCGTTGCATTGATATGTGTAGTAGTATTAGGTATAGTAATGTATGTATCATGTGTAATTAAGTGCCTTTGGTTTTCTTAATATAGAGTGTTTGTAATATCGGATAGAAGTATGTATTATGAGGTGATAATTCGTGGGGTTGAAATATGAACTTTGTATATGGACGAACTGTTCAAAAATATGTAAGTTTCGTACCATTGGAAGAAGTCAAAGAAAAAGATAAAAGAATAGGAAGAATGAAAACATGCAAAGGAAAAGAAAGAATTTGTCATTTGGAGTATCTCTAAAGTTTTAGCAAGTTGGAATGTTCAAATATGCGTGTATTTTTGTCTTAAATATTTAATTTAATTACACAATTAATGAGGATGCAATGTGTGAGCATTTGTTAAATTTAACTCCATATATTTAGAGGAAATGCATTTAGATTATCTCCAAAAATCTCGTCGGGGCGACACATCGTATTCTTTTTGTTATCTCATTTGTCGTAGTTAAAGATCAGCAAATGGAATTTATGGTTGAGAAGGTCGACAAACTTTCATCGAATTTATTGTGGAAAGATTTTAAAAAAAATCCCTATTTGTATTTTTTTTCCTTTTCCCAAATTGCATACCAAACGTATGAGTCTATTTGGCAATGTAGTTAACTTGCAGTCATGAATACCATGTTTAGATGAACCTAAAAAACTCCACATTTTAAATAAGCAAGAATTTGTCTAAAATGACAAAAAAAATTGGCATATTATTTGCATTATGTTGAATCATAGATTAGAAAGTATATATATATATACATATTTTTTTCCCAAATTCCAACATTTTTTCTGTAATTGTGAAAAATCTGACACTCGGGACCCATATGCCAATGTTCTAACAATTAGGAAATTGTTTAAGGGGAAAAAATTCTGACAGTGGGCCCGCGGTGACGTCATCGCGTGACGTTGCTCGCCCGCGGCCGAGCTCGCGCTCGAGCGCGACTGCGCGTGCGCGCCGTCCTGGGTCCGCGCGGACTCGCCAGAGGAGGTGGAGGGGAGCCGGAGAGGCGGCGCAACAGACCATTTGGTCACCGGAGCTGCCGACGTTGAGCATTTCCGCGGCGTCGGACGGCGAGCTCGACGTCGCCGATTCCGGCGCGGACTGGGCGTCCTGGCAGCTGATCTTCGGTGAGGAGGGAGGGGAAGCGACGGCGAAGCTCGCTGGTACCTTCGATCTGAGCGTGGAGGAGAGGTGCGGCGGTGGAGCGCGTCGGTGGCGGCGGCGAGTTTAACGACGCGCGGGAGAGAGGAAGGGGAAGGAGGGGATGTGGGGGCGTTTTGCAGGGAAGTCCCTATAGTTTCTTTAATTTGAAGATAAGTCCATCTACGTATAGAGGCTGGGACTGATACGCAATTTTTAGTGAACACAGGTTTTTTTTCGTAAAAAATCGCGTTGGCCGTCCGATGCTGGCACTGTAGAAGTGTGATTTTTTGACGTGGCGGCGCGTGGATCAGCGTGGTGAGGGCAAAGCCGGTCGGCTTTGAAAACATCGCGCTGACCGTCGGATCCGGATCAGCTTAGATATATGTATATATTATATATAGTATAGATAAATTATATGTAGGGATTTATGAAAAAATTTCAAAAAAAAAAATTTCAAAAAAAAAAATTAAAATTAAAAGAAAAGTTACTGTAGAAGTGCGGGTACTGTTCATAGAACAGTACCCGCTGACGTGGCTCAACGTGGGGAGGGCTTAGGAGGTGCGCTTTGATATATAGGTATATATTTGATATGTGCAATAGGGTGTGCAAAGGCCATGGAAAACAACAGTTGGGTCAGCTGGATCAACACCACCGACGGGCTCAATTTATAGCACATCATGGAGTTATTTTCCTATGGGATAAACTGCAAGTGGTTCACCTCAATCTACAAACTAGTGACACCATTCGTTGGAAATTCCTATGATATGACCATGAATGTTTGAATTATCATATTTGTACAATCATAGAGTGCATCTAACAGTAGATAGATAGGGCTATTAGAACAAAAAAAACTAGGGGGCGTCTTTTAGGGATATCTAGTTGTGATGAGTAGTTTTTTCGCCAAAATATTCTCTCTCCTCTCACGGAAATAGATTTGTAATTAAATTTGCGGAGATTGGTGGAGATGCTCTTGTCCGTACCATAGATATTTCCTTCACTCTATTGTTCTCTCTAAATATGATAACCTTAATAGTTCTTGGAGCTTTTAGAACCTTCTCTCAAATCCGCATCGTGTATGTTATTTCAATATATTCTATAAGCTTATTTTAACTTTCTCAACATTTCTATAATCTTTTAGAATATTCTCAGGGTACACATAGCTTATTCTCGACCCATATAAACATACACAAACAAGGTAGACCAAATTCTGCAAAGAGAAGCAAGCACTTGAGACAAAAACAATAGCGTGGCTGCTAGTTCAATAATATTGCATAGAGGATGAAACATGCAACCTGATCTGTTCTTTGAAATGATCATATCATCATCGACTACATGATAATCAGTAATTTCCAGTTAAAGAATTCCGGCGAGGAACTATGAATTGATCTCTAGTTTTAAGTAAGTAGCTAGAAAAGGTGTCCAAGTTGCCAATGTAGATTTCTCAGATAGACGATTTAGAATTTCTAAAGAACATTACGAACAAAATAATAATATACCTAACTAAGAAAATAATATTTCGAATTATAAAGAGGATGATGACATGAAGGACATTCTTAAACACTTTGTAGTTTAGTCATAATAGATTAGGGTGGTGTGTAGGGTTCGGTGACGTCATTCCGATGCTAGCGAGAACAAGAAAGAAAGGCAGTTAGAGGCGGGACGTTATATATGACAGATTCACTAGTTGTGTCTAATGGAGTTATATTGAATTAGATTGACCTTGTTCAGAGCGACAAAGCCCATGAATACTGAACACGACATTTTTTTAAGTTACACAGAACTTTTCTTTCTATGGAAATCGTCTCCAACCTTTAAAGCCGAATTGACGTTCCAAAAAAAAGTGAAGTTGGCCTAGACTCTTAGACCACTCTCGACGTGAGCACTCACAATGTTGGATCTTGGATGTAAGTCATTGCGTCGCCAATAGAAGTGATAAAGTGCTTTTTTTTTTGTTACCGCAAGTGCCTCTCTTCTTATCACATGACTATCCCCTATCCCCGACTCTCCCCCGTGACACAGAAGTAACCGTTGTAACAAAAGTACCCCGACTGCATTGTCCATCCTTCTACGATACGACTTTTCCACCTCACCCTCGTCATGCTCGTCATTTTTTTTTTGATAAAAGGATTTTATTATTTAAGAGTATTAAGCATCGTCATGCTCGTCATGTCGATCTCCTATTCCATCTACACAATTGCTTCGGTCTCTTGCCCTCGCTCGCGCCTTGCATGATGGAGCCAAGCCATTTTCGTCTCTTCCACCTAGAACCAGTGAGGACGAGGCTCCATAGCATCATGTAGGATGCTAGAGCTAGCTGATAAGTTCTGGCCCACGGTCCACCACATCAGATGTTGTCATCCCAACATGACGGTGGTGTGGATCGAGATGAGAAGTTGAACTAAAAGGTGAATCGAAGTCCAGACGTCAGCTATCCTCTCCAGCTTGTAAGATGGGTTGGCTAGTCGGCTCCTGATGAAACTCTCGGTGCGGTCACAATGGTTGTTGGATCTTGGATGAAGATATTTGAGTCGTCAGCCATGGCAAGTTAACTGTATTTTCTTTACAACTCGCGTCGTGTCTCGTAGTCCTGCAAACGTGCCCTTTTGATGATTACTTTGTTTGCGATATTAATTGTGAGAGAGACTATTTACTAGTCGCGCTGGTACCTATACACACCCCAGCATTATATGCATTATATGACGATGTATGCCGTACATATCCGCATTAGCTTGTTTTCCTAAGTAGAGAACAGATTTTTGATGTACAAAACCGATTTCAGGATTTTGAAAAAAGTAGCTTCTGGTCGTCATTTTTTAGATTTGACTTTTAAAATAATCATAGCGGCCGGGCTATGTCTTGAAAAATTTCAAAATACTTTTGAATAATGTTGTCAACTGTAATGTTGACATCCCAAATGTCCCCTTGAGTATTTTCATTTTCCTTTGCGTATACGAGTCGGTCAACGCAAGGGTGTGTAGGTACCCATGCGAACAGCGGCTTTCATCCGTTAATTGTGATGGAGTCATGCAAATAGCACAAAGAAGGTAACAGAGCCTATGTGAATAACTTCGGAGATAACATACCCACAAATGACTTCCTAGGTTCAAACCAGAGGCGGGCATAAATCTCGGGGGGGGGGGGGGGGGGGGGGGGGGCAAGTATGGTAAATCATCCACGCCAACCATGCTAATTTTCTCTAAAAAATTGCTTCTAAACATGGATTGTGCCTAGAATTTTCCTTGATGTATATCATGGCATAAGGGGGCCAAGCCCACTGTTGGCCCCCTAGCTCCGCCACTGGTTCAAACCATCATTTTTTTTCCAAAATAGGGAACATATCTCCGGACTCCGCATTAAAACGGTGTACACAACATTATTTATTGTAAAGTTTTAAGTATCAAGTTTATAGCTCATAGGTCGCACAATGTGGCAACATGTATAAGCCACCTGAATAAACAGTAAAAAAAACACATTTATGCATCTTGTATTCTATTGGAGTGCCGCCAGCCATCCTTATTGAATATAACTCGAACAGCCGCCACCAGTCAAATGTATTTGGTATCCATAAAACACGTTTACAGATATGAGTTCAAACCATCGGAGTTTCTTGAACTTCTTCCGCCTCTTCCTCGTTAGTTGTTCGTCACTTGTTATTTCTTTTCGAGCATTCGTGGAGCAATATCTGTGGAGAATAAATCATGAGGTATTGACGCGCTCGTTCATAATAAGAAGTGGCGGTCACCATTAACAAACAAATATGAAAAATCAAGGTGTCGCTAAAAGTTAATTTGTTTTGCAAGTGTAATCCTTACCAAAAATAACCTAGAAAAATGTAGCTGGCATGCAAATCTATAGTGTGGATTTTATCCCTATGATGAGACAATTGATTGTTTATTTTCCTAGTGCAAGTCTACATGTTCTACATAGTCAGTCATCAAAGTGGGGTTAAACTTGTATCTGCCATGTGGCAACTAATTACATGGAATTTATCACAAGTATAAAATTCTCCATAGGGTGGGAGTGTTTGCCATTATTTGGCCGATTTGCCAATATAGAAATGATTTGATTTCTAATGGTAAGAATTTCACTCCTACGCAGGTCATATAATGGTATAGTACTAATTTGGTCCATCGTGATCGTCTCTTCTGTATGGAGAAACGTGACATGTTTACGGATGTTTGTGCACGGTTGGAGTAGGTTGTGAGGCATGTTTTTATCAGACATAGTGACAGCGTAGTTTACGGATTGGCTCTCCGTTGCCTACGCGTCGCAAAGAGTTTCACTTGTCCTACAACGTTATTTTGTTTTTTTCTTTTAATTATACGGTTGTGTGCATCTTAATGGAGTATTATGAATAGCCCGGGTATCAGCGTGACGGCAGCTTGTGACTTCATAAAACATCATTTACTCAAAAAATTGACGACGGTGCTAAGTGGGCAAGAACCTAGCGATAAACCGAGTAAAATGAAATCCGGTTGCAACGCTCGACCGGCGTGTACTCTCAGCTTCTCAAATTTGCATAAGAAGCTGGTCCGAACGCCCAAAATTTGCATTTTGGTCTGCTACCGATTTGGAAAAGCCCCCAATTATGTCCAACAGGCCTGGCTACTCCAAATGCACGCTAATAATCATGAAATGAAACTACGGAATACGTAGCTAATCCATGGCCGAGCATCTGCGCTAGTACTGATGATTTCCCCTGTGGAAGTGTGGAAACAAGAAGGAACGAGCTGCTAGCTGGGCGCAGTGTGGGCAAAAAGTTACTCGGTCGTTACTGATCCTATCACAACAATGAGTGGTACTCCACTGTCACTGCGTGTTCCTGGAGTGCTCTAATTTGGATTTTTTCCATGAGGCTTTCAATTATCAAAGCAGTGTGGTGTGGAGGTCGATGCTGGAAGAAGAAGAACGAATGCAGAGGCAACGCATTGCCTGGTCACAAGCGCAGTGGAAAGGCAACGAGAGAAATCTGTCTCGAAATCTGGTCATTGCCTGGTCACAAGCGCAGCGGCAAGGCAACGAGAGAAATCTGTCTCGAAATCTGGTCCACATCCCAGTGCCGGGTGCGACCTTTCTCAACTGCCATCAACCGCCATGGACGCAAGTCACAGCTGCCATAGGGCCTCGGTTGGAGCACCCTACAGGATTAGAAGATCCGTGTCGCTAGTGCCAACATGAAAACCTTGGGAGTAGTATACGTATCTTGTAGGAGTAATTTGCAGCCATGGTCATTGACTCTTTGTGCGGCTAAACATGTTTTTAACAAGAACCTTATCCGAGCGTCGTAGGATGCCAAGGTCCCGTGTTCCTAGTTCCTACAGCGCTTAATTTCGTCTCGGTAGAGCGGGCCCGTCAATCGAGAAAGGCAGTGGGCAATGGACGGTGCTCCGCGCACGTGCCGGTGTCGACCTCCCCGCCGGAAAAGCAGCGAGACGCTGAAAGCCGCGGATCCGATGCGCGGCGTACGGCGACCGGGGCGCCAGCTCGGAAAACCTCGGGCGCTTGACGGCGGTTCCATGGCGGCATGGCCGCTTGGTGTCTGTTCCCGCCGAAGCTTCCAGCCTGCCGTGAGTATGGTCCGGAGGCCGGGTTCCGCGCACCACGCCGATGGGTTTGTGCAAAGGCAGAACCTGGAAACCAAATGCCGACTAGAGTGTACCGTACTACCCTGTGTACTGCAATGCTGCCGGCGGACGTTCTTCTCTGCCTAGAAATGCACAACACAGCACAGAGCAGAACGATCTATGCACAGCCACGATGCGTCCCGCGACGCGGCCTGTTGGCTGTGAAGTCCAGAGTGAGTTGCCTGATTAATTCCGCGAATAGTTGTAGGTTTCAGAAATTTGCGTAAGAGAATTACGGTTCGGTCGCTCCGGGAAAAACGGATCGCACCAAGGCAATCTAGGAGGCGATCGTGGTTCCCTTGCGTGCCGCCGGAGCCGCCGCCGGTCCCCTCTCTCTCCGTCTGCCGCTCCGGCGGCGGGAGGGAGGGGGAACCTCGGGTCTGTGCGTTCGGTGGGTGCGCGGTAGGGTTAGGGCTGAGGGAGACGCTGCCGAGGCCGCCGCGGTGGTGTCGCGTCGGAATAAATCTCTCCAGGCTCCGTTCGCGGTCAGGCGGGGCTACTGCCTTCGTCTAGGAGCTAGCGGAGTGGGGGATCCCCAGATCTCGTCGAGGTCGCGGGCTATTGAGTCTGGAGGTCAATCGGCACGGGCCGGTTGGGTCCTCAGATGGGCGATGGGTGCATGGAGACGAAGACCCTTCTTCCTCCTTGTCGGTATGATTTGCTGCTGCCGTTCTTCTCCTTCCTCTGCGCTGATGCTGGAGGGAGATCCTGCTTTGCCTGGGCGGATGGCCCGGCCGCGGTGCTGGACCGGTCGGATGACTCGAGTTCTCTTCCTCCCGGAAGGGACACTTTTCGCGGTACTGAAAGCCAAAGATGGCGACGGCTGTTGCAGGTGTGTTGGATTGGTGTCCATGCCCTCTCGGCGCTGGTGTCAAGGAAAGAGGAAGCAGCGTGGCGGCAATTGTACCGTGGTCGAAAATGATGACCTGCTTGCGCCTGGTTGCAGATCTTTCTGCTGCAGGGGTCTTCTCTCAAGATTCTGGGATGATGACACAGGGCTCCGGAAATCTTCATGTGTTATGGTTGTCTTAGGATGTTCTAGGTGTTCATGAAATTATGACCGCGTCTCAACCCAAATCACATGCGGTAAATGCATGCAAATGTTTAAGGACCGTGCTAGGGAGAAACCGACAGAATGGCGTCCTGATAATCGATAACCTTCCAAGTTCCAACGCACACTAACCACCTTGCTCATGTCAGCCGATGCGAGTTGGATAGTAGCGCACCTAGGGGCGTAAAGGGGGGAACGAGAAGGGGCTAGACTCCCCCATGCATAGTGTTCATGCTTACTAAGTAACTCGTATAGTTATTTGATTAGAACTTAAAGACCATGCCTATGTAAGCACTAAGGTCCAACCCGGTTTAAGCTCGATTTTTCTTTTTGACGTAACTTCCTTATCTTTGCGGTGACCGAGCAGTCATACCCTTACCCTTATATCAAATAGATATGCCATGGCGCGTGTGGCGGCTCGCAAACTATGCCAAGAGCCTGCCACTAGGAAACTCTCCCGCAATGCCGAACTATGCCAAGTTCATCTTCTGAATCGGAAGTTCACATTGCTAATGTTGAGATTCCGAATAAACAATTTATACTATTTTGTTGCCTCATGGGTTGTTGATACTAGATGAGGCCCCGCGCATTGCGGCGGGGCAAATTGGATAGAATAAGTTGCTATGTACACTTCAGAAGGGAAAAAAACACATGTTTTGGTAGATAATACAGTAATAACAAACAAAATTTAGTAACACATTTAAGCATAGCTTTTACAAACAAAATACCATTTGATAACTCAGTTGAAGTATGTAAAGATTAAAAACCATATTCTATATCATGCATGCAACCATTGAGTACATAGTGTCTTCTAGCACGGTAGGATGCAACACCTTACTAAGAAACATCAATGTTCAACCACGCATGTGTTTAAATTAGATATTAAGTAGATGTTGTAGTTCTGATGTTCGTAAAATAATCGGACAATATTATTGTTTGGCTAAGAGATTACATGAAATTTTCAGATTCCAACAACCATTGTTTACTCTTGGAAATAAAAGTATTATGTACGAAATAATGATAGCTTACTGATTTTTACTAAAGGTCAACCGCGCGATGCAATGAGCTATTTCACGCTAGGATGGTGTTTTGCATGTGAAGATTTAGCTCTTAATTAATTACAAGTTAGTATGGTATTTGTGGCAGATTTGCTTAGGTGGTAGGTTAGGATTGCTCATGGATCTTTGATGAGGTGGACACCTGTAGTGGGGTGCTCCTATTTAGATATAGAAGATTAGGCTTCTAAATAATTGGAGAACAATTTTTATATGTGGTTATGCATAAATTGTTCTGCCATTTTTGGACTATATTTTTTATTCTTATTGATATCCTTTATTTTTAGCTACATTTGTTATTTTTCTAAAATGCTATTTGAAATATAGCATGCTATAGCGTGTATAGCATCTATAGGAGGCCGCCCCTTTTTTCTTTAGCACGCTATTTTTTACTCCCTCCGTTCATAAAATGATGTCTCAATCTAGCTCAAATTTGCATGTATCTAGACATGATTTAGTGTATAGATACATGCAAATTTGTGCTAGGTTGAGACATCCTTTTATGAACGGAGGGAGTACCTTTTTATTTTAAAGAACCTCTATTTTTTACCTTTTTTGAGATTTAATAGCCGCCACTTTATTCAATGTTTATAACAGAAGGTATACAAAAATCATCTGGAGATTCTAAGAGCCAAACATGGCGGCCCAACGAACGGTACGCAGACGATCTAACTAGACCGTGTGCTTCCTTATTTGAATTTTGGCTTTCATGAACGAAAATAGCCGAATCAAAATTCTCCGACGTTAGCTTTATCTCACGTGTGATCGTGCTAAGCTTGCCGAGATAGTCACTCTCCATGCTGTTAATGGCTTCCAGGCAATCAGAGGCCACTTTGATCTTGGTGAGCTGGAGATCCCCTGCTAAAGCTAGCGCCTCCCGGCAGGCGAGAGCTTCCAGGACGGCTCGGTCAGCGATGCCCTGCAGGACGACTGCGGACGCACCAAGGAAGCGCCCTTCGTTGTTTCTGCATACCGCCGCGATCGCTCAACCACCCTCCATCTTCCTGGTAGCAGCATCCACATTAATTTTTGCAAAACCCTGGGGTGGAGCAAGCCAGCGAGCTGGAGAAGCCCGGCGTACTGGACCATTTGCCGTGCTCTTCCTGGCCACCGAGAGTTCCAGGTCTCGAATTGTGGCACCCCGATCCAGATGATCGAGCTACCCCATATACCAGTCCCAGAAACACTGGATATATGACAACTTGATAAACAGAGACATAACCAAATATATCATGGCTCCGAGTTCGGATGGTTACAATATTACAACACGGGGTGAGGCTCCAGCGCTTGCGCAACATGCGCACACAACAGTATGTACATTATTTATCCAACATCGAGCCTCTAGCGGAGATCGTAGCGGAAACGTAGGGAGTAGCGTGGCGACAGCGGGCCTTATTCCACGGGGTCCTGCCTGGGATACGGGTTCCTAGTTCTCGTACAGCGGGTACTCGGCGACGGGTGCAGCGGGGTCTGGCCACATGAAATGCCAGGTGAGTACATTGAATGTACTCGCAAGACATTAGCCTAAAATCAAACAAGGCCTATCTATATGGCATGGCATAAGTTCAGAAAGTAGCATGGCATGAGTTCGGGTATTTAAGTGCGAGTCCAAGCTTCACGGTTGGACTTAACTTACCTACTTACCTTAGTAGGGATGTTTCATGTTATCAAGTGAGATCACGTTTCTCACTTAACAACTCGTAACCACAACTAGGCTTCCAAGCCTCTAGCCAACTCTGGCTTATTTCCCAATTCTCAAGTACTCAGCCAACTCTGGCTAGACTCTCAAATTTTCCGTGATCGTTGGGTTTCACATTAATTATTTCTCCATGTTCGACTGAACTGACTCATAGCGTGACTTGACCCAAACATCGTCCCGTAACCTAGGGACAAGGCTAGATTCTAGATTTACACTTTCGAGAGGTTGCAACTTTTATCCACACGCTAAAGTCTAGGCTTGTACCGTCGGTACCGAAGTACTAGAACCGATCATGGCGACAGTACAAACCCACACTTCCACGTCTGCTTATTCTACCTAGACACTCACTATGTAGCCACCGACACGTCCAAGGGACCAAGTCTTATGACGAAGTGAATCCGGCACGCCCCCAACAGATGAGCGACGCCTAGCTCCGGAACCTTCGCAAGACTAGCCCCGACCACAAAGGTAACCGACTAGACTTGCCAAATGGGTGGCGTCAAAGGAGGTTGATAAATACTCGGCCATGGTCCGCCCATATGAACGACGCATGGTTGTGCTGGTTGTGTTTGGTGAGTGGCACTATGCGACACAATCTAGTCGAGGGAGGTGGTTATCTTCTTAGTCCAATTTAATTCCAGCCTTCCAAGCAACACACGATATTCATATGGTAATTCGAGCAGTAAATAAAACATATTAATCCTCCACATAACAATGTCCAGGAAATAAAAATTGGCGTCAACCGGATGACTGTGGCGGAGCTACCTCCGGCCAGCGCCTTCTCGTTCGACAAAAGAAAAGAAACGTCAACCGGATGACTGTGGCGGAGCTACCTCCGACCAGCGCCTTCTCGTTTGACAAAAGAAAAGAAACGTCAACCGGATGACTGTGGCGGAGCTACCTCCGACCAGCGTCTTCTCGTTCGACAAAAGAAAAGAAACGTCAACCGGATGACTGTGGCAGAGCTACCTCCGACCAGCGCCTTCTCGTTCGACAAAAGAAAAGAAACATCAACCGGATGACTGTGGCGGAGCTACCTCCGACCAGCGCCTTCTCGTTCGACAAAAGAAAAGAAACATCAACCGGATGACTGTGGCGGAGCTACCTCCGACCAGCGCCTTCTCGTTCGACAAAGAAAAGGGTGTTGCAAAGATCCACAGATATATAAATAGATGCGACAATATTTAGATGCAACATGGCAGGTGAGATGCAACAGCAATTAATTTAAATCATCAAGAAATTCCTAAAGTTCGACCCAGCTTGAGATCGGGTTAACGGCTTGCCTTCAGCAGTGGGGTAGGGTTCGGGAACAACTTCTACTCCGTCGGGGAGGTTTGAATCTACTAAAGTAATGAAAATATGCATCAAAAACTCCTCCTAGGTCATTTAAATAAATGCCAAAAAACTAAATTCCAAATAAATCCATTCTGGTTCCATTGGAAAGATAATTTTAAAACAAAGCCAACAAAATTGGTCTCATATTTTTCTGATCATTTTTGAGAGAGATATTGCATTTCAAAGTTTGGTTTATTTTCTGCCTTATTCAAAAAAGAAAAAGAAAACAGAAACGGTTCAGATAATGTTGAAAACGCTGACGCGCGGGTCCCACATGTCAGTGACCCCGGTTTTAATCAAACCGTTACGTCGCGGGAAAACAGAGGAAACATGGCGGCCGTCTCCGGCGAACTCACCGGCGACGATTTGCGGCGGCTGGTGCGAGGGAGAGGGGTGGGAGAGGAGGCAGGGAGGCTCAGAAAGGCGTGGCGCAGCCCGTCTGCGCACTCGCGGTTGATGGCGAGCTCGTGCCGCACCAGAGCTTCTTCCCCGGCGGCGGTGGCGTCCTGTCGAGGACGGAATCGACGATTCCGACCACCGTTCACCCTGGCGAGCACGGCAGCGACATCGTGGTGATCAGGAGAGGCTGTGGGCTGGTTTAATCGACGAACGGAGCCCCTCTGGCGAAGAATCTGTCCACGGCCGTGACGGCTAGGGCAAACGCGTCGCCAGAGTTGCGGTGCTCGTCGAGCTACGATTGGAGCAGGGGAGGGTAGTGGGGAGGCTAGGAGGTGAATGCGGTGCTCTGGAGGTCGAGGGGAGGGCTTCTTATAGCTCTTCCGCGCGGCGAGGTGTCGACCATGGCGTGGGTGCTACGCTGGGCAGTGCGTCGCGAGACCGGTGGCACAGGAGACGCACGAGGATAAATCTCGACGCCTGGATAAGCTTCTGCGGCGGAGGGGTGGCTGACATGCGGGGTCACGGTGGCGCTGTTCTGGACGGCGCGTCGGGACTCGTCGGTGGCGAGGGGGGACGGCCTTCTCCGGTGACGCGTGGCTGCTGGACGGTTGAGAGGGGGGAGGGGGTCCGTTGGGCACGGTCTGGGGAGAGGAGAGGCAGAACGGCGTCGACCCGGAACGGGCGGCGCCGCCTGGCACGGCCACGTCGGCGGTGACCACGGTGCTGTGCATGCCAGAAGCGGCATCCACACGTTTCTCTCAGCTCCTAGCTCCAAATGAGATGAGGTTTGAACCACTGTGCGCCAAATTCAAAAACCTACAACTTTGCTGACTAAGGTTTTTGCAAATTCGAAAGTTGGTCCGACTAGAATTTGTGAAAAATAGTACTGGTCAAAAAGGGATTTAAATGTTTGGAGGGGTAGATGGAGTTAGATGGAGATGCCCTTTTGTCCTGAGGTAGGAGTGATGAAGAGGAGCTTATCCATGCCTTGGATTCATCCAGGAGAATTATTTTTGATGGACTTAAAAATACTTTGAGAAAGTAGGCAGAAGGTAAAAAGGAATGTGGAGGGAAATTTTCTAAAGTCATGGCACTATATTTTTTTTATAAATGAGGTCCACTTCAACTAAGGAAGGTTCCCTAATTTTTGCAGAAATTTTGGGGATATAAAAATAGGGGTTCCTTTGGAAGGCCAAATAAAGGGCTAAATTTTAAAAGAAAAAGGAATTTTCTAAATCAATATTTGCTCAAGGAAGAAATCACTGATACAAGTACCAAGTGGGAGGGGAATGGAAAGCACAAGATCCCATCTTGATTTGTCAGATGACTTAAAATGATTTTCCTGAGGTTTAAATCCAATTGCATCTAAACCAATAGAAATAATGCATTTTGGAAAAATTTAAAAAGGGCCAAAAATCCAGGGTGTTACACGAATGAAAGACTCGACAAAGAAAAATGTCGATAACGGGCTTTGGAAGATCCCCTCATGGATCGCCTTCCTTCTTGCGAACCAGATCGCCCAAAGGGTGACAAGACAGCGCGTTAGGTCTACGCCTTTCAGTGTATGCATCATTGTGAACAGCCATTGCTTAGCCTTTAACACCCTCGCACTCAATGTGTGTGGGTTTTGCAATATCCTCCAGGCTTGTCTTGCTAGTAGTGACAGGTTAAATAGTTCTATATCACGAAATCCGAGTCCTCCAGCATATTTAGGCATGCACATCTCCTGCTAAGAAACCCAGCAGGTCTTCCTCTTGCCGTCTTTGCATCCCCACCAGAAATTCCTCAAAAGGTTGTTAATATGCTCGCACAAACCTTTAGGAAGTTTGAAGCAAGACATTGAAAAAGTAGGGATTTCTTGGGCTACTGACTTGATTAAGATCTCCTTCCCTCCCACGGATAAGAGACTTTCGAGCCAACCTTGGACATGTTTCCAAACACGGTCTCTCAAGTATTTGAATGCTCCATTTACTGATCGGCCAACATCTGACGGCATAACCAAGTACTTCTCACTCAACGCCTCATTTTGCACGTTGAGTCTCTCTTTCATCTCGGTCCTAACCGACTCCGAGCACCCCTTGCTGAAATAGACCGAGGATTTATCAAGATTTATCCTTTACCCTGAGGCCTGACAATATTGGTTAAGCACATGCTCAACCTCCTCTGCCCCTTCCATGCTCGCTTTCACAAACAGCAGGCTATCATCTGCAAAAAGTAGGTGGTTAACCGCTGGTGCGGAGCTTGCCACCTTTAGACCTTGCAAGTTCGATGATTGGAGAACACTTCTAGATTTCAAGAGGCACGATAGGCCCTCTGCTGCAAGCAAGAACAAGTATGGAGATATCGGATCTCCCTGTCGTATACCACGAGAGGGCGTAAAGCTTCTGATGGTGCACCATTCATTAAGACTGAAAATTTTACCGTAGACACCATCCTCATCACCAAGTCGACCCATTGGTGAGCGAAACCCAACTTGAGCATCATGGCTTTCAAGTAGTCCCACTCCACCCGATCGTAGGCCTTCCTCATATCCAGCTTTAGAGCACAATGCCTGTGCTTCTTTGCTTTATTTCTTTTCATGAAGTGCAGGCACTCATAAGCTGTAATTATATTGTCTGTGATCAGTCTCCCTGGAACGAAAGCAGATTGTTCTTGTGAGATGATCTCCGGAAGAATTTTCTTTAGCCTATTAGATAGTACTTTCGAAGCAATCTTGTAGACCACGTTATAGAGGCTTATAGGCCGAAATTGACCCAACTCAGAGGGGCTGGCCACTTTCGGAATTAGTACTATGAACGTATCATTCAACACCTGCGGGTTGTCTTCACCACGAAGGATGCGAAGCACTGCCGTAGTAATCTCTCCCCACAAAGGTCCCAGTTCCGCTGAAAGAAATGTGCCGGGTATCCATCCGGGCCTGGTGCTTTTGTGGGATACATCTGGTAGAGAGCAGCTTTGACTTCCTCCTCTGAATAGGGAGATGTTGAAAGTGCATGTGTTGCCCCATGCGTGGTTTTGGTAATTAATGACAATCCTTATGGACTAATGTTTGCATTGAGATATTATTGTAGATCTTGTCCATAGGAAAAGATTGGAGTTCATGTGTTGGACTCTAGAAGATTACATGATGATCAATGCTCTATTCAAGGGGTTATATGAAGAATGGTCATCTAGAGTTGAGCTTATTGCAAGCATGGCTTGGAAAAGAAGATTGAGTGAACATTCGTGTTTATCTCCAAGCCATCATCTATATCAAGAGAAGAAGATGAAGTGCAAGTGGATACAAGAAGACGGAGCTAAGCGAGGCTCTCCCATAATGGTGTATGGGGGAGTATTTAGAGAAGTCTTCATCAAGCATGTGCTAGCAAGCGCAATCAAGAAAGGTGGTCCACTTGAAGAGATCAAGATCGTTATCATCTAGCTCAAGTGGAATGCGCAAGACAAAGGTATGATCTTGATAGGGTTTCTATTTTACCGGTCTCATGGTGTTAGTGGGAGACCGGGTTATATGATAGACGGCGTACTATCAAGAGGGGCTCTCAAGTGAGTAACTTGATCACATCTTTGTGGAGAGCTCAAACCTTTGCATACTTGGCATATCATCTTTCATGGTTCTTATTTGGCTTTTATACATGTGAGAATTTAGAGCTTGTGTTCATCTCCATACCAACCTCTAGTTCATCAAAAACGGATTTCATTTAAATATCTTGTGGTGTGGTGTTTTTTATGTTGGAGGTTTTACCGGTTCGTCTCTTGTAGAGAGGTCAAACTCTCCTCTTGTGTTATCCTCCTCACATGATGGACTATGAAGTGTATATGCATGATCTTGTAGTGCTTGTCATTATCTTTGGAGCAAGCCCAAGATCATAGAAAACGGAGTCCGGATGAAAAACTTGTTGGGTTTTCGTGTTGGAAATATTATCGGTTTATCCGTGAGGAAAGTTCCACACCTTCCCATGTGTGTCAACTTAACTCTATTTATGGTTCTTAATATTTCCAACAAAATTGGTTTCACCCAATTCGGAGTTTGGACGAAAAAGTTATTGCGGTTTTCTTTATCTGTTTTTGCAGTTTCTTCTTAGGCCGGTAGTACCGACCCAGACCCAGTACTACCGGGTGACCCCGACTTTTGGCCGTGCGACTCTACCGCAGCCAGTACCGGGTCACTACCGCATTTCCGGGAGGCTTTCTGTTTTCGAGGAATTTTTAACCGGTAGTAGCCCCGGTAGTGGCTCGGTACTGCCGCTAAGGAAGTACTACCGGACCATGGGGTCCGGTACTACCGAAGCGGACCAGCGCTGGGAAGCTTCCTGCAGTCTTCGTTTCTTCTTCGTGTCAACGCGGCTCGATACTACCGGGATCATCCCGGTACTACCGCTGCGGCCTTTTTTGTCTGCAATGGGCAGATTTTTGAGGGGACCTATTTAAGGGGCTTTCTTCCCCAATGGTTCTCTATCCTCATGAGCACTTTTTCCCCTCTCTCTCCTCCATTGTTGACCTTGGAAAAGCTTGCCTTCCTCTCAATCCCTCCCATGATTATTGCATATCTTTGAGTGAAAGTGAGAGGAGATCTAGATCTACAATTTCACCAATCCATCTCTCCTCTAAGTGAGGGGAACCTAGTAGATCTTGATCTTGGAGTTCTTGGTGTTTCTCCTCCTTTGTTCTTCCTCTCTTGTTCCCCATAAGCATTTGTTGCTTTGTTGGAATTTGAGAGTGAAGGACTTGAGCACTTCTTGTGTTCTTGCCATTGCACTGTGTTGCATCAGTTTGTACTCTCCACGAGGATTCGTGGAAGTTGAAAGTTTGTGAACTTGTTACTCTTGGGTCTTTGGACCCTAGACGCCCGTGTGTTGGTTGAGACCCTTGTGTGGTCACTTGTAGCTGTTCGGGAGCCCCCAATCCCGTTGTGGGTTGTGCCCCGGATCGTTGTTGAAAGGCTCCGGATTTTCGCCTCGAAGGATTCCGATAGTGGAAGGTGAACCAAACCTTTGTGGTGCGGTTCATCGGAGAAGAAGGTGAAACCTTTGTGGTTGTTGAACCATTGTGTTGGTTCACACCTCTCCAACGAGACGTACTCCCCTAAAAAGGAGGAACTCGGGAATACATCCTCGTCTTCGCGTGCCTCGGTTATTTCTATACCCGATCTCTTTACTTATGCACTTTACATTGTGATAGACTTCGTGCTTGAAGTATTCTATAAGTTGTTGGTGCACATATGTGAGCCTAGTTTATTTAGGTTGTTGGCTTGTTAATTTAAACACCTAGTTTTTATTCCGCAATTATCAAGCCTAAACCGGAAAAGTTTTAATCGCCTATTCACCCCCCCCCCCTCCCCCCCTCTAGGCGACATCCTTGTCCTTTCAGCTGTCAAATCATCATTCATCATGCTGGCTACTTTAACAGGAACCGTGTTTAGCACCGCAGCCATGTCATTTGTCCCCTCCGACTCATACAGGTTCCTATAGAACTCTCTAGCAAGGTTTTTCAGCTCTTCCGGGTCTTCTGTCACCGTTCCATCCGGCCGCTGCAGGCGAGTGATCTTATTCTTTTTCTTGCGTCTGCTAGCTCTTTGATGGAAGAAATGCGTGTTTTTGTCTCCTTCAGCCAACCACTGAATACGTGACCTCTGTCGCCACATAACCTCCTCGCGGTGTTGGATTTCCACGAGTCGTTCACAGATTTTGATCTCCTCATAAGAAGGTTCCAAACGCCCGGTTCTGCACGCATCACATCTAACCGTGCACGTAGTTCATTTAGTTGCTTCCGTACACTACCAAAGGTGTCGTAATTCCACCGCTTGAGTCCCTTCGCGGTGTGCTGGAGTTTATCTCTGACATCCGAGGCGTTATTGAATGGTACCCCATCCTGCCAAAATTTCTTCAGTGACAGGTCGAAATCTTCATGACTTTCCCACATCATCTCATAGCGAAACACCCGCTGATCTCTACTACAAGGTGCCTCCCGTGGCATGCATTCCAGAAGGATCGGGGAGTGGTCAGACGTTACTGATGTCAAGTGCCTGAGCACGGCCGAAGGGTATCGCATGCACCAGCTAGCTGAAGCCAAAGCCCTATCAAGTCGTGTGCAACAGTATGTACCACCTGCAACTTTTTTCTCGAAGGTCTACGGCACTCCGATATATCCCAAGTCAGATAGCCCGCAAACATCAACTGTTTCTCGGAAGGCAGCGATTTGGGCACTACATCTTTCATTCACTCCATCATGTTCATCACGGTGTAAAACCTCATTGAAATCACCAATACACAACCAAGGCAGATCCGAGGATGATTTGATGTACTTCATCATGTCCCACGTCTTATGACGTTCACGGACCTAAGCTTCTCCGTATACACATGTTAACCGTCATCGTTCCATAGTGGGGGAAGAAACTACAACGTCAATATGATACTGAGAATAAGGAAAAATCTCAACATTTATTTCATCATTCCAAAAAATGACTAGCCCGCCGCTGCGGCCAGAGCTACTCACAGCAAAAGCTCTATCAAAACCTAGCGTATGCGCTAGTCTTTCCACTCTAATCTTGTGCACCTGGGTCTCAACTACACATAAAATAGAGGGGGAATATCTCCGCGCAAAATCACGGACCTCTCTAATTGTCGCGGCCATGCCAAATCCACGACAATTCAAACTTGCAATATTCATTGCGGGCGGCGGTCCTCTATTTTTTACCTTGTACGAGATACTCTAGGAGTGTAAACGTTGGCCTTGTAGGCTTGGAGGCCCAACTAACACATAGCACAAACCCAACTACGGTTGCATGCCTGAAAGTGAAAGGATTCTTGAAAAAACTTGAACAGAGTTGAAACAATTCACGCGCGTCTTTTGCGTTTTCTTTCCGACCATGGAACATACTACTGCTTGAATAGGATCTGCATATCTTACATGAATTTATAAAAGTACTCCGTACAACATAATCAAAACTATTGAACAATGAATATACTCAGCCGAGCTCGAAGTGAAATGGAGCAAGTGACCACGTCGTTTCTCTTCAGTCTTCCCTAGTTCCTGCCCATGCGTAGCACGGCATGTAATTTGTTGTGCACCAGCGCTTGCACTGCCCTTCAAATTCCAAATTTCAAACGCCACACGCACGTCGCGGCTCGGCCGTCTTAGAGAGCAGCCACGACACACATGACGGCGGCGAAGAACGGGACGACACCCCTGAGGCCTCCAGACAAGGTGATGCTTGCTCCGCTAGCGGCGTCGGCCTCCCCAGAGTCGGGACCGGGAGCCTCCGCGGCGGCGGCAGCCCCTTCGGTGGCGGCAGCGGCAGCGGGGGTCGCTTCGGTAGCCGGCGCGCTGTTGTCGGAACTGGTGACCTCGGCCATCGGGGCCTCCCCCGCGATGGGCGCGTCGGGCGGAAAGGCGGCTTCTTCGCTTGACGCTTCCGCGCCCGGGCCGGCCGCTTCCGGCCCTTCGGAGGCGGACGGTCCGGTGGCCTCGCCCTCGACCTCCGCTTCCGCCTCGGGGGCGCCGGCTGGAGCCTCCTCGGCCTCCTCGCTCTCGGCAGCAGGACCGGAGGCGCCAAGTTCCATTGTGAAGGCGTGGTGCGCTGGAGATTCCACGTCGGGGCCCATGGCCGCGGATCCATATCCTGGAGCGCCAGCGGGCGAGCCGTACTTCGGGGCGCCGGCAGCAGGGGCATTGGCAGCTGCCTTGACATGTCGCCGAGAGCCGGCGGCGCCAGGAGCACCGGCAGGGGCCATGGAGGGCGCCGCGTCTTCTGGTGCACCGGCGGCGGCGGGGGGCTTAGCCTTGGCGCCAGGATGCGCGCCAAGGGTGTTCTTGAGCATCCCGAGTGTCCCGGCCACGCCGGCCTCGAGGGTGCCGACCACGCCGTGCGCCTTCGCCAGCGCGGCCGCCGGCAGCGTGGTTGTTTTGGCCTTCTCCGGAGAGGCGGCCGGGGCCTCGGCCCCGTTCGCCGTCGCGAGAGAAACCGCGAGGAGGACGACGAGGAGGCATCCGGCGAGGACGGGAGCGCGGGCCATGTCGCGTTGATGCGTCATGCGTGTTGCTAGCAGGACGTGCAGGGGTCGCTGGCGCGCGTTGAACTTTTGACGTAGAAAGGCCGAGACGGTGGCGCAGTTATACAGGCATGCGGAGGCGGTGGCTATCTTTGGCGTCGCGGTCTTAATTTGTCAGCGGTGGCGCGCGCCATGCGGGGGCATGCACGGAGGTTTAATTTTCCCATCCCCACCGGCGTGGAGCAAGACACCGTACGTGTGATTGCCATGGCGCGTGGAGCGTACACGATGCTAGTTAGTGAGTCTGCATCGATTAAACTTAGGCCTAAATGGAATGCCTGATCGTGTGTTTTGGGCAAACTATCCGACGTATTCGATCGGATCTCTCGTTTTTTTCTGTTCCAGATTTGTTCGGTCCATAAGTTAGTTTCTTTGGGAGCACGGGTCTACGTTACACGCCTATCTTTATAGATCCGATCCTGGTGATTTTTTAGGGCAAGTAGTTCTCGCGATGTACTACTCATAATCTCAGCGAAAATATACTGAGATGGCCACGACGGAGATAACCGTCGGCGACGGCAGCACAGAATCGTCAGCGGCGGCGCAGTGGTCTGACCTCCCCGATGATCTCCTCGGCATGGTCCGCTCCACGGTTTCTTCCCTACGCGACCGCGTGCGTCTCGCGGCAGTGTGCAAGCCGTGGCGCCGTGCTGCGTCGCGGCTCCGGGCACCGCCCGCCGCCCCGCTGCTGCTCCTATCGCCGAACAGCGACGGCAAGACGAAGCACCTGTGCGGCCCCGATGGGAGCTGGGTCTTGCGCGTCCCGAACAAGGTCTTCAAGATGCAAGCTTGTTTGGTTGGCTCCCACAGCAATGGCTGGATCGCCGCGGTCGACAACTTCCAGCTCGTGATGGTGAACCTGTTCTCTGGCGCTGAGGTGGTGGCACCCACATTGAGGCCGGATGACCATCTAAGAGCATCTCCAACGGACGCGCTAATGGGAGCGCGCGCTGAAAATAACTACCTTATGGCGCGCGGCGCGCGGGGCGAAATCCGAAGCTCTAGCAGCCGCGGTATAACTGCGCGCGCGGGAAATAGGCGCCAGCGCGCGGGCAATTGCAGCATCCACCGTGGTTTATTTCGTGCGTCTGCTCGAGCGCGCGGGGCAACGAAATCTTCGCGCGAACTCCACCAACTGCCGGATCTGAAAGCTCCTGGCTCCCACGCCGCCGGCCGCCGCCGCCCGCACCTCTTCCCCCTCATCTCCGCCGCCCCCCGCCGCCCGCACCTCTTCCCCTTGGTCGCCTCCGCTTCCCATGGACGCGCGCGGGTCACCGACGCGGTGAATCGGACGCCGTCACCGACGCCGCCAACAGCGCTGCCCCGACTTCAGCCGGCGGCCGCCTCTACTTCCTCACCCTCTACATCGCCCTATGCCCATCTGGGGCAAAGTTTCTCCGACGAACAGCTCACCGCCGGCCATTTTTTCCTCCGCGCCCGCAAGGTGTTTGAGTTAACGCCTAGAAGGTATGTTCGGTTGCCTCAAATTTTTGTATGTGTGGTTGAATTTGTTTGCGCTATGATTGTACATTGTAGATGAGTTTAAATTTATATTTGTAGATGACTTCATCATATGATTCTTCCGATGAAGAATTTGATATTGAAGAGGAGGAAAACATCGCAATTATCTTAGCTATCCGAGCGAGCAAGAGGCCGAAGCATGGTGGTTAAGTGTTTGGTCGTCAGAAGTTGAATAGGGATAGGATTGATGCCCACATATCACCACTCATGACTAAGATTGATGAGAAACTATTTTATTGAGACTCTCACATATCCTGAGTCCTACTTTCGACGGCGTATTAGGATGGGTAATGAGTTGTTCAAACACATTGCGGAGAAATTGGCAAGGCATGATCGGTTTTTCCAGCAAAGGAGGAATGCCGCCGGAAAACTTGGACATAGCACCTTTCAGAAGGTGACCGCCGCTTTGCGTATGGTGGCATACGGGATACCGGCGGATCTAGTAGATGATCACTTGACCATGGGTGAGAGCCAAGCCATCATGTGTGTCAAGCGCTTTACAGTTGGAGTTGTCCAAGTATTTGGCCGGGAATATTTGAGAGCTCCCAATGCTGCAGACACGGCGAGGTTGTTGGAATTCAACAAAGCTCGAGGGTTTCCCGGTATGCTTGGCTCTATTGATTGCATGCATTGGAGTTGGAAAAATTGTCCAACAGCATGGCACGGACAATTCCAAGGCCACAAGGACTCCACTATAATCCTCGAAGCAGTGGCCGATCATGAGACTTAGATATGGCATGTTTTTTTCGGTATGCCCTGAGCTTGCAATGACATCAATGTTCTTCACAACTCACCACTCATGACTAAGATTGCAAATGATGAAACTCAACCGGTGGAGTTTGTAGCAAATGGTCGTACGTACAATTATGGCTATTATCTTGCAGATGGCATCTACCCAAGGTGGCAAACATTTGTGAAGCCGGTTAAAAATCTCCAAGGTAAGAAAAATGTTGATTTCCACAATGCACATGCGGCGGCTAGGAAAGATGTGGAGAGGGCATTTGGGATTTTGCAAGCCCAATTTGCTATTGTGAGAGGACCGGCTAGATTTTGGGATCAAAAAATGCTTTGGTACATCATGACCGCTTGTGTGATCATGCACAATATGATCATCGAGAATGAGCGTGGGCAAGATTTAGACTACACCCACTATGATTTGATGGGACATCCGGTTCAAGTGAGGAGGAGGGCGGAGAGAGTTGCCCGCTTTCTTACCTCTTACCATGCCATTCGACGTACCGAGACACATGATGATCTTCAAAAGGATCTAATCGAGGAGTGGTGGACATGGAATGGTCACCACTAGTTTGATGTTCTATATTCGTAGTTGTTGTATTGTTTGAACTATTTGTCGTATTGGTTGAACTATTTGTTGCATTTACCATTAGTTGTATTGAACAAAAACTATTTGTTTGAGTTGTAATAATAATTGTACTATTTGTTTATTGATTTCAAAGTGTGTGTTTGATCTTTTTGGTCTATGTTTGATTGCAAAATGTTGTTTGTGCTCACCGCGCGCGCTGGAGTAAAGCGCGCCTGCTGGAGCGGTGCTTGCGGCGCCCAAAAGTATAGCGCGACTGCTAAACCAAAATACCCAACCCGCGCGCGAAAACACTATTTCGGCGCTGGATAGTGTTTTTAGCGTGCGGCGCGGTAGCGCGTCCGTTGGAGATGCTCTAAGGCAAAACCCCCTCATGAAAATTATCTTCTCTCATGCCCCCACAGCTAACGGGTGCATGCTCGCCACCGTCACTACCGGTTGGCGCGAGGTTGCACTATGCAAACTTGGCTGTAGAAGCGGGTGGACAACAAAAGGTTGGAATGGGAAGTTTTTCACCGACATCACCTTCTACGAAGGTGATCTTTACGGCCTCCTGCACCGTACAGAGGAACTGATCAAGTTTAAGATCGACATGGAGAAAGACGGCACACCGGTGATCACCTCCACGCACAAAGTAGCCATCCAAGCACGCGACGGCCCGAGATTGCCTTACGATGCCACCTACATCCTTGAGCTACGTGGCAAGCTGGTGATGACGGTAAGGACCCAATGGTTGCCCAACCGCGAGCATTTCTTCAAGGTTTTCAATCTCGTCCACACCGACAACAACGACGCTTACAAGCACAAGTGGGAAGAGGTGACGAACTTTGGAGACTATGCCTTGTTCCTAGGGCCGATGTGTTCCATGGCGGTGCACGTGTCAGTGGGTGCCGAATGTCGTGGTCTCGAGAGAAACCACATCTACTATTCTAGTCCTACCTACTCTTAAGAAAGCAAGTTGCCTGGCAACGAAGTGTACTCGATGACATCGGACAATGGTGTCCGTTGGTATTGTCACGAAGATCAAGACGTCGGCGATGGTGTGAAGAGAACGGGATACTACAAACCGGGTTGGTGTGATAACTCTATGTGGATATACCCTCCAAGCTTTTAGACGATTTATTTGTCAATATCGGCCAAGCTATTACGAGAACATGCCTATAAAAAGACGGGAGAGGATGGCGAATTAGCGATAGCCCAAGAAACCGAGCGACGTTCACTAGCAAACCCAAATTCAGGAGGCTTTATTCCATATGTGTCCTCCCGAAAAATCTGAATTTTAATCACTTTGGCCATTCATCATACATCTAATGACTCCTAACTGCTATAGACGATGCCTTGTTCCTAGGGCTGATGTGTCGCCCCAATAAAACTTAGTGGGCCGTGTTGTGGTGTGTTGTACTAATAATTATGTACTCTCCTCAATTTACCATTGAAATACATTAGAAAAAATTTAGACGTTGAAAAATAAAGTCAATGTACCGAGAGCTCCAGGCGATTATTAGTTTCCCTCGCCTCCCGTCGATGCGTTTCTGCTGATCTGCCCTGCCTCTGTGGCCTGATCAGATACCATTTCGTTGATAGAATCGCTCTCGCGTACGAGGCAGGCGCCAGCAAAGCCCGGGCAAGCGCCCGGGCAGCCGGGACACTACGTCCGCCCATGGCAAGATGGTTAGGAGGGTGGTTGTGCCACCAGCCCACCAAAGTTCAAACCCCAGGTTTGATACTGGTGTTTCTCATTTAAGGCGGAATTTTCTTCAGTGGGAGGCAACGTTTCCGTCGACAGCGAGGCGCCCGTGGTGACTTCGTCAATCTCAAGACTCGACCCACCGACTCGGTCTCTCGGAGATGCTCATAGGGGTAGGGTGTGCGTGCGTGCGTTCATATGGGTGAGTGTGTGCGCGTGTATATGAGCGCCTGCGTTGTACTGTGTTTCGCAAAAAAAAGAAGTAAATCGGATTTGTTCTCACAGCGTACTACTCGTAATCTCGAGTCGAGCGAAATATACTGAGATGGCTACGACCGCGATAACCATCGACGAATCATCGCGGTGGCGCAGTGGTCTGACCTCCCTGATGATCTTCTCGGCATGGTCCGCAGCATGCTGGTTTCCTCCGTACGCGACCGCGCGCGCTTTGCCGCGGTCTGCAAGCATTGGCGCGGTGCTGCGTCGCGGCTCCCGGCATCGCCGGCTGTCCCGCCTTTGCTCCTAAAACCGAACGGCAAAGCTGGGAAGACGAAGCACCTGTGCGGCCCCGATGAGAGCTGGATCTTGCGCGTCCCAGACAAGGTGGTCAAGATGCGCGCACGAATCGCTGGCTCCCACAGGAACGGCTGGATCGCCGCCGTCGACATCTTCCAACTCTTATCGTGAACCTGTTCTCCGGCTTTGAGGTGGTGGCACCCACATTGAGGCCGAGGCGTCTAAACCAAAACCCCCTCACCAAAATCCTCTCGCAAGCCCCCTCCTTTAACGGGTGCATGCTCGCCACCGTCACCGTCGGTTGGTGCGAGGTTGCACTATGCAAGCTTGGTTGTATAAGCGGGTGGACTACAAAAGTTTTTTTTTTCGAAACACAAAGGTTGGAAAGAGAAGCCTTTCACCGACATCGTCTTCTACGATGGTGACCTCTATGGCCTCGTACACCGTACAGAGCAACTGATCAAGTTTAAGATCGGCATGGAGGAAGAAGGCACACCGGTGATCACCGCCGCCCACCAAGTAGCCATCCAAGCACGCGACGGCCCGAGATTGCTTTACACTGCCACCTACATCCTTGAGCTGCATGGCAAGTTGTTGATGGCAGTAAGGACCAAATGGTTGCCCAACCGCGAGCATTTCTTCATGGTTTTCAGTCTCGCCTGCGCTGACATCGGCAAGGCTTACGAGTACAAGTGGGAAGAGGTGAGGAACTTCGGCGACTATGCCTTGTTCCTAGGGCCGATATGTTCTATGGCGGTGCACGTGCCAGTGGGTGTTGAATGTCGCGGCCTCGAGAGAAACCACATCTACTATTCTAGCCCTACCTACTCTCATGAAAGCAAGTTGCCTGGAAACGAAGTGTACTCGATGACATCGGACAATGGTGTCCATATGTATCGTCAGGAAGATCAAATGCATCGGCGATGGTGTGAAGAGAACAGGATACTACATACAGGGTTGGCGTGATAACTCAATCTGGATATACCCTCCAAACTTTTAGCCGATGTATTTGTCAATATCATAACAGCCAATCTATTGCGAGAACATGCCTACGAAAGAGATGAGAGGACGGTGAATTTTCGATAGCCCAAGAAACCAAGCGGCGCTGACTAGCAAAGCCGAATCCAAGAGGCTTTATTCGATATGTGTCTGGAAAACTGCTAAATTCCAGTGGTCATTCATTTTAGATCCAGCGACTCATAACTATTATAGTCAACATGTTTTAAATTTATGTGTTCTTGTAACTCTAAACATAGAAATTGAGTTCGTTTTGACCATGGGCTCGTGGTGGATGTATGTACAACTAAATTTGAATTCCGTTATTTAGATTTCTCCATACTTGCCTTCATGCAGAAGTGCTTAACAATAATCTATCTGAGCTAGTTATGTTGCAACTAGTCGTCAATCCATGCATTCACACTGGATCGAAAGTTAAAAATGAGGCAAAGTATTTTTGTAGAAATATTTATGCAAGAATACAAATAAGATAAAAGAAAAATAAGCACATTGGACATAACAACAATCATGATTAAGATTATCCACATTGCGTGCACATGCATGTCATCGAGGTACATGAATACCACGTCATCATGGCACAATGATCATCAAGAGTTAGTGGCACCAAACAACTGCACTATATTTGCCTGTACAAAATGTTATACGCTCAACAAAATGGAAATCATAGGTTTATCACTTCCTTAGGCCGCATTTGGAGCAACTGCTAGACTTACGTGGTGTGGGATTTGGAAGAACGTTTTCGCCACAACCAACTTTCCAACGATAACCAATACAAATTGAAAAGGCAACCCAAACCAAACCTCTCCAAAAAAGTAGAAGAGAAATTATCAGTAATCCAGCACATGTTGGGGGAAATGTTGTATTTATACTCAACAATTTTCTTTCAAGCAATGAAGAAATGTTAGGTACATCCGAAACACCAAACTCCTTTTTCCTAATAATCAAGCCTCAATTGGCTAAATGACATATGTGATGGTCATCTACATTTTCCCAGAAAGAATGGGACATCTAGCTAGGAGTCGGTAAAATTCATCACCCATTTGGGGAATTGATCATAGATAGAAAATAAGAAATTAAATTCCCTTCATAAGAAACTAGAAGGATAACCCTGCGCTGCAGTGGGATCCCTCTAGAAACTATACTATGAGCAACATGATATAACAAGTATGATACATTATGATGTGTAACGTAATTTGCAAAATTCAATTGATTAGTCGAGACATAATAGACATGAGATGAGTGTGCATTATAAATTATTAACATGAACAATTGAATGATTTAAGAAATGGATGATTTGCTTGCATGTAGTGATTAATAAATATTAGCGGAGATGACATGGCCAATTGATTGGCTAAGAGGAGGGATGATGCGGATAACTTGCATGTTAAGATAGACAAATCATTAATGGGTTTTGCTTTATAAAAGATAAAGATAGATAGCCAACCAGCAATATTTTTCATGATCAAATCAACTATGGTCTGCAATGCCTATTTTGTAAGTTTTGCAAAGTGCAAAGGGACATTCAAGTACTTGAATGGAAAAGTTACAGCAAAAAAACTTGTGCAAAATCTTTGGCAGCCGTATCAGAAGACAATTTCCATGGTTAGGTATTTCAAAATTTAAAAAACCCTATATTTCACAAGAGGACAAAAGGGGATGTAGCTCAATTGGTAGAGCAATATTAGCGCTGAATATAGGTTCGGGGTTCGATTCCTCGCATCTCCAAGTTCATTTTTCAAATTTTCTAGCCGCTGACCGAGAACTCAAGATTTGTCAAAATCTAGTACATTTCGTTTTACGCAACAATACAAAAAATAAAAGAAAAAACTTTCCTTTATTACCACCCCGCCGCACCGTTACCAAGTCCCGACCGCCCCACGGCGCTGGCCCCACCTGTCATCCAAACCATCCAAATCCACGCACGCACCAGCCAGACCAGAGTCCAGACCCGAGCTTATTTCGTTTTTCCTACCTCCATCCATCCACCCCGTCGCGCTCTCCTCTCCACCGCAGCCCAGATCCATCCCCCGACCTAGGGTTTGCCCGCCTTCCGCCACCGCCGCCGCCGCCGCGATGGATCCCGACGGGGACGGCTCCTTCCACCGGAAGGAGGCCATCTCCGCCGTGCAGGACGTCGACCAGTACTACGGCGACGACGACGACTACGACGACCTCTACAACGACGTCAACGTCGGCGACGGCTTCCTCCACGCCTCCCAGCCACCACCACCACCCCCGCCCGCGCTTCCCCCCAAACCGCAGCACCAGCCCCCTCCGCAGCAGCAAATCCTCCCCACTCCTTCCCTCCCGCTGCCCCCGCCGCCGCCCATGGAGTCCAAGCCCCACATCCCCGCCCCCGCCCCGCCCCGTCATGGACCGCCCCAACCCGTCCCACCTCCCGCCGCCGCCGCCCGTCGCCGCCCCGCCCCACCACACCAGATCCAGACGGGCGGCGACGGCTTCCACCGCCAGGGCGGGCCCAACCCCAACTACGGGGGCGGCCCGATAGTGGTGGGCAACGGCGGGGGCGGCGGGGACGGCCCCGGCGCGACCACGCTCTTCGTGGGGGACCTCCACTGGTGGACGACCGACGCGGATCTGGAGGCGGAGCTGGCCAAGTACGGCCACGTCAAGGAGGTCCGCTTCTTCGACGAGAAGGCCAGCGGCAAGTCCAAGGGCTACTGCCAGGTCGACTTCTACGACCCCGCCGCGGCTGCGGCGTGCAAGGAGGCCATGAACGGCCACCTGTTCAACGGCCGCCCCTGCGTCGTGGCCTTTGCTTCGCCCAACACCGTGCGCCGCATGGGTGAGGCGCAGATGAAGAACCACCAGCCATGGGGCAGCAGAACTCGGGTGTTCAGAAGGGTGGCAGAGGTGGTGGTGGTCCGCCTGGAGGGCCGGTTGGGCCTCAGGTTGGAGGGAATTATGGAGGCGGTGGTGGAGGGGGTGGCCGGGGAGGTGGAGGAGCTGGTGGTGGCGGTGGAGCGGGTGGTGGGAATTGGGGTGGGAGAGGTGGGGGGATGGGGGGTAGAGGTCCAGGTGGGAATATGAGGAATCGGATGGGTCCGGTCGGTGGCCGAGGTATCATGGGGAATGGAGGGATGGTGGCGCCGCCGCCACCGATGATGCATCCCGGGGGGATGATGGGGCAGGGCTTTGATCCCACTGGATATGGTGCAGCTATGGGAAGGATGGGTGGTGGGTTTGGGGGATTCCCTGGCGGGCCTGGGGGTTCACCCTTCCCAGGCATGATGCAGCCATTCCCACCTGTCGTTGCTCCTCATGTCAACCCAGCCTTCTTTGGGAGAGGAGGTGGTATGGGTGCTGCTGGGGTTGGGATGTGGCCAGACCCAAGCATGGGCGGTTGGGGGGGAGGAGGAGGAGGAGAGGAGCAGTCAAGCTATGGGGATGATGCAGCATCTGATCAGCACTATGGAGAAGGTGGTAGTCATGGTAAAGAGAGGCCATCAGAGCGGGAATGGTCAGGGGCACCGGAAAGGAGACGGGAGAGGGAAAAAGATTTGCCCCCACCACCAGAATTGCCAGAGAGAAGGCACCGTGATGAAAGGGATGTGGGTCGAGAGAGGGAAAGGGAGAGAGACAGAGATAGGGAAAGGGAAAGAGACCGGGATAGGGAGAGGGACAGAGGAGATAGGGAGAGGCACCGGGATGACAGAGATCGCCATGGTGATTATCACAGACACAGGGAGCGTGAGTCTGATCGTAATGAGACTGGGATAGGGGAAGATCATCTGGGAGAAGAAGCAGGTCAAGGGAGGTTGATCACTCAAAGCGGCGACGGATGTCGCACGAGTGATGTAGCTTGATGTAGTGTAGGGGCAGCCGCGATCCGAGGTGGCATATTTTTGCACATGCCAACTTTCTACCGTTCACTGCTTATAACCGGTGGATTTTAACTGCTTGTGTCTCCAGGGATCTGTTGTAGCATTAACTGAGATGTAAGTTCTGCTTCTGTTCTTTTTCCCCAATGTAATCATTCTTTTATTTGGTTGTAGACCTGTATATGTATATAGCTTTCTGTTGTCAGATATCACTGTATAGCTGCATATTCATGTAACCCACTGTAAACCAATCTGTATAGCACTCTGATTGCTGTTGTGTATTTTTTTTCATTAATTCTTTTGTAGCTAAAGGCATTGCTCAAGCCAGGAATTTCAGCAATGTAACTAGATTTGTAACTTGTAAAAAGCTTTGTTAGAAAATTCCTTGTAACCCAATTGCTGTTTATATGATGTATCCTCAAAAAGGAATTGTAAAGGCTCTTGTCTTGTACTCTTGAATAAGACAAGTGGTGCTTGTACTCCAGCATTTTGATTAGTACTCTGGAGTAGGCCTTGAGGTTAATATAAGTTCATGTTTCGGAGCTTGGATTTGCCTATGTAACCACTTCTGTTGTACACCAGGCGCTCTGACAACTAGTTGAAGAGTCCTGTTGCTGGTAACAATGTTCTTGCACATTGAGATAAACTCAGCATGGACATGTCGAAGTACCTGACTTAGAGTAATAGCATTGCATCCAAAGTTTGACATGCACAACAAATAAGTACAAAACTGGAGCAGTCTTGTGGTAACAAGTTCTGTCTCATCACATGTACTGACCTGAAATTTTGTACTCTATAAAGTAACCTAAAATTTTGAAATCTTAAAGTCTACTGCTCTAATCTTAAGTCAGACTACATAGTGAAGTTATACTGAATCTAGAAAATGTTCCACAGCTATAAGAAATATTGTTCATGGTGAATATTCATATAGCATGTTATATTCTGGCAACTAGATTTAGCACCACCAGTAAAAACTTGGACCTCTCTTAAATTATTATCATGCTATGTCTGTGCTAGATTGCTCCGCAGTGAATTGTTTATAATTATCATTTCTATATGCATTCTCGAGTACACTAAAAACCAACTGATGTATTACACTGTGAATTTACACATCCAGTGTTAGCTGTATTTCTGGACATTCTCTGCCGCATTAGCTATATAGGATCACACTTGTCCAATGAAATACATTGGTCATCTAAGTTTAGGGTATCAGTGTACTGCTCTGCATTCAGTAAATTTTTTGTCAGAGAATAAATTATCATTTTGTGAAGTAGGGTTAAAATAGCTTGACACACTACGTGTAGATGTGTAAAGCTCCGCCAGTAAATTGTTTGAATATCTAGTGAGAAACGTATATGCTTGTCTACAAAACCTAATGGCTTCAGCTTTGCCTTTCAGCATGCATCCTATTTTGTGCTTGTTGGCTTATTGTATTATGATGATATTGGTGACTGCTAGTCACCTTTGATCGGTGATTTATGGCATTGGGAATTGTTTTAGGCTATTATAATTGTCATCTGTTCTTTATCTACTTGTATTGGTGTTGTTTGATGTCAATATGGTCCCCTTGGCTTTAGCTTTAGTGACTAGTGAGCAGCTATATTGTGATTTTTGAACCGAGTCTTGTAGTTTCACTATGTTGTTATGTTATCAGTGAGTTGCTCCTTATACTTCTTTTCTGCCTGCATGTTCATTGCCTTCACGACAAATACTATTGCCCTCTAGTATGGTTGGGTGGATTTTTTAAAATATTTGATGTTTAGGTACTTAGTGTTGAAATGAAATGTTTCCAGATATTAAAATACGTCCTTTGTTTTGAAATATGTGCTACTTCTATTCTTACTTAGTTTAGTATAAATTGACTTGAAACACCCTGAAGTTCAAAACCTTTTATCTTTTAGTTTCTGTATGAATATGGTGGTGTTTGTGGTGTAAAAGGTACTTAGGTATTTCTAAGGTTGCTGTACTGTATGGTCTGGTGCTATTATTTTTACCTACTCTTGTTCCTTTGCTGAGCCTGACTTCTACCCTTTCCCTTGCAGTCACAAGAGCAGTTCGAATAAGTGCAAAGCTATGATTTCATCCTCCTTGGATACAAGATGTTGCCGCCTGCCCGCCTGCCCATACCTTTAATATATTCTCCGAGTGGCATAATATTGCTGGAAGAACCTGTCCAATGTGTCGTGATTCCCCAAATTTACTCTTTTTTGTTTACTTTCTTCCGTGAGGAAAGAACAGTGAGACTGTACTATTATTACTCTGTATTAGGATGATCAACCGCTCTGTAACTCTGTATTATGACTTTTTTTTGAATCTTCACGGACAAATGATCCAACTTCCAACACTCAGATGGTCGTTGCCTGAAGGTAGCTTAGCAGTGTTTGTTTTTTCTAGGCTTGTGCCTGTGTTGTACGGTTGTACCAACTATGTATGCCTGTTACATTGCATAGTACCTTTTGTTTAGATGACAATTACATACTACCTGACCTAGAGGTTTCTGGCTGTAGACTTGCAGCATGTTGTAACATTAGCCATTAGGACTGTAACCAGGCAGGGTTTTGGATATTGCTAGGTTTGTTAGAAACATCAACTCATGTATCCATTCCGTTTAGTAAATGTTACAGCCTTTAAATCATATATGTAGAGTCGTCTATGTAATGAATTTTGTGACTATGGCAGCATAATCTGTAGACTGGAAAATTTTGTTGAACTATATTGTGCATGTTTTGTTGTCGTACATGGGTTCTTGAATAATAAGAGTTAAAATACATAAACGATTTCAGTCACAAAATAAGAGTAAAATACATATTCATTGTTGACACTTAAAAAAAATGTAGACACATAGTTCTCCATCACCTTGCCTTCTTTGTCATAAATTGGCAAATGTATCTGCTTCTGAACCATAACTACTTGCATGTGCGAGAAACAAAAACCGACAAAACAGAGCAATTACGCCTGAAAGTTTGGGAACATATTCCAGATTGCAAATATTCAGACCACAGAGAACAATAATCCCTGCGTCTTCCAGACAGGTGAACTCATCATACGTTCACTAAAATGGTACAAGTTGACATCTACTAAGATGCCGCCCAGTCATACACTTCAACAGTTAATAGGGGGCATAAAGTTACAGCAACAAGATCAGAGGCACCATCGTCCAGATCCAAAATGAGAGGATGAAAACACGGACCCTCTGCGATATAAGACCCAGTGGCGACATCCATCAGCTCGTGCGATATCATATTATCAGAGGCAAAACAGTGACCGGCGTCCCGAGAGCTACCCTGGGCACACAGCATGGTCTGTGTTTTGCTTGCAGCCAAGTTAGAGCACAAATGCTTGGAGTCTCAATCTTGCCTCCGTTACTGCCTTCAGGAACTCCTCGGTAGGATTGTCTTTCGCTGCGGCCAGAGCAGTGGCGTAGGCCGACATTTCCTGCTCCATCTTATCCGTGTCAATATCAGCTACCGGATCCTGCCTCACAGCAAATAGGAGGACCAACAAGTTAGACATCAGTTTTGGAACAAAACAGCTATAGAATTGACATTTTCATCAAGCAAGCCATGAAAGAATGTTGTGCCAAAGAGCTTTGGAGAATGTAGCAAGGAAGACATGAGCTTACATCGAGTTGAACTGGTTCACACTCCAACAATGAATCGTCAGATTTCTCTGTGGGATAAGATGCTCGGTTGTTCTCTGTTATTTTCCTGAATACCTTCATCAGAGCAGAAATTTCAACATCCATAGAGGCAACATCCACTTCAAGTTCTTCAACCTTCGTACTGGACATCTTTGCCTCCCATTCTAACTTCTCCAATGCTGCTTGCTTCTCTGCCAATATAATCTACAAAAATAACAAGTCAGAAAGTATTTAGTAGTGCTAATGCCAGCAAAGTTGTTGCATCGAGTCTATACTTTCACGATACAGAGATAAAGAACATGATGTTATATCACACACTAGCAATCTATCTCGTGAGTTGTGACACACACACAAGCATGGATACAAAATTTGGAAGTAGCAAACTTGATATTCTCATACAGCACTACAGTACAGGCCAGTTCAAATACAAACTATGTTGGCCTTTTGCTCTTTCTCTTCTTCTTTAGAATAATCTATTGTTCAACATTTTAAGAAAAATCAGAAAGACACATAAGCATCTTTAACATGGGACAGAGAGTTACTAACGGAAACATTCTCAGTAAAAGAGAGGAATTCAAACCAGGAATCCAGGATTTGCATGTTTCGCAAAAAAAAGGGATCTGCATGGGAGTACTATGCGAACATAACTCCCCTTAATATCTTGCGGCCCGTTTCCAAATAATAGACTCAGCACGTAGCAAAGCCCGTGACTTTCTAATTCCCGAGTCGTTCCCGTCCCTGAAAAGGAAACAGAAGAAATCCACCGAGGCATATCCCTAGCCGCAGGGCACGCCGGCTGTTCCGCCTTCATTACGGCGCGCCGCAACCTGCGAGCTAGGATCCCTCCTACTCGAGTCGAGAACACCACAACAAATGAGAACTTGCCTCTGTGGCAAGATGGTTAGGAGAGTGGTTGTACCCCCAGCCCACCAGTGTTCAAACCCTAGGTTTGACGCTGTTGTTTCTCATTTAGGCGGAATATTCTTCAGTGGGAGGCGACGTTCCCGTCGACAGCGAGGCGCCCGTGGTGACCTCGTCAATCTCAAGACTCGACCCGCCGACTCGGTTTCTCGAAGGTGCTCATAGGGGTAGGGTGTGCGTGCGTTCATAGGGGTGAGTGTGTGCGCGTGTATATGAGCGAGTGCGTTGTACTGTGTTTCGCAAAAAAAAAAGAACACTACAGCAGATCCGATCGCCGCGGTTAACCATGGCAGGAGGCGAGTCATCCGATTGCCAGATCGTCCCTACAAGAGAGAGTCACATCTTCCGTTTCCGGGTAAGGCTTCCATCGCCAGATGATGGCCGCCCTGCTCTGCAATCGATGTCGACCACCCTCGTTGCTGGACACACGTGCGTAGCATTTTACTGGCCTGCAGGCACGAGCACCCCCGTCACGCTCGCTCTCCGTATCTCGAAGTTTCCCGTTCTGGAACCCGCTCCCAGGGTGTCCATACACATGGTTTTGCTGGACAAGACCGGCTCACCGACGCCTTCGATCGGGAGACCCGTGAACGAATCTCCCGGTTGGAAAGCTTACTACCTGGAAGCAGAAATAGACGATGTCAAGGCGAACTGTGTGGTGGACAACTACTTCGACGTGCTGTGCTCCGTCGACATGGATTGGACACCTCCGAGTTCATCGTTGGAGGAGGAGCTCCCGGATTTAGGTCATGATCTGGCCATGATATCGGATAAACAAGAATTCACTGATGTTTCCTTTGACGTCGGAGGGGAGGGCTTCAGTGCACATCGCCTCGTGCTCGCCGCCCGATCGCCGGTCTTTAAAGCAGAGCTCTATGGCCCCATGGCTGAAAGCAAGATGACCTCTATCACCGTGGAAGACATGGAGGCCGCGACCTTCAGATCTATGCTTCATTACATGTATCATGGTTCATTGTCCGATGTTGGCACAACAGATGTTTCTTCCACCATGGCACAATACCAGCATCTGCTTGTAGCCGCTGATCGGTACGGGGTAGAGGGGTTAAAGAAGATATGTGAGGACAAAATATGTGGGAACGGTGTCACAGCAGATAGTGTGGTCTCGATGCTGGAGCTGGCAGAGGACCATGCCTGCCCCAAACTCAAAGCTAGGTGCTTTGATTTCCTCGCTGAAGGTGGAAATTTCCTGATGGTTGCCACATCTGGTGAGTACATCCGTTTGATGCAGAGCTTTCCGAATCTCTTGGTTGAAGCGCGGGATAGGATCAAGAAAGCACTTGAAGATTCAACTACCATGAATCCCGATGCTCACAAAAAAAGCCGAGTGTGTTAGGCATGATGATGGGATCGAAGAATTCAAATCCTTTGCATGTCCATCGTCGATTCCCTGTTCTTAGTAGTTGCAGTAATATGCATGTTCCTCGTGTAGCTATGATAGTTTCAAGTTCTTGTTAGAGTTTTTGAAAAGACATGACAACACTGCTACAATTGTATTTTGTTAGGGGCACTCATATCTCATTATTATGTGACTGTTTACGTCTATCCTGTTAACTAGTATATTACTAATCAGGTAAAAGTATGAGAATGCCCAATATCTTGTGGCACAAACAGGCATAAATACATAATTGGGAAGTAGCAAACTTGATATTCCCATACAGCACTACAGTAGAGACCAGTTCAAATATAAAGAATTGTGCTGGCCTTTTCCTCTCTTTCTTCTTCTTTAGCATCTATTGTTCAACATTTAAAAAAATCAGACACATAAGCATATTTGACATGGATTTTGAATAAGATATCACTTGGGTTACATTGCCTTCCATTATCAAAACCATACAGCAAAAAGAAGAATAGAAAGACTAACGGACTTGTCCTCTGGATGATATCACTACTATATATAATAGCGCGACCGATCCGCGCGCTCTCAGCCCTCCGCGTTCTCCGAAAATTATATACATGAAATATATATAAGAAAAAAAAAACTTCGCGTTCTCCGAAAATTATATACATGAAATATATGCACGTCGATGAGTAGGTTCCATTCCCGTGATCGGTTTCGAGTTTGGTCAAGTCTAACTCCTTAATTTCAGATCCAGATTCGCACAAACATTTGACAAATTTTGTCCAATTCGTCGCACTCGGTCATCCGTTTGAATTTTCATTTCACAAGTAGATGTATATCACCATTCCAAACAACTTTCTGCATAAAAGTCCCCACGCGTTTTTTTTGCAGTAAAGCCCACGCGTTTTCCAAAAATTATAAATCGGCCCTCGGAATAAAACTTTCTGCAAAAAAAATCCCCGTTCGCCACTTTTTACAAAAAAGCCCTCGTGTTTTCCTAAAATTGTAAATCAGCCTCCCGGCCATAAAACTTTTTGAAAAAAAACCCCGCTCGCCACTTTTTGCATAAAAGCCCACGCGTTTTCCAAAAATTATAAATCGGCCTCCCAGAATAAAAACACGCATTTCTTTTATGCAAAGGTCCTTGCGTTCTCCAGATATTACAAACTAATTTCAATAACATCACCACCACATAACTTTTCCAAAACTAATTTTATTAACATTATTTTTAGCAGCACATATATTTCATATTGCACTGCAATATTATTTTCTCATTTTATTTCCCATATGAACTGATTCACCAACAGAAAATAATAGTAATACCGCAGAATTTTACATTAATTTCGAAAAAATTCATAACTAATTCATTGTCCATGGGAAAAATATGTTGAACATACCGAACTGTTTTAAAAATAATAAATCCTACTTATTTATATCGAATTCACGAATGCTCGGAAAAATTAACCATGGTTATTTGACATAACAAAATGAAACAACTCTTAACCATACTTAAAATGCCAAAACTTCCCCCTATTTCACAATGTATTTTTTTTTGTATAATTCAAACGTATATGAGTATATTCCGCACTTCTACCAGCTACAGATTATTCAAATGTATATGACTATTTTCCATACTTACACAAATTACAGAAAACTAATTCACCAACGAAAAATAATAGTAATACCGCAGAATTTTAGATTAATTTCCAATAAATTCATAACTAATTCATTGTCCACAGGGAAAATATGTTGAACATACCAAAATGTTTAAAAAAATAAATCCTACCTATTTATATCGAATTCACGAATGCTCGGAAAAAAATAACCACGGTTATTTGACATAACAAAATTAAACAACTTTTAACCATACTTAAAATGCCAAAACTTTCCCCTAATTCACAATGTGTTTATTTTTTTGGAGAATTTAAACGTATATGAGTATTTCCACATTTCAACCAGCTACAGACCATTCAAATGTATATGACTATTTTCCATACTTACAAAAATTACAGAAAATTAAAATGAACTACATCAATAAAACCACACGGGTGCGGCGTGCCGCCGCGCCATCTTACCTAGTAGTGTCCTATACCAGAAGTAATTTTCTGTTAAGACAATAATGTGGTAGCTAGGGTGGTGTTTTCTGGAATGAAGGCGATGTGTAACTAGTTATGCATTAATAGCGCTTCAGCAACATAAACTGCAGTGAGATACAGATATCACCAACCGAATCCAACATACCTTTGTATCCTGCAACTCCGAGCCAGTAGATTCGACCAGCGATTCCTTATCAGAAAGCTGGCTTCTCAACTCATCAACCGCCGTATTCGCCGCACTAATCCGGCCAATTAAGTTCTCCGCGGACCTCAAAGCTTCATCTTTCTCGAGCAGTTTGCCTTGGAGGCCACCGAGCTGCTCCTGCAAAGCAGCGAGCTCTTCTCTCTGCTTCTGCGCCTGATCCAGCTGCTGCCGCCTCTTGGCCGGAGTGGTTCTTGCCGGCTTCACAACCTTTGGCTCAGGAACCTGCACGTGTAGATGTTGGCATAGATCAAAAACTACCAGCACAACAGTAAACAACTACTAACGAGCATGTATTTTTGGCAAGTGCAATGGCCAATGGGCACTATTTATGGGCAATTTCCCCTCTTCAATTCGCCAAAGCACTGTTAGTGTCGACCCACACAGGACAATGCGACACTCCTTGGCTCCAAAGAAAGACTCAAACTTTGAACACAAGAACCCACCATTCACCGAGCAAGACAAAGAAGCTATCCCAAAAGCTAGAACATGCTCAGGAGAAAGGCGCCGGAGATTTAAGGCGGGGTCATTGGGTCAAGGAGGCCTCACCTTTTTGGCCTGATTGGGAGCCGCCGTGTACGCCATCGAAACCATCCTCCTGCATCGAGAACCGCCGAGAGAAGTCAGCTACAAGCTCAAACAGCTCCGGAAAAATTCAAAACGGGACCCCGGGGAGAAATGCAGATCGAGGGAAGCAAGATACCTGGAGGAGGGCGCGGAGGCGGCGAGCCCGCCTCGGATCCTCGACCTGGAGGCCGGGCCCGCCGGCTTCTCTGCCATCTTCTCCGGCGGCGGCGGCGGCGAGATGGGCGGCGCTAGGAGTAGACTGTCCGGCGGGGTGGTGGACCGGTTCTTTGGCGGAGCGTCGTGGACCCGTGGATGGCCGGGTGGGTACTAGTACTGCGCTGCTACTACTTCTGCTTGGTCGTGGACCCGGGATATGGCTGGTATACTGGTGGCCTGCTACTACTTCTGCTTGGTCGTGGACCCGGGATATGGCTGGTATACTGGTGGCCTAGCTGGGGGATTTTGTTATGAAGTTTTAGCCTTTTTTTTTTGGTTGTAAATAAATGCTCCGCACTGCAGTCCGGTCAACATCCAACATTTCCACCTGGGTCTCCACTTTTCCCTTCTCTACCTTTCCCTTCTCTCCCTTTCCCGTTGAGAGTCCACCGGCGCCGCCGCCCAGATCCGGCCGCTCCCGTCGCTGGCGCTCGCGCTGGCCGACGTCGAGCTGGTCATGGATGCTGGGTCACCTTGTATAGAAGTAGTTTAGGCCGTAGCTTCGGCGAGTTGTCCTCAAGGCGTTTGGCGTTTTTGCCTCCGCTCTCGCCCCGAAGGTCTTCGGCTCTGGTGCCCCGGCGAGGTGCCAAGCAGGTCGTGGGGATGTCCTCCGTCAAGACTCCAAGGTGGAGGAGGGGCGGCTGCGTTTCTGCGACGGCCTTCTTCAATAAGTGCCACATGGTAGGAGTTCTTCTTTTGCTCTGTTGTTTCTCTGGGAGCCTCTTCTTTCCGGCCGGCCGTGGCGGCGAGGGGATTGGGAACAGGCTCACGGAGATGAGTGGATCTGAAGGAGTCTGCGGTTGCTGTGCTGATCTCGAGAGGTGGTTGCCTCCCCATCTTCTGGCCGAAGGGCGGCTGTTTCAGAGCTCAATCTCGCTGGCTTTGTTTGCAGAGCTACGCCGCTCGTCACTTGCTGGCGATCGATGGGCGGTCTCTGCCGAGCTGGTGACTTTTCTGGCCGAAGGGCGGCCGTTCTCGAGCTCATTCTCGTCGGCTTTTGGTGCAGAGCTACGCCGCTCGCCACTTCGTGGCGATCGATGGGCGGTCTCTGCCAAGTTGGCGACTGTTCTGGCCGGAGGGCGGCCTTTGGTGGCTTTGTGCCACTTTCTTCTACCTCCAGGCACTTTGCCGCTGCGGAGGCCTTGTTGCTCGTCAGTCGTGGCTGCTGGCCATGGCGCCCTCACCGTCCCAAGTGGTGCCGTCCCCGGCGACGATGAGGTTGACTTCGAGCGTCCTCTAGGACCTGATCGCATTTCTATTTTTGGCTTTGAGGTCCTTCTTGCAATTGTTCAGGGACCAGTTTGTATTTTCTTTTCTAGTTTGGGTCCCTCTGTAAGCCGCTGTGTAATCCTTGCCATGTTTTAATATAGAGTAGCAGCAGTTTAGTTTCAAAAAAAAAAATTCCACCTGGAAAAACATACAGCACTCAGGGTGCAAGCGGGAGTGGGCCGGCCGCGGCGCCGCAAATGCAGGCCCATTTAGCTACACATGCGAGTATCCACGGACTGCAAGGGAAAAAGAGCGGCGCATGCGGGCCGGCCCGCGGTTGCCGCGTCGCGCCGCATAATGCAGCGAGTCACTAGTGAACGACGGTAGGATTTCGTCTTCTCCTTCGGCTCCGCCACCGGAGCACCACCTACCGTCGTGGCCGTCCTTCCTCCTCCGGCTCCGGGTCCGGGGGCTCTCCCTCTCCCTCGATTCCCTGCCTCCATTCAACAGCCCCCAAGGCCGGCGACGGGCAGCCGCACACTAGGCCGGCTGCAGGCAGCCGCACGCTAGGCCGGCGACGGCGGCAAGGTAGGGTTCGATGGCGGCGAACCACAACATGGCACGACGGCGTAGGGAGGGTGGGCGGCCAAGAAATCAATGACGGCGAACCACAGATGCGCACGGCCGGCGGCGATGATCCCAAGATGCGCACAGACGGCTGCGGGATGCGGCCGCAGACGCCGCAGTGCAGGAACAATGATCGACATCAGCGCAAGAAGCCCAACAAAAGCTCCCTCGTCCCCACAATCATCAACGTGCCAGTTTGATTTACAGAGTTATAAAAGTATGAACTGGTGCGTGCATCTGCTCGTCGTTCAGTGAGATTACTGGGAAAATATGCAATGTTCGATTAGGTGGTGAGATTTAGATGCAATTGATGCCCCTACTCAGGTTAGCTAATTTGTGAGCTGCCCGTTTCTGTTCTGTGCTTAGTTCTTGTTGAGGATACATCTGAATTTTAAGCTGCCGATCGAGCTTCAGTTTATGCCTTGAATTGTGCCTTTTGTTTGTCATCTCTACGTGATGTTGATTTACCATCATAAGTTTGTATTTGTGAGCGTTGTCTGATATTTTTCCAGGAATTTGCATTTCTATTTCTGTATGCAGTGATTTTGAGATGGATCATGAGCTGTTGGTTCTGTTTTCTTGCTGGTATTTTACCGTGATACAAAATATGACAAATGTGCAATCTGAATGATCTAGCACTACACGTTCACAGCATCAGCAACACATCTTCCAGACCTGAACATGCATATGCGGCGCGCTAGCACTACACGTTCACAGCATCAGCAACACATCTTCCAGACCTGAACATGCATATACGGCGCGCTAGCGAGCGGCTTACACGGCGCGCGCAGCGCCGCAAAAATACACCTCTCATACGCGGCATACGGCGTAATAAAAGCGGCCATGTGCGGCGCGTACGCGGCTCCCGCGGTGCGTCCCGCTTGCACCCTGCTGCAGCACCCCGAAACCAACGTGTCGGCCACCGCATAGATTATTTCTATAACGATATATTTTCTGGATACAATATTATAGGAAGACATATAGCTCACCAGGAGGGGCCCCGACAGTTCCCCCTCCCCCACCCTCCTTCCTCGCTGGCCCTTTGCCTCGGTGATGGTGGGCCCTCCTTCTAAAGGTCACATTTGGGCGTTCTCCCCTAGTGAAGATGGTGGATGACAACGGCGACCGGGTCATCTCTGGTTGTCTCGCCGACGTTTGAAAGCGGGGTAGCGACCATGTGGTGGTGTTCCCATTTGTTGGTGCTACACCGATGGTCGTCGGGGAGGTCGCGGAAGGGCGCATGAGGTGATAGATCTAGCGCTTCTCGCCCTCTCGCCTAAATCTGGTTGTTATTAGTTCTAGCGGTCGTGAGGGTCGTGATGGGCGTCGCGTGCTCCTTGTTTGTGGCTACCGTACTAAGGATGAGTCCAATGCAGAGTGCAACCGGCATATGGTGGGTGATGTGCATCTCCGACTACGAATGCAAGAAGAGGACGTCAAGCATGCCTCGTGCTTCTATTTTGTAGGGTTTGCAGCGCTAGGTAGTAGCATGCTTTGTGCTGGTCGTGCTTGAAAAGGATTGAAGGGTCAACTAAGGGAGGATACTCACAACTTCAAAAAAATGAAACTTCTCTTTCAGTTTAGAGATTAACACGAATATAACTTATATAGGTCATGCAACTAGGGAAAAATGATAAGAATACAATTATACAACCTAAGACATGAGTTAAACCAAATTTGCACCCCAAAGCCTTCCCATCGTCGAGAGACCACCCTCTCTAATGTTTCTCAAAGAAAACCTGAACATCTCGTCAGCGAACTCCCCACACCCCACCAGTGGCGGAGCTGCTCATGGACTACTTTGTCAAGCGACAACACAAAAAAATGATAAGCAATAAAATCCCAGCTTTGAATACACCATAATTGACCCCATAAATTCTAATTTCTGACATCACTGTAATTTCTTTGAGATTTGACATCACTAGCTGCTACTTCTAGCTCCGCCACTGCACCCCACCCGCCCCGTTAAGTCCATTCCTCGCCTCCAACGACAACGTCACCGTGGCCTGTAACGTCGTCCCGTCTTCGGCGACGTCATCGTCCTGGTCTCCATCGAAATCCGTCGCTGCTTCTTGTCCATGGTGGGTCGGCCTAGTTGCGTCGTGCGAGTACGCGACACTCTCCAAACCGACGCAACGGGCGTGCCAATTTCCTTTCTCGAGTTGCTGCCAGCAGGGTCCAATCATGCGGCCAATGGGCCTCTAAGATTGGAAAACAAGCCTCAAGGCCCAGGCGCGGAGCTATCTTAGGGCTTGGTTTGCGATGCGGATTGCTCCCGTGGTAGTTATCCCCCCGCACGACGGCGCCGACGCGGTTTCCTTCGCTCGCGCGCTTTCCTCCGCTCGCGCGCTTTTTCCTTGGCTGATTCAAATCGAAATTGAAATCCGGGAGGCGGTCGCCTTTGTCGGGCTCAACCAAATTGAAATCAGAGAGGTGCCTCTGTTTTTTCGTGTCGACCCGAGGAGGAGGTATCGTCGTCGTCGTCGTAGCAATGGGGATGCTGGCGCTCAACCGGGCCATGTCCATGCAGCAGCAGCGGCGCCACCGGCAGATCCAATCCCGCAGTAAGCTGCCCCTTGCTTCGCTCGGCGTCTCTGTTTTGTCTCGTGCATGTTCTCGAATTTGTTTGGACTATAGCTAGCTAAATGTAAGCTCTGAAAACATATTTTGGAGTTCGTTACTTTGTTGTTATGAGTGTGGATTGCAAAGTGCCTGTGCGTGTGTTCTATCTAGCGGATCCAAATAAATCAATATAGGCTTAGTAATCTGAAAAAACACAACTCAACCATCTTATGTTTGACTGTGATTTTTGGTGTCATCAGAAACATGTTGGGTTTCACCCCAGCTGACCATTGTAGTCATCTTGTTCCACTATGCAACGATCCTCTCAAAAGAAAAGAAAAACACGCACACTTCCTTTTCAATCTTCTTTGTTTGCACCATGGATATCCAAAAATATGAAATTATAATGCAGAAATTTAGGACCATAATCACTTACATATCGTTAAGCTACATATGGGGATCACTAAACAAAATTTGAAGAAAGAGGTCTATTTTGCATGATTATTACGTGTTCTCGACTCCAATATAAAAACAATTTTGCAAGTGCAACTGCGCAACAATGACATTACATCCACATATATATTCAAAAGTACCGAGGCTTCTCTCCTATTGCATCATTAGATGAGTTTTGCATTGTCTTCTCCTACCAGTGTTGTTTCCTCGCTCATCATGACCTACTGCCATATGCAAGTCACATTGAATTGTATGTCGTCATGGCCAGTGATGCAGCTCTCAAAGCTTGTTTGGTTCTTTGACCTAAAACTGCTCAGCAGCATATCCTGAATACACCAGAACGACCCATCAGGTCTAACCTCATATGCTTGCATAGAGTCACTCAAATAGTCCCTGGAGCCAGTAATTTTATCATAAAGACAAGAGTATACACTTTTTTTTTCATTTTGGTGTCATACACATTCTCCATGTCAGTTATTTCATCATATGCATTTAAACCTTGTAAATTCAGTCCTATAGGAACAGGAATATTATGTACACGGAACTTCCCAAGTTCCCATCATTCTCTATTGCATTGGTTTATCTAGCCCGTGTTTCCCATGTGAAGATTATTGCACTACCCTTACCGCGCTATGAAAAAGATTGGGTCCATGTTCTGAATAGGTTGGTTCATCACCTCACTGCAACCTTGTACCTCTGGTCCTTGCCATAGAAAACAGTCCAGCCATTATCACAATAGCCTATTTAGCCTATTTTGTAGCCTCTGGTATAGGCATTTCTATTTTCTAGCCTATTTAGCACACTTTATAGAGTCTTCTTGAAGACTTGATATTTCTCTGAAGACGAAAATAGTCCTTATTGAAGGAACAAGCCAAGTTTCTTTCCTAGATTACGTAAGATAAAGCTTTTGGCAATCCTGCCCCAACATTTTCCTCCATAAATTCATGCGTCTCTTACCATATAATTCTCTTACATGTGGATTGAGAACTTACCTTCCATCTTATTCAAATGTTTTTTCCTCCAACATTCTCGGAAGCCTTCTTGCTATCTTATGTATGATTCTTTGCATCATTCACTCTCCTGGCCAAACATTTACTGTCAGTCTACACTATGAGGGAAAACCACTTGATGTGGTGCTTAATTTACCTACCACAGTTTCACTCTATTGCGCTATTTAACTATGTAACCGAGCAAACTTTGCACATAACATCTGGCTCGTAATGCTAACTATTCTCCTATTTTTGGGTTTGCAGGACATCTGGCATGATATACTGTCCTTGCTGCCACTGCCAGATGCTGCCCAAGCTGGCTGTGTGTCTCGCACATTTCTAAGCTCCTTCAGATGCCGTGCCAACCTCACCTTTAGTGAAGAAACACTGGGTCTGAATGGAAAGAAATGTGGAAGCGATAAACAGGCACGGATCTTCACCAGCAGAATAGACAACATTATGAGAAAACACTCACGCACCGGCATGAAGACATTCACGCTTGAGTATTTTGGTTCTTGTATCAACCCTAGATATCTCAACAGGTGGCTTGAGATTGCTATTATTCCAGGGATTGAAGAGGTTGTACTTTCAGTCCCTACATACAACAGTTACAACTTCCCGTGCTCATTTTTGTTCAATGGGAGTGGAAACTCGATTCGACATCTTAGCCTCAGTTGGTGTGACTTCTGTCATGCAATGAACAACTACATTCAACAGGGGCCAAAGCCAGGTACATATACATGTGTGTGAACAGTAACCTATACACATCTAACACCCCCCCTCAAACTCATGGTGGGTCAACAACACTGAGTTTGGAGAGGAAGAACCCATGCTGCGCTCGAGTCTGTGCCTTCGTGAAGAAATCCGCCAACTGTAACTCAGAGGGCACATAGTGAAGAGCAAGAATCTGATCCTGCACAGCAGCACGCACAAAGGAGGCATCCACGCCGATGTGCTTGGTGAGCTCATGCTTCACCGGGTCACGCGCAATGCTGATGGCACCTGTACTGTCTGACAATAGAGAAGTCGGTGCAGCAGCAGAAACACCAAAGTCTGCTAGCAACCATCGCAACCAGGTCACCTCAGCCGTCAACATAGCCATCGCTCGCAACTCAGCCTCTGCACTGGAGCGGGAAACTGCCTTCTGTTTCTTCGTCTTCCAGGCAATGAGAGATCCTCCAAGAAAAACACAATAGGCAGACAGGAGCGGCGATCAGAAGGATCACTGGCCCACGTAGCATCAGAGTAGGCCTGGAGCTGGAGAGAGCTGGAGCGAGGAAAGAAAAGGCGGCGAGAGATCGTGCCACGAAGATATCGTAGAACACGGAGAAGGTGACTATAGTGGACAGAACTGGGAGCAGATACGAACTGACTCAGAATGTGGACAGGATATGATATGTCTGGACGAGTGACAGCCAGATAGACAAGACTCCCAACAAGATGGCGATAGCGTGTCGGGTCTGTGAGGGGATCACCATCGGTAGCACGAAGCTGAACATTGAGCTCCATAGGAGTCTCAGCAGTGCACTCATCACCAAGAGCGGCGCGAGCAAGAAGATCCTGAATATATTTTTCTTGGGAGATGTAGAAGCCATCAGAAGTCGAAGAAACCTCAATCCCAAGAAAATAGCGAAGAGGGCCAAGATCTGACATCAGGAACTGCTCACGGAGGCGGGCCTTAACAAAGGCAATATACTCAGAGTCATCGCCAGTAATGATCATGTCATCAACATATAAGAGGAGGAGCGTCCGACCACGAGGTGAGGTGTGGACAAACAGCGCAGGGTCATGGTCGCTAGGCACAAAACCAGCGGCAGTCACCACAGAAGCGAAACGCTCAAACCAGGCGCGAGGGGCTTGCTTAAGGCCATAGAGGAGCGCCGAAGACGGCAGACCATACCATCAGGAACAGAGTACCCCGGTGGTGGCTGCATATAAACCTCCTCACGCAACTCTCCATTGAGAAAGGCGTTCTGGACATCAAGCTGAGACACAGACCAATTACGAACAGAAGCCACAGCGAGAAGAGTGCGGACAGTGGTCATGTGGGCTACGGGAGCGAATGTCTCATCATAATCGCGTCCCTGCTCCTGCTGAAAGCCACGAGCCACAAGACGAGCTTTGAAACGCTCAAGAGAACCATCGGAGCGAGTCTTGATCTTATAGACCCACTTGCATGTGATGGGACGAACACCAGGTGGAGGGGAAACCAGATCCCACGTGCCAGTGCGCTCAAGGGCAGCAATCTCCTCAGACATCGCAAGCTGCCATTCAGGCTGAGCCATGGCATCACGGTAGGAAGTGGGCTCAGCAACAGCAGAAAGGCTGTACTGGGAAGGAGAATAGCGATCAGGAGACCGTAATGAGGTCCGAGAACGAAGGTTATGAACCGGTGTACACGGGGAAGGTGGCGCGCCGGAAGTAGAAGGCATGTCAGAGGGATCATCGTCAACACGCGGCCGACGAGTGTAGTGGAGAGGAAAGGGAGAGAGGGTAGTAGCACTGGAGAGGGAGGTGGTGAGGGAGGAGAAGAGGATGGTGTCGGCGGTGCATCGGGAACAGTGGGACTTGGCGGAGGTGGAGGTGGAGGAGGAATATGAGGCACGGAGGGAGATATGTCGGGAAGTATAAGGAAGGAGATATCCTCAACCGAAAAGGTCGAGGCAGTAGGACGCGGATAGTACGAACGAGACTCATCAAAAGTCACATCACGGGAAATACGTAGCCGACGACTAACAGGATCCCAACATCGATAGCCCTTGTGCTCATCACTGTAGCCAAGAAAAACACACTCCACCGACTGAGCGGTCAATTTGGTGCGTTCGCGGGGAGCAAGGAGAACATAGCACACGCACCCAAACATGCGAAGAGCGGAGTAGTCAGGAGAACGACCAGAGAGACGCTCCATAGGAATACCACCCTGCAAAGCAGCCGAAGGCTGGATATTGATGAGATAGGTGGATGCGGAGACAGCCTCAGCCCAAAAGTGGGGTGGAAGAGAGGCGGCGATCATCATCGCACGAGCCGTCTCAAGAAGGTGGCGATGCTTGCGCTCAGCAACGCCATTCTGAGCGTGAGCACCAGGACAAGAGAACTGGGCGAGAGTACCCTGTTCGGCAAGAAAACCACGCAACATCTGGGAGATATACTCACCAGCCGAGTCAGCACGAAAGACACGAATGGGCGTGGAAAACTGGGTGTGTACCATGGCAGCAAATCGCTTATATATAGGGAGAACCTCGCTGCGAGATTTCATAAAATAGAGCCAAGTGTAGCGAGAGAAGTCATCAATAAATAGAACATAGTAGCGATGACCACCTTTCGAATCGAAGGGAGCAGGGCCCCATACATCAGAATGAACTAAGTCGAAAGGACGCTGAGAGACTGACTCACTCGTAGGATAAGGTAATTGAGTCTGTTTGCCAAGTCTACAACCATTACAATGTAAAGATACATCGCCAGAGACAGACCCTAAGACACCTTGATGCACTAGCGAGGACAAGCGAGAGCCACATATATGACCAAGTCGATGATGCCACTGTTGGAAGGACGCAGAGGAGGAGGCAGCAAGAGCATGCGAGCTGGCGGGTGTGGTGGCAGCGGAAGGAACACAAAGCCAGTCAACCTCCCAAAGGCCCTGAGCCTCACGGCGCCGAGGGCCAGCTCCAACTAGAACCTGGGTGCGACGATCCTGAACAGAACAAGAGTCGGTATCAAGAATGACACGACAGCCAGAATCAGCAAGTTGAGCAGCGGAAAAAAGATTCATGGTAAGACGGGGAACATGAGAAACACTAGGAACAGAGAAGGACGGAGTAGAGAGAGTGCCACGACTAGCAACAGGAAGAGGTGTGCCATCGGCAGTGAGAACATTGAGAGGAGAATCAAGAGGTCGAAGAGAGGACAGAGTGGAAGAATCAGAAGACATGTGAAAGGAAGCTCCAGAATCCAGAACCCACGGAGACGTACCTGACTGTGTAGGCGGTGGTGGCGGAGCAGCAGTAGTGGAACAGTCAGCGAGGCAACGGTGCCCGTCGAGGAAGAGCCTGAGGAAGCCAGCATACGCTTGAGCCGCACAATGTCCAGATCAGTGAGTGACGAGCTCGGTGAAGGCATACGACCCACTGTAGAGGAGCGACCCAAGTCACGCTCCTTCTTGAAACAGGTGGACACGAGGTGACCTGGCTTCTTGCAGTAGTCACAGAACATGCGAGGCCGGCCTGTTCCTGCAGGGCGCCCGCCCATCCCCCGTGAAGGAGTGGGTAGGAGCGGTGGAGCAGACGACATCGGAGCACGGGCAGCAAGCACAGTGGGAACCACAAGCAGACCAGCAGACGGAGGCGAGTCTCCTCAGCACGAAGCTCTGCAAGTACCTCTGAGATGGGAACACGTCGACCACGGGCAAGCAAGTGAGCACGCCGAGCCTCAAACTCAGGACGGAGGCGAGACAGGAACTCATGGACACGCTGAAACTCCAAATCTGACCTGACTGTCTGACAGCAGCGACAAGTACCACAAACAACGGTCCTCAGAGAGTCAAGCTGACGCCAGATGACAGAGCACTGTGAGTAGAACTCATCAACAGTCGAGTCTCCTTGCTGAAGATCATGCTCCTGACGGACCACAGATAGGTAGAGAGCATCACCAGAGGGCTGATAGCGCTGACAAAGATAAGTCCACATAGCAGGAGCAGTGCCTAATCCCATGAACTCAGAAGCAAACTGAGGCAGAACACTAGCAGTGAGAACAGCAGCAGCACGGGCATCATCATTGCACCACTGAGTGTAAACAGATAGATCATCCCGGTAAATAGAAAGGGACTCAGAATAATCCGATACCTGCTGGTCGTAGGCTTCAACTGCATGATCATCAGCATCCTTGGCAGCATCCCGATCAGCCTGAGAAGCATCAGCAGCAAGAACAGGAGGCACCGGTGGAGTAGGAGCCACAGGAGCAACGGGGCATGGCGGACAAGAGACCTCGCCAGAGAGAACGCCCCATAACAGGAGGCCGCGCATGTGGATACGCATGAAGCCCACAAACTCGGCGTAGTTGGTGCCATCGAAAATCACAGAGCACCGAGGAACAGCAACATAGCCCGACGGAGACATCGCGGGCTCTCTGCTGATTTTTTTTTTTTTTTACAAAGTCAACACTGGAAAAGATCTTTTGGAGAGAGAAACCAGATCGAAAAAATACCCCGCGGGCTCACGCACGAGCACCACAGGCCGGAGATGGCCGGGACGGGGCGGCCGGAGCAGCGGCGGCCCGCCACAGGCCGGCGATGGAGATGGCCGGGACGGGGCGGCCGGAGCAGCGGCGGCCCGCCACAGGAGCTGCCTCGAGCAGGTCGCAGTAGCAGGACGGCGACCTCGAGCAGCGACGGCCGGGAGCAGCGACGGACGGAGCAGGTCGACGGCGACCTCGAGCAGGGCGGGGAGGAGCGGCGACGCCGGAGAAGGGCAGCGGCGGCAGGCCGCGACGGGGAGGAGCAGCCGCGACGGGGAGGCCGCAACGGGGAGGAGCAGCAGGCCGCAGGCCGCAGGAGGCGGCGACGGGACGGCGACGGCCGGAGCTCGGGCGCGGCAGCAGGCCGTGCGATGCGAGCGAGGAGGTTGGAGCAGCAGCGAGGTCGGCGACCGGAAGATGAAGCTCGGCCACGGGCTCGAGCAAGAGGAAGAAGAAGACTGCAGGTCGGCCGGAGTAACGGCAACGACGGCGACGGTGCTGCAGGCCGGAGACGGCGGCAGTGGAGTTGCTACGCGCGGGTGCGGGGAGGAGGAGAGCAACCGTGCTCTGATACCATGTCACGCAATGAACAACTACATTCAACAGGGGCCAAAGCCAGGTACATATACATGTGTGTGAACAGTAACCTATACACATCTAACAACTTCCACCCAGTGGCAGGACTTGGTTGCCTGACACGGCTGCATCTGTATCAGGTGCATATTACGGGAGATGAATTAGGGCAGCTTCTATCCAATTCTTTTGCCATGGAAGAGCTGAAACTCATGGAATGTTATGAGATCATTTCCCTCAAGATACCTTGTCTTCTACATCGGCTCAACTGCCTGACAGTGGTTTGGTGCAGAGGTCTGCAAGTGATAGAGAATAACGCTCCAAATGTTTGTGTTGTTCACATCGATGGTATCTTTGAGAAGCTTCGAGTTGGAGATTTGTTGCAAGTAAAAGAACTACGAATGACTGACACCCTCGGAACTAGCCTCGTTCATCATGCTTGTGCCAAGCTTCCGTTCATTATGCCAAATCTTGAAACCCTCAATCTATATTCGGCTGGCGAGGTATATTCTCAAACTTTAGCTCTTACATTGTTGTTTTTGATTGTCAGATGCTGGCATTATTCATAGAGCAGTACTCGTAAGTCGTACCATGGTAACTTGTTTTTCGGGAAGAATGATTTGACCGAGACACCATCTTGATGCAGATGCTCAGTACGCCAATGTTAGCTGCCAAATTCCTATTCCTCAGGAACTTGGAGATTTGTCTTGATGATGGAGATAGGCGGGGCTTTTCCTATGATTATTTTTCTCTAGTTTATTTTTTTGATGCTTGTCCTGTCCTGGAGAACTTTGTCTTGTGCGTAAGTAACCTCTTCCTCTAACTTGCAACTACTACAATATCTATTATATCTGCATGCAGTAACTCTAGCATTTGGGTGTGTTGTTTCTATGGTTGCAGGTATTACAGACTCGCGTAAGGCAGGATCTGATTTCTGCCGAAGACTCTCATATGAGACGGATGCCAGAACATCGCCATGGCAGCATCAAGAACGTGAAAATATTTGGCTTCTGCTCTGCCAAGAGCATGGTCGAACTGACGTGCCATATCATTGAGAATGCAACTTCACTAGAGTGCCTTACATTGGACGCCCTATATGATAACAGCAGTCGTGGAGAGGCTGATAGGTCTCATGTCCACAACAAATTTGGTGAATGTCGCCCTGTGACAGGCAGGCGTATGATCGCACACGCCCACAAAGGCCTCTGGGCTATTGGAAGATACGTCGTGGAGAAAGTTCCCACCACAGTTAAGCTAAATGTTAAGAAGCTCTGTAATTGTTGCCATAAAATTAGATGATGCCAACCCATCGAGTGTATCCTTATATTTCCTTAAAACACATAAAATTAGATGACCTTGTTCAGGAAGCTGGACACCTCTTCCACATGGCTCAGATCATCGATCTGATTGACGTGACATCCATGCCTCGCGGCGAACACCTATAGCATTGCTCCAGCCTTCTACACCGAGTTGACCACCTTGACCACGAACACCAGAGAACCTCTTTATCCGGAACGAACTGTTCAACATTGATGATGCACCAGACCGTGCCATTTTTCAGTTTTGAAATGGAGTAAAATACATTGTAAGTCGTAAAACAATTTAAGGGGTGCCAAGTTAATCCTAATTTTATGAAAATGCAGATCAGAGATCTAATAGTTTGATAAGTGACATCTCAGGTCCTACCCACGTCACATCAGTTTTGATATACACGCGTGGCAGGTTGACCACTACAATGTGGCAATTCATTGCACAAAACCCCCTTAAAAAGTCTCTTTTCTAATTTTTTGGCCTTCTTGCCTTCCTTCACAAATCGAAGCCAGGTTGGGCTTCCCTCAAGGACCTGCTCTAGGAGAAACCCGGGCAACTCAGGCACAGAACCTACTCGAGCTCGCCCAACAAGTCAAGCTCCTTGAGCACAAGTCTGCGGGGACGACGGGGCACTGACATATGTTGGGGATATCGCTTACGGGAACTTAGCGGTCGACCCAAAATAAGGGGTAAATCATCGGTCGGTTTATCGGCATATCAACCGATTTATTGACATATTGGCCGATTTATCTTATCGGTCATACATCGGTAAGCGATAAATCTGACGGTTTATCAGAATATCGGCTGATATCTTGAACAGTGGTTTTAAGACACCCGCTTATACGCAACTGCTAGAGATAAGGAGATGTGGCCGAATGGTAGATCTAGGTGTCTAACACGCTACTGGACGTCTGACGTTGTTCCCGATGCACCGGTGGCCATGGGGAGGCAGCCCGCCTCCTGGCTTAGGCGGAGGAACATCGGGTTGTCATGTCGATCTGACAGGCAACGTCACCATGGCGTCCCCGACTGCACCTCCGCTTGCTCCTCGTCATGGAGGACGATCAGTGTGCCTAGCTTCGGCTACGACAACAAACACAATGAGGATGGACACATCCATGAGGCATCCCTCGATGACATGGTAGCTCCGGGGCACGCCACAGAACAAGACATCCTCGAGCGCATCGGGCAACTGCATCGTTGGTGTCCATGAGCACCTCCACACACTCCACATTTTCATGCCATGCCGGCTACGCGCCTATGGCCGTAGTCGCGGACACCACACCCTTGCCTCGTTGTGCGCACGCAATACGATGGCAACCTTAGTGCGACACCGTTCTTTGAGGTTGAGTCTTTAATTTGGATATGGCGAGGAGCAGGTCGTCGTCGTGGTCTTCTGGCCCGGTCTTGTCTTCAATCTGTACAAGAAGGCAAGGAAGGAGAGCATCTAGAAGGGAAGGGCCTAAAAAATAGAAGATAGGCTTTTTGAGAGGTTTTGTTTAAAATTGCCACATGGCAGTGGTCAACCTGCCAAGCATGCAAGAAAAAACTGATGCGGCGCGGCTAGGACCTGAGATGACACACTTAACAAACTATCAGGACCCGGATCTGCTTATTCATAAAATTAGGAATAATTTGACACACATGAATAGTTATAGAACTAGCAGTGCATTTTACTATTCGAATTGCTATGATTAAGATATGAGCGTCTTAGATATTAGGAACTATGTGTAACTTTGGCAGGGTAATATAGCAATATAGCGAGTGACTGATAGGCAAGGATTCATCCGATTGGCTCTCCCGATAGTGATGAGGATCCGGGCCGGTCCAATTTTTTTTGGGTGCGTACCGAATGGAAATTATTACAATTTATAGTAAACTTTTATACTTTTCTGAATCTTCTTTCTTATTACAAGTATAATTTCTATTTTTAGCATAATTTAGCCTCACAATTGGCAATATTACTCCCTCCGTCCCATACTAAGGGATGTATTACAACCCTCCTATTTTTGTTTTAGTAGCATCTTATATTACGTGATAGTGGAAAGGTTGCTGTGTTTTTTGTTTGTAGTGAATTCATCGAAAGATAGTAAGCTTAACAAAGTTTGTTGCATAATGAAGGTTTTTATAATGCATAATCTTTAATGAAATATCAACAGCGAACTTTGTAGAAAACATATATGAAGGTTGTGTTGTTTGTTTCTAAACGTCGTCTTCGGGAATTTTGCTTGCTTCCATACATCTAAAACTTATTCTTACACACTTTCGTTGTATAAGTAGAATAAAAAAAGTCGACAAAAAAGAATTTTTATAACAAGACTAAAAATGTTATTCATTATAAAACACATCGATATTTCAGTGTTTTCTAAGCAACACAAAAAACCTGGTTTCCATTTAATATTTTAAATTGGTGTTATAATTAAAAAAATTAACTCATGAACATATTTTGAATCCGGATAACATATTTTTGAGAACCAGTGAACATATTATTAAATCGAACTATATTTTTTGAACCCAGTGAAAATTTAATTTTTTAAGCCCGCCAAAATGGTTTGAATCTCCGAAATAACCTACCAGCATTTTTTTGAACCCGTGAACATATTTTGAAACCGGTGATTTTTTTTGAATTTGTGAATATACATTTTTTACACCTCGCGAAGATTTCTTTTAACCCCGTTAGAATTTTTCCTGAACTCCATGCACTTTTATTTACATGAACAATTTATTAAACCTCACGAATATTTATTGAACCCCATTAGCATCTTTTTCAAAACCGCACGAACTTTGTTTTATATCATGAATATTTTTCCCACATCATTGACATTTAAAAATAGAAAATCCTAAAGGAATGAGTGAAAACATTGAAAATGGAAGCAAAACCCAAGACAAAAAACCAGGAGTAAACCTACGAAATGGGTCAGCCCACTCAATGTACCCGGTGCCGAGCACCTCGCCGCAGCGGGCGGAAAATATGATTTGTCGGAGCCATCCCTTCATTCCTTGTGCAAGACCACTAGGAGAGCGGCCATAAGTGGGCTATCTATAAAGACCAAAGACTAGTCCTACCGTCGTGTCCTGTCAAACTGGGCAAGAACAATGGAATAGGGACGTGTTTGGTAGCCCACTGAAAACCCAACCACGATTTGTGATGCAAAAATTCGCTTTTTTGGCCCATTTGGTTGCCAATGCTGGGCCATGTATCTGCATAGCATGAACATTAACGGACTTCTCAGCCAGACCCAATAGGAACTGTCCAATCGGCCGTTTCCTCATAGCATGGCAGGAAAAATCCCATGTGCTCGCACGGCCCTTTTGTTTGGGCTTATTTTGGCTTTTTGGATTTGACTTTAAGCCAGAAAAGCACCTAAATAGGTGCTTTTTTGGATTTTGAATTTTGGAAGCCAAAAGATTTGGATCATTATTTTTGGCTTCCAAAATCCAAAAGCCAAAAAAGCACCTATTTAGGTGCTTTTCTGGCTTAAAGCCAAAGCCAAAAAGCCAAAATAAGGCCAAAAGGGCTTAGCTCGGGTGGTATGTTAGCTTTGCTCCGGTCACCTCATTTAATCTTCTCCACTTAGTGTCTATTTAATCTACACAAATACATTTCGATTCAAAACAATGTGTACACAAAAGATATGGGTGCCGACGAGTAGATTCCATTCCTGTGATCGGTTTCGAATTTCGTCGACCGTAACTTCGCAATTTCAACCGATGTTTGAAACTTTTTTGGACGAATTTTGTCAAATTCGTCGCACTCGGTTGAACGTTTGTCAAATCCTTTTACGAGCATGTGCATCTCGATGTTTCACACAACTTTCGTGTTGTAATTTTTTCGTTTCGGCGATCATATATGAGTAGAGGTTGTAGTGAACTATATCTCGGTGTATTTTTAACCTCTCCCTCATCTCGCTCATCTTCCGTTACTCATAGCTGTGAACAATGTCGTCACCGCATCAGATATGTGCGTCTTTAACCTCCACCGCAACCATCGCCGTCGCACCACCACTGTGCTGCCGTCAACTTCGTCGATGCCAGTGTAGTTCTATCGCGACATCAGCCGTCGCACCGCCACCACGCCCCGCCGTTGTTCTTCTCGCCGCGCTTCATCCTGTTGTCACATGGATTGTTCAAGTGTGATGGTGTGAGGTAAGTTCACCATGTAGGGAAGAGGCTAGAGAAACGGATAATAAATTCAAACCAAACGACCGCTGTGCTTCGGAATCTTTATCTTGCCGAACGGGCCTGACTAGCACTTCATGGGCAACCAAACTAGATGCACAACGTGGCTCGACTCACGTTTTTACAGAGCCTGACCCTCGAGAGCCTGACTCTGAAACTCATGCAAAAATGCCAAAATTTGTGTGGGGAAGAGCATCTCCAACCGAAGTTGCCAAATTTGGCCCCCAAACTGTCCGCGGACACGTCCGGGCGTGTCCGCGGACAGTGACCGGACCGTCCCTAAAAGTGGTCTCCTCCAGCCATGTACCTCAAAATTTGGGGTCATTTGCATGTGATTGATGGAGAAGGAGAGAGAAGAATCAATGAAGGACAAAAGAAAGGAAAACAAAGTAAAAGCTGTCCGTCCGGACACGTCCGGTCGCCCCCAAACTCTCCCCACATATACCTTGAGTTTGGGGGTTGTCGGACCGCCCGGACGCATAGGGCAGTTTGAGGGGATCGGTTGGGTGATGATTTTTCACTCTTTTTCCTGCCCGACACGTCCGGGCTGTGCTGCCGGACGTATAGGGAGGATTTGAGGGGACCGGTTGGAGATGCTCTAACCAAACATGCCCTAGAGTCTGTCCAGAAGCGAGTGAAGTCTAGACAGACTAGACACAAGGAACAAAACCGGATCGGTCTGGTACTGGAGTATTTGGCGGAAATGGATAAGAGCTTGGAGTCGCCGAGGGATCACCCTACCTGCCTAGCATGAGGAGAAAAACCCTAACGGGTACGTTTTTCTAGATGGGTTTAAGTTACACTTTTTGTCGTGTCATGTTGTTTTCTTTATGTATTGTCTCACTCTGACTTTGTAAAATTGTTCATGCACATATCTAGGATTTTTTCTCAATTTTTTTTCCGAGGAATATAATGACTCTTGACTTGTAATGAAAACCAGAAAATGTTCTTAGATTATAAATAATTGATAAGTACCAGTCTCGACGGTTATCGGCGTCGACGAAGAAATATGATGTTTCCAAGCGCCTAAGAATTAGTAAAATCAATTAAAAAACCATTTCTCGTAGTACATGGAACATGGTCCGCACCGCACCGCACCAGGTGATCGGTGAGGGTGACACATGGTTCGGCACACGGAGGCTCGGACGACCGAGACCAATCGGTACGAGGCTACGAGCTACAAAACCCACGACAGCGTACCAAGCACTGCAGCCGGCGGCGCCAGCCGCAGTAGACGAACGATGAGGTTCCGGGGCGGCGGGGCCGCACGTTGACAGCACTCCGGTGGCCGGAGTCGTCGTAAGTCTCGAAGAACCAGCCATCCAATACGGCCGGCCCAGCCAGCCAGACGTCCGGGGACCCAACGAACCGGTCACCGTCAACTGTCAGCTCGCTCGCCATGGATCGGCATCGATGCGGTCCGTCAACCACACACGTCGCTCTCTTCCACGTACGGGTACGGGCCGAGAGCGAGACGACGGACTGACGCATGACGGCGACCCGCCGACCCTGACACGGCGCACGCGTCCAGAGAGAGGTCGCCGTCGGAGTCGCGCGCGAGCTGACGATCGGCCTCGGCCGCGCCCTGGCCCGGCCGGAATTGATTTACCTGCGACCGACGCCGACGTCGAACCGAACGATTAAATCCGGGCCGTCTCGTCGCGGCGTGTCACCCACGACGATCGCTCGCAGCCTCGCACGATGTCGGAGCACGCCCAGTGCCGCGACCGACGAACCTAATAATTCGTGGCTGCTTGTCGCGTGGTCTCGTCGAATCCGATCGGGGCCGGGGACGCGAACGCGAACACGACATGACAGAGTTCTTGCCGTCGTCGCTCTGTTTGCACAATACTGTAGCACATTGAAAGAATTTGCAGTTCGGATTTTCTGAGCTTGGAACACCTTAACACCATGATCAAAACACGGTGGCGACTTATACATATGAGCACCTTACAGGAATACAGGTTACCAGCCTTCATCAAGAACTAAAAATGACGATATACTACATACTCTAGCTTGAAGCAAGGAACCTACATCGAGCTAACTGAAAGGCTTGGAGATCAATTTACTCTATACGTCCAGCTCGTAATGGAACCATCAATTAGCATACTCACTCGCCGAGCTCGATCGATCACGGAAGATTAAGGAACAGCACCGGGTCGGTGTCGGCGAACACACCGGGCGCCCAGTAGGATCCCAAGTCGCAACCCGACGGCCACTCGAACGGCTCCTCCGCCACGCCGAGCCCGAGCGCCACCGACGGGTGAGCAAAACCCCCGTCATCCGCCGCAGTTGGAACGCCGGCATCATCCGTGGCACTGTCGGCCGTGGCTTCCGTTCGTGCTGCGTCCACGGTGCCGTTGGCTTTTGCTTCTTTTGGTGCCGCGTCGTCCACAGCGGTGGCGGGATCGCCGATGGCGTCGTTGGCCGACTCTCCTGCTGCGTCCACGTCGGTGACGCGATAGCCGATGGTGCCGGCTATATCTTCCTTGTCCGCTGCCGCTGCGCCCGCGGCCACGTCGGTGGCGCCGGGCTCAGGCTCCGGGGGCGCGACCCGGCGGCGCTTAGAGTTCTTGGCGCGCTTGGGGCTCGCCGAGGACGCCGACGACGAAGACGACGACGAGGACGAGGCGCCCTTGCGTGATCCGCCGCCGATGGGGACGTTGCGGAGCGACCCGCCCTTGGTCCAGTAGCGGCGGCATGACCGGCAGTAGTGGCGCGGCTGGGAGGTGTTGTAGTTGTTGTAGTAGCAGAACTTGGTGTCCCGCGACTCGCACCGCGGGCACGGGTCGCCAGCCTCCTCCTCCGCCGGCCCTACCGGTGCCGGTGGCGCGGTCGAGGGCGCCGGGTAGCCCTTCGGCCGGCGCAGGTCCACGCCGGCGAACGGCCGCCGCCCGGGCTCCTGCATGTGTTCGGCGGTGCGAGGAAGGAACGGAACGGACCACCGAACTGCTGTCTGTCTATAAGCTCAAGTGCTCAACGTAGGTGCGGCGGAGCGTCCCGCTCGCTCTTAAGGGAGCCGGTGGGTGGAGCAGGTGAGGTCCCGTGGAGTGGAGCGGAGCGGCATTCGGCGAGCGCGGTGCGTGTAGGTGCCTAGGTGGCGTGGACTGTTTGGAGCGGTGGGGGAGCTGGGCACGCGGTTCCGTGTCGTAGGCATCTGTCCGTGCTACTCTAAATTATCAAAGAATTAACAAGTGACTTGTCTAGGTGGATACGTGTATGCTTATTTTCAGCATTTTTTGGCTATAGTTGGCAAGCCATTTTTGGGCAATATATCTTAGGTTGGTTTTGGCATGTTTCATATACTAGAAAATATTATTAAGATATTTTTAAGTTATAATATTTAGATATCTTTGTCATGAATATGCGTGACTATATATTTTATGCAATTGTTGGAACATACTTCAAGAAGATTTTCGTTGTTGTAAACTACAATTTAACTTTAACATGAGCAAGTTTGTTAAAAAATCAATATAATTGTATAAGAAGAAAAAATACACTAATTTAGTAGCATTTCTAAATCATCCATATAGCAAATAAATAATATACATTCACAAAAAATTAAAAATAATAATATAAGTTTATAATTGTTAATAGTATCATACCCAAAATTATTTCAAAAGTATAAATTTTTAGTACAATACGTTGACGACGTTACCCTTATCTCCCACATGGCTCAAAGCATCAAACTGATGGATGTAGCATCCAGGTCTCGCGGCGAATACCTTCACCATCGCTCTAGCCTTCTACGTAGTGTCCACCGTCTTCACGGCGAACACGGAGGAACCTCTTCATCCCCAACCAAACTCGCAACATTGATGATGCACTAGATTTGTGGCATCTTTTAGTTTTGGATTGTTGCGATTGGGATGATGAATTGTAGCGGCTTCGATACTGGACACTATATATAGAATTCGTAGGGAGAACTAGCGGCCGCGATCTGCGTGAGATCTTTTCATTGACTCTCAAGGGAGGGGTGAGGATAAGTGGCACTAGAAAAGATGACCCACCCTTTTCTCTTTCAATTTGTGCGCAAAGGACACCCGCCATAGTCCTCAAACCAATAATTCTTTTAGAAACAACACCGTTTCATTTCTAAGAAATAACAGAAGGGTCTATCCTGCTCAAACATTTTAACAAAACGACTGCAAGTTCGGGCAAATTTAGATTAGCCCTTTCAGTTAAGAAAATTCATTAGAACATCCCTAATTTTTTTGGAAAATTGCAAACAAGTTATGTGGCGAAAAAAAAGTAAAATAAATGACTTTGTGATTTCTAAGAAATTGTAGATGGGTCCTTTTGGCTAAGGAAATTTTATTTAGACGACCCTAAAATTTCTCGATAAGTGTATATGTGTCCTTCTCGCGAAGGAAGTTATACCAAATTAAACACACTTATAAATTCCAAGAAATCAAATGGATCCATTCAACAAAGAAAAGATTACCTCAATGACCCTATAATTTGCAATAGTTGCATAGGGTCTTTCAACTATGATTTTTTTCAAGATGATCCTGTGAGTCCCAAGAATTGCAGAGGGGTCCCTCCTTTCAATAAAATTACATAATAGGGTCCACTATTTTTGGGAAGTAGAGAATAAATCCTCCATTCTAGAATTATTGTGAATGTGACCAAATAATCTATCGGATATTACCAAGGCTCCCACCAATAGATTAATCTATGCATCAAGGTAATTTTTTTCTTAAATTACTATTTGGTCCTAAAGGTACTAGATAATTGTTAGGGGTGTAAATGGATAGGATAATTTCCGCACCGAATCCGTCGCCGAATCCGTTTTAAAGAATCCACATCCGGTTTTAAAGAATCCGACTGATAAGGATATCCAATTCCGAACTGAACACCCGGATACGGTATAGGATATGGTATGGAAAATAACATCCGAATATGAATTATCCGAAAATTAATTAGGGTTATCCGATGGTTATAATCCGAATAATCCGATTTTCTACCGAAATGTCTAAACTACTAGAGCACCATTTGTAGTTAGTGAGTTGTGGAGTTCATTTGTTGAACAACAACTCACTTACATGGTCATTGCACAAACTATGGAATACAAGTTTGTTAGGTTATTAAGTTGTAGAGCGATTATTTTTAGTTTTGTGGGTTGATGATGTACATTAAGTGTACCGATCCGATTAATTTTATTTCCGCCTCGAATCCGCTTCGTTTCCGTTCCGAATCCGTGATCATATACATCCGCCACCGAATCCGCAACCGTTTATTATCCGATCCGATCCGAATCCGAGGAAAAAGTGTGGTAATGGATATGGTAGAGGCAAAATCCGATCCGATCCGATCTGTTTACATCCCTAATAATTGTCGATATTTCCAATTTCCCCTTCAAAAGGAGTCCATCCTTTCCTTCAGACTATTGTCAGAAGCTAGAAAATAGATGAAGAATACCAAAAGAAAATCCAAGAAATTCAGAGAAGCAAAAAAAAAAAAAAAACTACGGGATACTGAAAATTAGGGAGACCATTTTGAGGCTATTTTCTCTCCCTGACATTTATGTTTAGAATCGCCTCTCGGAGGGAGTCATTTTCTCTAGCAAATTGATTTCAAGATCAACCATTTTCTCAAAGTTTCCAGCAAAGGAATATAAACACAACCAACTTTTCCCATAATTTCAAACGTAGGAGTGTCATGAGCACCAACTTCCTCCTAGATTTCAAAAAGGTAGAAGAACTTCATTGAAGAACTCAAGTTGAAGACAAAGGTCTTCAAGACTCGAGAATTTTGACGCGCATCCACAACGATTTCTCTTGTGATTACGGCTCGAGGGGACTCCTGATATGGAAATAGACAAACAAGTAACAAATATCTTTTTTTTTTGCTTAAAGTTTGTTGAAACATTTAAAAAAAAATAATGCTACAAGATAACTTTTAGGCGAGCATCTACCTCTGCGTTCTAGGTGAACTTATCCGACTTTTCAGCAGACTGTACAGAGTCAACGCCTAGTCGAGACACGAAATGGCTTAGTGCGGCGACATGACCAGTGATTCGCTATCTCTGATGCGGAGTGAGATCTCGTGCCTCGCTTAAGGCAAGGCACGCTGTGCCTCGAGGCATCAGATCCACCATCCATCCCCCATCCAACGGCCCAAGGCAGTCAACGCAAAATTAGACCTGGTCCGCATCCGCCCATCCATCCCCCATCGTACGCATCCGCCCATTCCATGGCGACGGACCGCCATGCCACGGCCGCCGGCCTGGCCCGGACGCTTCGTACCCGGCCGCCTCGTGGACCAGCGACTCGCTGGACGCTCGCCTGATTATGCATGGGCGCCACTGCTGAGCTTGCGCTTATCGCCTCGTGCTTGCCTCCTGGCTGCTAAGATACGTGCAGAGAGGATGACTGAGACCCATGCATGACTAGCGGTGCTGTGCATGTCCCAGCACCTCGGCCCGGGGCCTGTGATGTGAACCCGCGACCAGACGGCGCACTGCTCCACCGAAGATCCACCGCCTGGCGGAGCCTGCCAGCCAGCGAGCACGGTGCAGCACCGTGCCGTGCGCGGCCTGTTGGCCGAGCTGACGCCATCCTGGGTTTGGCCGTTTAGGGCGGTTCATGAGATCGAGATGTGGGGTTTACGTTTTCTTGGTTAGATCGAACCTATTCGCTGCACGGGTCCGCCGTTGCTCGAATCGGTCAGTGGCGGCGCATGACGTCCATGTAGCCATTCTAACACCCACACGGTCGATTGATCGGCATGTCCTTATTTTTTTTTTGAAAGGTTGACGATTGGCATGTTCCTGGTTAGGAACTCAAATGAGAAACGTTTGGTACAAGCGACGAAATCGTTTGATTTGTCAGGCTGATCATGTATGCATGCATGGATGATGATTTTTGTTGTTGTTGATTTTTATTTCCCATTTTGACCAAGTTTCCCGGCAAGACTTGTAGATTTATTCGGAAGGGGCAGTCACTGTGGCTTATAAAATGCACATGGCAAACTGGCCTCTTCTGTGTGAGAGACTTTTTTTCTGTATACCTAACTTGCATCATCAACATTTTATTTATTTGATTGGATCCTGGATATGAAAAAAGGGTACATGCCAAGTATAAATGTATACTTCCTCCGTTTGTTAAAGTAAGCCATATATTTTTAGTCAAAAGTCAACATGGTGTAATTTTGACCAATTTTATTGATAAAACTATGAACATTTCAAATATCAGTAGACTTACCCATAGAATATGTTTTCATTTTACGATTCCAAAATTTCATAATTGTTTATATTTTTATACAATATTGGTCAAAGTTAAACTATGTTGACTTTTGAGTAAATATATATGCCTTATTTTAAGGAATGGAGTTAGTAATACAGTAAGCGCCGAAAATCTTGATGTCATGACGTCCACACTTCCAATTTTTGGGAAGGATTGCTATGAGCCACGAATGCGGTTAAAATAATATCTTTCTCTCTCTCTCTCTCTCTCTCTCTCTCTCTTTTTTAAATGGCTTTTTCTTAGAGTGGTGTTTTGACACCCATAAGCATATGCTCCGGATTTTAAAATACGCTTTAAACATATTTTGACATGGCAAAACTTTCGTACGTGCTCACAAGGTCGTCTCATCATTTATTTTTCTCTCGTGTGTAAAAAGACAAAATTCAGTGCAAAAAAAATTACATGAAGCATTTTTTTGTCTTTTTACACATGCCGCAAAATTTTCGTTTTTCCCAAAAATTGGCATGTGCATACATAATGTCGAGATGTATGCCCCAATTTTATATTATGAAAATTTTGACATTTTTAAATATTTATCCGAGCATATACTCCGTGGCAAAGTGCATTTCTCCTTCTCTCGTCCCTTTGTGTTCACACGGTTGAACTTCGCTTGCCAAACCGAAAAGACTATACTACTTTGCAGTGTATGAGTCAAACCAAGCCATGAGCGAGTCGTAATTGGACGTCGGCGTGTTAGCGGCGCGGACAAGGAGACGAGCCCACGACGCCAGGTCCCCAGCGGTTAGGGTTGGCGAGTCGAACATGAGCCGTGCGTCTCAAGGTAGCAGCGGCTTAGGGTAACCTGAATCGGGAGTGGACGTCGTCGCGGATTACGGCGACGACGGATACAGAGATGAGCCGTGAGCGAGTCATAATTTGACGTCGGCGCTAGGACAAGGAGACGAGCCCGTGACGTCAGGTCCCCTAGCTGTTAGGGTTGCCGAGCCGAAAACAAGCCGTGCGTCTCAAGGTAGGGGCGGTTTATGGTAACCCGAGCTGGGAGTGACGTCGTCGCGCTGAAACAGAGACGAACTGTGAGCGAGTCGTAATCGAACGTTGGAGCATTCGCGACGCGAACAAGGAGACGAGCCCATGGCGTTGGATCCACCAGCGGTTAGGGTTGGCGATTCAAAGACGAGTTGTGCGTCTCAACTAAGCATCGGCTTAGGGTAACCGAGTCGGGAGTGGAAGTGGTTAGGGTTGACACATTATTTGTACTGTCAACATAGCATGTGAAAGGTTTTAATGGTTTATTTTTTCATTTTCTTAATTTTTATTTTTTGCACCTCATTTCCTGCACTGATCTTTTACATGCCAAGAGATCGCAAACGTCGTCCGAGCAAGCACGAATCAACAGATATTTTTCATTGTTCCTTTATTTGTCATTAAACTTTGGTCGATATGAACGACTTGGCACACATTCTCTTTTTGTAATATTTTCCCTATGTAATTATTTAGAAAGTAGAACTGTGATTTTTGTTTCTCGGGCACAAGTTGAGCCAGTTCAAATCTTTTCTTGTTTTTTGTTTTTCTAAATGAAAAAACCGCCATATTTCTTACAATTAAGGCATTGGTTTCAAAGTATATGAAAGTCGAATTTATTCCACACTCATTTGAGAGTGCGAATACAAGGAGGTATTTTGTGTTTGGAATAGTCCGAAGAAAAAAGATTTGGGAATAGAGGAATAGATCCAATAGTTTTTCATGGTTTCAAAGTGTCAGCACATTTGAGTTAAAAGTGCTTCCCCTGTGCGATTTTTGCTGTGGCCGCACATCGGCAAGCAAATTTTTGGCACAAGTCCTCAGCAGCTAAACGAGTCAAAACTCAAGACACATAACATAAGGTTCGACAAGTCCACAGAAGGCAGCGACTCAACAATAGTACTGCCCATTACCATAAGAAAGACCAGCACTGTGCAGACTGTCCTGTATTCATGTTGGCCTGATGGTGTCTCCGATAGACCAGCTGGGTTTCATCATTGCAGACTCAATATCATCCTTTGAAGCATCAAAATAGATAAAATCGATATCTAGCATCCCTGGATAAGCTTCGGGATCAGCTTGAAGAAGGCTTTCAGCAGACCGAAAGACTTTCCCTTCAGTAGCCATGAAATACCCACAAGAAGGTGGGTGCACAATTGTGCTTAAAGTACTCTCGCAAATATTGCACCGACCTGTTCCGAGAATCAAAACAGAAAAAAATGACATGAGCAGACATAAATACACAGAAGAGCAATGCCGCATATAGCAAAACAAAATTTGAGATATAATCAACCTTTATAATATTACAGACTAAACATCACACTACAAGCCCACAAGCACTTGTCTTGTACTCTCTCCGTTTTTTAATATAAGATGTTTTAGCTTTTGTCCACATGCACATACACACAAATGTATGTAGACACATTTTTGTGTGCATGTTCACTCATTTTAATGTGCACATAGACAACATGTGTACCACCTAAAACATCTTACATTAAAAAACGGAGGGAGTAGGATGCAAAGGATCCCCACTCATATTGTATGTAACCTCCACCTTGGGAAAAAGTCGCATAAGAATGTAACTGCATGAACTGTACAGTTTGTGCCCGTTTCTGATGCTCTTTAGGTGGTTGCTGTTGAAAAATGGCAGTACATCTAATTTTGTAGACACAAGCCCAAGTGTGCTTTAGGAATTACTAGTTGATGGACACATGTGGACGGACATATTAAGATTTTTGTATATTTGTCAAGTAGACATTTATTAGCAAGCGGTATCTTGAAATCTATTATATGACTAGAAGAACATACTGTGACCGAGTAAAACACATGCTTATAGTTTTGTACCAACTTGTGTTAAGGTTAATGGTACTTTCTGAAATTTTCAAGACTAGTTTATAAATAATTCAAAAGAGATTTCAAGGCAGCATCATAAAACATCATTATGTTCATCTCGTACACGATCTCTTCCATTTTGGATTAAGGTTTCTATATTGTTCACTTCTCCGCTCCTGTAAACAGTAACTGGTCACATATTATCCATCTGCTAAGAATTCTATGATTAGCTCCAGCTAGTAAGGAGACATGGAATGTACTAGTTGCACGATGTGTTAAAGGGTAAAACCAGACATCGTGAGATGATTTTTGCACTTGTACTAGCAAACCACGCTCTCCTATTATAGTGGATGAACTGTCTATCTAGTGTTTCGCCTCTTATCCTGATTTTGCATAGCTAAGATTGACATTCTGTACCAACTTATTTCTGATCAGACATATCCTCTCTGCGTCTTCCGAGAAACTTGGTAATGACTTATATTGGCTATTTCAGAAACCATTCTATTTTTCTTATGGATTAATATAGGAGATTGTTAAGTCGAGAAGATAATCCAGAGTTAAGAGCTAACAGCTTAACAAATGTTACTGGTTGAGTACCTTTTGTAGTAGATATCATGGTTGACGGATGTGCTTAATATTTTGTATGAGCTAAGATTAGTGCATCTAGCTAGTTCTAACTTTCCATGCTTCTGTAGCCAGCTGAAAGTGTCACGCCCTGACCACGTGCAAGTTAAGTTCACTGCGTCAGCGGAAGAAACCTTTTAGAGGGCTCTCCAAGCCGCCGCTTGAAACCTCCCTAAGCCTCCCGTGTTCCGTTTTGAAGTGTTTTTTTTTTTTGGCACAATCTGATGTATGGCCTCCACCCACACATAATACTAGAAAAAATGCTACTGCACAAGACAACTTACCAAAAAAACGACTGCGAGAAAAGGTTAATTTGATATGCCACTGCCATGATGACATTCAGCAATGTATGTAAGTGACTGCACTAGATTTTTTTTGTTTTGGCAATGGCATTTTTAGAAAATGCATAGATGAGACTATGAGAGTAGCATACATTAAATTAACCCCCAATTATATGTAAGAGCTCATCAAACGACATAGATATAAAGTGAGTTCCAACAACAAGAGCTTGCTATGGACAAGTGATGAATGATATGCAATACAAGTTCGAATAATGGTGAAAGGGGGAAAAAGCTAGGTGCTGATGGGGGTTTACCGAAATGCTCAGAGTAATCTTGTACAACACAGCAGATGGGCGGCCTTGTTGATTCTTCAATTCTTTGATCAATTTGGCTCCAGAATTCAGCAAAGAAGAGCTTGTGCACGGGAGCGGGAGCACCAACATCCATGTTGGCCAGAAAGTTAACGTGGTAACACTGGGTGGTGTTGTAGTATCTCTCTGAGGACACTCCACAGATAATACCAACATGATATTTTTGTCCCTAAAACAACAAGGAGGTGTGAAATCGTACTTGTAAGGACAACAGACACTCGATAAGAAGTAGATGCAGTAGTAATTGACAGGTCATAAGTATTTAAATACCTCACGGAGGCTATAGTCGCCCAGCAAAATTTCCAACTTTCCGCGAACATAATCCTGCTCAATCTTGAAGGCTGACCTCCTTGGAGATAGTGTGTCTAAGGTGGATTTGGACAGAGCAGGAGTATGCACCCCTGCTGCAATGCCAGTTGTTTCTGCTATCTTCGTTATCATGCCCTTTAGTTGGTACACAGCAACATCAGAGATAACCCGGTCCATTGTTATCAAATCCCGCATGTGAGAGACTACATCCAAGGTCAGAGACTTGATGAATGTGCCATAGGCAACAGGCTGTGGGTGTTTGGCAGCCCGTAATAAATCATCTATGTGTCCCTGGACGAGCCTAAAATCCTGAGACCACAGTTTGAGCTCCCTGCGATCCCTGCAAAGCTTTACCAGTGCCCTCCGCTCTGATACAGACTTGGACTCGGACATGCGGATAAGGGCAACAATGGCATCAAGAGAACGCGATTCGACACGAGACATGGAGCGAGAGTCAAGAATGTCGGCTGCTGGAAGGTCATCCTGGCGGAAAGGAAAGAGGGCATCATACCAGATTGTGTTGAACATGATGTTAGCCACAGGATGGGCCATGGGGCCATATGCGTGCCCGGCTGTGAGGACAGCACGGATGAGATGGCACTGATGTATCACATGCATAGGCAGCTGGGCAAGAGCCTTAATGTATAGGGCATGCACGGTGTCAAGTAGAGACATCCTCAAAAACCAGGTTGTGACATCTTGCTGGCACGAGCGGTCAATGGTGGCTTTGGTTAAAGCAGTCGAGAGAGGGACGGTGTCACCATGGCTGGTCCGAGTTGAGGGAGTGATTGTGGCCATGGAGACACCGTCTTGAGAAACGGCTGGTGCCAGGAAAAGATGTGAATCGAAGACGACGGTTGTGGTGACTTGCCCATTGCTGTCCCGGAAAGCGCGAGTGAGCGCAGGGATTTGTGGCCGCGGCGAGCATGGCTGGCGCAGCAAGTCGCAAATTTCGCTGACCTGCTGTTTAGTGAGCTGTTGTGTGCTATCGCACAAAACTTGCTTGATAGTAGCCACCACGCGAGGTTCGTACCTCCATGTCATCAGATGCACGAGGTAGGGATCATAGCACCGTGCACTGCCGGAAGCCTCCTCCAAGGCGGCTTTGGTCGTGGCAGAATCCGGGTCCGGCTGGCCGCGCGAACTACCGCAGGCCTTCTCGACGAGCAAGACGGCGAGGGGGAGGTTGTGGCCGGCCCTGGTGAGGCATTGCTTGGCCTCATCATGCGTGAGGTAGCGGAAGTAGCACAGCATGAAGTCGATGAGGCCGAGGCGGGACCTGTGAATGGCGTCGACAAAGGTAAGCTTATCACTTGTCTGCTTCAGTGCTTCTTCTTTACTTGCGTTGAGGACGAGACCGGGGATGTCTTCCTTTTCTAGCGCAAAGCAGTAGAGGGTGGTGAGGAGGATGTTGGTGACGGGATCGCAGAGGCCGATGGCGAGGCCTCTCTGTGAGAGGCTGGTGGCGAGATAAGGGATGTCGGCGATGGGAAGCCGTCGGGCCGCGTACACGTAGAACTGGGCCATCTCATCAAAGCACTCCTTCACAAGAGGATCCACCTCCGTGTTCCAGTAATCATCGGCCGCCTTTTTCGCGGACATGGTTTTGCTTTGGGGACGATGGTTTTTCGATCTGGATTTCGATCTCATGGCGCTAGCTAGGGTTTCGATTTGGGGATTCTCCGCCACCGGCCGGTAGGAAATATATAGGCGGGAGATCACCTTCCTTAAGCAATCTTGAATACGCAGCGCGGTGGTCGCTACCTCCTTCACGTCCGCGGGTCGAATTCCTGGTCTCTGTCTATTTTTTTGAGTATTATTCTTTCTCTATACGATTAAAGTTTTTTCGGTACTATTTTTACCATAATATGGAGTCTATTTTTTTGAGTATTATTCTTTCTCTATAGTATGGACAAATATTTTCTTGATATGTTTTCTATTATATGTTACTATTTTTTCTTTTGTTATGTCTTAAGTTTCAGGACCTTCTTTGAAACTTTTTAATGAAAGGAGAAATATTAAGCTAAAGTTACTAACTTTGCAACAAACAACTCGATACATTAATCGGTTAAAAATCCCGCCATGGTAAAACATAAGTCCATCAGCACCTATGACCCTAACACTTCCAATTATGGGAGGAAGAACCTCCCATACCGTAAAGTTTAAATTGATGAACAAACTGATTTTTACCTTAAAAAAGGAAACACGGTGAACATGTTACAATTATCAATTTACACAAATCATGTCCATCAGGAGATTCTTATTATTTTCATTGTCTTATTAATGAAAACAAATATGTTTAGATGGAAATCAACAAGAATTCACCTGCATAAGTATTGTTCCCTTCTATTATACGTGCGTTGCACGTGCACATTTATACTACTCCCTCCGTATCAAAATATAAGACTCTCTAGCTCGCTTCTGCGAACCTTGCACTAAACCATGTCTAGATACATGTGTGTACAATCTGGCTAGAGAATCTTATATTTTGATACGGAGGGAGTAGTCCTTATAAATAGACGGAATCCATGGTCACCTTCCAAAAAAAAAGATTTGACCACGATAACAAATTGTAAATCCCGTCAGAACCCACGATTTCTTTCCTAACATATTTTGGGAAGATTTTTGGTTTGACATCTACATGCTCAAGACCTCACTAACATTAATCTGCAACAACTTTGGTTCGATCTCTTCCTCGAAGACAATTGCTGCATATTCATCACATGGAGGCCAAACAATCATGTCATATCTAAAGGATCATCGAGGGGATGTTGAGGCGGTCCATGTGGTGATGGGATGAGAACAAAAAATCGAAGATCAACAACTCCCCTTTAAGGGACCGAAATTAGCGCTCTGCGTTGGGGTGTCGGGCGCTTAGCCGATAATTACTTTTCTGGTATTTATTATTTGGCACTTAAGCGCCTCTACAAGTGCCTTGCGCTGCACATGCCTTAATTTCTAAGGGTATCTTGGGCAAAAATACTATTTATTGTTTCGTTCTTGATATGCAAATCAGAGATATCACGGTTAATCAAAAAATATGTTGCTTTCTATGAGTGTAAGATCTGTTTTTTATTCACATAATGCTAATTTTGCTACTTGAACAAAACTAACTTTTGCTCATGTTAAGCACTTGGTATGCATTCGCTATTCTTCGTCTTGTCACATAAGGTAATTGCTTATGGGGAGGAAATATAAAGAGGAATGAGAACCAAGATAATATTTTTAAGAGTCAAGTCATTTTATTACGTGTAAATAATGCAAACTCTTCAAGTAGAGTCTATCTAAAAACATATAATATTATATAAAAAATGTCTGACTCTATCGAAGAATCAATAACTGACTTGTATATGTTATGTGCGTATTTTTAACAAAAAATTGTTTAGCCAATGTGTTGGTGGACACTATGTTTTGACTCATAAGTGTAGATGCACCTTGTGTGAAAAAAATGCATTTTAAAATGTAAAGAAATTTCAAACAAAAAAATCAGGTATAGATCCGGACATTCTATATTTGAGCATAAATTTTCACAAAAATAAAATATTGCAGGCTGTGTAAAAATGTAAAAAATATCGTGAAAAGTCATTTTTGAAGCACATGAACTTATCTTTTTTACAGAGGGAAAACATATTTTTTTCACAAATTTGCTTACGAAAAGTGGCGAAGCCACATTGAGAGCTGTGCGGTCAATTGACCACAAAACTTTTAGATAAATTATTTGTATACAAGCATAAACCATGATTTTTTTAGAATTAGTAAAACTACATGTATTTGACATCAGTTTTGAAATGATATGACATGCTTCAAGTTCTGGCACCGCCACTGTGTATGAACATATAATATCCGGATGTACACCCAAAACATTTATTTGATTTTTTTACATTGTAAAATATTGTTTTTAAATAGTGGGTTCATCTACACCTGCGAACCAAGACATATTTCACAGGTGTTGGCAAGCTATTGGCAATGTATCTTATGTTGTTTTTGCATTTTTCATGTAAAACCACTGTCCGTTTCGACGGGAAAGTGCAGCTCACATTGTAGGAGTATGTGTTAGTCGAAAACAAAGAAAAATAAACTTTTTAAAAAGCAGATGGTTATGATTTGAATCGAAGTTTTTTAGTTTCAGCAAAATGAGTCGAAGTATTTTCATGGCAACCTTTTGTATCGAGGTGTGTGACAGTGACACAAATCCGTTGAACCCCACCAAAACCCCAGGCCCAGGCCCAGCCCAATCTCCGACCACCGCGAAACCCGTCGGAACCGCCGCGATGCTCCGCCGGCGGCAGTACCCCCTCCCCGCGCTCCTCCGTCTCTTCTCCACCTCCTGCCGCCGCCGCCCCCGCCCCGGCATCCCCTCGCAGCCGCGTCCCCCGAACGCCGACCCCCTCCCGCCGCCGCCCGTGGCGAAGAAAGTCCCCTTCACCGTGTCGGCGCACGGGCGGTCGTGGAGCGACCCCTACCACTGGATGCGCGACACCTCCAACCCCGACCTCGCCGCCCTCCTCGCCGCCGAGAACTCCTACGCGGATGCGTTCGTATCCTCGGCTGGCGGTGGCGGCGGCGGCCTCCGCGCGCGCCTCGCGGCCGAGATGCGCGGCCGGCTGCCCCCTTCCGCCGCCTCCCCGCCTCAGCCCTGGGGCCCTTGGTTCGTACCGCACCATTTCGTTTGATCCCATAGTGTATTGCTATCATCACTAGGGTTTATGTTGATAGTTTGGCGGAGTAAGTTCAGTAGTAGGACTGTGATATTTTGTTTGTAAACTTTGTATATTTGTGTAGCCAACCTAGCTGTAGTTTGCCATGGAGCTTTTTTTTAATGAAAAGAGTAGAGGATCCTCTACCTTATAGCCTTGCGGCTGTTTGGTTTACAATTACAACATTTGTACAACGGAAAACTAAACAAGAAGAAGAAATTGAGAAGGCCTAGTCGTGGAACTGAATAGCCCAGAGCTTAATCTTGCTTCTTTCTGAACTAGACCTCATTGCCCAAAGTTGTAGCGAAAGAGCCTTGATCTCGTTGTGCCTGTGTCATGGAACAGTCCGTTGTTCCTTACCTTCCAAAGAGTCCATAAACATGCAGCAAAGCAAACTGGTCAGAACCAAGGCTGCATCTAGTTGAGTACTGAACTGTATGAACCAATGGTAGCCGGGAGCGCCAGAATGGTGTGTTGCGCGCTGAAGGTGTGTGACTAGAATCTGCTGCTGTAAATACGATCTAGCGAGAAGCAAAACATGGACCCACAGCTCCAGATAACAGTTTAGAGACCAGATTAGCCATCAAGGCTTTGTTTGTGAAGCTAGGTTTCTATGCCTAGTCCTCCTTGCGATTTAGGTAGGATGACAACATCCGAAAAGACCAAGCAGTGACTTCCATTAACATCATTCTTATTTTTAGAAAAGCGCTATCCTAAATTTGTCCACTGCTTCCAAGCTTGCCTTGTCCCACTGATTACAAGCCATGAAGAAATTAAGGATCACAGATAGGACTCAATTATTAGAGCAACTATACTTATACTGCAGAGGATAGCATATGTGGTACCCAACCAGGCAATCATCTGTCAATCTGTTGCAGCACTGGCTGGAGTAGCGTTTTCGAAATCTTGTTCATGGACAATGGTAACCCTAAATACGTGCATGGTAGGTTGCTGATTGGGTACCTAGAGATCTCTGCTTCTGTCTGCGTATCTACATTCGCCGGTACCATTGTACTTTTCTGAAAATCCATTTTCAGACCACTAAACTGAGCAAAAGCCTCCAGTAATACCTTACCATATGTGGCCTGTTGTGTGGACCCATGTAGGATTAGCAGAGTGTCATCCGTGTATTGTATGGCCGGCAGAGGAGCTCCCTGTTGCAAAGGATGTAGTAGGAAGTCGTTTTCAGTACTGTTCATCCTGAGTTGAAAGTTTTTTTTTTTAGAGAAAACGCAAAAGACTTTTGCGTTTCATTTTATTGAAAAGGTAGAGTTTGGGTTACAAGCCTCCGAGGAGGCGATTACAGTGCAAAGTATCTAATCAATGAACATCCCAAGTCTGAACTTTGGCAAAGGCAATCTTTTCGGAAGGGGAATTCTAAACCTGTCAGGTTGTCCCACTCCTCTAATGCATTCATGTAAGAAATTGCATGTTTATTGTTGCTGAGCAGTGTTCTTGCAGAACTTCTGTTCCCTTAGCCATCCGCTGGTTGCCGATCTAATGCTGCACAGGCGGTGATTGATCTTTGTAGCTATTGCCACATTTCTTGTGCCTCTGCTCAACCTGTCTCTTTCCATAGAATGATTAGGACTTTACACTTGCTCGTTGTTGTGCGTGCCTTTTGGATCTCACATCTCAGACATGTGAGCTAATCCGTCAAGTGTAGCATTATGCGCTTTTTGTCTCTCCTGACCTTGCACGATTTAGTGTTACATTGTTGGTTCTGCCAGATGTAGTATACTGTGTTGTCGAATCTCATAGCCACGCCAGGACATGATTTATGCACTAGATTTGGCTAATCTCCTTGGATATGCTGCCTTTTGTGTACATGCTTCTGACTAAAAACATAGTTTGTACCCTCTCATTGGGGAAACAAGTGTTAATGTAAAAAAGGAAAGAATTTTTTTGCTAGGTTACTGATACTGCACAACAAGATACAATAGCCTTTGAGTAGAACATAACTCTGGTTCTGATCCAGGTCATATTACCAGTATATTCCAGACGGAATGGAGTACCCAGTTTTTTCCAGAAAGTTGAGGCCTTCTGGTGGTTTCGCCGGAAATCTCCTTAGTTATTTTTCTGACAGGGAGAAGGAAGAAGTGCTGCTTGACTGGAATGAGATTGCAGAGAAATTTGGTATGTGCTTTTCTACGTTAAGTCGTTTGCTCTCTGGCATGGCTCATGAGTCGCGGCTCATGCCCACGACTCGCTGATAAATCGCCATTAGTCGCTGATATATCGCCCAAGTCGCCTGATTAGTCGCGAGTCGCCCTCATTTTGAGAAAACGACTCGGCGATATATCAGCGATATATCGGCGACTCAAAAACCATGCTCTCTGGTGTGTTCCCAACATACACACATAAGATACTGATACGAGCTGCCACTGTATAGTTTCATATAGTTTGATTATTATATTCCTGCAATTAATTTTGTACATTGCTTATTTGCTTCTTATCATCAATTCCTCACGATGAGGCCATTTTATTTGCTTGTATGCAAAAACTTATCAGTGGATCATTTTGTAACTTATGCAGGTTATGTGCACATTGGGAGCTGCCGAATCTCTCCTGATCATAAGTTTCTTGCATACACCCTCGATACATCTGGGGGTGAACTATTTTCCCTGGAAGTGAAAGATCTTCAGTCTAAGTGTGTCATTTTTAGTTCACCACACAAGGGAATAGTCAGTTTAGCATGGTCTCACCATAGTGAAAATTTATTCTATACCGTCTGTGATGAGACTCTACGTCCCAATCAGTAATTCTCCTTCCTTCTAATATATGTTATGCTTATGGAGCCTGTACTCTATTACTGTATTTGATATGTTTACATGTGGCAGGGTTTTCTGCAAAAAGATGCAGTCAGATGAGGCAGGTTTTTTAGTTTTTACGGAGAATGATGTAAACTGTTGTGTTGATATCACAAGCACAAAAGATTTCAAGTATATTACTGTCAATTCTAATACGAGGACATCATCTGAGGAAGGTTTCTATTTTAACCTTTTCTCGGTCCAGTTCCAAATATTTGTCATGTTTAGACCAGTTATGTCTTTGTTGGTTTGTTCTTTCTCATGTTTGCTTTTGTTGCTGCAGGTTTATGTGATGGAATCTGGTAATGTAAGAGAAGGTTTATGGCCTGTACAGAACCGCACTAACAAGGTGCAGTACTTTTTGGAGCATCATAATGGATATTTCTACATTCTTACTAATGCCCCTTTGGAAGATATTGAAACATCAGCTGAAGGCTACTACCTGGCCAGGTGTAGAGCTGAAAAATCACTGATGGATAGATGGCAGGTCTATTTTCCCCAGAAAGTAGATTTATTGGCAATGCTTATCAATTTGTTAACACAAAATATCTTCATCATCAACATTGACTCATTAGTCATTCCATATCAAGTGCCGATGACATCTGTTCCCAAAAGTTATATATGAGTAGCACATTGCTTTCTTATATGAATATTTCACTATCATGGACTGGAAACATTTCTATTCTGAATATACTTTCAAATTTGTTCTCATTAGAGCTTGTGCTTTATAAAGTTGGTGCCTGTATTTCTGTTGCTAGGTTGTGGCACTCCCTGGGTCGGACTGCACCTTTCAAGATATGGATATTTTTCACGAACATTTAGTTCTGTTTCTAAGAAAAGATGGGCTTCCTCTATTTTGCTCCATTGATCTGCCAGTCAAGGTTGACTTTCAGGTATATTGTTTGATTCATCATTCATGTCATGTTACTATTAGTATCTGTGAAGTAGAACTCTTAGATATATAATACACCACTCTGTCTTGGACCATAAAGCTTTAATGATTTAGATATTTAGATGACAAAAATACTACACAGCTTAACGCATTGACTTTATCTGGACTGCTTTCTTACTTATGAACTCTGAGCCTTCTCCTGCATTCTTTATACTGATGATATTTGTTTGCCCTCCAGGAGCTAAAGGAACTGGGTGATCTCGCTCCATGGTTTTTCCCAATACCGTCAAATTTGTGCAGCATTCTTCCTGGACCCAACAATGATTACATGTCATCTACTTATCGCCTGGTGGTGTCATCGCCAGTGGTACAGCATTCTACCAACTTTCTTATCATATATTGTTGATGGATAATTCCTTATATTAGTATTTAGCTTCAGCTCTTCTTTACTTAATTCCATATTAAACCATTAAAAATATAGCACCCAGGAATTTCTTTTTTTCTACACACTAAATCTGTTCTATCCTTGCCACTCACACAAAGCTATACAATTTCATTAACTGTGCTATTGATTATTGAATTGTAAATTATGGTTAAAGGAAGAAAATATTCCATTATTTAATCCTGCTGTTTATTATTTTAATTAAGCAACTGTAAGTACAGTACACCTGGTGTGTTGCTAGATATAAGTATTCCCTAGTGAATGTTTAATTTGCTCATTATAGATTCCAGACTTAACTGTGGACTATGACATGCGAAAGAAGACATTTACCATCCTTCATCAAGAGGAAGTGACTGGCCTTTCGTCAAGTCTATGCACAGTTGGTTTGCAATCCAATGTTTCGAGCATCCAACAAAATCTGCAACTTATTGAAGATTCACAAAGTTGGAGCGATCTTTCCAAGTTATTCGCTTGTGAGAGGGTCCAAGTTATTTCACATGATGGCGTCTCAATACCTTTGGTGATCTTGTATTCACGGGAAACACATATTCATGGAGAATCACCTGGGGTCTTATTTGGATATGGAGCTTACGGAGAAGACCTGGATAAAAGCTGGTGTTCTGATAGACTAAGTCTACTTGCTCGAGGATGGGTTCTTGCATTTGCAGATGTTAGGTATAGTTTGATGCATGCGCCTTTTTTTGCTTGCAGAACTGCACTTCCCATTATATTTCAGTATTTCCTTACTCATCTTATTTATTTGCTGCAACATATGAAAATGTGCCTTTTCATTTGTAAACTAGATCATAAAACTGACAACCAGACTAGTATGACTGCAAGCAACACTGGGAATTACGTACTTTTGCAATACAATATCTTTATTCACCAAATCTTATAGTATTAAGAACATTATCTTAATTTCACCTGAACAAAACATCAGGTGCTACCCGGCAAGCATAATGAGATATTGATCCATCATCTCGTGAAGGGAATGCCTGATTTCACTGTTCCAGAGTAGAGCAGGTTTCTGAACCGGTGATCCCTGTCACAGGGTAATCGACCAGAATTCTGAAAGCTAGCCATGTAATAGTCTCATTGTTCTATCATTTTCTCCACGAAGAACCATTTGGAGGTTATTTTTTGGCTGACATGTCAACATCTATAATGTGGTGTGATATACCAGCTGCCATTTCTTTAGCATGTTCCACAAGAAAGATAAAAACAGGATAAGATAGTTGTTTTCAACTTTTCATTTATGAATGCGATGATGTTCATTTTATGATCTGCACTACAAAATTCATGTTCTCTTGATCCTAATCGTGTAGGGGTGGAGGGGATCCATCATGGCATCTGGCAGGCACCAAAACCAACAAAATAAATTCAATTCGAGATTTTGCTGCATGTGGTATGCATCTTATCAAGGAAGGTTTTGTGCACGAAAGTCGTCTTTGTGCCATAGGGTGCAGTGCTGGTGGATTGCTGGTTGGTGCGGTCATTAATATGATGCCAAATTTATTCTCTGCTGCAGTTCTCAAGGTAAATCTTTTAGCTCATCTGTCGATGCATCATTATCGACCGTGATCTGCTATGCTTATTGTCTTTTCTTCCTATGTTTGCTTCTGCTAGCAAATGACATGTCTGGACTTTTATATATGAATGACATGTATTTATACGAAAAACAGGTCCCTTTTCTTGATATCTGCAATACAATGTTGGATTCTACTTTACCTCTCACCATCTTGGACTATGAAGAATTTGGCGACCCTAATATTCCAGCTGAATTTGATGCAATCCACAGTTATTCTCCTTATGAAAACTTATCTCCTGGAATATGTTACCCTCCAATGCTGTTGACTGCCTCATTTAATGACACAAGGTTTTCTCTACTTCATTTTACTCTTGCGATGCTTGACATACACTTTTGATCATTTGTATTTGTTTTATGTGTGTCAATTCACGGCACTGTAGTCAAGGTTTCTAGAAGTATATTGTTAGTTTTCGTTTTGAACCTTTCTTTTTGTTTGACAGGGTAGGAGTTTGGGAAGCTGCTAAGTGGGTTTCGAAAGTGAGAGACGTCACATGCCCATCCTGTTCGCAGTCTGTTGTTCTCAAAACTAATATGCAGAGTGGCCATTTTGGTGAGGGTGGACGCTTCATGAGCTGCGAGGAGACTGCCTTCGAGTATGCATTTCTAATGAAGGCATTGGGGATGGATGGCATAGCTGCAAAGTAATTAACTAGTGCTTAAGGCTTTTCGTGCTGCAAGAGTTGTTGTGAGACACACATGGAAGCGGTAATTCATATCATCACTTGATGCGGTGACATCAGGTAACCTGGCATGATATATACATTGGATCAGATTGCTCATAGTCCATATTATTGTTGGTTGAGGAGCCTTTACTTTGCGGGTGCCTGCATCGCACAGTGACAACCAGAGCCCTCAGAATAGAACAGATGGACGTTGTCCGTTGAGGTGTTAAGGTCTGGGATCTGAAGTTCTCCATCAAAATTAAGGTCAGTAGCAAGGAGTCCATGTCATAGTAGCGGATATTGGTTTTTGACATCTAACTGTATCAGGTTAGTGTATGTTGCTTTCATAATTCCGGACCCTCTGACTGAGATTAGGCCTCCTCAAATAGATCAACTGCATGTGACAATGATATGTACATCTATTATTTGCTTGAGCTTTGTAGTGCCAGTTACAATGATACAAAGTTAAACCACGTGTTGAACACGTTTTCTCTGAGCTTATCCTAGTCCTAGTCTAAGAAACCGTCTTCCGGAAGTGATGCAAATTATGTAGTCTTGTAATGCACGGTGCATTCCCAAGTCCCAATAAGTAAGTACAAGCTAGTGCATATGGGCCCTTGATTACTGATAGAAAACTGTCACGGCCACAATATTCTACACTTCTAACAGATCCCAAGGCCCAGGTTGCCGGGCTAATTTTCTTCCCTTGAAACTTGTTTAACTCGATCCCTTGTTTCGCCCACAGAGCTAGTTATGATGCCACTGCACACGATGCTTACGCTCGTGTCTTGCAATCAAAGCAACGGAGTAAAGGATAACAAATCCAATTTATTCCTAGGCCCCTGCAATCCGTTTTGATGTAGTACTACTACTTTGTTTTTAGTGAAATATAGTACTACTACTTGATGGATCGTATTCTTGAGATCAGTATGGAAGCAAAATTTGAGTACATTTTCCTGGAGGGGAATATCCATGGGTTCCACCATGCGATGCCATGGGGGTGCGTTGGTTGGCGCTCCAGCTCCATCATGGGTTCGTTGGGGAGCGCGACGAGTGGCATCCGATTGCTTCCACTCCAGCTTCTTTCGGTTTCACCTGATCTCATGATCCGTCATGCAATTGCGTGACGACGCATGGCGTTAACTTACATACAGTAGGATATGGAGCAATCTGTAGGGTTTTGTTGGTAGCATAGCTTCGTGATGGCCTGATTATACTGATGGCGACGGTGATGCGCTGCTTTGCTTCTCGCCGGCGCTTACTAGTGGTAGGGAAGGCTAGAGTGCGGATGGTCGTTGAAGACGCCGTGTCGTCCTCTCTTGCTCGAGATTTCAGTTGCGATTAGTGGACCGATTACTAGTACTACTCCAGTAGAATCTGTCCCTTCTCATTGCCATTGGATCAGGTGTCTGAGTGCGTCAATTATAACCGTTGCAAAAATCACGTTGGTCCTTCCAAAGTAATCTTGCTGTAGAATGAAAAATACTGAACAGTAGTTTGGCTGGTAACAGTTGGTTTCACTCTGATTTGCGAGCTCCAACATACCGGTTGCTTAGAGCCATCCAGTTCTTTATCCGCTGTTCTTGGACGCATGTAACCGTAATCTGTCTGATGTCAGAGGATCAGGTCAGCACATCTCGCGAGATTTTCCAAACCACCGATTTTCTCTCTCCTCGATCTCAGATGGCGATTCAAGGTTGATCACGAAGGTCGCGTGAATGACACTGAATATTTCTTACGGGAAAAAAAAGGTACGAACAATCAGCAAGCAAAGTTTTCGTGCCGAAAAGTAGCGACGCAGACATTCGGGCCCCACGCAAGCCACAAATATTCTTTTCCTATTTTCAGAGGTCTGTGCCGCATATCCATCTCACGTATGCGGGACCCGGCCCCACATGTCAGTGGCACCAAGCACCCACGACAGACGACTCCAGGGCCCACCGCTGGCGCGGAGGTCAAACTCGAATCCCTCCAACACCCACCCCCTATACACCGAGATCAACCACGCCGCGTGGCAGCTCTCTGAGGCCACGGGCCCACACGGCCGTCTCGTTCAGTCGGTCCATAGCCCATGTTCACGCAGACCTGTCGCTTATCTGACAGGGACAGCCTCCCCTGCTGCCCGTGTGCGTACAAATAGGCTAGCCTGGCCACGCGGCCACGCTTTGACACGCGCCTCCCCTCGCCGCCGGTGTCGCCGTCGGCCGTACGGACACGTCGCCGCAGGCCGCACCTCGCGCGCGCGCACAAGGAGGCGAGAGCTACAGGAAGCGCAATCAAGGGAGAAGATAGGGAGAAGGAGAGGCTCTGATCCTCCAGATACTGTACTGCCTCCAGTTTCAGACGGCGAGGAGGGAGCCGAGGCGGCGCGGTGGGCTCCTCGCGCTCCGGATGCGATGGGCGCTGGAGGGAAGGGCGCGAAGGCGCGGCGGGCGGCGCGGGTGAGCCTCTGGGTGGCGCGCGCCAGCACCACCGTGCTGCTCTGGACCTGCGTGGTGCTGCTCGCGGCCGCCTTCGGGGAGCGCCTGGCGCCCAGCGTGCTGGGCGGGGTCTGGTCCGGCTGCCTCACGCAGACGCTCGTCATCGTGCAGCGCCCTCTGCTGCTGCCGGCGGACGGCGAGAGGGTCGTCTCCGCCGCCGCCACCACCACCACCGCCACCACCACCACCGCCGCCGCAATCGCGCTACCGCCGAAGAGTGAGTCGGTTGTCTGTTGGTCTTTTCCTTGCGTATTAGGCGGCTTCCCTTCCTTCTCTGGCCAGGAATATCCGAAAGCTTCCGTTAATGCTTCCCCCTTTCCATTTGTCGCCTTGCATGCGAGATTCTGATTGGGTTAGCGTTTCCATGTTGGTGGATTTGGCCTGTTTTGATTTGTGGATAGCTCGATTTAGCGTATCCAGGTCCAGTTAAGTTCAGGTGATCGGTCTCTTTCGGTCGATCAGGTTCCTGTCGGGTTAATTTGGCACAATGATTCCGTGCTTGTCGAGAACAGTTAATTTGGATGATTCGGTGGTTAATCAGTGCGTGTCTTCTGTGCGTTTCACTACGAATTATTACCCTCTACCACCAAGTGATTTTATTTTCCATTTTAGAAAATGGAAGACATAACCGTTTGATTTGGTATGTTCCGTGTTCAGGAATCTACAAGAACAATGGCTATCTGATGATCTCCTGCAACGGGGGTCTTAACCAGATGCGAGCCGCTGTAAGTACTGCTTGTTAGAATCTCGACACATCTATTCGCTGTTTATATTTCTGAACTTGCTGCTGTTGAAGTACTGAAACTGAAGCATGAAAGTTCCGCTGTTAAATCAGATATGCGATATGGTGACGGTTGCAAGATACTTGAATGTCACTCTCATCGTGCCAGAGTTGGATAAAACTTCATTTTGGGCTGATCCTAGGTCAGTATTTCTTTCCGGACTCGCCGTTTACACTTACAAATTCAGTTAAGGGCTACCTTTGCTTTAGCCTTTCTGTTGCTTTGTCTACAGCGAGTTCCAAGATATATTTGATGTGGATTACTTCATAGCATCCTTGAGGGAAGAAGTTCGGATACTGAAAGAGCTGCCCCCAAGGCTGAAAAAAAGAGTTGAACAAGGATTTCTTCGGTCCATGCCGCCTGTCAGTTGGTCTGATATATCCTATTACCATAATCAGGTTTGTTTGCATCCCTCCCTTGTCAATGATGTATCTAAATCATATGCACACCCATATGAAGATTATAAGTGGTTATTTGGGGGAACACAGATTCTGCCTATTATAAAGAAGTACAAGGTCCTTCATCTGAATAGGACAGATGCTCGGCTTGCAAATAATGATCTTCCCATGGAGATGCAGAAACTGAGGTGCCGCGTCAATTTCGCTGCATTGAGATTTACCCCTGAAATAGAAGAGCTGGGCAGACAAGTGGTTCGAATTCTTCGTCAGAATGGACCCTTTGTGGTTCTTCACTTGCGGTATGAGATGGACATGCTTGCCTTCTCTGGATGTACACATGGTTGTAGCCGCGAAGAGGCTGAGGAGCTCACAAGAATGAGGTATTACATCCCATCCAGAAATTTCTCAAGATGTTCTAAACCTCTTACTAACAAATGAATTGTGCTGTGAACTTGGAAGATATGCTTACCCATGGTGGAAAGAGAAAGTGATCGACTCCAATGCGAAGAGGAAAGACGGCCTCTGTCCATTAACACCTGAGGAGATTGCAATGGTATTAAAGGCACTCGACATTGATCCCAGTTATCAAATATATATTGCTGCTGGTGAAATATATGGTGGACAAAGAAGAATGGCTGCACTGACCTCAGTTTATCCAAATGTGGTTCGTTCAACATCTTCAACACAGTACTGCATTCTTGTAATGTCTTTTGTTTCTGAAATGTATTCCTTACCGGTGATGATCAGGTAAGAAAAGAGACATTGCTGCCTTCGGGTCTCAGGTTTTTCCAGAACCATTCTTCGCAGATGGCAGCATTGGATTATATGGTGTCCTTGGAGAGTGATATTTTCATCCCCACTTATGATGGTAACATGGCAAAAGTTGTTGAAGGCCATCGCAGGTATTTTTATCAAGTTCCAGTATTCCAAACAATTTAACATTTTATTTGGCATGTTATGTTTGTGTTACATTTTCATGTCTTATGCTACAATGCATCATGTTTACCATATTAAAAAAAATGCATCATCTTTACTTATCAGTAAACATAAAAGTTAATCCCTTGGAATAAATATCAAAAAACAACTAATACCTGGACTATTCTATGCTGGATGATCTCATTGTTAAGCTAAACCATTTTCTAGGAGTGACAGAATTTTCTCACACTTAACGTTCAGAAGGACTTCCTTTAAGTTATGTGTGTATACTGTATAGTCATATGTCTGAAACATGAAGTGTGCTATTGCTTATTTAGTTTTTTTGCATTACTGGAAATTAATGTTTGTAAGCTGAAACTTTGAGATGTCACAATCTTTTTTTCTGAATAAACTTTTGCCTCATTTTTTATTCAACTGCCGGTGGGTTCATGTCTCATCTGTTCCCATGATCACAGATACCTGGGGTTCAAGAAGACGGTGCTACTAGATCGGAAGCTTATAGTTGAGCTCGTTGATCAGTACAAAAACGGCACACTGAGCTGGACCGATTTCTCCTCCTTCGTGAAGGCATCACATACCAGCCGCATGGGTGCACCATCCAGGAGGCAGGTGATCCCTGACAAACCCAAGGAAGAGGACTACTTCTATGCCAATCCTTACGAGTGTTTGCACCAGCCAGATGAGCTATCTGTTTTGTGATGCCCTCCGGATATACAGCATTCTTTCAGAGACACGGGCTGGCTTGGATTATATTTCAGATTGAATTGGCAGCGACTGGAGATTCTAGTCGCATTGGTGTGCATGCTCCTGATGGATAAGTAGTGCTTTTTGGTAGGTGGTTGTACATACAGATTGACACAATTGCTGGTTTCCTTGTTGCTGATATAGGCAAAAATGTATTTTTGTGTTGTACAGATGAGCATATATCGGGGTTGGAAGAATAATATACGAGTAGAGTTTTTTCAGTTTCTGGATTGAGCATGCATGTGATGTGCTTCTGATGGTGAGTTGTTCCGAGATTGTACATTTGGGTGATTCAGGCATGATTGTGGTTTTGGTTCATGCTCGTGCCTGAATTCGAGCAAAGTTCTTCAGCAGTGTTTGTACATGTTGGTTCTTCTTTTCAAAGACTTGAAACTTGGACCAGTAACAAACACAAGGCTAGTTAGATTTTTCAATACGAAAAGAAGACGAAATGACGCGACTGTTTTTTATTTCTTTGGAGTTTTCTACTCTTATGTTCCATGCTGACCTTTCTCTTATGGATAATGATCTGATGCTGATGTTGAACATGATCATCAAGGCTGCTCACTAGCCATCTTGTTCTTCTTCGAACTCCAGCCACGCACGGCCAACAGCTAGCACACGCGCAGCTGCAGTTTAAGTACTACTGTTAATCATACCAGACATAAATGCAAAGAGTCAATCTGGAGCTACTTGATGTATCTCAAATTCTCAATACAATCAGATTCACCTAGGGCGAGCACGCTCGTACTTGGAGATGAGATGAACGAGCACGGACACAAAGATTTGGCACCGCCGCACTTATCTTGCGACATTTTTTTTTTGCATGGTAATACGATTCTCATTGATAAATAAAAGACGAGATACAAAGTATGTTTTTTTTCAAGATAATACGATTCTCATTAATAATTAAAAGATGAGATACAAAGTATGTATACACCGATCTTACAGAAAAGATAGAATAAACCTATGTGACAAACCAACGTCTATCCCTCTTCTTCGGCACCACCGTAGCAGCCACCAAAGAAAAAAGAGACAGATCACCTCTTCACCCGAGCTCGACGCGGCTCCATCGCTGATCATCAGCTTTTCGGACCTCCAAAATAGTTTGCCATAGGACAAACCATTACCGTTGAAAGAATCAGACCGGGGCAGCACGACCCGGACACGTCATCGAACTTCAGCACTGGCACCCCCGCACGACGACGTCGGAGTAAGGAACCAGAACCGTCAGCCTCCAACCATGAACCCAGCACAAGGTACACCATCTTCCAGCTGTCACCAATGCAGACAACCGTCTGCACGTACTCCTGGATAAACCCTCTCTGCACCACCATGGCGCCGGAGACTACGCCGCAGCAACGGGGACAGAGCAAGAGGAACGACCCATCCGATGAAGTCGCCGCCGCCGCCTCGCCGACACCATCCAAGAACCCTAAAGCCACCGACCTGAAAGATCGGTGAGCACACGATGCCACCAACTCCGAGACGCCGACATGAAGGATAACGCCGGTGTGGGAATAGAGTTGAGTCATATTATTCGTCTGAGCGTCGCTCCCACCACCCCAACGACGCACCATGACCTACAAAACCAAACCCTAACTACAGAGCAGAGGAACCAGATCCCCCCTCCCTCCCGCCGCCGGAGCAGCAGGCGGAGGGAGAGGGGACCAGCACGCTCGCCGGCGGAGATTGGGCGGAAAAGCTGATCGCCTCCCGATCGCCTCTGGCGGCTGACCTAGTACGTTTTTCTTTTTGAACAGCAAAACATGACAAGTATATTGTTTCACGTATACGGTACACACCACGTATAATAGCCTAATACGTAGGCAGGAAGTCACAAATACACGATGGAGTACACGAGCTTACTTAACTCGGGACGTATAGGACATGATACTCATGGTCGGGTAGGCGATGTCGAGCGGTACGTCACAAACGCACACGACGGAGTACGCCGCTAGTACGGGTAGGCGACGTCGAGCGTGATGCCACAGATCCCGGGGCCACCGACGTCCCGGCGCATGCGGATGTACCCGCTCTCGCCCCACGTCCCGCCCCACGAGTTCTTCACGGTCCAGTACTTGGCCCCGGAGGAGGCGTCGGTGCCGTAGCCGACGACGGTGACGGCGTGCGCCAGCCTTGTCCCGCAGGGGCCCGAGTAGACGCCACTCTTGTAGAACTGCATGCCGCTGCCGACCTCGATGGCCACGCCCACCGGCTGCCCCGCCACGGCGCGAGCCATGACCAGCTCGTTCCCGGGCTTGATGGCCCCCTGTCCGGTGATCTTGGCGGCGACGCGCGCGGACTTGGCGCGGTTGCAGGCGCCTCGCACCGCCGTGTACGGGTACTCCGCCTCCGTGGTGAGGCCGCCGTTCTCGACCACCCACTTGTAGCCCCTGTGGTAGGACCCCAGGTTGCAGCCGCCGTCGTACTGGTCGCAGTCCACCAGCTGCTGCTCCGAGAGCGACACCAGCTTCCCCGTCTTGATCCAGTGCAGCGTCTCGATCGTCGCCACCGTCACGAACGCCCAGCAGCTGGCTGCATGCATAAGCATAACGCATATGGCCGTTAGTTACTTCACAAGGCTGAAAGGGAAATTGATCAGGTCATGTTAATTCACGTACAGCATGACGAGCTTTGGGACTTGGCCGGCGTCACTGCGCCTTTGGCCCTCCAGTCCACGCTGGCCGGAGGCGGAGGCTTGTCGCCATTTTCGTCAGACGACCACAGCTCAGCGTCGCCGCTATCGACAGTCGTCGTGATGACCGTGTCATCGTCAGTGCGACGATGGTCGGCGTCGTAGGACGACGCGTACCTCGCTAGGAACTCCTCCTGGGTGAGGTCGGCGAACTCGTTCTCGCCGAGCTCGTAGGTGAGGTCGCCGCGCCGGTTGGTGGCCTCGATGTACTCCACGTTGTTGCGGTACACCTCGAAGCGCCGCAGCCTCTCCTCCGCGCTCAGGTACGACCGGTTGTGCGTGGCCTGCCACTGGAGGAACCTGTCCATCATCAGCATGTCACCGGCGTCGACGCGGCCGCTAGACGCCGCGGGGAAGGCGGCGAACAGGCCGCGAACGAGCAGAACTGTGGCGATCGCCGACCATGTGCCAGGGGAGAAAGCCATGTCGACCGATCGATCTACACCAGCTTCGATCTGCTTAAACATGCAAGTGTAGATGCGTTTATATAGTGCTCAATCGCCAAGTGTGTGAGTGACGCTGTGTGGAGCGCGGGAACATGTCTTTTGAATGTGTCGGGTTGGCTGCCGGCGCGGATCGATGCGATCGGCCGGCGACGAATGCATGCATGGATGCTGTTAATGGCGATGCACGAGTTGAGGAATGGTAACGATCCACCTTTTCTCTTGGCGATGCGTTTATATGTGCCTAGCTTGGCAGCGCACACGTAGGAGTTGGTTAGGTTGCGTTGCCGTGCGCACAACTTAGGGGGACTACAATGTATGTAGCGGCATGGCGCCGGTTTGTCTACTAACTAGTGCACCTTGTCGCCGTCCCAATTCTGTCAACATCTTGTCTTCTAGCACACTCTGCACACGTAAAATTTGGGTGTGACTAATTCTCAGTCAAATGAGAATTAACTTACTTCTCAGGTGATGTCATCATCAATTTCATCGGTTGCAATCCATGTTTCAACTCATGTTTAGCATGAATCAACAAACAAATCTAACGGTTTTGGACATATTTCTCAGCTGCAAATTAATTTACAACTTATAGGTGCACCGTGCACGTACACGATTCAGATCGGACGGTATAGAACTTGACCGACCCCTAGCTGAGAATTAGCAAAACCGATAAAATTTCTACCAGAGGTGCCGGTGTGGCAGGCTTCGCCATGCCGACCATTGTTTCTTTTGGCAATGAAGTGTTGTGCCCGTCAAATTAACAGTGAACAAAGGAGCGTTGATTCCCACCAACAAAGGATTTTGACAGACGAGCTACATGGAGCTCGTTATCTGCATCACTTATGTGGGTTTTGGGATTCGGCCTTCGTAGACCACACAATGAATACGGGCCGGAATACATGGGCATGAACATTTGCCGCATATCCATTTGGGCACAAGGGGACCAGCATTTTGGGTCATCGTAGGGATGTTGCTTTTTCTCCAACCGGCCTTCACCCCTCTCCATTTAATCAACGTACATTATTCAGTCTTTGTTATAGGAGAAAGCTAACGGAAAGAGGAAATGAGGAAAAGAAGCAGGTTGGGGAATAACAGTACACTCGCTAGCAAGTGCTCATTATGGGACAAAATCAACAGATTAAACCTAACAAATTTTGACACAAACTGCACCAGATTACATAACGTTCCAATCACCATCTAAACTGCTTAACTGCAACACCTAGACAACTAGCAACATGACCCAACATCAAACCAAACACCAGCATCAGAGAACACCAAGAAGGCACCACGCGCCAAGCCCTTCAGCACCCAGGAAGCAACGCTTCAGATTCAGACTCCCAGAGCAACCGTACTCAGTGGGGATGTTGCTGGTTTCAGAACATTTTGATGAGTTGACTGTGTTCCTGATGCATCTTGGTGAGCGTCCAACAGAGGCTGATGATCCACATGGACCCTACTCCGCTTGTCAGACACTGAGGCAACTCCACAACTTGCAAACGTATCTCTCTGTTGACAGCACTATGAGCAGACCTGCTTTCTGTAGTTTGAAAAAAAAGGTATTGAACTCATGAGCGTATGTTGTAAGCAGGTTGTTGTACACAGAAATACACAATTCACCTAAGCGTAAGTAGACTTACCATCGCGCTCAGAGTGTCCGGATAACGAGCGGCCACCTTGTCAGGCGAGGCGCCGCAAGCGTTTCCGGCATCAGAATCTTTCAGTGTAGGTTGGGCAGATGGAAGTCGCTCTGGACCACTGGTGGTGGCTGGTGGAACCTTCAGCGCGCGTCGCTGACGACCCGCTGAAAGTCGCTTTAGACCAGTCGTGACTGGTGGAACCTTCAGCACGCACCGCCGACGACCCACTGACTTACAACAAGTACAGTGCTCGGCGATGCAGGCCATCAATGTGTCAACAAAACTAAACATCCCAGCTTGATAGGCCTGCCTCATCTCTGCTATTTCAGCCAATGTTCGGGCATTCTGTTTCTTAAGTAGTATGCCGAGCTTCTCTCCTGCCTGCAAAAAGATGGTGTGGTATGTGAACAAACCGTGGTAATGATGCTGAGAGCTGCTGGGCTTTATGCACTTACATTCCATGAGAGCAATGGAAAATGGATAAGTAATAACTTACTATTGATGGGTATCTTGTCTCTATATAGTTTGCAAATTCTACTTGCCCAGTTTTGGCATAAGCGGAACGGAGCATCGTGGTACAGGGTGTGGTGGCCTGATTCATATTGCCGGCATTGAGGTTCGGTCTGGCTGATTGACCTGTGGTCTTAATCGTGTTCTGAAACCTTGGAGTACCATCGGTGTGGACTGTGGCGCCGTCTGCATTCCTAAACTGAATAGATAACACAAAAGTTTGTCATGACATGTGTTCTAGGTGACAATGCATGGCTAATTTGTTTACTTTATATGAGTATTCACATTGGCGCCATGGAAAGATGTGTCCCCTCCTAAATTGACAGATATCATGTCAATGATCTTTCTCATTGTCTCGTAGTCGTATAATCCAATGCGTGGGAAGAGGTTTACCGGCCTAGATAGTGCTCCGAGGTCGAGGAGGTCGATAAACTTTAACTGCAATGATAAAGAACACTCGTGTTATCCGAAATTGTCCCCACGAGCACAACCATGGTGATAAAGCAAGCACAAAACAGGGGTACCTGGAGGAAAAGATGGTTGCCGACCAGGTGTATGGTACTGCTGCGTTTAGCGACGTCTAGCTTGAACCTCCTCACAGCCGTGATTAAGTGCTTTATAACATAACCGCACCAGTTCCATTCTCTGATCTTCGATGTGTCATTGATAGCGGTCCAGAAATCTATTGATATGTAATCATTCTTGACAGATGGAGCAAGAACGTGACCGACAAAGAAGATAACAAAAGCTATCTTGAAGCATTGCAGATCGATTGCAGGGGAGTCCTGGTTTATATCTCTCAGTAGATATGTCTCAGCTGCCTTTAGTCTATGAGTTCCTTTGTCACTCAATGTAGCGGCGTATCGAGCGTACTTGATGCATGCCTGATGCCTCGGATGGATCATCAACACCCTCTGGACCTATAAAAGCTTTGCCACTGGGCAGAGCTAGAACATTTTCTACATCCTGATCTACAATTCCAATCGGGACATGTCCTTCAATGTTCAAAGTACATGAATCAACATCAACTCTGTCCATTAACCAGGCACTGAGCTGGACATTTTGCCGCCGAGCAACAAAGTGTCACCAGGTTTCCGACATCGGTGGGTTAACTGTCCCGCGATGACCGCGTCTGGCGGAGAGCCGTTGGAGGCGACACGGGGGCGATTTTGGGTTCTGGCCGGAGATCTCGACGGCCCGGCCGGTGATCTCGTCGGCGAGGACTCGGGGTGGTTTCCAGCGACGATGAAGAGGATGCTAGGGATGGCGGATACGGAGGTGAGGACTCTTCTACTTCCTTTCGTTACCTTTGCAGGACGCCATCGCCGGGGAAGAACACGACCTTGGAAGACCGAAGATCACGAGAGGATAAACGAGTCGCTAAACGGCAAGCTCAAAGGTACGCGGCTTTGGCTTTGGATCGATCGTCGATCCGCGTCTCTGATGGCGATCAAAAAAGAGTAGCGTCTGTGCGCTTGCCGTTCGGAAGATCGGCGGGACTGAGGCTCCCCGTGCTTCCGCCGTCTGTCAGGCGGGACGATGGTGCCGGAGACTGGTACGTGGTTCAACGTCGGCATAACCGCCGCGCCGGGGATGCGTCGCCGGCGTCGGTGAAGAAGATCATCAGGGGTGGATCCCAAATTTCAAATTTAAAAAAAAACAGCACCGGTTATGCGGGCCGAGCTGAATTGTGCGTGAGCCCAGTCGACCATGCGGGTCAGACGGCTGGGCCACCGATACTGACGAAGGGGAGGATCAATCTGAATCAAAAGCTGGGGATACGTGCGATTCTAGGGTTTTGCAAAAACACTTCGTTTGAGCCCTCGCCGCCGTCTCGCACTGCCGCTGCGTCGATGGCTAGCAATGGCGGGGGGCGAGGAGGAGCTGGGTACGGACGCGGTGTTCCACCTGCTCGTGGCTATGGAGGCGGGAATCCCCCTGGCCGTGGATATGGCGGTGGGAACCTACCTGGCCGTGGCAATGGCGGAAACGGAGGCCCTGTTCGGGGCAATGGCGGAAACGGAGGTCCTGTTCATGGAGGAGGGATGGGACGTGGCAACTTCCATGTAGGTGAGTCGAGTGGCACAGCAGGTCAGGCCGATCACCGGAACAATAATCTGGGGGCCGGAGGCCAGAGTGGTTTTGATGGGCAGGCTGATCATCGACAGCAAGGGTTCGCTGCGGCGAACAGTGGGGGGTTTGGCAACTTCAACGCTGGTTCTGGTTTTGGCAATGCTGGGCAACAGAGACAGTACAACAACAATTTTAATCGCCCTTACCCTTATCGTGGGGGTAGATTTGATGGTGGAAGAAACTATAGGTCAACGGGAGGATACTCGGATCAGAATATGAACAACGAGATAGCTTCGGGTCTCACTGATGCGATGCTCACAAAAATTGTTAGCCAGGTGACAGAGGCTCTAAGGCAACCGGGGGTGCTGCCTACGAACAACTCATTGGTGCAACAAAGCGCAAATGCGGCGCAGCTTGGGCTTATTTCTTCGGCAGCGGAGCTCATTGCAAAGGGTGCTACACCTGTAGGGAATGCGAACCCTACGCAAGATGGGGGAGATGTTTCGAGGAACGGACACATTGGTCAGGGAGCTGCGGATGCTGCTATGACCAAGAAACTCAAGAAAGGGGATAAAACTCGCTGTTACCGTTGTGATGGACCGGGACACTTCGGAAAGGTTTGTTCGGTGGAGGTCTGTGACATTTGTGAGAGCAAGGATCATGCTCCTGAGGTGTGCCCTTTGCTTACGGCGCCTAAACCACAAGTGATTATGCATGGCCTCATAAATGAGGGCTTGATGTTCTTTGAACAGCCATTAACGGAGTCATACAAACCAAAGATAGACAATGTGCGCTTGGCAAGGTTGACAGTGACGGGAGGTGAGCTCTTGATACCACAGATTGTGGTTCAGCTTCAGCGGCTGGTTCCTGTGGATCAATTCCATTGGGAAGTGGATCAAGTGGGACACAATATCTTTAAGGTTCCCTTCCCGTCTAAGAGTGAATTAGAAAGACTTGCTACTTTTGGATCCTGCAGGGTTCCTAGCAGCAAATGTGAGATTACTGTGGTACCATGGGTGACACAAATGGAACCTTTAGAGAAATTGCCATTGAAGTGGATCAGAGTTTATGGGATTCCTCCCAAGCATACCGGGGATTTCTTATCCATGTGGAGTCTGGGATCCTTGTTTGGAAAAACAATGAAAGTGGATATGAAGTTCACTCGCAAACACGGGGTATTGCGTATACTTGTGGGGTGTGTGGACTACACGTTGATTCCGGCTGGATGGACTATTTTCATTAAGGATGGGTTCTACCGGTTGAGGTTTAAGGTGGAGCACCCCGTCGATGTTGCTGACAAGGAGGATGACCCGCCTAGATCCCCACCGCCGGATGATGACTCTAAGGGTGGTGATGACGACGGTTTTGAGGATCAGCAGAAGGAGGAGACAGAGAAGGAAAATAAAGAAACGGATGATATGATTACAGATGACAACACAAATATTTCAGATTTACCAACACACAAAGCCGAGGTGCTCCCTGATGCTATGCGTCAGATGAAGTCGGGGGTCATCTTTTCTCCTCAAGTGCAAAAACAGTTTCGGTTAGCACATGAGGAGTTTTTAGCTTCCATCCATTCAGCGGACAAGGTATTGGAGAGAGACACAGCTCAGGTCCTTTGCGGTGATGATTTTCAGGAGGATTGTGGAGGTCGCACTGCTCAAGTGGTGGTTCAGCATGCTGACGAGGGTGACACCACTTGTGCTGTAAGCAACAATTGTGGTGAGAGTAGTCTTGTCAGTTCTCCTATGATCCGTGAGGTTAGCTGCGGCAACAACTCTCTCAATGGGTCAGTGAACAAGGAGGCTTTGGATGCTCAGTGCGTTTCAGATGAGGTGACTGCGGATTCATGGGCAACTCCAACTCGTTTGACGCCTTTCAGCTCTACGCTGCTGGATACTTCTGAACTTGATGGAGGAGTGTATTTGGACCGTTCCGGAAAGCCAGAGGCTCGAACCCAGCATTGCGGGCTGGGAATGACTGCTGATCATGACGCGATGGCAAGACCGTCCGGGCGGGAGATCGTGGCTTCTGGGGGCATGCACAGCTTCGGTAACGCTGTGCTGCCACAGGCTCATGAAGGTGGGCAGGGGCTTACCAGTGCTGATGGTGGTCACTCGCCGGTTTCTATGCATGTTAGACCTTCGGAGGGGGATATGATGGCGTTCGGGGGAATGCGTGAGGTTGCGGTGAGATCAAGTCAACGTTTGAGGGAGCAGCCGAATGCGGATCTTCCTCAACTTGAACGTGCGATGGATCTTACTTCGCGCAAGGCATACGGCTCCCCACCAGGTATTCCAGTGCATGCCAAGTTTTCTTTATGCTCGTTATCTAATTCTGAAATTAAGCGTAGATCGGATAAGTTGGGCATTTCGTTAGGGAACAGTAGTGAACAAGTACAAGATTCTATTTCGGTTATCCTGGATTTAGAACGGGAGAGGGAGGTTTTTTTTCTCAAGAATTCCTTGCCTCCAATTAATGATGAGTCTCAGTCTAGTTTGACGCTAAAAAGGGCTATTAATATTTGCGAGGATTTAGTTGACGAGGAGGTTGAGGTCTCGGATGATCATGCGGATCTCAATGAGACTCTAGCTTCAATTAGAGGTCGTGGAAAGAAAAAAGCGCTTTCTAAACGTGCGGTTAGAAGGGGTGTACGGCTAGCTCTTTATAAAAAAATTCATAATGAAGGGCGTGATTTGGAATTCAGACGGGTTTGGGGACACAGCAAAACATTTGGCTCTGAGTGAATTTGTTAAAGAACACAAACTGGATTTTGTGGCTGTAGTGGAGACAGGGCGGTCTTCTTTTGCCACACCTTTTCTTAATTTTTTGGCTGGGGGTTCAGATTATGTTTGGTACTGTTTACCTCCACACGGGAGGTCGGGAGGCATGTTATTAGGCTTTAATAATGCAACATTAGCTGTGCAAGATGTGGTCTCAGGGGATTTTTGCGTTAAATTACACTGAGATCAAAATTGGATGGGTTTCGATGGGCTTTGGTTGTAGTTTATGGGGCGGCTCAAGACGACAAAAAGCCTGAATTTCTAGCAGAATTAGTAAGAATTTGTGAAGGTGTGACGGTACCTTTGTTGGTTGGGGGGGATTTCAATATCATTAGGAGACAAAATGAGAAGAATAATAATAATTTCAATGCAAGATGGCCTACTATTTTTAATGCGATAATTGAGAGTTTGAGTCTCAAAGATCTGAGACTGTCTGGAAGACAATATACTTGGACTAGTAGACGTGACACACCAACACTTGAGCAGTTGGATCGTTACCTAGCAAGTGTTGATTGGGAACAAAAGTATCCTCTTGTTACGGTTCAAGCTCTAGCCCGTGCGGGGTCAGATCATACGCCGTTATTGTTGGATACCGGGGACCATGCCTTCGCAGGAAATTCTAGTAGATTTTCTTTCGAGTTATCGTGGCTGAGACAAGAGGGTTTTTATGATTTAATTGCTCGAGAATGGAATGCGATCCAAACGGGTAATTCACCAATTGAGCGGTGGCAAAATAAAATACGCCATCTTCGTCAATTCCTACGGGGATGGGCAAGAAATTTGAGCGGGGAATATAAATTGCTGCGAGATAAATTAGTTTTGTTATCTAATGAGTTAGATATTAAAGCTGAAAACACTCCACTCACAGCAGCCGAGCGGGCTGCCAAGGTAGAGGCGGATGAAATGTTAGCAAAACTACGACGGGATGAGGAATCTAAATGGGCTCAGCGAGCTAAAGTTAAATATATTCAGGAGGGGGGAGTAATACGAGATACTTCCATATAATTGCAAACGGCAAACATAGGAAAAAGAAAATTCTTCAGTTGGAACAAGAGGAAGGTACGATAGTTGGACAAGAAAATTTGAAGAATTACATCTCTGAGTACTATAAAAAATTGTTTGGAGCGCCGGCTACAAATAATTTTTCTTTAGATGAGAATGTTATCCAGGATATGCCCCAAATCTCTCAAGAGGAAAATGATATTTTGACTCAAGACTTTTCTGAGAAAGAAGTTTTTGAGGCAATCAAACAGATGGAACACAATAAAGCTCCGGGTCCGGATGGGTTCCCGGCAGAATTTTATCAAAAGTTTTGGGAAATTATAAAAGCTGACTTGATGGCAATGTTTGCTCAATTGCGTGCAGGAAACTTGCCATTATTTAAGTTAAACTTTGGTATTATTACCTTGCTGCCAAAAAAAGAAGACGCTAGCAAAATAGAACAATATCGTCCTATATGTCTTCTAAATGTGAGTTTCAAATTTTTACGAAAGTAGGAACAAACCGAGTAACCTCTATTGCGAGTAGAGTAATTCGTCCTACTCAAACTGCGTTCATCCCTGGAAGAAATATTCTGGAAGGAGTGGTGGTTTTACATGAGACAATACACGAGATGCATAGGAAGAAATTGGATGGGGTCCTTTTTAAAATTGACTTTGAGAAGGCTTATGATAAAGTGAAATGGTCCTTCTTACAGCAACGCTTAGAATGAAGGGGTTTACGCCGCAATGGTGCGACTGGGTTGCTAGGTTTGTCCAAGGGGGGAGTGTAGGAATTCGCGTTAATGATGATATCGGTCATTATTTTCAGACACTCAAGGGGTTACGGCAAGGAGATCCGTTGTCTCCGTTGTTGTTTAATTTAGTTGTTGATATGCTAGCCATCTTAATTTCTCGTGCAAAGGAGGATGGTCAAGTAGGGGGTTTGGTACCACACCTTGTTGAGGGCGGGGTCTCGATACTCCAGTATGCGGATGACACAATTTTGTTTCTTGAACACGACATTGCGAAGGCCGTGAACATGAAACTTATTTTGGCCTTTTTCGAACAACTCTCTGGTCTAAAAATAAACTTTCATAAGAGTGAACTATTTTGCTTCGGAAAAGCTAAAGATGATCAAGAAGAGTATAGACGTATCTTTGGTTGTGAATTGGGGGCGCTTCCATTTAGATACTTGGGAATTCCCATCCATCATCGGAGATTGCTAAACAAGGAGTGGAAATTAGTTGAGGACCGGTTTGAAAAAAAGTTGGCAGCTTGGGTAGCTAAGATGTTGTCTTACGGTGACCGTCTTGTGCTCATAAATTCGGTTTTAACAAGTTTGCCCATGTTTCTGTTATCCTTCTTTGAAATTCCTAAAGGGGTCCGAAAAAGATTGGATTTCTATCGTTCTCGTTTTTTTTGGCAGAGTGACCAACATAAAAAAAAGTATAGACTAACGAAGTGGAATATAGTGTGTAGGCCGAAAGACCAAGGGGGATTAGGAATTGCGGTCCTAGATATTAAAAACAAATGTCTTTTGAGTAAGTGGTTGTATAAACTTCTGAATGAAGAGGGAGTTTGGAAAGAAATCTTAGTTAATAAATATTTGGGGAGTAAATCTTTATCCCAAGTGCAAGCTAAACCTTACGATTCGCCTTTCTGGAAAGGGATTATGCGGGCTAAAAATGATTTCTTTCAGCGAGGTAAGTTTGTACTTGGTAATGGAGAGCAGGTTCGGTTTTGGGAAGATATTTGGCTAGGTTCCACTTCTTTACAGAATGCCTATCCATCTTTATATGCAGTTGCTTCAAATAAACTTAGTTCGGTTGCTGAAGTTCTTGGAGCTGCTCCTATTAACCTCCCTTTTAGACGGACGTTAGTAGGACAACGAAGAACGGATTGGTTTCATCTAATAGAGAAATTGATGCGTGTTACTTTAGTAGATGAACCGGATAAGTTTAGATGGTCACTTACTCATAATGGAGTATTCACGGTTAAATCTTATTACGAAGATTTGTTGAATGGTCACACTAGGTACTTGCGTAAATACCTATGGAAGTTAAAAATACCATTAAAAATTAAGATCTTTCTATGGTTTCTGAATAGAAAAGAATTGTTGACTAAGGATAATTTAGTTAAACGACGGTGGATAGGATGCAAGAAATGTGTTTTTTGCGATGCGGATGAGTCTGCAGAACACTTGTTCATAAAGTGCACATTTGCTAGAGATATTTGGCGCCTTGTACACTTTACTTTTAATATTTATCCACCTCATAGTGTCGCCAATATGTTCGGAAGTTGGTTGAATGGCATAGATAAAGCGTCAAAAGCTCGCATTCGAATTGGTGTAGCGGCCATTTTGTGGGCTATATGGAATTGTAGAAATGATATTGTCTTTAACAAAACAACATCTACTCATTATTTGCAGGTTATTCACAAGGCGTGCTTCTGGATTCACTCATGGTCACTCCTCCTTCCTGCGGATCAGCGTGGTCTTATGGATGTCGGGTGTACCCGTTTGTTGACGGTCGTGCGGACTATCTTCAGCCCGGCTGGGTGGTTTCATTCTAGAAGAATTGATGTTTAGTACACTTGTTTTTGAGTGGCTGATCTTTGTAGCCACCTTATGTGATCCATGAATTGTAAACGGTGTGAATTTGGATGATTAATAATTGCGGATGGCTGTGTGCATCTCTTGGATGCAGAGGCCGGGGATCCGCACCCCCTTATCTAAAAAAAACCAGGCACTGAGCTTCAGGTTAAGCTTCTGCCACGCCTTCATGTCAAGCGCGCCTCCGAATCCGATTTGCTTCACCAGATCTCTCTTGAACTCGCTGAACTGTGAGACAACAGAACATATTTTTGGGATTGACAGCCTAGACGTGATGGACGGGTCGCCCGGAGCACCAAGGGAATCCATGAGCTGGTCCGGGTCGCTCCAACACTCTTCCATTTCAGAATCGCTAGAGGAGTCGGACAGGATGACTGTTTGGACATATGGTTCTTCATACGCTGGGCTATACATTGAATCTAGTAACATACAAGGCAGGCAGGATTTAGATGACGAACTAGGGGTTTGTTCCTGACTACGGTGACCAAAACATTTTACAGCAACAAGGATAGAAGTTAACCTCCCCGGGGAGCTCTGGTGAAGACGTTCGACCTTGCCGGATGCATCAACGAAACTGCAGAAGCTTCGCGTCGTCGGGGGAGGGAGCAGAGGATTGGGTGGGGGGAGCTGCGAAGTTCGAACCGGGCTTGTTCGCGGGTGGGGAAATAATGGGGGATGGGAAGAAGGTAGCTTGGGGTCGAAGGGTTGGATTTAATTTGTGACTTGACAGGACGAGGTGCACTCATGCTCCATGTCAGGATTGCCTGCTACACATGGAGGATCGGACGGGGCGCCATGAGTATCTGGCACCTCGCAGGATGCTGGGTAATTTATCTGGTTATCTGAACATGTGCCTCAGCGAGCAAAGACATGATTAGCTAATGCGCAAAATATGCTCTTTTGTTTAAAATTGTATCTAAGATATTAAACGTATACTAATAACCTTATGGTAAACCGTTAATCATGTCAAGTGTACTAGTGATGTCTTAGAGGATAACTTAACGACCCCTATGTTGGAATAATAGGCAATTTCCGATATGAGATTAATTACCAAAATCAATATCACATATGCACTGGTAGATCTAACCACAGACGATAAAGTAGACATATATAGCAAATCTGTATATGTACCAAATACTAGTGCAAGCAAATAGAGAAGTAGCACATATGTGTTGACCGGGAAGGTCTCCACCACATCTCCGTTGTCGAAGCCGGCCATGGCGATGACGCTGAAGCAGATGAACGGTCGGCGCAGATGTAGTCGAATAGAAGCGAGCAGCCGCACCGAGACACTCCCCAAAACCTTATCAGTCATCCCGATGCAGGATATCAAGGGATAAAGTTTTGGAGGCCTGCTCTCCCGAACGACCGGGCACGCAGTCGCCGGGATGGAGAAGCTTGAAAGCAGCACAACAAAGAGAACTATGCGGTGGAGACAAAGAGAGTGGACGAGGTCAAGCGCCACGCGGTGGAATAATCAGTGCATGTGTCAAACATGCACATGTCTGTTGACACGTACCCACAGTTGGTGCACACAAAAAATAATTCTGCCACAAAAACGAGCTTTTAACTCGAACTCGATTCACGAAACGCGACGTGCATGCGGGGCATGGCGAGACGATGAAAGTGCATGAGCACTCATATGTGGTTTTGGTAATTAATGACAATCTCTATGGACTAATATTTTCATTAAGATATTCTTATAGATCTTGTCCATATGATGACCAAGGTTCTATCCAATGGTTTATATGAAGAATGATCATCTAGAGTTGAGCTTATTGCAAGAGTGGCTTGGAAAAGGAGATTGAGTGAACATTCATGTTTATCTACAAGCCATCATATATGTCAAAAAAAAAGATGAAGTGCAAGTGGATACATGAAGACGGAGCTAAGCAAGGCTCTCCCATAATGGAGTATGAGGGAGTATTTGAAGAAGTCTTCATCAAGCATGTGCTAGCAAGCACAATCAAGAAAGGTGTTCCAACTTGAGGGAGTCAAGATCGTCTTCATCTAGCTCAAGTGAAATGCGCAAGGCAAAGGTATGATCTTGATAGGTTTTCTATATTACCGGTCTCATGGTGTTAGTGAGAGACCGGGTTATAGAATAGACGGCGTACTATCAAGAGGGGCTCTCAAGTGAGTAACTTGATCGCATCTTTGTGGAGAGCTCAAACTTTTGCATACTTGGCATATCATCTTTCTTGGTTCTTATTTGGCTTTTATCCATTGAGAATTTAGATCTTGTTTTCATCTCCATACCAAGCTCTAGTTCATCAAAAACGGATTTGATTTGAATATCTTGTGGTGTTTTTGATGTTGGAGGTTTTACCGGTTTGTCTCTTGAAGAGAGGTCAAACTCTCTACTTGTGGTTTCCTCCTCACATGATGTACTATGATGTGTATATGCATAATCTTGTAGAGCTTGTGTGTATCTTCTAACAAGCCCAAGATCATAGAAAACGGAGTCCGGATGAGAAGCATATTGCGGTTTCGGTTTGGAGGTTTTATCGGTTGTTCTTTTATCGAGAGGTCTAACCTTTCCCCATTTGGTTTTATCCTCCATTGTTGGACTATGATGTTTCTCTGCATGATCTTGTAAAACTCTTCGTTGCGATTCCAACGAGCCCAAGAACATCGAAAACGGAGTTCGGGTGATCAATATATGATCGTTTTCGTGTCGGGTGTGTTTGTAGTTTTTCCAGGCCAGCCCAGGCCGGCCCAGAGGCTGGGCCCCTCTGCTGGTAGGCCGGCCTACAGGCCAGCCAGGCCGGCTCCCAGGCCGGGCTCGCGATTTCTAAGCATAACGGTTGGTTTCGGGGAACCTATTTAAGGGGCCTTCTTCCCCAATGGTTTCCTAACTTTTAGAGCTTGTTTTTTCTCTCTTTCTCCTCCATTGTTGACCTTTGGAAAAGCTTGCCCCCTCTCAATCCCTCCCATGATTCTTGCATATCTTTGAGGGAAAGTGAGAGGAGATCTAGATCTACATTTCCACCAATCCATTTCTCCTCTAAGTGAGGGGAACCTAGTAGATCTTGATCTTGGAGTTCTTGGTATTTCTCCTCCATTGTTCTTCCTCTCTTATTCCCCCATAAGCATTTGTTGCTTTGTTGGAATTTGGGAGTGAAGGATTTGAGCACTTGTGCTCTTTCCATTGCTTTGTGCATCGGTTTGTGCTCTCCACGAGGATTCGTAGAAGTTGAAAGTTTGTGAACTTGTTACTCTTGAGTCTTTGGACCCTAGACGCCTTTATGGTGGTTGAGACCTTTGTGGTCACTTGTAGCCGTTCGGGAGTCCCCAATCCATTTGTGGGTTGTGCCTTGGATTGTTGTCGTAAAGGCTCCGGATTCCGCCTTGAAGGATTCCGATAGTGAAAGGTGAACCAATCCTTTGTGGTGTGGTTCATCGGAGAATAGGGTGAGCCTTTGTGGCGTTGAGATCGACCTTTGTGGTGCCTCACACCTCTCCAACGAGACGTACTCCCCTAAAAAGGAGGAACTCGGGAATACATCCTCGTCTCCGCGTGCCTCGGTTATTTCTATACCCGAGCTCTTTACTTATGCACTTTACATTGTGATAGCCTTCGTGCTTGAAGTATTCTATTGCTATCACTTTGTTGCTTGTCTTGCTTAGCATAAGTTGTTGGTGCACATATGTGAGCCTAGTATATTTAGCTTGTTGGCTTGTTAATTTAAACACCTAATTTTATTCCGCAATTATCAAGCCTAAACCGGAAAAAATTAATCGCCTATCCCCCCCCCCCCCCCCCCTCTAGGCGACATCCTTGTCCTTTCAGACGGACGACGACGGAGGAGGAGCGCGTGAACCCCTCATATTCTCACTCACTTAGTGAGACTAGAAGAGCCCACCTTATAAACTGTTCTAACTCTCTCCCAACTACGGGTATGTGTCTAAACTTTAGTCCCACTTCCACTTCCTGTATAAAACATGCACTAGTCTGAATGGTTGTTTGAGATTTCAGAATTTATTGAGCTAACTAATGGGCCAAGCCCAATAAAATCCAACACCCTATGCACTATGTAATGAAAAAGACGGTTTATGGTCGGTGGAGCTGGTTAGCGATGGTGGCGCGTCTGGCCTTGGCCCAGATCTAGGCCCATCGGGACTGGATCAGGCTGGCCGGACCCTCTAGGTTATTTGGTTTCAGTGGCTTTTGGCCTAGAAGCCCACCCCCTGGCCAAGATTGGTTGGAGCGTCGTGTCCAGGCTAGATTAGCCTAGACACGGCAGCCGCTTGGCGGTCCCGTTACGGGCTCTATGGGTTTGACCTTGCGGGTGCGTTGGCTCGTTGAACCTCACTATCCGAGGGTAGCTTTGATAGCCTCATGCTGTCATGTCCTATCAGTTCCGGTGTACTTGTCGTTGTGGTGGTTTACTGCATCGTGGGGGAGTGATCTCGGACGCCTCGTAAGGTTGACTGTGCGGGTGTCTCTTGGGCAGGAGACGTGGCAGTGGTGATGGCCCTGCTTTTTGGCCGTGTGGGTGGCGAGAAACGAGCGGCGGGGAATCATGGCGTTGGCGGCGTTTCGGCCAAGTCAGTTCCGAGATCACGTTAAGAAAGCCTGACTCGGTGGCGGTGGGTGTGGTGCAAAGGTTGTTCCGGGAGAAAGCCTAGCGCTCCGGTGCCAACGCGGAGATGCATGCGGTGTCGCTACCCTCCTCGGGGCGCCGTTGTGGCTACCTTCTCTGCATCAGGGCTGCGGGTGAAAACCTTTAACTTCGGCCTCGACAATGGCGGCGCGAGGCGTCGTTACCCTCCTGGGGCATTGTCTGGAGCTCCGGTTTTCGTTCGGTTCTGTTCTAGTGTGATCGGTGGCAGGTTTGGTTTTCCTGTTATTTTTTGTTGTTTATACTTGATCTGCTCTATAAGAGGGTTCCCTCATCACTTTGTATCGGTTCGTCCATGTGGCTTTATTTATAAAGCCTGTTTTGAGACTGATCATCCAACAAATACCAGAGAGACTAATTCTTGCTTGAGCTCAGATGAATTTTAGTTATAACCCATGTATATTAACTAGAAAATTTTAGTTGCAACTAATGTGCGATCCACCCATAATAGGAAAAGCCTCATTTGCAACTCATGTGCAACCCATGTATAACTGGAAAATTTCATTTGCAACTCAGGTGGAACCCACATGCAATCGGAAAATATCAGCTGCAACCTATCTAAGTTGCAACTCATGTGTACTGCATAGACGGCATGAATCACGATGTAATCTAACGGTCCTAGAGTTGAGTGAGGTTTAACTTAATTCTCACTGAAATAGGAATTAGAGAAACCAAACAAATGATGGTCTCAAAGTTGAGGTCGGGTGTGTTCGGTTTTGGGATGGGGTGGAACGGAATGGAACCGTTCCGCACCCAGAGCCCATTCCTGTGTTCGGTTGCAAACTGGAATGGAACGAATTGGTTCCTCGAAAGGGAATATTCCCTCTAGATGTGGAATACACCGGTCCGGCCGATTCGGCCGGACGAGGTGGAACGGCCGGCTAATCATCGCGATTAAAAACGAAATCCTACCCCAACCGAACAGTTAACCACAATTAAGGTAAAAAAAAAATCCTCTCTCATCTCGCTCGTCTCTCCCTCGCCTCTCTCTCAACTGCAACGCACCGGGCAGAGGCGGCGCGAGGCGCGGCGCTGGCGGCCCGAGGTGGAGGCGGTGCGAGGCGAGGCGGCGGCTCGAGGCGGAGGCGGCGGCCCGAGGCGGAGCCGGCGCGAGGTGCGACGGTGGCGGCCCGAGGCGGAGGCGGCGCGAGGCGCGGCGGCGGCGGCCGATTTTAACTCCAAATTTGACTCTGTCAATTCCGATTTTCATATGGTTCCATTCCACATTTTTTTTTCCAACCGAACATGCGAATGGAACCATTCCATTACACTGGAATGGAATGCGGATTCCATTCCATTCCACCCGGTGCCAAAACCGAACACATCCTAATCCTCACTCGATTTCACCTGGAATGGAGCAACCCCGCCAACGTCGAGGCCGGTGATGTTATCCTTGATTAGCCTCCTCATGACGGTGGTATCCCACTCATCCTTTGTGGAGTGGCCCACATTGTCCTGCGACCTAGAGTAATCACAAAGCAGGTTCCCTCGTGTGACCTCAAGCCACGCCTCACAAGGATGCCAATCTTGGCCTTCAGCGACTCCACCACCTCACGGTCCGCGCCAGTCGGCTTGCCCGATAGAAGAAGGGGACTTGGCGTGTGTAGCTTGTCCACAAAGGGAGAAATGCCAGATTCACCTTCGGGCAAGGTGTCTTGGCAGTATAAGAAGGATCGCTGCCAATCCTACACCTTAGAAACATACTAAGAGCCTTAGATATTCTGCTTTGCGACAAACTTGAAATGTGATGGCGTGTGTCGAAGGATGGTTTTTACAATCCCACGACAATTTCAATTCCAAGAATCGAAAGAGACTTTATGGCACGAAAAGAGAGACATAGACATAAAGAGAGGGCGACAAAGCCACTACAACTAAAAATATTTCTATTTTAGAGTTGAAAAATTAATAATAATAATAATTTTATAACAATAATAAATAATAAATAAAAAAGTTTGCCCTGTGTCATGTGAGAAGGCACTCGACAAACATTCACGATAGGGTGTTTGTCAAGTGCCTATCAGGTGGCATTCGACATCAAGGGCGGCGACATGAGGATTCTGCATGGGCCACATGTCCAGCGTGTTGCCGAGCGTCGGAACTAATGCCGAGTGCCGCATCTAACACCCAACATGTAGTAACTTTTTGTGAGTACTGCCAAGTTTTCGTCGAGTGATTTTTGTCGATGCCCAGCCTACGCCAGCTTTTGTCGAGTGCATGATAAAATGCACTCGGCAAACACACTGGCACTTGGCAACGTGGCCGATTTCAACATTCAAATACTTTAGAAATCTTTTTAAATAGTAACATTCATGCGACATGCATATGCAAAGTCACAAAATTTTAGAACCAAATTCGACTCACAACTCAAGGAAAAAAGGTATGCCTATAATCACCGCAGTCGAGATACTGTTCGGTCAGATTTGAGTTTTGTAGTTTGTACTATTTTCACATATAGCATTAGTCCTCTAGTTAACTTTGAAACGTTTTGGTTTTTTTACAGAAAATAGCGACATTCATCCAACATGTATATGAAGTCACAGATTTCATAACCATATTTGAAGTCACAGATTTCACCGCAGTCGAGATACTGTTCGGTCAGATTTGAGTTTTGTAGTTTGTACTATTTTCACATATAGCATTAGTCCTCTAGTTAACTTTGAAACGTTTTGGTTTTTTTACAGAAAATAGCGACATTCATCCAACATGTATATGAAGTCACAGATTTCATAACCATATTCTACATACAACTCAAGAAAACAAAGGTCTTAATTTTAAGGGGCACAAAAGCGCTGCCACAACAAGTATATGCACCAATGTTAACTTAAGAAGTTCGTCAATGTCAATCCGAAGACCTGCGGAGACACTGATACATGCATATTTCGTTAATCCTTGATATTTATTCATGTTATTCTAACAATGTCTTGTATAAGCAGCATTGAGATTTATGTACGGCAGTTAGGAACACTATTATTTGTATAGATGGTTTAGTACAGTGTGTCACTTATACATGATTAAAGAGACACAACTTTATGCTACCGATATTTTCTCGCATAACCATGCTTCTCAGTTAGCTGAGGCCACAACGGTTTATCACTCTTACGGGACTATTTGTAGGCATGTTGCACATATTGTCATATACGTGTGTTGACGTGCAGGCTTCAAATTTCTAGTGGCAGAGCGTAGAACCTGATCAAATCTAGCTAGATCCCAATTCTCAAAAGGTATATCTGATTCGATCCTTTGTACTCCTAGATAGCAACAGTTTAATTTCTAGTGACAGAGAGTACTTGGAAGCCTCAGCAACATGTGCATAGGTTCGCATGCACAGCTTAACTAACGGATTCAGGGTTTGCATCCATCGCCTCGCCGGAGGCTATCTCGAGCTGCCCGGCCTTGTTCTCCGGCGCCACGCCCAGGATGCATGACAACCACATAGAATACAGCCGGTCTGATAATTTACAAGTATGTACGTTAATCAATTAGAATGGTCACAGTTCTTCCTGGAAATCAAAGGATAAATTGCGTCATACGCAGTCGTTTAGCTTTAAACTATAACTCTGCCTTACCTTTACCTCAGACGACTTCAAATCAAATAGTACGTTATATCTAGCTATAGTTCACAACCTGTTTAGGTCCACCTCCACGGCGTGAGGCGCAAGCGCACAAAGTCAGGGTCTGACTTTGAACAGAAAAACGTAAGAAAAACTTTGAATAAACGTGATTCCCAGATTACTAGCGTACTGGAATGCGTAGAACTTCCGTCAATAGTCACGGCTGCCCCTACAACCAACGCAGTCACCGACAAAAATGGAGACGGAATCTTCCACGAGTTGGGCTCATCCAGGCTTCAAGTCATTTGCACAATTCGAAACAGATAATAGTAAAACAGGCACGTCAGTCTGACATGCTGCAGGGACAGACTTAGCTAACAGATAGAGTTGATCGACTTATCTTACAGGTTACAGGGGGAAGAAACTTCTCATGTGAATGGAAGCCTGTATACTACTACAAGAGCAGCTTCACAATCTGCAATGGAAGCTTCTTTCTTTCTTTGTTCAAATAAATAATGCGGCTAGGCGACTAAATGAAAGAATGCACCAAAGGCTTGTTAGGCCCGGTGCCATCACAGCAACATAATGTACACGCAATCTGGAGGCCTCCGCTGGCACGGAGGAAAGAATGTTCAATCCGTCTTGGGTGGAATGTGATGTTACCCGACTTGTACCGCTTCGTCATCTGTGGAAGGTCTTGGGCAGCATCACCCAACATTGCCTGCTGATGGCCCATCATTTCGTTTCCAGGGGCTAGATCAGTGAGCTCCTACATGGATGTAATACACGACATGTCAACTTAGAAAAAAGTAGTCAAAAACACAGGGATAAATAAGCTAGACAACAACATGTTCAGATGCATTTGAAAGAATTGCCTCTGAGCTCTTTAAGATGTATAATGGGATACCGACTTTAATAATTAAGGTCATTGAAAATTTTAGTACTAATCTCTACAAGCAAACTATCAACTTTGGGCAGTTCCCTAGAAACTGCAAATGCTACAATAGATGATAAAACTTGTTTGAATTTTTTGCCAAGGTATCTTTAAAATATATGAGGATAAGAGTGGCGTACCTTAAAACTTGAGGATTGTCCAGGAGTAGGTCTTTTGACAGCACGCTTGCCCAGGTTGATCTGGACAGCGATATTGGCTTGAGACAGATCTATACCCGAGCTTTGAAGAGCATGAGTCAACGTGTTAAGTAACCTGTGGTGAGTTAACAAAAACCAAATGTGTGAATGTGCTTTGTTTGGTTATAGAAAGATTTTTTTTTCAAGATATGCTCTATTAGCTCGACATAGCAACACAAGATAATAGAACCAAGGAGATCAATTTAAACTAAAGCATTAATACTAAAGAGAGAAAAATGCAACTATCTTAAACTAAACTAGTAACATATAGGATTCATGATACTCAAGTAGCGACATTAATACTAAAGAGAGAAATATTATTTGCAACATACTCTTGGGAATATTGGCTTGACATGCTGATTGTTCCTTCGTCAATAATCAATTGTTGGTTATTTAACATGTCACTGTTCACCGCACAGTCATCCAAACCAGATGCATCCGCCCATGGGGGTTGAGACTGGGGTGTTGCATTATCTACATATGGGAAAAAATCATGAATAACAAGTACTACTTTCTGTCTGGGAGAGCACAGGTGGATCGTCAAACATACTCAGAATGTTTGTTGGAGTATCTGCTGATCTACAGGAAACACTAGCTATCTGAGCAGTTTCAGCCTGATCTGGTGCCCCTGAGGCAGCTGCAGACGCTAGCGTGGTGTGGTTATCAGCAAGTTTGCCTGTGATATCAAATCCAGGGGAGGACCCGTTTGTGATGAACTGTGAAGGATCAGGCAAGGCATCTCCTGGGATTTGACCTTTACTCTGAACACAAGGATAATAGTATGTGTAAGAAGCTGGTCAGAAAGTTCAAATCCACTCTAAGATTTACTCACAGATGGCATTCAATTACCAGAAACAAAATTTACCTGTGCATTTTTCCAGGATGATCGAAAATACATGTTAGACTGCAAAATATTGAACAGTGTTCAGATACAGCAATCCAAGAACTATTGAACAGTGTTCAGATACAGCAATCCAAGAACCAATGTCAATTTCGGAGCTATAGTAATTGCATATTGTAGATGTGGAAAAACAATTACCCATGGGAGTAACTTTGCATTTTCTTCGTTCCATTCTGGAAATGAAGCATCATACTTTTGCTCTTTCTCTTGCAAAAACCGAATATATTCGATAACCTGCAACATAAATGGTGTCAAGTGAGAACCAAGTTAATCAACCAGGAGACAAACTCCAATCACATAGAATGCTGCTGAGAACCTTACCTCTAAGAGAAATGTTGCTTTGTCTCTCTTTTGATCAGTGTGTGGTAAAAGATCCCGAAGTATCTGAAACCTGTTAAAATAACGTGAAAAGAATGTGTTAATACACCGTGCCCAGTGTTTGTCTGTGGCTCACAAATGGTCTTGAAACTAATCACAGATAAGCTCCTCCTCATAAGTACATTGCATCTGTGATTTTTTCAAGAAAGCATACATCTATGATTTGTCAAAAATCAAGTTTGTCTAACTTTGCACGGTTAACCATTGATATCTTACAGATTTAATCTTGTTGTTCTATCATGCACAGACACATTCATATGACCTACTTACGAACATGTTCTAAATTACTGAACTTTTGACAAACTAAAATTTCTCCAACATTATTGATGTTACCCCTTAGAAATTTAATCACCAAGGAACAATGCCAGTACATATTGATGACCTGCCATCTTCTGAACAAACTACAGGAGTTCAGGAATCCTCACCGGTCATTGATCTTGCTACGGCGACGCTGCTCAGTTGCAGAATGCTTTGACTTTGGTGTGTTTGGCCGCTGATCTGTGCCGCTGCCGCTGCAGCTCCCACCCTTGCCATCAACCCTCACAGCTATATCTGCTATATAAGAGCACCCATTAGTACAAAACTGAAGGTGTGGTATTGTAAAAAAATCATCAATCCTGTTCTGCGCACTGAATGCAGAAGATTTCGTGCAACCTAGTATATTTGGTTCATTTTGATGGTGAGAACGCTCATGATGAACTGTGTCACAATTGCATTATAGGAACATGATAGAATTGTCAAAATTAAGGTTGGCTGCCAAGATACTATGTAAAAGAATTACAGGATATGGGAATTTGGCCTAACTACAAAAAGGTACTCAACAGCTGGCATGCCTCCCCTCCAGTGCCGGTTGGACTTTGAGAAAGAAGGCAGAGTAAGGTGAATATCTCAGCGGCCCTTGGGTGGGAGTGATCCCAAGCATGGAAGTTGTGCATCTCTCCATCGACCTCGATGGAGCTGCATCCCGTTGCTTTTGTCACACCCTTCTCTCTCATGGTGACCCGTACGCCAGCAACATGGCTCCACATCCCTGCAGATGCATACATGTTTGCTAGCTGCACGTAATGCCCTGCATTGGACTGCTCCAAATCAAAGATGTGCTGTGCCGCCCTCTCAGCCATGGCCATGTTTGCATGCTCGTGCATCTTGCAACCGTGGAGTAAGGCACCCCACACGCTCATCTCTGGCTTGATGGGCATGTCAAGTATAAATCGATAGGCTCTGTCAAGCTGACCAGCACGAGCAAGCAGGTCGACAACACAAGCGTAGTGCTGGTGCCGAGGCTCGATCTTGTAGTCAGGTTTCATAGAGTGAAAGTACAACCACCCTTTCTCCACAGCGCCCGCATGGTTGCACGCTGACAAAAGACCCAAGAAAGTCACATCATTCGGTGTCACACCCGCCAGCTTCATGTCCTCGAACAGGCCAATGGCCTCTGCGAGATGGCCATGCACCCCGTAACCTGAGATCAATGCACTCCAGACTACCACATCCCGTTCCTGCGCATGCATCTTCTCAAAGACTTCACGCGCACGGGCAATGCTCCCTGACTTGGCGTACATGTCAATCAGCGCTGTGTTCACGAGCACGTCCTGCCTGCACTCGCTGCGGCATACATAATCCTCCATCCATACAGCAAGCTCAGTGGAGCCGAGCTGAGCACAGGCCATGATCACCGACCGTAACGTGACAGAGTCAGGGGTCATGCTCCTCGCAAACATCTGCATCTGTTTGAACAAATCCACTGCCTCGCTGGCAAGCCCGTTCTTGGAGTAACCTGATATCATGGCATTCCACAGGATCACATTAACCCGTGGGGGAGGGATCCTGTCGAAGAGTGCCCTCGCAGCCACGATGCACCCAAATTTGGCATACATTGCCGTCAGTGTGGTCACAACATCTTGTTCATCATCAAAGCCACCCTTGACCACTAAAGAATGAGCTGATTTGGCACCTGGCAAGTCATCGAGCTCCATGTACGCCTTGATGACTGTGACGAGCAGCACAAAATCAGGGCGGACATCACCACGCATCATCGCCGCAAACAGCTGTAACCCTTGGAAGGGGCTGCCGTTTTGCACGAGCCCTGAGATGAGAGAGGTCCAGGAGACAACATCCCTGTCGCAGTCACGCATTCCTTCAAACACGAGACGAGCGCGGGCAGCATCACCGCAGGAAAAGTACATTGCTATGAGCGTGTTGTGCAGGAATCGCGTGTCCCCGTCGTGGGCAGTGAGCCGTAGGGCGTGAGCGTGGGCGGCGCGGCCAGGCACGGACTTGAGCACGTCGCCTATTGCAGGAGTTGGCGGGAGGAAAGCCGGGTGGCCCGCGCGGAGGGCGAGGTAGTGGCGGAGCGCGACGGCGGTCAGGCGGAGGCGGGACGCGAGTCGGGCGGCGGCGTGGAGAAGGTAAGGGTGCGGGTGGGGGATGTGGTCGAGCAGGTGGTGGGCGAGGGGTCGGAGGCACGGGGACGGGCGGACGCGGCAGGCGGCGCGCAGCAGCAGGAGCGAGCCGGCGAGGAGGCGGCCGGAGACTAGGAGGTGCGCGTGGAGCTGGTGGATGTGCGCCGGCCGCGCGCACCGCGCTTCTACGCCCGTCGCCATTAACGCGCGCGAACTCTCCGCCCTTCTACTACTGTTCCTCACCCCTGAGTACAAAACAAAATTGGGCTTTCTACCAAGAAGAACTCGACAGAAAAATACTAAAAGGAAAATAATCGGTAGAAACACCCCAGCGCCTCCGAGAACCAAAATTGATGGTCGATTAAAGCGGAATTGGGGTGTACCTTGCAGCGAGGAGGAGACCTCGCGGCGCGCGGCGAGGCCGTCGTCGTCGTCGAAGCCGTCGGCGCCGTTGGATCTGGAGCCAGAATCCATGAACCCGCCGCCTACGCCGCGGCGCTTCCTCCCCGGCGGATGCTGCCTGTGCGCGGTGGCCGGCTGTCCGCCGCCGGCGAAGGGGAGCGTCCACTGGAGGTGGTGCCCTGCAATGGTGGACGACACAGACAAGGCTCTTTAGCTCTCTCTGATTCCCTGGCCGTTTCAACAACAGAATAATCTGGGCCCACACGGCAGTGGATGTGACGAGGGTGTGTGGGAACGAGGTGGGTGGCCGTAGCAGAAGGATAGCTATGGGCCGGGGTTCGTTCACGTGGTGGGTCGGCTGAGCAAGGACACGAGGCTCAGTTGCACGGGCCGTAGGACCCATTATCCCGGCCCACGTAGAAGGCCCACCTTGTCCCCATATCTTTCTCCTTTTCATGGCCAGCGGCTACAGCAGGGGAAGGTTTAGGCAGTGACGTGGTAAATAGGGAAGCCGACGTGATCGATCGTGAGGACCGCGCCTAGCGCGAGTGGCTTGGGAGCAGTGGCTGCTCCAGCACGTCCCAGGTTCGACTCCGGCTTTTTGGGGACGTTTTCCTCACCAGGCTCCACTGTTCACGCGAACAGTGTACTCTAATTTGTGGAGGGCAATAGGAGCTGCATATATGCAGTAGGCTGAGCCCATTAAAATCAGCCTATCCCAGTATTTCTTAATGCGCCCACCACCGCAGGGTTCTTCCAGAAGATCTAGGCTCGCGTAGGCTCAGTCTTAGTATAAGGCTTGTTAGATCTAGCTTGCGCACCGGTGGCGTGTGTGTGGTGTTGCGTGCGTGTGGTGTGAGTAGTGCGTGAGTTCAGATACTCAGTCTTAGTATAAGGCTTGTTAGATCTAGCTTGCGCACCGGTGGCGTGTGTGTGGTGTTGCGTGCGTGTGGTGTGAGTAGTGCGTGAGTTCAGATACTACAGCTGTACTAAGATCAGGGAAATCTCAAAAAAAAAAAAAGACGTGATCGATCGTGACGCACGTACGCGTGCGTTCCTGCGTGTGCGCGCCACGTCGCCGTCGAACGATCGACGACGACCGAAAAGCAAGCGAATCGCCGGGGGCGAAGCAGCATCTACGACCGCGCGCTTTCTTGTCTGCAGACCACTACAGCTCACGGCCAACGGAGAAGACAGAGCAGAGGTGATCAGCTAGGGCGCTAGGCTATGTACGGAGTACCTGGTTGTGCGCTGATCGGTTGCGCTGCCGTGGGCTGGCCCCAGAGCACGAACGGCGGGTGTTCGGGCTTTACCACCACCGCGGCCGCGGCGGCCGCCGGCCGTGCTCCAGCTCCGGGCACCTGCTGGCTGACGCTGAACGTGCCGATCCCTCCTGGCAGAGCGTGCTTCGTCTGCTGCTGCTGGTGCGTATCCGATGGTGCCGGCTTCTCCAATGGCTGCAGGAAGTCGTGCGTCTTCAGAAAGAAACCTGCAGCAACAAAACCAAAACTCGTCACCAACAAATAAAAAACGAGAAGAAAAACTGTGCTAGTAGTAGTAAAAACAAGAATGTGTTAGGCTAATCATGATTAAGCTCGTGTCCTCGTTGGGTGTGAGGTGGGGCCCGGCCAGATAGGATGGAAGGAAGGGGAAGCCGTCCCCTTGCGTCCAACGCACATGTGATCCGTTCATCGTCGTTGCTTCTGCTTGTCGCTTCATAGCACGAACATGGCACGGAAATTTTGAACCCCAATCATCAGTCATCGCACGCTACAGTATGCCAAGCATGTTCATAGTATAGTGGTCAATTATTTCGCACGTCTTTCCTTCCTTCCAAGGTTGATCCCGAACAAATTGCCGTCAAGAAAATTTGATTCACAAGGAGAGGAATTCCCTGGCCGGTTGCATTCTTCAGAAAATCGATCAGAATCAGAGAAATTTTGAACCTCACCGCGGATCTAAGTATCTATAGCCTACCTAGCTAGTCCCAAATACGTAATTCGAAGTAAGCTAATGCTGCAATTACAGCTGACAGAGAGAAACCGCGAGAAAACCATTCTCGAGCAAGAAAACAAGAGAGAGGGAAACTGCGATCAGACAGAGAATTAAGAGAGTGCGGCAACACTAGCAGTCAATTGTGAATTATCTACTACTCCTTGCAAGGTTGATCCCAACCAATTGCCGTCAAGAAAATTTGATTCACAGGGAGAAAAACTCCCCGGCCGGTTGCATTCTTCAGCAACCGGAACCTAAGAAAACTTGAACCTCCCCGCAGATCTAGCTACTCCCAAAAAATTCGAATCAAAGGAAGCTAATGTTGCAATTCCAACTGACCATGAGATGCAGCAGGGGGCTTGGAGTCGTGGAGCGCCAACTCCTTGGCGGCGGCGGCGGGGGCGTAGAGCGCGAGGAAGTCGTGCGTCGCCTTGCTGTTCCCTGCGGTACGTACAGTGCAATCTCTTGCCGAATTAGGCAACGGCAGCGGCGTAACGCCATGGATCAACCAGCAGGAAAAGGAAGAAAACGATGCCCGATCACGCACACGAGGCGCCGCGTATCCGCGTATCCACGTACGTACCTTGGATGCCCATAATTCTAGCGCATCAGTCGACGATAGCCGCCGTCGCCGACCCACCGACCGGCCGCGATTCTCTTCTTCAGCTCGCAGCAACGATCGCCGGCTGGAATCTCTCTCCCCCTCGCGGCGCGCGCGGCCGGCGAGCTCGATCACTAGCAGAATTCTCTCGCCGCTTCGCTTCGGCTTCTCTCCTCGACCTACCGGCGCGCGAGCTAGGCTAGGCAGGCGGGCAGCAGCTGGTGTGACCTGTGGGAAGCTTTATACGGCACGCGCGCGCTTGGCCCCTTGCACCTGGTCTTGGCTACGCCGCGAGGGCGAGACGACGCTAGGTACTGCTCCCTACGTGACGGCGTCGTCGTCAGTGGCGCGGCGGCCCCACAGTAGATTGGCTCGTGGGCCGATCCCGAGGAACGGTGGTGGTGGGTCGGGGAGTCGTGCGAGTGCGGCCGGCGGAGGTGGTCGACGTGGACGGGGGGCGTCATGTGACGGTTGCTGGGCGGGTGGGGCAGGGAGGCGCACATGGAGCCGGAAATTGCGGGCATCCCGTGGATGGCGACGGGAGGGTCATGTGCTCGAGCGTGTCCACACCTGCTTCGTTTTCCCCCGTCACTCCCGCACACTCGAGGAAAAACTATACTGCTACTCCGGAGTACAATCGAGAGATGGAAAATTGGAAAAGATTGTCAAGTTAAAAATGGAGCTGTCAGTTCCGGCATTGTCTAACGATCCAACTAATAATAACGTGTTTCTAAATTCCAATGTGCTGCTGCCGCGCGCATGCGTGCTTGTCTGTCGTTGCTTCGCTTTTGGAGCTGCTGGTTTAGGCACGATCACACCAACCCCTCGCTCGTGGTTCACTTACCGCTTTCGGCCGCTCTCTAGCTTTACCGTGCCCACTTTGCCTGCCTTTCACTTTCTGTCCTCTCAACCACAGGTAAAAAAGAAGAAGCTCTCCCCAAGATTATTTAAAAGAAAAACCTGCAAGTAAATCTTAGGATAAAAAGCATGCATATATTGCTGTTCGGTTCAACCACCTGCAAGCTCCAGCATGCATGATCGCTTCACGTGGCTCGTACATATCTATCTGATCGCCACCCTTTTACCCCGGGAAAACAAAGACCGTGATAGACAGGGATTTGATCCTTGGCCCACCTCGGTAGATCGGCTTCACGTGCATGCACAGTCGTCGATCACCGGAGCTTTCACCTGTGTGCGATCCCCGTCGCAGCACCGCGCGCACGGCACATCCATCGTATCCGCGCAAGCAACCAACAAGCAGGGCCGATGGCGAAGCGACGGACGATGGTGATCGATGCGCGCGCGTGGTGTCGGCCCGTGCCGAGCCCCATGGATGGGATGTGACGGGAGTGTTGGTCTTTTTCCGAATTTGGCGTGCACGGCGGGAGGCGCCTAGCTAGGCCGGAAAAGCGGATCTGCGTGCGGTGGGGGTCAGGTCAGGTCGGGTCGGTTGGGCCATGTCGTCGCGTGCCTCCCACATGGCCACGTCCGCCGCGCCGATCGCTTTTCTTTTCGAGATTTGCTTCACTCGATTCTTCCTCCCCATGATCGATCGGTGGGGGTAAATCAACGGAGGCGCAGTGCGTTCGGACCCCAAAGCTGTACTGTACACGATTCAGTTCAGTTGCGAACTGCATCTCTCGCACACGCGCGTAAAGCGAGGGGGGCAGGGACCCGTGTGTGTGCGCCTGTGCGTGTGCAGGCCGGCCGGGGGGTGAAATTTCACAAATTTAACCCTTTTGGCAAAGTTTAACGAAAAATAACCCTTTTTCAAAACTATTTCCAAATCTAACCCTTTTTTGTAGCGCCCAACGGTGGGGAGCTACACTCTCATGTGTAGCGCCGGCCGGCGTGGAGCTACACGTCTGCCAGCGTGTCATTCTGGGGCCCGCATCCCTTATGTGTAGCGCCGTGGTAGATGGAGCTACACATCAGGGTGTAGTGCCCTATCCGATGGAGCTACACTTTTATGATTTTGATAGCCGAAAGTCAGAGAAGATGCTGGCAACAAAAACTCAAAAATTCGCCAAGTCGATGTGTAGCTCCGCATGACGGGGTGCTATACTTCATATTGTAGCTCCACGTCGTGTGGCGCTATACCCTGAGAACTGATAAGTCGTTAGGACGCGGGGTGGCTGGGCGCCCAGGCCATTCATTCGTACCCGACTCACTTCTCTCTTCCTCCCCCTCCTCCTACTCAACCCCCTCACAAATCACTTAAGTTTGGTCCGATTTGGCTCCAGAATTTCGGCTCCCCTGCGTGGAGAGAGGTAATCTCCCAGCTAATTAGCATCGCAGTCACAGGCGAAAATAGTTTGGGCGTGTTTGGTAGACCGGCCCAGCTCAGATAATCTCTCCCCATACGGATTTTCGTTGTTTGGTAGCCCGTGTTGTGTGTCTGGGCCATGCCCACCTCACCCGGAAAACCTCTGTGATGAGTAGTAAATGGTACCTTAAAAGTCATCTAATTTTTCCTAGCTAGGCAATCTAGCTCTTTCATTCGTTCAAGCAGCTGCTGAATCCAGAGGTTAAGCATATGTCTGTCTGCCTCGTGCCCTTCATCCTCGACCTCGGAGGTTGAGCAATCGAGCTCATCCATGGCGATGGATTAAATGACCTACGCTCTCTGTCTCTAGAAAATTTACATGCTCGGAGCAGGAGCAGCCTCCATGCAAACAGGCTATCGACCGCTGGCCGCACGCACGCATGCACGGCGCAAGTCTCTCTGACTAGGGTTAGGCTAGGAGAGCGATGTGTTAGAAGATGAACTTCATAACAATGATATTGGTGATGTGGAGACAAATTTTAGGCATAAGGACATGTACCATGACATCCCTTATAACCGATGCTATGCATCGGTCTTGGATGACGATGGTCTAGAAGAAGATGTGGGAGATTACCTCTCTCCACACAGGGGAGTCCAAATCGGACCAAACTTGAGCGATTTGTGAGGGGGTTGAGTAGGAGGAGGGAGAGGAAGATAGAAGTGAGTCGGGTACGAATGAATGGCCTGGGCGCCCAGCCACCCCGCGTCCCAACGACTTGTCAGTTCTCAGGGGTATAGCGTCACACGACGTGGAGCTACAATATGAAGTATAGCACCCGGCATGCGGAGCTACACATTGACTTGGCGAATTTTTGAGTTTTTGTTGCCAGCATTCTCTCCGACTCTCGGCTATCAAAATCCTAAAAGTGTAGCTCCATCGGATAGGGCGCTACACCCTGATGTGTAGCTCCATCTACCACGGCGCTACACATAAGGCATGCGGGCCCCAGAATGCCACGCTGGCAGACGTGTAGCTCCACGCCGGCCGGCGCTACACATGAGAGTGTAGCCAAAAAAGGGTTAGATTTAGAAATAATTTTGAAAAAAGGTTATTTTTCGTTAAACTTTGCCAAAAAGGTTAAATTTGTGAAATTTCACGGCCGGGGGTGTGTGGCCGCCTCAACTCACCGGTCATCTCCAAGAGCCAACAGCACGTAGCGATGAGCAGTGGCCAGTGGCAGTGACGAGCATGCACCTACGGTGCGGTGCTGTGTTGGATCGGCGTGACCGGGACCATTTCCGCGGTGGGGATCGCAGAGGCGTCACGTGTACGCTCACTGACAGGCCCCGCGCGCACGTGCCGGCAGTACGTGCGTGCATGGTACGTTGAGCGCGCGTGTTGCGAGATACTGTAGATCTGACGGGGAAATGACCGCGAGCAAGGCGCCATGCACACACCAGCTAGGTGATCGACGGATCCAGATGCTTGACTTATCTGGCTGCACTCCTTCATCGACGTGGAGCCTGCCTGTCGACGCACACGGAAATGTTGTTTAATTCATATACGAGTACATTGTTACAGGTGACTACGGCACGTATGTTCGATTTACTGGTGTACGAATGTTAGATTTACTGGAGTACATTAGTAATTTGTTCAGGTCGTGGATTTTGATCTCTTTTTTTTTACTAGTGGATTTTGATCTTGGCATGTGCGAAACAATCATTTGTCCCTTTCCTGTGCCGCGCAACAAACAGAACGTTTCGCTGTGCTTTGGACACTTGCGTTGTCATGTCGGGGTTTCATTTTTCCAAAAAATATATTACTACTTGATCTTTAGCAGCTAGCCCCATAGCACCATCATGCACGCAGCTAGCGTGATACCATGCAGTGTGCTTGCACCACCTTTCTCCTTTTCTTTTAATCCCTTGTTTACACCACTAATTAAACATAGACGACACCAACCGGCCATGCGCACCTAATCAAGCTAGCCCGGCCGGTCTCGTGCACAGCAGTCAGCAGTGTGAACATCATCAAACTAAAAGGAGACGAAGACGCTAGCTGGGCTTAGCTAATGACAATCATGCAGAGTCACATGCTTGACAACTACGGAGTACTGTACATGGAGTACTTGTCCGGCCGCGCGCGCTCCTACTCAAAAACAAAAGTCGAGCTCGCGCTCATGCCGCACACCTTGTGTCGCCCCCACAAAAGGCCGGCAGGCCAAGTGTAAACAAAGAGCACGCACCCGTCCTATGGACACAAGTAGTCTTAAGTACATCGTCCCAAAAAACAAAGTAGTCTTAAGTACTGCCCTCGGCATGTTGGCTAGTCTAAGCATGCACCGCACCTCCTCCTCACAAAGCAACACGACAATCATTAGACTGATAAATTAACTAAATTAGACACTACCTTGACATGACAGAGAGGAAGATTCCAGGGGATAATTAAAGCGCTAAGCTTTTGGTTGTTTTAAATGGAATTGCACATGAGCGTACTACGGAGTAGTATTCCTCCACTACTTACCGTGCGCTTAGATAGACATTCCCCTGCGCTTGCAGGGCCTTCGATCTGATTGTTTAAGGATGGAATCGGCTTAGGGATCAGTAAATTAGCGGTTGGTTAATGATGGTTGACACCGGTACGGGATGTGGACGTGTAGGCGCGTGAGTGGCGCACGGTCATGTGGCCACCGGTCCGAGCCCGGGTGATGCGACGAGAGAGGAAACGGACAGACGCAGCGAACCGGGCACGTGAGAGGGCTCGACCGGGTCCCGGCCCGCGCACAGGCACGTACAGCGACCTGTTGCGTCCAGTGCGGTCACGTGGGCGAGCCCGACTGCGACCTGCCTGGCCGCGTCCTCACGTCACGTGAGTAGCCACTAGCTTAGCTAGCGAGCCCGACCGTGGGTCGTCCTGCAGCCTGTGCTCTGTAGCGCTGACGCCGAGAAAGATCAGGTTCGACCCGTCGCTCGCTTGCGAAGACGATGCGTACGCGCCAACGGCCGGTCGTTGATCGCTGCACGGGAAGCGTGATGGACGACGGAGAGGGCAAGCCGTGATATGTGAGCGGGCCACCTCTGCACACCCCTTGTTGGCGTCTATGCGGCGTGCGGGCGGGGTGTTGGGAATTCGTCGAGATCAAAGCCTCGAGAGGCGGTCGAGAAAGCAAAAGTGAAGTACTCCCTCCGTTCCTTCACATTTTAGCTTTTTTTGCTAATTCAAATCTAAATAGACTTATTTTGTATATACATTCACTCAAATTACTGCTGAAAGAGAAGGAGAAGGAGGGAGAGGTGATGCGTAGAATCAAACAGATGGAGGAAGAATATGCGCGACAGGCAGCAAGAATGGCGGTGGAGGAAAAGAAATGGAAGGAAGCTGAGGAAACCAATATGAGATTGGAGTTGGAGATATCTAGACAAAATGAGCTGTTGAAGATAGCAATGGAAAAGTTGGCAGAGAAAGAAAAAAGTTCTCAACCAGAGATGCCTCCTACAGATGGAAATGAAGCTAAGGAGGCTAGCGACAAAATGGAGAGTGATGAGGAACAGGTCGATTACTCAAACAGTCAGGAATCGGTTGAATCCTTCAAAACAAAGATGGAAAAGATCATGGGAAAGCAGATACCGGACAGTAGCGACAAGAATAATGAAGACATCGCCAGGAGGAGGTGTGAAAGGTTCAAGGAGAGAGAAGATGCTAAAGTGGAGGATCTAGCTAAAGAAAGGGCAGCGGCGAAAGACAATTACGGTAATAACGATGAACTAGATATCTTTTCTAATGATAATGATTCTCTTGCTAAAATGGCTTCGATTGTTGGTATTGATTTGGGCTGTTCACTAGACTTTGTCGATTCTAACTTAGAAATCATGCGAAATCTAGAACAAGCCCGAAGAGATATTATGAGGCAGATATTAACTGTTCCTGATCCTGAAATTACACAAAGCTCACCGGTTCATATTGACACCGGTGATGCTGACTTAGAAGAATTGTTGTCGGATGGTGATGATAACAATGATGATAATGATATGAATGTGAATGAATTGAGACAAATCTTTTCAGCAAAGAAAAAATGGGCCGGCAATTCAACAGCGATGAGCGGTGTGAAAGTTGCCACCCCTGTTTCCGTTAAAAGGAAACGAGGGAGAAAAAAGAAAAATTGATCTTTTTTACTTTGGAAAAATGATGGGTTTTATTTGGAATTTGAGGGGAGCTGGTGATGATAATAAAATTAGGATTATTAGAGAAACGGTTATTGATAAGAAGATAGATTTCCTGGGATTACAGGAAACTATCAAGCAATCCTTTTCGAAGGCTGAATTACATAGAATTTGTGGCGGTAAAAACTTCCTTTGGTTCTGGTCTGCTTCTAGAGGAAGATCAGGTGGGATCCTGGTTGGTATAAATCAGGACTCGCTGGAATATGTAGAACATGAAATTGGGAGATACTATATTCGTGTCTTAGTACATGATAAAAAGGCAGACTTCAAATGGAATTTGGTGGTGGTATATGGGGATGCCCAGCCACAAGGGAAAGCTGCTTTCCTAACATAACTGGCAAGAATTCTACATGATAATTCGTATCCCTGCCTAATTGGGGGAGATTTCAACATTATTAGAAAACCTGGGGAAAAAAATAAACCCGGTACGATGAGTCATTGGAGCTTTGTTTTTAACATAGTAATTGAAAATGCGGGATTGAGAGATTTGGATTTGAATGGAAGACAATACACTTGGTGTAATAATCATAGCGACCCTACATATGAGAGATTGGATAGGATATTGATCTGCCCGGATTGGGAAGATAAATATCCGCTGACGTTTCTCACAGCGTTAGAGAGGGAATTTTCAGACCATACTCCGTTATTGTTAGATACTGGAGTACCCAGTGGGAATCCCCCAATTTTTAGGTTTGAGAATGCTTGGTTTGAAAGAGAAAGACTTAAAGAAATAGTGGAAAAAATCTGGAATAATTGTAAGATTGGGGGTGATAGGATAGATATTTTTCAAGGTAAACTCCGTCTTTTGCGGAAGAACCTCAAAGGGTGGAATAGAAATTTGGAGGCCCTGTATAGGAAAACTAAAACAGAGCTTCTTAAAAAGCTTGATGATATTGATAAGCATTGTGAAATTTTTGGCTTGACTGCTTCTGTGAGAAATGAACAGAAGGAGTTGAGAACGCGTTTAGATTTTTTACTTAGACAGGAAGAACTTAAATGGAGACAGAGGTGTAAGGAAAAAGAAATTAAGGAAGGAGATCTCAATACAAGATATTTTCATGCCAAAACTAATGGAAGGCAGAGAAAAAATAAAATAATATCGCTGGAACAAGAGGAAGGTTTGATTGAGGGAGAGGCGGCTCTTAGCGAGTATATTACTAAATTTTATAAAAATCTCTTTGGTCACCCAGAGATTTCCCATATTAACCTTGATATTGAGGAGGCACCTCGTATCAGTGTTGGGGAAGATAATGAACTTGTTAAAAAAAAATCTCTGGAAGAAATTAAATCCGCGGTCTTTGGAATGGAACATAATAAAGCGCCTGGACCGGATGGATTTAACATTGAGTTTTATCAAAAAATTTGGTATCTTATCAAGGATGATTTGAAGAGAATGTTTGATGATTTTCATGATGGACGTCTCAATTTAGCCAGATTGAATTATGGGATTATCACACTAATCCCGAAATGCAAGGATGTGAAACAAATTCAAAAGTTTCGACCCATTTGTCTCTTGAACGTCAGTTTTAAATTTTTTACTAAGGTGCTGATGAACAGATTAGAGAAAACAGTTGCCAATGTAATTTCTCCTGTCCAAACTGCCTTTATTAAAGGTAGATTTATAATGGAAGGAGTTACAATTCTTCATGAAGCTTTAAACAGTATTCATGTGAAAAAAGAAAACGCGGTGCTTTCTAAAGTCGATTTCGAAAAAGCATACGATAAAATTAAGTGGCCTTTTGTGTGTAAAATGTTACAATTGAAAGGGTATCCGGATATATGGATAGATTGGATTATGAGTGTAATAAGAGGAGGTCATGTAGCGGTGAAAGTAAATGATTTAATTGGTAAATATTTTATTACACATAAAGGGTTGAGACAAGGGGATTCTTTGTCTCCACTTCTTTTTGACACTGCGGCGGATGCATTAGCCATTATAATGGATAAAGTGAAGAAGAGTGGCCTAATTACTGGTCTCCTCTCTGATATAATTGAGGGAGGAGTTAATATGCTACAATATGCGGACGACACTATTTTTATGCTGCCAGATAACATTGAAAGCGCTAAGAGACTAAAATTTATCCTTTGTGCGTTTGAACAAATGTCTGGTCTAAAAATTAATTTTCATAAGAGTGAGCTTTTCTTATTTGGGGAGGCTGCTGAAAAAAGAGCAGCTTATAAACAATTTTTTACTTGTCAATTTGGTACTTTGCCGATGAGATACTTAGGTGTTCCTGTGGACAAACTTAAGATCAGAGCAAAAGAATGGGGTTCGGTTGTGAATAAAATAGCGAAAAAATGTGCAGGGTGGCAAGGTAGAGTACTCAACATAGCAGGGAGGACTAATTTAGTCCAAACTTGTCTATCTAGCATGCCCACGTTTATGTTATCCTTTTATAAAGTTTCAATAGGAGTTCGAAAGAAAATGGACTTGTATAGATCTAAGCTAGTTTGGCAAGAAGATAAAGATAAGAAAAAATACCATTTGGTTAAATGGTCGATCCTTTGTCAACCTAAAGAACAAGGAGGGCTTGGCATAACAGATATTGAGGTAATGAACCAGGCTTTACTGGCGAAATGGTGGTGGAAACTTGAAAGTGAAAATGGACTTTGGCAGGAAATTATTTAAAAAAATATGTACGTGGTGGGTGTCTGAGTGCGGCCAAACACAGACCAGGAGATTCCCAATTTTGGTCTGGTGTTTTGGAAGTTAAAGATATTTTTATACTTACTGTAAAAAAGAGGTTGGCGATGGAGAGAACACCAGGTTCTGGGAAGATTGGTGGGTAGGGGATAAACCGCTTAAAGTGAGTTGTCCGAGACTTTATGGAATTTGTTTGAAAAAGAACTTTACGGTGGCTGAGGTTCTGAAAAATGGGTGGGAGTGGATAACTTTTCGACGAACTTTGTTAGGAGACACTTTGTTGTTGTGGAAAAACATAAAAGAGAATTGCAACAACACTGTGTTGATACAAGGAAAAGATCGTGCGATCTGGACTTTGAATGATAATGGCAAATTCACTGTTCGTTCGCTATATAGGAAATTGATTTCCAATAGCATCAACTATCCACATAAATTTTTGTGGAAGGCAAAAATCCCACAGAAAATCAAATTCTTTCTGTGGCTTGTTTTGAGAAATAGTGTTTTAACCAAGGATAATTTAGCCAAAAGAGGATGGCAGGGCTCTACTTCCTGTCATTTCTGCGGAGGCGAAGAAACGGTAGAACATCTGTTTATGTCTTGCTCTATGACAAGACTAATTTGGAGCATTTTACATTGTGCATTTAATTTCAAGAAAAAGCCTACTTCGGTTCAGGATTTATTTGGACCATGGCTTCGTGGTTTTGGTGAGGACAAGAAAGATTTGATTATTGTCGGGATAGCTGCAGTTCTCTGGACCATTTGGAATGCCAGGAACGAGCTGTGTTTTGAGAGAAAGAAACATCAAGATCCTTTTGTTCTCGTCCGTAGAGTTAACCATTGGATTGACTCTTGGGCAATTCTGCAGAAAAAACAGGGAACAAAAGAGGTGCTGATGTGGGGAGCAAAACTGTTAGAGCGGGTGTCAAATGAAGCTTTCAATGCTGCGCACGGATGGAGGCCGGGGGCTCTCAGGATCACCTAGTGAAGAAAAAGGGAGGGAGAATCTCAAGGACAAGAAAAGGGAAAAGAGAAGTGGGAAGAATGGTGTTGAGTTTTGAGGTTGAAGATGATGTTCGCTGAGACAAGAACTTTTCTGCAAAAAGCATTTTGGGTGCAAGAATTAGATAGTTACTAGTCTTTTCTTTGTTCATCGATTGAGCTTGGTTTTCTCGCCTGTGAGGACCAACGTCTCTGCAAGTTTAGATAGTTGGCAGTAATCTTTACTTTCCTGTTTTACTTTACGCTTGTAAACCGGACGACTGTGGTTTCTAATAATAGAAATCGGAGGGGGAGACTCTCTTTATTCAAAAAAATAAAAATACATTCACTCATTCATTTTAGTGTAAATGTAGTCAATATTGAAATGGTAGGTCCAATGTCTTACGTCAGTGAACGGAGGGAGTAGTAGAAACGAGAGCAAGTGAGCATAAAGGGGTAAATAATAGTACAAATTATTACCTTCAATCATGCTTGTAGTTTCAAATCTAAGATGATCTTTGTCTTGCCATGTCCACACTGTAAAGGGTTAAGCACAAATTGCTTGCCTTCGTTTTTTTAAATCGAGATTCAAATGAGGAAGATGTGTTTCCAAGAACGGGTCAAAATAATGTCATCTGCATTTAGAGAACCCACTCTATTCTTTTATCAAGGATAGTGTTTACAAGCTGATCGAGCATGATCATAAGGCGTTAGCAACGTGGCTGGCGTCCAGCGAGATACCTACAAACACACCGAGGTTGCGGGCTTCTATGTTTCATATTCTTTTGTGAACAAAGGCGATTTCGTCGAAGTGCATCTTCGCAGCCGTGATATTTCTCGACCGGTGATGCCATGACTATATTTTTTTTACGAGAGTACGCCTAGACGTACCCTATTTTTATAGAATGCATAACTTCAAATATAAGAGAACTGCAACTTACTGCAAAACAACAAGTGTAGTACAGAAGCATTAGGCAACTCAAATATGTGCAAGTTCCATCCATATTTCAGGGTTGTGACCTAGGACCATTAGACTTTACACATGAGTAAGGGGCATGCCAAGCCTTTCATCCAGCAACCACCGAGAGAAGTAACATAAATTTAAAATCAGTCTGCATTGGAGGAAAAACCAAGAGAAAAAGGAATGTGACTAATTGAAGAAAGACACTTGCCATCAAGCAAATGGAACTTTGATGCGATAAAAAAAAATCCTTTCTCTAGCTCTTGTGCCCTAGAATCTTGTCGCTATCATCTAAGAAGTGAGATCTTGACGTATTACATCCTTTATGTGATCTATAGAACATGTTATATCTCACATTAGATAAATAGTGGAAAGCATTTGGATATTTTTTATGTGGTTTTTACCCCAATTTGGAGGATTTCAATGTAAAATCTAGTGTTCCCGTGTGTTGATTTTGTGCTAAATCCCTAACATGACGCCACCGTCGATCGTATAGCATCAAGTCTTCACCCATGCAAGAGCCTCAAAGACAATGCCTCTAGCGTAGCTTGGTCAACCATCGTGAGGAAGACGACACTAGATGAACCCCGGTATAGTCGTTTTGCCAGCCATCTGCTCCTCATGTCCAACGTGTGGTGCCCTCGAGAGATTGTTTTGCAAGCTCAAGCCCCTCAACAAAGATCGTTTTGTTGCTACAAGTTTCATATTCTAGGTGCGAGAGGTCTCGGTTGATCTTTTGTCTTTGACAAGGATCGCCCACTTCACCATGCAAAAAAGTTTGAATTTTCATGTGGCGGTTTCCGTGTCAAGGTTTTGTGTTCGTTGGTGGTCTCGGGTTGCATTATATGCTCTATTGCCATGCCTTTGTGAATGAGTTTCCGTCAGTGCCGATGAAGACATATACGTTAGCTCTAATATCACGCCACATAAGTGGCAACTTGCACGTGATGTTGTGGCACCAACATGAGCTAGCATGCAGGAGATGAAGATCGTCAGAAATTCATATCCTTCGATTGCGTATATGGTACTCCTCCATGCTCTAAACGAGATTGTTTTCGTGGCGAGGGTCGAAGTGTATGTCTCCTAGGCAGTAATTCGTCATGGTCACCATGGTCTCTATTATTTTTGTTCGTCTTTCTAGTAATCTCTTGATGTATGTATTCTAAGGTAACAAATCTACGCATCATGAAGAATGAAGTCCTAAAAAAAAGGAGGTGAAGATCATGGACCTGAATTTTGATTAATATATTACGTCTTTGTTAACAAGGCAAAATATTTGTCATTTTCAATAAATAAGAAGTGGTTTAGTCATAGGTGTCTAGGACAAACCCTAAGACTTCACCAAAGGAGTTACTCTCCCAGAATTACATTGTCTAAATTTTTTTGCTCCAGCGAGGCACCAAGCTCTCGCCTCATATTTAATCCTAGTGATAACCACGGCCGTCGGCGAGGCAACTTATCGGAACACCCTAACATTACGCTCCTTCCACACTTTCCAAGGGGTTTTTTTTTTTTTTTTTTTTTTTTTGAACACGGAAAAGGGGTCTCGAAGGACCCCGAAGCTGCATTAAGTCAACGTCGGTGGAGTACACATTACATGAATGACCCCAAAGAAAACAAAAATTACAACATGGGCCCTAAATTTTGCACTGAAGACACTGGAACAAGAAATACAAACGCAATCAGGTCCAGCTCTTCTCCCAGCTCCTTCTCCACCAGAATCTCGTCGAAGCAACCGGCAACGATCAAGCACAGCACCGCCGGGGACATAGCCACTTGGGATGCAGCGCCGGGAGCACACCGTTCCGGAGCGAGAGGGCCTCCGCAATGGCACATAGGCTTGGAGGTTGAAATAATCCTTCTGCCAGCCCGCAGCTGACCAGCAAGGAGGGAGTGGCTGCCTAACAGCCATTAGATTCAGCAGCCGAGCAGCCTTGCGCTGCCGAAGAAGAACTGCTGAGAGAGAACTCCCAGAACTTGACGAGGACGCAGCCGAAGATGCAGCCTCCGTCGTGCACGCCACAACACGCACACGAACCCGGCGCCAAGCCTCGAGACGAGGAGCCGCCAGACTCTCAAGCACCGCCCGTCTATCACCACGACCACAGGGAGGCAGGGAATCCAGCAGACCAACACGCATCGGAGCTCCGCGCCCGAGCTTTATTGAAGGGGTCGCAGAGGGCGCGATGCAGGTCGCCTTCTCCATCCTCTGGAGCATCAGCAACCGCATCACCTCCTCCACCGCACGCCAAGAGCAGCTCAGGAACTCCGGCGCCAGGGACCCAGCACCACCATCTCCAGATCCATCGATGCAGGAGCTGTACCATCCCCTCTCCTCGCCCCCACGGCCGGCCAGAGAGGATTTGACCGCTCCACACCTCAAGGCTCGGGTATGGCCAGATCTGCCATTATTAGAGAGGCTCTCAGCCACCATATCTCCACCGCCGACCTCCCACCTTGGAAGCTCGCCGGAGAGCAACGGAAGTGGCCCGCTGGTGCTTGGCAGCAGCACCGACAAGGGAGAGCTACGCGGCATCTCGCCAGTCGCCGCAGAGGACCAAACAACTAAGCCTAAACCTATAACTACGGCGAGAGACACTAATCCTACTCTATACAGGAGGCCGCGGCCACCATCTCCAGCACCCCTCCGGCCGGCAAAGCCAGCAGAGAGAGGGCGGAGCGGCGCCGGGCGAACGGAGGCGACTCTCAACGGGAGAGGAGAACGAGAGAGGAGAGAGAAAAGAAGAGAGCAAAATGTCATAGAGGACATAGCCTTTCGTGCAACACCATGACCAAGAGTGAGATTATTCCTCTGTCTACGGTAGATGGGCTATATGTTGCCCAGTGACAAAAACGAAACTGCATATGGCCTGGGATTGGCGTGGGAGTTCCTTACAAAACATGCCCAGGAATGGCCCAAACGCTGTCCTCCTCCCAAGAGCCCAGACACGACAGCAGCCGACTGTGGCGCCGCTACGTGGAGCCACTACCTCTAGCTACGCAATACACGTACTTCAGTTGTCTTCAATGCAAACTGGATCGATCCAGTTCGAGAAACCTATAGTATATCCAATTTACATGTGTTGAATGCCGACGAGCGATGCAGCAAAACTCCACGTAACCAGAAATTGTACTCATAGTCATAGATAGGCCACTACGGATGAGAAATAGGCAAATCGCATCAAGTGTCTCTCTCGATCGAGCATAGTCTCCAGTCCCATGTCGCCTTCCCCCGCGCAAGACGACGCTCCGGAACCACAGCCTCGTCGTCGTGCTTCGCTATAGCTCGCCACGTATGGACCCTTTGCCTGCTCCACGTCGTGCTCGTCTTCTCATCGGTGGCCATTGCCGCCCTCTTCTTCGTCGTCCTCCCCTTCGCGTGCATGGCCGCTTGTTTCTACCTCCTCGGCGCGATCATGGCGCGGCTCCTTCCGCGCTGCTTCCCCCTCCGGATGGGGCAGCAGAGCGCAGCGGCGCCGATAACGACGGCGCCTCCTCCTCCCGAGAAGAGGAGAAGCACGAGGGAAAAGCAGAGCTGGCAACAAGCTGTTGTCAGGAGTGTACTGCTGCTTACGCGGATGGAGCTCAGTTCAGCGATCCTTGCGGTGATGAGCAGGAGCAATTCTTCCAACTACTACGGCTACAAAAAAGTGAGCATATCTTTTCTTTCCATGAATGTTAGCTGTATTCATTTGTATTGGCCGTGTGGCCGTGTGGATGGCTCTTTCTCCATTAAGGATGGGTCTGAGATAAGATTCTGAGAGGATACATGGTTGGGTAATATCCCACTCCGAGAACAATATCCAGCGTTATATGGTATAGTTCAGGGACGTCGCAAGAGTGATAGGCTTGCTCAAGTATTGGTTGATAATTATCGCATTGTGACGTTCCGTAGAGATCTTGTTGGACCCAGGTTGGCATCTTGGCATGAGTTGTTCCAGCGACTCGCTACTGTCAATTTGACTCAAGGGTCCGATGAGTTTCGGTAGAATTTACGCAACTGCGGTAAATTCTCCGTGGACTCCATGTATACATCACTCGTTCAGCCGGATGTGCCAGTACATAATAATAAGAAAATCTGGAAGATGAAAATTTCACTTAAAAACAAAGTTTTTGCGTGGTATCTTCGTCGAGGAGTAATTCTTACAAAAGACAACCTTGCAAAACGCAATTGGCATGGGAGTAAACAATGTGTCTTCTGTCATAAAAACGAGACAATCAAACACCTGTTCTTCGAGTGCAAATTCGCTAGTTCTATATGGTCCATCATCCAGATCGGTTCTACTATTTACCCACCTACAAGCATTGCTAATATTTTTGGCAATTGGCTGAATAGTGTGGATAATAGGTTCAAACAACTTATTAGGGTGGCAGCGCTTGCCGTAATATGGTTGCTTTGGCTATGTAGAAATGACAATGTTTTTAATGATAAAAATTGTTCTCTTATGCAGGTTATCTACATGACTACTGCTACACTCCGTTCGTGGTCTCAGTTGCAACGTGTGGGGCATCGAGACCTGTTTATGGAGGTGTGTACAAGACTGGAGGATACGGCGAGAGACTTTTTATACCTACATGGATGGCAGCATAATTTGCGGATCGGCCCTCCACCACCATAGGTGTTTTTACAATTTCTCATGTTGATATGTAATTCGCCTTTTTATTTTCTCGTACTTCAGACTCGTTTCGGTTGTGTGCATCTTTGTTATGCAGAGGCTGGGTGTAATGCTTAAACATTTTAAGTAATAAAGAAAAAAAAAGTAAGTGCTTGATTGCTGGATCATCGTGCGCGTGCAGTTTTATGATCTCCTGGCTTTCTGGAGACGCAAAGAGAGAGCCGGCAGGAGATGGAAGAGATGAGCATACAGGTTCAGAGAAGCAGGATTATGGGGTATCCGCAAACACTGTGATGGGCTACAAGATCCGCTCGTCCGGGGCACACGAACAGAACATACTGAAGTGCAGGCCGGTGGCTATAAGACGTTCTTCACGAGCTCGGGTTCCAGACTCACTCTGGGCGTGTCACAAAGTAGTTGACATTGACTTTGTGTTGAAGCTGTTAAAGGAAGCTAATAATTGGTCTGCACTGACTAAACTATGCAAGGTTATTTGGGGATTTCACATCATTCTGGAGAAGCAAGAGGCGAGGCGACAAGAAGTTTTTCTTAGGGGAAAACTTTGAGGGGACGAGGAGACAGCCGTCAGGAAGTGATATCCAAACGCTGTAAATTCATACCCTTCATTCCTTTTGCTGTAATACAAGAGACATATTTGGATTCATCGTTCATTCCTTTTGCTGTAATACAAGTGACATTTTTGGATTTAATTCCTTTTGCTGTATCGAATAAGAAGCCACTGACATTGTTCATGGATATTCTGCTTGATCTTGAATCTGTAACCAATAATCATAACCTATTTGGAGTGAGTGATCTGTGCTGCTGCAGCGTATTCAGATTTGTGCAATAGAATTTATTCAGAGAAGTTTTTATCTATGTACTCTTTGTGCAGGTTTCAAATTTGTGCACAAAATGTTTGATGAAAGTCCAAGCAATCCACAAGTGAGAATTTTTGATGAATTTCTTATACCTTATGTGGTGGACTACTTTTTTGCGGTGTCAATTTTTGAGCATCTATTCCTGGCGATACAAGCAGTACTCAAAATACGTATTACGGTATGTCAACAGTACTTGTACGGTGTGGGATTTTATGGTATCTTCTAGAGTTGCTCGTAGAAATTTAGTCCAATATTCAATAAAACTGGGCAAAACTCATTAAAAACGTCATACTAAACTTTAAAAGGAACATATATGTTTATGACAAATCACATATCATACACCATCGATCATATCTGCCGGTCACCCTTGTGTAGTTACTTTTTTCTTTCTTTACACGAAATAATTTGCCAAAAGATAATACCAAATTTGTGTGATTAAATAGCTACAAGTAAAATTTGAACGCACGAACGCAGAGTTCGATGAACCAACTGTCCAACTTACCGTAAACTCAAATCAAAATAATTTTTACAACAACTTACAGTAGTTGTATAATGGCATATTCAACACAACAATTCTTGTTGCTAGGAAGTTACATGATCAACATAGTGATACAAATACTCTCTATGCAAGGGGCGCTTGTTGTCATAACATGGTCGATAGCGGAACGCAGCCTTCATACCATGACCATGTTGCAAGTCTTCTATAAGGTTTGTACTGCATAAGTATCGCACTCTTGACGTGTCAAGATGGTATGGCCACTGTCCTACCATATAAATAATCAAGGATGAGGACGTCTTTGTATGGATGCGACGCCGGTGGAGGCTGCCACCGACACGAGCGCGAGTGGGCCGGCGGCGGAGCGAGCCGCGAGATCTGCTCGACGGGGTGGGAGGGTCGATTGCGCCGCCGCGACTTCGACGGTCACGAGAGACGGTTGGGAGGCGTTCATGGCGGCGCTAGAGGGCCGCGGCGAGGTCGGCCGGAGCGGAGGGGGGGGGAGGGAGATCGGTGGCGACGGCGGAAGGAAGCGGGAAATGTTGGCACGAAAATGTCCCTCCCGCTAAATCTCGCGAGCGATAGAGGGCATCGTTGGGTCGACCTCCCAACCCGTGATTGTAAAGGTTGGGGGGTAATTTTTCTGCAGCCCTCAAATTTTTTAAAGGCCGAGGTCAGATGCGTTGTCTGTTCGGGTCATGTTTTTCTCGCAAAACGGTAAACTGACGGTTATTTTGCCGTTTTGCGGGATATAAGGGGTCTGCAAGAGATGCTCTTAGTGCTGTTTTGCACACATACACGACCATTAAAACAAAATTTGGCATTAATCTTCAGCTAGCTGATTCTACAATTTGCCTTCAGCCGTGGTTGCCTGATCTGTCTCCAAGAACCGTTACGTCCTCTGTTTTTGTCTGGACCGTTTTGTATCGCCGAGTTTAGTGTAGTTTTTTTCCTGGCGCAAACTCGGAGCTCCTATTTGCCACTCGAAGTGGCACTATAGCGCTCACACATAGGTTTATCTTCATGGGCCGCACCAATGCGGCCCAATAATAAGTATTGTTTTGTTTATCTTTCTGTTCTTTAGTCTTTTTTATTTTTGTGTTTTTTTTGAATTTTATTATGTTTTCTTTTAAACAGTAAAATTGTTTTTCACGTGAACGTTTAACTCAATAAGAATATTTTGGATCATCTGGACGGATATTCAGAATAAAAATATTTATCTGATTTGGAATTTTTGAATTACAATATTTGCCTTATTTGAACGGTTTTAAATAAGAAAATTATGTTATTTTGAGCGTTTTTTCATTAAGATATTTATCTCGTTTTAAAGGTTTTTCAATATAACATTTTATCTTATATGAAAGATTTTTACTATGATCACTTGTGTTATTTGAACTTTTTTCAAAATAATATTTATGTATGCTATTTAAACAAATTCAAGTTTTTTCTACAACATACAAAATATTTAATATATAAACGGAAAACTACAATAATAAAAATAATATAGAATGGAAATAGAAGATAAAATAGAATAATTCTTAAGAAAAACTGAAAATAAAATAAAGGAGAGGAAAAAACGAAAAAGAAAACAAGCAGGAAAATACGAACTGAAAAAAGAAAAAGAAAACAGTAAAACTCCAAAACCTGCCAGAGGAGCTCCTATCGGGCCAGCCCACTGGGCTGCGAATGGTACGGGGTGCGGAATGTGCTCCGCACCGAGCGGGAAATAGAGTTTGCACGCAAGGTCGTGCAGTTGCTGGGAGACTCTTTTTATTTGCCACGGGCTGTAGGCCCAGCCATACGTTCCACACCTACGGACCCATTCGACTATACAAAATGATGTCCCCATAGCTGAATATTATGCCTCGACTAATTGTATTGCATTGCCAGGGTTCAGTATAAATATACAGCGGTGAGGCGCATGGATACCAAAGCTCATGATAAGAAGCACCACGAGTATGATTGGTGTATGCAAGCGGTTGTCCATGGAGAAAATACGGTGGGCTTGTTTGGTCCTCGTCTATGGCAGATTTTTTTTTGAAACGGGTCTATGGGAGAATAGGTTTTCTGAGAAACAATAAGGTATCTTCGATTTGTTGGCTGTCCGAATATATATAGATGGTCAATCAACGTGAGTTACGGAGCAAAGAAATAAAGCGTACAATCTAAACAGGTCCCTAAATTCATGGGTTATTTCTATTTTTGCATAGATATCGTCTCGGTAATCTTTGGACTTTAAGTGGTACGGTTCGATATTCCTTGTACAATCTCTAGTTAGGGATTGGATTTTAAACACATTGCTGAAATCATGGTCTTCCCATTTTTGTAAAGATATCGTCTCCGCAACATCAATCTTTGTATTTGTGTGATACGATTCGATATTGCTTATACTCCGCTAGGGATCCTAAGGCCCAGTTCGTTTTCCGGCTTCTTCCATATGCTGCCCCTCCCCCATCTTATTACATAAATCGAGCAACTTATTACTTGCGGTTTCTAAATTAGTTATCAGATAACTAGTTTAGAAACTCCCAACCAATAAGTTGAACGACTTATGAGAGAAGTTGGGGAGGGGGCAGCTTATTTTGTAAGCCAACAAAAGAACTAAGCCTAAGCTAGCTACGCACGAAAGCTATCCATCCATCTGCTTGCATAGGTAGTGCGTGCGTGTGTCAGATCGATCAACGTCGCCTCAGCTCGGTCGTTCGTCGTGTCGCCGTCATAGGCCGTATTGGAATCGCCTCCTTCTTGAGGTCCCACTCTTCTGATGCGGTGTGACTGCCGGAGACGACAACAATGGGCTCGGGAAGTTACCTACCTAGTTTCCGCTGCAATCTCGAGGACAAGTTCGGGGTTACCTACGCGGTTGCGTCGTATACGTTTGGGTATAAATCGTAAATTTGTATCCCTTAGTCGATTGGGTCAATTAAATAAACAGATTCCTAAATTTTGCCCCATATCCTAGGATAAGTAAGTAGTTTTTTAGTTGTATCGACTCGGTCATTCACTAACCGTTCTTTACGGTGCTTTCTCTAACAATTAGAGAACTTAATCCATAGAGTACTAGTATAGGCCATACTTTCTTCCTTTATTGATTCTCCTGAAGTGTCCTTCCTTCCTACGGGTGATAGGAAAAAATCGTTGTTTTTATGATCCCTATGTACAAAGCCCTTTTTTCTAGTATTTGCTAGAAAATTTGATCCTCTCTTTTTTCTTTCAATAGTGAAGATAGTCGCACATAATGACTGGCCATATTATTAAAAGCTTGTGGTAAGAACGGATTTTGTTCTAGTGCCCGGAACTAATATTCCAAAGCCTTTGTATGCTCTCCATTGCTTGTGTGCATAAGGCCTATGTTATAGAGTATATATATAACTTCAATCGTAGGATCCATTTCTAGTCGCGTAGCTTCATAATAATATTGCAAAGCTTCCACATAATTTCTTTCGGATCAAGCCAACGTCAATTAGGTGTTCATTCTATTAAAAAATCTCTGTTCCAAAACCGTACATGAGGTTTTCATCTCATACGGCTCCTCCCTTATAAACATAATACTAAACTAAATAATCTATAAAATCAAAATAGAATTAGTCCCGTCTCCTTATGTATCGAAAGTGGCTAGTATTTTCCATCAAAGATCGTTTAAGTGGTAATTCCTCCAAATAGGGGGAATTGAGAACAAAGAAATTCTTGGGGCTATCGTTTTCTTCTAGCATTAATAGAAGTGCACATAAGCCGAAGTAGTGAACCAGATCCTACTACAGGCCAAGCAGCCAAGAAGAAGTGTAAAGAACGAGAGTTGTTGAAACTAACATATTGGAAGATTAATCTGCCAAAATAACCATGAGCAGCCACAATATTATAAGTTATAATAATTAAGTCTCTTCCTCTTGACCAAATTCATAACCCTCATTAGCATATTCATTTTCTGTAGTTTCCCTGGTCAAACTAGAGGTTACCAAGGAACCATGCATAGCACTAAATAGGGAGCCGCTGAATACACCACCAACTACACCTAAGATGTCGAATGAATGCATAAAGATGTTGTGATCTTCCTACAATACAATCATAAATTTGAAAGTACCAGATATTTCTAAAGGCATACCATCCGAGAAGCTTCCTTAACCAACATGGTAAATCAAGAAGTAGTAGACGCACCACGAGCTGAGTATCCAACAACAATCAAAGGACTCATACCAAAACAAAAACTAAGTTCCCACTCACGACCCATATAACAAGCTGCACCAAGTAAGAAGTGTAGAACAATTAGCTCATAAGAACCACCTTTGTATAACCACTCATCAACATATGCAGCTTCCCAAATTGGGTAAAAGTGCAATCCGCTCGTCGTTCAAGTAGGAATAATAGCACGAGAGATTATATTATTTTCATAAAGTAAAGAACTAGAAAAAGGCTCACGAATACCATCAATATCTACTGGAGGGGAATCGACGAAAGTGATAATAAATACAGTAGTTGCGTCAGTAAAGTAGGGATTGTCAAAACACTGAAACATCCGATGTAAAGAAGATTTGCAGTGCTAGTTAGCCAGTTGCGGAAGCGACCCCACAGCATTATACTTTCACATCTCTCTAAAATTTAAGGCATGGTAAGATGTTGGTTTATTCAAATTGCAAGTACTCCCAAGCACACGTATTAAATATAAATAATATATATAATAGAAGGCTTGTTATTTAGAAGTATAACCCAAAATGGGTCTTTTGTATTTTTCATATGGGTTGACCGGGACTCGAACCCAGAATTAGTCAGATGGAGTAGATAATTCTTCCTTCTTACAATAGAGAAAAAACCTCCCCAAATCGTGCTTGCATTTTTCATTGCACACGACTTTCTATATGTATAAAGGGAGTCTAATCCACATATATTTTCCGCTCCTTTTCTACCCAATTGGTTTATGTTTGTTCTAAATTACAAAAGAGAACATAACCATTTTTTATTTTTGCATGCAAATTGCTCTTTTGACTTTGGAATACAGCCTCTTTATCAATATACTGCTTCAATTACACATTTAATTCACAATATCCCTTATTCAATTCATAATCAAGAATAATTAGGATTTCTAAAAAATAAAAAAGGTCCACTCATAGGAAAACCCAACCTTTTCCCGCTTCCGGCACTAATCTATTTTAACGTCTAATTAGAGCGGGAAATGATTCCAATTAGGGAGTTAAGCTCGTTTCTTTTGATTTTACCAGTATTGGACCCATGCTCTATACATTTATTCATTAGCTAGACCCTGAAAATCATAATTTTATTCCATTCAACAAAACTGATTTTTTTACGACATGCTATTTTTCCATTCATTACCCTTGAGGATCAGTTGTGATCTTCTAGACTCTGCCAAGAGTGTGGACGAATTTTTTGCTCCATCCAAATGTGCACGTAAAATATCATAGTTGTACTTAACAGCCAAGTACTCTACTAGTGAGTTAGCAACCCAGATATCTACTAGTGAGTTAGCAAACCAGATAAAAAGGATCTTAGAGAAGATCGAAATCCCAAAACCAATAGAATTACATTGAACGCTTCTGTCAAAACATTGAATTAGCAAGATGTCAAAAGAAAGAATTTATCGACCATGAAAAACACTCAAATGCCAAAATTAACATATCCGGTTAAATTCCACTAAGGTAAAAAAAGAGCGACTCCGATTACAATGGCAAAATTCTCCTATTTAGCGATTATTCTTTGTATGACAATACATGCAAGAGGAACACCCTTATCATTTAAGCGAAGTGTAGGGAGAAAAATATTATATGCAGTTAGGATAAAGAGACCTATATATCTTTTAGGGAAATAGTGGGATGCCATGGTGGGTAGCTGCGCACGTCCATCCAATCGTAGGATTGTATATAGGGAGCACACGGTCATACCAGAATCACTTCCAAAGCAAACGTTTTGAGAAAACGGCGTCTAAACGAGAGCACGCCGGATCATCGAGCGATAGCACACAGTCCGCACCACTGCCGTTGCTGTTTTCGTCCATATGGCGGGAGAGAAATCATGCAAACCGTGGGAGGGGAGAAATCATGGAGAGGCAATGCATGCATGCATGCATGGTGCAAGAAAACACGTAGCACAAGAACGCCGTCACAAAACATGTTGAAGAACTCGTACGCTTCTTCGATCGACTGAAACACCTGCCCTTGTTTAGGGAGGAATATGCACCTTTCCCCCCTGGATGAAGCTTCTCGCAGAGCTTGCTCGACGGCGCCGTAATTCCATGACGTTGGGAGACGCGTACCTACCGGTAATCTGCGGCGCGGAATGAAGGAAAATATATGAGTTACTGATTAAGCAACAAACAACATCAAAAGATCGAAGAAAAAGAGATGGATGCAGTAGGCGTCTAACCCATCGGCCTGGTTTTCCTCGGCCATGAGGAGACGAAAAGGTGTTCTGATGAACTACCGGTCAAGCAGCCGAAACGGATTGGGAGCTATCTGGTTTTGCTTCTGGAGGTTAAGTAGGGGGTTGAGGAAGACGATAACCAGGGCTCCGACGCGCGGCTGCCTGCTGCTTTTTGTATGTAGGTGAAAACAATTCCCGCCACAAAACAAAGCGCGCATCCCCCTACGCTGGCACAAAGTTCACCCCGTTCGTGTTTAATTTTGACGTCCATCGTTGAATTTTTTTCTCATGCATGCATGGGCTGCTCGCTCGGGCGTGGATATCGCAACCAGACATCACGACGCAGCGTAAATGCATATCGGTGCCTCTGAAGAAAACACGCCTGTGCGACGCGTCGTTCAGTTTTGCACTCGAAAAGTTACATGCGATTGGAGCAGCTGCTAAGGGCATCTCCGTTCGGCCCCCAGGCCGAAAAACGGCGCCGTTTTGGACGGCCTGGGGGGACGCCGGCGCTATTTGACGCCATGGGTTCGGCGATTTCCCAGCCGTGCCCAAACCCAGAATTGGGCCGAAAAATTCAAAAAAAAAAACAATTGGGCGAAATTCATCAAACATAAGCGAAATTCGTTAAACTTAGGCGAAATTCGTACTATATAGACGAATTTTGCATTGTTCATTACATAATATAAACTTAAAACTTAAACATAAACTAAAACACGGCGATCTACATGCCCAGCTGGCTGTAGAACGCCGTGTAGTCGCCGCCGTCGTCGTCGTCGTCGTCACTCGGTGGCGCGCCGCCGCCGAAGTGGCTCAGACCGGCCTCGTTGTTGTTGGCGCCGCCGCCGAACCACGCGCCGTCGTCGTCGTTGTCGTCGAGGACGATCACCTCGCCGCTCGCCTGACGAGGGGGAGTAGGAGGCCGGCGTGCGGCGGCGCGACGGCGGTTGGCCGCTGCCTCGTCGAGAAGGCGCTGCTGGAGCGCAATCTCCTACTGGGCGTGCTGGTTGCGCGACCATTCGAAGATGAACTTGTCCGAGCACTCCTCGGCGGCGACCATGGGCGGCGCGACGTCCTGCATGGAGGCGGTGACGGCGTTCTGCTCGCCGGGGAATTCCTCGTCGTCGTCCGGCGCCTCCGCCTTGATGGCCGCCCGGACGTACTCCGGTGGCGCCACCCACTCCACCGCCGCCTTCTTCTTCTTGGAGGTGGCGCCGCCGGTACCAGGCTCCTTCTTGGGCCTGACGAGGCGAAGGTGGCCTCGGGGCGGCGACGGTGCGCGGCGCTCGTTGATGCGAATCCCGCCGCTGGGCCTTCTTGGCGGCGACCGGACGCGGCGCCCGGAGTTGAGGACGACGCCGCGCGGCGTGTCCTCCGGCTCGGGCTTGACCCGAGCGAGCGCCGGCGTGTGCGGGGACCCGCTGGAGAGCGGGCCAGAGGATGACGACGAAGACGCCGTCCCCATCCTCCTGGGCAGCCAGGAGGTGAAGTGGCGTCGAGGCGTCGGCGCCTGGCGCGGCGGCATGGTGAGCCGGGGCTGGTTCCCGGCGTGGATGTGCTCGAGGACGTACGCGAGGGTACGCCCTCGACCGCTCCACCACTTCTTCCGCCCGCCGGCGTTCTTCCGGCCGGTGACGGGGCCATTGTTGTTGGTGTCCTCCAGCTCGCGGCGGTGGCGCTCTTGGAAGTATGCCATCCAGAAGGCGGATTTTGCCGGATCCCAGCGCGGGTCCGCCGCCTGCTCTTCGGAGAGCCCGACGAGGACGTCCTGGATCGCGTAGACGCGATCCGCTCCTTCTGGCGGCGGCGGAACGGGGACGCCGCCGGTGCTCAGGCGCCAGTCGCCGGGGACCCGCATGTCCAGCGGCGTAGGGTACCCGGCCTCGTACAACATGCGGGCCTCCTCCGGGTGCAGGAAACGCCGGCCGAAGCCGTTCGCCGCAGCTTCGTCTCCGGGTTATCGCTCGGCCATTGCTGTTGCTCGGGGGGAAGGAGAGAGATGGAGAGATAGGGGAATGGTGTGCCTTGCCACGGCGAGATGGGGGGAATAAATAGGCGCAGGGGAGGCGAAACGGTGGCGCGTCATTACTCCGGCGCGTGGCAACCGACTGGACGCGTCGGCCGCCGCTGAACGGCGCGGCAGTCCACGGCCTTTACTCCGGCAGGCTTTTGACCAGCGCGGGAGCCGAGGAGATGACGACGAAGCGTTTTTCCACCCGTGATTCCGCGCCATTTCGACTATCTCGCTGACAGCTCTGGCCCACATTCCTTTTCGCTCCATTTCGTCCCCCCAGGCCGAACCCGGTGGGCTGGGTTTGGCCTGGGAGCGCCGGCGCAATTTCCCGCCGATCCGGCGCTATTTGGGCTCCTGGGGGGGCCGACTAGGTGAAAAACGGCGCTCCCAGGCCATTTCGGCGCTTTTTTGGGCCCTGGGGGGGCGCTGGGGGGGCGGCTGGAGATGCCCTAACGCATGGCCACACAGACAGTGCCGGCCGTCAGGCGCTCAAGCGGCTGTTTTCCTGCCAGGCTTATCAAGGGAGTTCGTGTGGACTGAATCCGACGGCAGAGAGCATATGCACAGCTACCCCCTAGGTAGAAAATCCGCGTCGATATCTTTTAATAGGAGATACATAGGTCTCTTGAAACTAAGAACATTAAGTTGAGAGGAGTAACAATAAAACTGCCTAGTATATGCTAAGAACATTTATCTCATTGGATCTGAATTAAAAAAATAAGAATATTTATCTTATTAGAACCTTTTTAATTAGAATATTTATCTCATTTGAGCGGGTTTTTCAATAATAATATTTATCTTATATGGATAAATTCTACTATGATGACTTATGTTATTTGAACGGTTTTTCAATAATAATATTTAAACAAGAAAAGTGCTATATTTTTCCACAACATAAACATTTGTATAATATAAAAACAGGAAATACAAAAGAAAATAATATAGAAAATAAGATGGAAAACAAAAACTGAAAAGGGAAGAAAAGAAGAAGAAAAAGAAGAGAAAAATGAAAAGTGAAACCAAAAAAGAACCGGCCCGAGGAGCTCCTATTGGGCCAACCCAGTGCGTTGCGAAGGGTACACGGCACGCAACGGGCTCCGCGCTGAGCGGAAAATAGAATTTGTCCGCAAAGTCGTGCAGTTGCTGGGAGACTTGTAATAGGGGCTGCAGGCCCATCCATGCAGTATGCTCCCCACACCTACCGGTCCATTTCACAAAATGATGTCCAGCAGTCCATGGGGATAGCACTGATGCACTGGAAGATGACACTGCATATCTGCTAGCGTATCTGCAGGAGTAGGCAACAATACGTGCAACACCTTGCATCGAAACGGAAGCTCACACTGTCCGTCAGACCTCGCCTTCGGCCCGTACTGTCTGCTGTTCACAGCGATGAAAATGCCTGCCTGCCACGATCAGGGAGGCATGTTCTCCAATCCAGCATTTAGCCAGTCCTAATATGACTTGTAATTATCATCGCTCGCAAGGTGCAACTGCCGGCCGGTGTTCCACGACGTACGCATGCACGGCTCCCATCCCATGTGAGCATGTCTACTATGGTGCGTACGTGTTCCGGCCGGCCCTCGTAACGGCGCACCTAACGCCCATATGTATGCCACGTAACGAACCTGATCCTGGCCGATCGACTAGTAGGCTCGACCGGTACGTCCACCCCACCGGTCGGGTATGGACCGTACCATGTAGTGCATGTGATCGATCGTTAGGAATCTTATTACGTGCACTCGATCTCTTCTCTCTCTCTCGCCCTTTTCATCAAGTAGTGAGTGTAGAACAGAAGTAAAACACTTTGCGCTAGCTAGCTCAACACTTTTTCGCGTGATGTGTAGTACTAGTAGGAGTGTATGTGTATCTATCGCTCTGAATCTAAAGTTTGAGCTGTCGGAGAACGACCGACGCATGCATATCCGCTAACACAGGCTTGTGAGAGAAGACTTCCTTCCATGGCTTGTACTCCTACATTGTAATGCAGATCAACGGTTAACATCGGAAAATATCACGAGCGGCTTTCATCAGTATACAAGTTCTTCGCTCGGTCCCTCTCGGTCGCTTTCCGTGATCTCCGAGCAAAGCATAGTCTGCAGCCTGCACTTGCACATATAGTGCAGTTTGCTCACAACGGATAACGAACCGCACCCGACGACGCACCATTTGTTTACTGCAATCCGCATGGGCTCAGCCTAATCCATCCACGCCAGCCTACTTAGGTAAAGTAATACTCCATAGTAATGATTCCTACGTGGGAGAGTCACGTGATATTTTTGATAGAAAAGTATGTAACATCACCGAAATTGCAAGCATGAGGATTTGAACTCGGATGGGTAGGAAGACATCAGCCCCCCACCACTAGGCCATGCCTTAGTCCGCTACTGTTTCCGGTCATGCACATGCTTGTACTGTTTCCGGTCAAAGATACTTACCCGTGCTTCGTCGATCCCTTCCGGGCTAATTATTTTGTTCCAATGTTTTTATAGGGTTTTTTCCGGAGGTATTTAGGTGGCGGTGCACGTGACTACCACGTGAGAGAAATGTCGAGACGTGGTATGTCCTAAGCTGGGTTTGATCAGCTGGTCATGTACCATGCACGGCAGGCCTTTTTAACGTGCGCATTGGTTCCTTGCCTCATTCGGCCCGTCAGGATCCCGTTGCCTCCTGCGAGTGACACCTCACGCTAGACGTGCATGCCAGTACTGGTATGCTGCAGTAGTGGGCGGCGCCTTGCTCTACCATGAACGTATAGGGGCAGTGCTTCGTTTCTCAAAAGGAGTACAGTATTGTCTCCTCTCCTGGTTAACAGAAAGCCTTAACCACATTTTCCGGTGCTACGTGTCGTTAATTATTAAGTTAGTAGTACCACGTCTATCTCTTTGCCCCTTAGTAACATGCATTTGATAATGCCCAGCGGCCAGCGGTGTTTCCTTTAGTACCAAGCGATTCGCTTGGCACTAGCATAGAAAATGATGGATCGAGCAGGTCGATCTGTCTCATCTTTCACGGACAGGTCTGCACGTTCTTGGTTTCATCAACACGCCCAAAGGACAAGCCAGGAGTACTAAAATTGCGAAATAAATCGATATATGTACTGCGAAAATATGTACCCAGTGGAGCATGACTCTGGCCACGTGAGCCCGAATTTGAGGAAATCTCAAGAAACCGTATTTCGAAGTTTATTTTTTTCTAAAATAAATTACGTAGGCACAATTGTCTTCATACTTACTAGTAGTGCATAAATTTAAGAAAAGTGGATTACAAAAAAAATAACTTTGTTTCTTTTTGCACGATAAATTTCTGGATAATTGTACTATTCCTTAGACACATTATTACAATTTTGTATTTTACTTTCAAACTTGACTTTGCCAAGGTGACCCACGGTCACCATATCTCTTTGTCATCTGTGCTGAGGGCATGTCAGTATTGTTGAGGGAGGCAGTGTTGTTGAGGGAGGCTGAGAGGCGAGGAAGATTTAGCGGAGTAAAAATCCGTCCAAATGCCCGTAGCCTAACCCACCTCTTTTTCGCTGATGATTTGGTCATGTTGATGAAAACTCGCCGTGAGGAAACTATAGTGCTTAAAGAAATTCTCCAACTATATAAAAATGCTCGGGCCAATGCATCAACTCTGAAAAGTCTTCTTTGATGTTTAGTGCTAATGCCAAGAAACACGTGAAAGAAACTGTAAACGCCAAGTTGGGGATACATAGTGGTAATTGGAATGAGAAATAGGTCTGTATGCCGGTGTACGTTGGCAAGTCCGAAGAGAAAGCTTTTGGTTATATTAAGGAAAAAATTGGAAGGCCACCCAAGATGGAAGGAGAAGCGGAGTTTAACCGGAACATCTTCACAACAGCATAATTGGAAATAATTTGGCAGCAAAAGAGTAAGTATTTTGACAGCAAAACAACTACATTTTGACAGCAAAACAACCATATTTTGATAGCAAAACAACAGTAATTACAACAATATAACAACACTTCAGAACAACAGTAATTACAAAGCTTCGCATGTCATATTTTGACAACAATACTGTTAGGATTAAGCACGACGGCCGGTTCGTGTACGACTAGGAGTAGAATACGATGGCTTTCCAAGTCGGTCCTAGCTAGAGCTGCTATATAAGCACATGTAATAAACCACTGTAATCACCCAGAAAGTTTGAAAGTGATAAACAAAGGCGACCGAGACGGACGTCTACCAATCTAATCTATTTTTCCTTGTGATCGGTACGTGAGCTAGCTTAGCTGATTCGTACGCGCACGTTGCCGGAAACAACCGAGGAGCTGTGTACGTACGTGGATTGCTGGAAGTGCTCGGCGACTACGTCGAAAGATCGGGCCAACGCCAACAAATACTTTAACAACAGCAAACTGGATTGTTTTCACAGTAACCAGGAGCAAAACTGAGAGTAACCACACAACCAAGACCGTTCCAACTAGATTGTGCACCTGGGACGAGTTAAATTAAATATAATTGTACTAAACTTTTATAATTATTTATCATATTGTTGTTTTAAAAGTATAAGTTTACATTCCATAGTTAGCATTGCTAACCATACGATAATGTTACTCAATATTTATTATTGTGATTTACACTACATAGTAGCAATCTATATCATTAAAAACATAGCTAAGTTGCACAAGAAGATTTTTCCGTTCCGACATAAATAACCAGTTAAATGTGATTTTTTAAATGCACACCTTCTTGATTATTTCGATACAAAAATGAATTCTATAGTGAATTTGTATTGTTGTGTGAATGTTTCTTCTCAATTATCATTATTATTAAATATACTAGAAGAGATTGAAAAGCTTAGGTATTAACAAATATCTTAACAGAGGTGTGTAGTGCATGGGTATGTAAGAAAATATAGAGAAACTTCTGGAGTATAATTCAAAAGTTGGCATGACCATTAGTGTCTTACAACTTAAAGTTCAGCAATAAGTTGAAAATCTGTTCACAATCTATTTTTTATTTAAATAGCAACGCTTATAGTAATGAACGCCGTACACAAATATATGAGCTTTTATTAATTAGTTTCTCAAATAGGAAGTTATGCATAAAATTAAAATATATCTAACAAAACTTTTATTACAACATGTAGTATCCATAAATGAGTATAGCGTCCAAATTATACTAGCCATCCCTGATCTAATTGACTTGTTCTTACTTCGTACATTGTTTGGTCCAATTGACTTGTTCTTTCTACGAGTCAGACATGTTTGTTTCATTTCCATGGTTCAATGTTGTAAGAGGGCCTTAACGACGCTCAATCGAGAACCATGGCGCCCGCATGTACCACCGCCATTGGATCCATGATCATATCAACACATCGTTGCCTTTGCTTCTTCCGCACCTTACTATGCCTAGAAGTGCCTACTAACCGCAACACGTCCATCGTGCAGCCTTGAGGTCAACATAGGAATTGTCTCGATAACACTTATCATGAGACTGCCCTCTTGCAATTAACTCATCACCCACTTTTGACCGAGAAAAGCGACAACATATCGGAGCGCCTCCTCTCAAAGGGCAGGAGCCGATGCCACAGTCGCCTCCCAGGGCTGCCACTCTTGCTTCCATGCCAACATCCTCGGTTTACCAGCCTCCACGATGAAACAACGACATGAGTTTTTCCGTACACTGGTCTACGGCAATTAATTAGTTTCGTCTGTGCATCTATGTGACACGTCACACGAACGGTATATGACACCTTTTCCTTCTCTGTTTCTGAATACAAAATTGTTTTTGTATATATTGTCACCGTTTTAAGCTGTGCATAAAAGCAAGTGCTATGTGCACACACCCGGACCAGATGTAATACAGATATACCATGGACTCTGTCTCCATTCACGCACACTTACACCAAAGGGAAATGGACAGCTGAGATCAACCGATGGAGTATTTTTTTTTTGTCAAAACTGCTCCTTTTACGAAAGTAATGACGAATCTGCCCCATCTGCGAAACTATTATCAAATCTGGCCCCTGAGGTCGGCTTTATAGAGGATGGCGCCGACCTTGTACATGTCAGCTCCATCCTCGTTGGCGCCGACCCCCCGTTTTAATTTTTTTAAATCCTTAGGAAAATTGTGGGACTTTCTGGATGACGCCGAACTGAACAAGTTCAGCTCCATCCTCTTTGACGCCGACCTAAAGAAGTCAGATTTAAAATAGTTTTGAGAAGAGACCATGTATGTGTTTAGTTACTCAAAAGAGTTAGATTTTTCAAAAAATACACCGATGGAACAGGAAAGCAATAACCAAGTATAGATGTCACTAGCTAAGTGCCCGTGCGTTGCTACGAAGTACATAAACAAATTAATTTTAAATCATACATTTAGTGGGCACAAAAAATTTGGCGGATGCATTGTCAATCTACTTTGTCATTGACAACTATTTGTAAACCTTTGCCGCTAGATGTCTAAAACCACCAACGGCAAATGAGACAGTTGAATACACGTATGTTGCCACGGAATAACAAAATGAAGACACATTGATCAAAACGTTCATCAGTGGTATAAGAAATATTTTTTAATGTGAATATCCACATAGTGCAATAACAACTTTTGTCTCTACTTGTTCTTTGAAGGCAACAAATATGATGTTTTTCTGAACGCAAAATATGTAAATGAACGTGTATGTAGCTGATAAAAACAAACTAAACAGAGAGACCTGATAGACAACCCTCCTTCCTTGAACTTCCCTCATATCACTGTTCTATCACATTAATCTATAATGCATTAGTGCAGTACATTGTACAAATTTAACTTAATACATTATTTTTGCGTTCTCGGACCAACACTCGCGGTCACTTGCCCGAATATGACCTTTAAATCCTTTAGTTGAGCAACTCCTTTTATGTGGCCTTCTCCTACTCCGGTAACATGTTTATGTGCGAAGTTGTAGTAGACAAGTAATGGAAAACAACACTCTAATCATGATAATATGCATGGACTTTGGTATCTAAAACTGACAAAAAAGGCAGCTGATTGTCTCCTCCCTGAACTATGAAGGAATCTGACTCAGTTTGACATAATGAAATATCTCATTAGCTAATCTCTTAATTCCTTCCCCTAATACAGAGCAATATTGGACTTCCTGGCCATATTCTATTTCCTCTCCATCATCACAAAACTGGTTACAATTTGATAAATTACAATAAGAGAAAACTAAGTTAGTTAAACTTCATTGTACTAACTAAGATTTCAATTAAACGATGATCATGTGGCAGAGTTTGATGCTTGAATCCCAAGCTCAAAAAAACTTTCAGCTAAATAGTAAATGTATAACAATACTCTACATCAAGAATCATTGATACTGACATGGATGCAGAGGAAGCCAATTTGTTCAAGGATACACACCCCAAAAATGCATAAGAGGAACTGATCTTTCAGCATCTCTTGTAATGCAAATCAAGAGAGAGGGCGATGACATCAGAAAAATCAGTGAAAATTACAATTGTACAGCATAGAAATAACTATTTAAATTCCAGAACAAACCACTATATGAATACTTGTAAAAACTCTAAAATGACCCATTCATCTTTATCTCGGTTCCATGCTTTCACTTCGACACCACTCCCAGGTTGAAGCTTGTGTAATGCACAATAAATATATAAATTCCACAAGTAAGATTTGATTATAAAACTCAATGATTCAAGGCATTACAATAACTTTTATTCTCGTATGTCTATGCAGTACCAACATGTGAACAATACAGCTAGTATTAGCGATGCATACCAACCTGGTTCTAGTCTCAATTAAGGTTTTAAGAATGATGCACACACTACCTAGCATGATAGAAGGTTAGCGCACACAGACCGAGATAGAGAGAGACGACCTGGATTTTGTAATCAAGCGGAGCATATGCGAACGTTTTTTATAGGACCCAAATCCTATCCACAAAAGAACTGAAGAAACAAAATGACGTGAACTAAAGGAGATTAATTACCACATGAGTTCCGTCTACTTTCTGTCCATTTGGCCTTGCTGCCATGGTTGGCCAGCTCGTCGGTCTGACTGCAATCTGCACATATCAAAGCACAACAAATCCATAGAAAAATTACCAAGCACACTATTCTGAACTAACGAGGGAATTCCAAGCACAAATGAACACCTTGAAGATTTATAAATGTATAATTATTATTACTAAGCTGCAGAAATAGTAAAGTATTTGTTGTACAAACTTCTATTTAGCTAAATATCCATGTATATCTCATAAATCATGTTAGCATATACATAAGCAAAGCTAAACTCAATTACTCAAATAAGGCCTAAACACCAGTTATATCAATATCAATTATTAGCCTTAATATTCTGACTATGCCAAGATACATGGCAGCATTTACACAAATAATTTGAGTGTAGTAGTATAGATATGCACATCTGAGAAGTGAGAAGTAAGCATTGCATATACAATAAGCAATATAAATACCCCTGCATGTCAAATCACAGACCTACCACCAGATGTAATATTAGTTTTCAGAGGCCCTATGAGGTGATCTTGTATCCCTTTTTATGCCTGCCACAAAATTTGTAAGAATGAACACACTGGAACCATAAAAGAAGCAGGTAAATAATACGGGAAACCAAATTTAAGAAAGATAACATCTGTTCCAAGGTAAATTGTTTTCAGACTCATCTTTTGCCTCAAAGAAAGCTACTGGATAAGTGCCTAATTCCATGAAATAGGTTCCGATGATGTTCAACTTTGGTCCTTCACATGTTGGTCACGGCAAATGTATTAATGCATACACATGGTTAATCAACTTATTTGTGCGGGATTCTCCGACAATCAAAAAGACATGTAGAGAAGATGTAAGATCAGGTCAGACAAACCTCAGTTGGTGTCATGGGCTACAAAAACAGTGGAAAATCGAACAAAGCAGCTAGGAGTAGCCTCTTCCTCCTGAAATCCCGCACGAGCAAGCTCATCCACGCTGGGCATTCGGAAAAAAATTAGATTAGCACACACAATTGTGGAAAATTCGACAAGCTACCCATGCAACATCCCAGTGGATTGGCAGCATTCAAACCATGCAAGCCTCGACGTCCTCATGCGACACCATAGTGCAGCGTCGGCAAGCCATGCCAGGCAGAATAGGAGGGGGAGGCAACACGCCCTCCTCGACGAACCTGAGCCGAGCACCACTCCTCGGAGGCGCCCCACCAGCCGCTCCTCCCGGCAACGGCACAGTACGTGGCGGCGGGCTGGGCTGCACCAAGAGGACACCGGCCGTTCTAAAGTCTGCAAATCAGCAGGTCAGCAGCATCATCTATCAACCCAGCAGCCAGCCATCAAATCAACATGAGGCCGTCTGCTGGTTGCGGATGCGGGCGCCGCCGAGCGGCTGGTGCTCGATCTGATCGCCGGCCGACTGCAATTCTTCGGCCGGCCCCGTGCAGGGGCCTCCGGCGCTGCCGCACAGGAGAAGAAGGTAGAGGGGTAGATACGGTGCGGGAGAGGCCGCCGTCTTGCTCATCCAGGTCGCCAGAATCGCTGGACACGGGTGAGGGAGATGGATCGGGAGGGAGAGAGGGAATCGCAGGCGGCGGCGCTGGATCAGGATGGGAGAGATTCGGGTAAGGGAGAGGCGGAATCGAGGAAGGGATGGACGGGGACTTCCTACCGCGAGTGTACGGTCAAGATGCGTGCAATCGTCTGCCGAGGGATTAGTCTGACGTACCAATGTACCACCACCTCTCATTTAATAGTATAGTATAGTTAACTGCCCGTGCTTCGCTACGGGAGCCGGTGACCAAAAGTCGGTGATAATGTTGAAATTTCTGACAGCAGATCTTGCTCGGAGCTCTAGTTACATTCAAGAAATCATCTGCCCAAATCCATCTGCATCACACCCTACCGTGAGCCTACAAACAGCATCTTCACCAAGCAAGTATTGTGCCCACCGTGTTTCCCTGCCTCGGCCGGACCGCCGGAGCACCGCCGTGGGGCTGCGCTGCTATGCTTCCACCGTGTTTCCCTCCGTCAGCCTCGATCCCTGCTCGTCTGCATCTTAGGAAGTCAACTCGTTCGCAATTTCTTCAGTAAAGATGGTGCTCTCGCCACCACGCTCGCGCGGTGTGGATGCTGGCGGCGCGAGCAGAGGAGAGAGAGAGCGTTGTTTAGAGCGCCTTGAGCATGTCCTCGAGGTTGAGCACCTTCATGACACCGTCGTCGGTCATCAGCGCGTATCGCCTGGAGCGCAGGCCGTGTCCGACCGGCTTGTCCGACAGGTCCAGCTCGACGCCGATGGCGCGCGTGAGCTCCCCGTTCCCGTCCGAGAGCAGCATCACCTCGTCGCCAGGCTCTCCTTCCAGGCGCGCGAACGCGTCCTTGAGGGAGACGCAGGCCACGACGTCGACGCCCTTGGCGCGGAGCTCCCCGGCCTTGGCCATGATTGACACCGAGAGGTGCTTCTGAGTGCAGGTGGGCGTGAACGCGCCCGGGACTTCAGCTCGCTGTCGGGGAGTTGAATTAGGAGAGCTTCGCGTCGGGGAGTCGGTCGCCGACCGCGATGGAAGATGCGGCTGCAGCCCGGGTCGCAGTCGCCGAGACGACCCGCGTCGGCGCGGCGTCGGCGCGCTGAGAGGGCCGTGGACGCCCAGATCACGTCCGTCTTCTCAGCGCCCTCGGGGCACCCGTCTGTTGCCGGCATTAGTGGCCAGGTCAACGACTATGTCTGGAAGGGAATTATGACGGCGGATCCGCACACGGGAAGGCCATGAGTGCTAAGGAGAATGAAGTGGAGGAGCACACGGCCGGAGCTAAACGGCGAGGCGACCTCGATGCGGACGGTCGGCGAGGGACGGGACCGCGATTGGATCCTTTCTAAAGATTGCTCGATCTGCTGCTAGAGATAAGTAGCTGGGCCTCAAGTCCTGATCCTCCGCCAAAGCACCACGACCGTGTGCGGGGAGAGACGAACTGCCACCGGATCCGTGGGATGGGATGCTAGGGAGGGTGGGGTGCCGCCGACGCGGGATGCAGGAGACGCGTCGGGCGACCCTGGAGGCAGGCCGACGGGGAAAGGAAAGCACAAAGTGTTAACAGGACGGGAAAATGAATCGAATCGTTTTTTTTCATTTGCCGGTGGCAGCGGCTGTAAATTGTCCGAAAAAGCAGGGGTAGAACCGGAAAATCAAAAAACGCACCAACCAACACCGGAGTAGTAGAGATTGTCGTCTCACATCTGCCTTGACGTCGAACGGACCAATTAAGTGTGCGGACATGTTCAGAGTGGAGTAGTAATTGGTTGATGAGGCCGATTTAATATGTGCACATACAGTTGTCTCGATTTTAGCTTACGTCTACGTCTGCGGTTGATAATAAAATCGTCCATTGCCGCAATTACATACGCTCACAAACTCAGAACAGGAGGCATCAAAGTTTACACGGCCGAGGGATTTACTGGCAAACAGGATTGCCGGAGGCACGAATCAGTGAATCACTGGTACATCGAACTGGTACCTGAGTAAAAGTGGATCTTCAGAATCAATCAGGAAGCTTGCAAATTTTATTCCAGTTTATTGTCACGAAGTCTTGCGAGATATCGCAGTCCTCTGTTGGCTGTTGCGTCTCCGTGAGACCGGAGGAAGCTGCCGTCGCGGGCGGCGCAGCTCCACGTCCGCCACGATCCCGAGCCACCGCTGCGCTGCCGGCGCGCGGCCGGCAGCGTCGCGGCTCGCGCGGACGAGGCACCACGACGACCCAACCGTCCGCTACCGCGCACCGGGAGTTAGCGGCACCCGCTGCCACGCAGGGCCCACGCGGTGCGCTCACCGCGCCACTCGCCCTCCGCCAGGTGGTGCCCGCGCATCGGGCCGGTCCGTGGGCCCCGCTGCCATGTGCATGTGCGTGCGGACCGGACGGAGGGAGGGGTGCCGTTCTAGAGGCTTCCGATCCCGAAGCAGTAGACGTGATGGCGAGTTAATTCATCCCGTCGCTCTCGTTGCCCACCCCTTTTGCATCAAAGGACGTGCAAGACTATCTTTTTGTGGACAAGCCCTTGCTCATGGCCCATTCAAGTTTTGGGTAATATAGGATTGTTTTTTTTAATTCCCTCCCATCCATATGTAGCGCACATTGATCCCAATATATTCTTGAAAAAAAATGCTTTATCAGGGAGTTGGTGCTCTTGTTTCATTTGTCATTCTCTCAGCGAGTCCCGGAGCTGTGAATATCACAAACTCTCATATGATGCAATACACAAAATTGAATCATAATGTTTGCATCACATGAACCGACAAGATTGATTAACTTCCTTGAATACACCAACCTACTCAATTCGCCCCACAAACTATAAACTTACTGGTAGCAAGATATAACTAGAAACAAAACACTCATGCCACTGAATGGTTTTAGTGAGAGTCGACAATCTCAACTCATTATTCCTTAAAAATGCTAGCCAACTCACTTGTTGTCGGGAATGGGTTAATCGAATTGGGATAAATTAATTAGAGAGATCAGGTTAGAAACAACACATTATCACGGTGATGAGTAACAAATTGGAATAAATTTACGAGATCGAGCTAGAAACAACACATGAACATGGTGATGAATTAAGGACAATACATATCCTGATATCATCTCGAAATTGAAAGACTAATGCTCTACAAAATGAGTGGTGCTTGTTGTTCAATTTGTCATTCTCTCAACAAAGTTAGGGGTTATACGTGTTACAGACTATCATGATGCAATACTCATAATTGAATGGAAACCCGGATAGTCACATGAACCAACAAGCCCAACTCGTCGTGATGAATATGGTGACCAACTCAAGTTTACTTCAAATAATGGGATAAAAAGCTATACTAAAACTGAAAGAGATCCAACTAAAAACAAAATATGAACATGTGGGTAACCCAAGACTAGTACGCACTATCATATTTGCCTTCAAACAATCCAATGCAAATTAAATTGGTGCATGGCGTTCCTTCATTCGATTAAAAGAACCTAGGGTTATACAACACACTAGAAACTAGAAAGATATTATATAATGCAAAACACAAAATAAAATCACAATTGAAGTGGTCACTCGAGGCATACTCCAAACAAGCCCATAAAGACGAGACATCACACGTCCTATGTCCCACCTTGAATGATCCAAAGCAAGACGTAGTACACCAATGCGCAAGTGGCAATTTTTTGTCGTGATCGCAGGAGTCAAGACCCTCACATGCACCGTTCCAGGAAATAACTCCATTCCAACGGGGCCATATTGCAAAACCGGTTGGCTATAAGATGCTCGAAGAGGGCCAGCTTAACCACGGCGTATTAGATTAACCCGTCCCTCTGGTCTACATCGAGTTAAGCCTCAGTGAACAAGAGGAGGAAGAAAAAAACTACAGAAAAGGACAAACGAATCGCGCCACCGCGAGGAGGCGTACGGCGCGGCCGCCCGCCGTCGGATCTGCGCCGGCGACTTGCCCGGCCGCCGGAGGAGGAGGTGGTTGTGTCGCTCCGTCCATTTCTCGCGCTCGTGCGCCCAGATCCGTCCCGCCGGTGAGCCCTACTCCAATCAGCTCGTGCTGGGATAGTGGGATACTGAGATGTGAGATGGACGCTGTAGTCGACGGGGCTAGTGTGGACTCGAGATATCTCAGAGGAACTGGACTCCTGTGCGCTGCTCCGACGGAAATGCGCATCGGCGAGAGATTTCGCCTTGGTTTGTTCTCGCGTTCGGTTTAGCGCGCGGTTCTGAGCCATCGTGTGAGGATTTTATTGTCTGAGCTGTGCAGGATTTGAGAATGCTTGTGATGCGTGCGAGGTGGTGTGTTCTGTGTTTACTTTTTTCGTTTTGTTCGGCTGAAATGCGTGGGATTTCTGGGGGCTCGTCTAATCGATTGGGAACACGCAGGATCCATGTGCTGTTCGTATTTCTAAGCTGTTTACTCACGAATTTATCGTGTAAAATTGGTACCAGTTTGTGGGATGCGCTACCGCGAGTTTTTTCTACGTGAGCTCCTGCTTTGTCGTTTTTCATAGTGTCAACCCATCTAGGTGATTTGAGCAATTTGATACGGGCAGCGACGAGGGATTTGTTTCCGGTATAATTTTGACCGACTTTTTTTAATCTGTGTATGCCCATCGTAGAGTTTTGTGTGTTCTGGTGAGAGATATTTGTGAGTTCAGTTCTGGAACTGTGAAAATTTAGATCTGCATATCGCTCTGGTCAACCACCGCTGATAGAGATCAGTTTAGGAACTATTTTGCCCTCTAGCACTGCCTAGAGATTTACGAATAGAATTGTTTTGTTTCCTCTATGTGTTCCTTCTGATAAACTTTTATTAGATCAGGGAAAAGCGACACCTTCTTCCCTTATGAGCACAGGGAACGTTTATCATATGCAGTCATGAACTCATGATCATACGGGTTATTTTTCGTTATGAGAAGCTGTTTACATTTTTTGATTGCTCTACTCTGCCCAAGAGTGCCTTCTATTTGTTACTGCCAGGGATATTTATGCTTGCATATGTCTAAAATGCTCAATATTTGTATCGAATGATGATACTGTCGAATGAGATTGAGATCTACAGCCTACTGCCATGCTGGGACGAAATTATTTGAACCTGTCTGTGGTTTATGTTACTCTATTGACCAAGTAATTCACCAGTTTATTCTGTTCTAGTGAAAATGTGAAATCTAGATGTAAGGCTTGAAGAATTATCCAGTCTATTTAAACTTTAATTTGCTTGTCAACTTCCTTGGTGTATTAAATCCATGCTATCAACTGTTTCTTGCTCGCAAGACTAGCTAAAAAATAGTAATATTGACATGAGCATCCAAAGAGACTGTTTTGTGGCAGAACTAGAGGCTCTATCTTGTGTTGTGCTAGACTATTTAACTCGAAAGTTCTTGTAGACTCATTCCATCACCGGCTAATATATCCTTGTGTTTTTTACTTTTCTGTTCTTCTCTCCCTGGTCAGGAAAGCTGATCTTGTGCAATACTTATAGTATTCATGGTTCACTGTTTCATTTTGCAGGGTTTCTACCACGGAATTGTGAGATAAGGTGCTTCCAGTTTATGCAGAGGGTGTGAAAATATCATCTATGGCATACTGTTGATTGGTCGTCAGGGATCAGTTTGGAGTCTTCTCTCTTACTCTTGCTACGTCTGTCCTTGCTTCTCTGTTGGACTACAGGAGAGGTGGAAGCAGATAAAGGCAGACAGGCAGCTCAGCCGTTCTATGTCCAGGGACTTGGACTGTCCTGTTCAGACACAGATGGCTGTTGAAGTCCTGGATCGGAGCTTCAGTAGTGAATATCCTGCAAGTAGCAGAACTGAAGGGAGATCATTGAGCTGGAAGAGAGTTTTTGTCCAAACTGATAATGGTTCTGTCCTGGGCATTGAACTGGAGAGGGGAGAAAATGCCCACACTGTGAAAAAAAAGCTGCAGATAGCCCTGAATGTTTCTACAGAGGAGAGCTCACTGACCTTTGGTGATCTTGTTCTGAACAATGATCTCAGCAGTATCCGCAACGACTCGCCGTTGCTTCTCACAAGGAATCAGATGCATCGAAGCAGCTCAACACCTTGTCTCTCTCCCACTGGAAAGGATGTGCAACAGCCAGACCGTAGTGGACCCATTGCTATCCTTGGATGTTCAAGCCCTTCCTCTCATATGAAGCAGCTTGCTAAGGATGTTGTGAAAGCCATAAGGAATGATGTTGACCCAGTAGCTGTTAACAGTGGGATGGGTGGTGCCTACTACTTCAAGAACATGCGGGGTGAACATGTTGCAATTGTCAAGCCAACTGATGAGGAGCCATTTGCTCCAAATAATCCTAAAGGCTTTGTAGGGAGGGCCCTTGGACAGCCAGGCCTCAAAAGATCTGTACGAGTTGGCGAGACAGGGTTCAGAGAGGTTGCTGCTTACCTCCTTGACTACGGCAACTTTGCAAATGTTCCTCCGACAATGCTGGTCAAGATCACACACACTGTGTTCAATGTGAATGATACAGGTGGCTGCAACAGTAAGATGTTCCACAACAAATCACAGGCTGTGAGCAAGATTGCATCATTGCAGCAGTTCATCCCTCATGATTTTGATGCCAGTGACCATGGGACGTCAAGCTTCCCTGTGTCTGCAGTGCACAGAATTGGCATACTTGACATCAGGATCTTCAACACAGACAGGCATTCAGGGAATCTTCTGGTCAGGAAAGTTGGTCCTGGGTCTGACAATTTTGGAGTGCAAACTGAACTCATTCCTATTGACCATGGTCTGTGTCTGCCGGAATGTCTAGAAGACCCTTACTTTGAATGGATCCATTGGCCACAGGCATCCATCCCTTTCTCCGAGGAGGAACTTGAATACATTGCAAAATTGGATCCTGCAAGAGATGCAGAAATGCTGCGCATGGAGCTGCCTATGATCCGCAAGGCATGTCTGAGGGTGCTAGTGCTATCAACAATATTTCTCAAAGAAGGTGCAGCATTTGGCCTCTGTTTGTCAGAAATAGGGGAGATGATGAGCAGGCAGTTTACTGGGAAGGAAGAAGAGCCAAGTGAGCTTGAGCTTCTTTGCATGGAGGCAAGGAAGTGGGTCGAGGACAGAGAGCTATTTCTTCCAGAAGCCGGAGTCGAAGACGACGATGATGACTTCACCCAGTTCTCTCTCGACGGTGAGGATGATTCAGATTCATTTGAATCACCACCATTCAGCAAGTTTGGGTCCATGAAAGCAAGTCACAGGAATCCACTGTCAAAGTTAGACGAGTGCGATGAGGAAGATGATGATGCCAAGGAGGTTATCAAGGATGATGCCGCCCCTCCAACGGTATGTCTTCTAATCTGGCACCTTCTGTCTCAAAGTTGTCAGCATCGCTGAAGGGGACTGGCTTCCTTGGGAAAGCTAAAGGCTATGGTATTCCGAAGAGCAAGCTGGGTTCTAAAACTAACTATAGTGGAGAAGGTAGTGTGCTGCATCAGTCTGGTGGTAGCAGGAGCGCGAATGAGATGCTCCCTCCCAGCGCCAGTTTTGTGAAGCTGTCAGACATGGGCTCAGAGGAGTGGAGTGCATTCCTCGACAAGTTCCAGGAGCTCCTCCCGAGCGCTTTCGAAGCACGGAAGCACGCGGCTGGTGCTGGCCCGCGTCCAATGCAGAGGCTGGGCACTTCCTGCCAGTTTTGAAAGCTAGTAGAAGAGAAGCTATATTATACCAAAAGGTAATGTGACCGAACTGAGGTGTGCAGCAGCAGCAGCTGTTTTCGTCGCGGCAGCCGCAGCTCTACCCTATGCGCCTATAGTGTTTGGACTTCGGAGAAGATAGTAGAGAAATAAGACCATCCCTTGACATATGCTGTTGCAGGAGAGTGTGTTGTGTTTGTGCATAGTTTTTTTTTGACATATCCAGACGGTTTGTTCTTTCGTTTGTATATATAGGACCGAGCACCTCGCCACCGCCGGGTGCCGTCTGGGCTTTGTGGTAGTCTGGTGGGTGGCGAGTGTTGCTGGCGCCGCCGATGTTTCGGCTTTGCCACTGTACCATTTTCGAGACGCTTACCATAATATAGCACTTTGGTGTTGCTACGTGTATGCACATAAATGTCATCTGCTTTACATCTGCGTGTGCTTCTCTGCTTTGGTGCTTTTGTTGCTCAAGCTGGTTATACTACTATGAGATCCGTTGATATGGTATGAACGAATGATCTGGAACTTGCTTTTGTTGGCTGATTTCATCGTCGGTGCGTGCTCGAGATGTAGTTACGAAAGCACCAATCTATTGACCCGTTGTTTTCTGCCCACGACGTTGATATTGTTATGAATGAATGATCTGAAACTTGCTTCATAAAGGGAAGCCTCCAAAGGATCTCCCGTGTGCTGCAGAAACTTGCACGGTTGACTGATTTCATCATCGTCGGTGCGAGCTCACGACCTACCGAGATAACTACTCCCTCCGTTCCAAATTAGATGACTTTCATTTGTCCACATGAGAATGTATGTAGACATGTTACGCCAAACTATTGACCCGTTGTTTTCTGCCGGAGACGTATGCACCTGGGAAGTAGGACTGGACCCGGCCGTGAGGAGAGCGTCATCATCCTGTGGTGTTTTCTGCCACACCTGAAGTGACATTTTCAAGCCCTTGTGTTCCCGTCAGGTTTAGGTGGCCGGTCCGTGTCACACGCCAGAGGCCATCAGTGGACGTCTCTTTCCAGCATCTGGACCGTGAAACACTAGTAGATAGAAACCACACCCAAGTCTAAATCCCGTCACATATACCGGAAAAATTCTACTAGTAGCGAATATGGTCATGTCATGTGTGCGGTCGTGCTAACCTCCGAAGAAAAGAAAAATGGTGTGCAGTCGTGCAGAAGACGACGTCCATGAGCCGGCCGCAAAAAAAAAAAGAAAGAAGAAGAAGAGGACGTCCATTGCTTGCTTCAGGTAGGTATAGACAGACTACAGAGAGTGACAGCAACAGGTGTCTCGCTCTCACCCTGCTGGACTGCCGCCCAATGCCTGCTGCGAGTCTGCGACGGGACCGTCCAGCCTAGCCCTCCATTATTGGCCGCGCCAGGCAACCCTATCACGGCGGCAGCATGGGCGGGGAAGTGCGGACGAGCTCGCGTGGTCCACTTCGCCATGGCTGCGATTGGCTGGGCGTTCAGATGCAGGTAGGCTGGCCGCTACGGCAAGGCTAGCTTCGTCGTCTGATTGGGTCTGGAAGAACCTGAGCCCCGAATCGGAAGCAACGGGCTAGTGATAGGTGAGGAGACTGCACCGGGTAACTCAGCCTCTCAGTCTTTCAGAGACCGAGCTTCAGAGACGTGTAACGGCTGCCACGTGCCGTGGGCGTAATTGGCCCTTTGCGTAGTGCAGAATCGATTCTCATTTTTCTCCGAGGAACCTGGAAAGACCAGGAGCGTTTGCAGCTCTGAAGTTCGGCACCGCCACACACGCACATGCTGAAACCTGACATCATGCAAATTCATTCCCCGTTGTTCTCTGCAAATTCAGAAAAGTTGCTACAGATTGCAGTCTGCTTACAGGTTCGACCTCTCCAATCCAAGCACGGTGCAACAAAAATTGCCCATCCAGCCTACCCCAATCTGTTCCACTGCGGGTCAGGATGGGCTTCTGCATCCGGCTTAGTGAGTCCCTCTCCCTACGCAGCTAGCTAACCTAACCATGTGCTAGCTTTGGCTACTAGCCTACCCCTATCTCTATGTCGCAGAGTGTAAATTAACAAGAAACAAGCTAGGCTATACTAGCCAGACGATCTACCCAGCAATTCGGCATCACTCAAAATGCATAACTTTTTTTTTCGAATTGGGGGTGCGGATTCCGGCCTCTGCATCAAAATGTCTAGCTAGCTAGGGCTTCTTCTCCGCGAGCTCATCCAAGGGGAGCTTAGTTGTTGATGGGTCGCCGGCTGTGGGCATCCGGGTAGACGGAGTAGTCCACCCTCACCATGTCGGCCGCCACGGTGGCCGCGTCGTCGTGGTTGCTTGCTCCGTGCTGAGACATGTGTTGAGTTGCTGATCCCTTGCTGCTCCGTTTACCCTGAAAATTAATTGTAATCGTCAGTACATACTAGACATGTGGGCTCTGGCCATGTGCCGTGCAAATGCCTGCAATGCTAAATTTGTAAGATGGTGAGATGTACTTGCCTCTTCATGTACAACTCCAGCAGATGGGTGATCTGCTTCTTGATTTGCTCCTGCAACAACAGAAATGTGCGTGTCAGTCCAGCATTGAGGGGTTCAGTGATTTGCTGTCAGAAAGAAACAGTACAGTTAACTAGTCATCCTTCTCTAAACGACGCATTTACTAGACTACATGTTCAAGGGTGAGTGATTAATCGTAAGATATCAGAATTAAAGAACACAAGCTCTGATAACTGAGTAGCATTGCACTAGTGTTGTGCTGTACTTGCAGTTCAGACTTCAGAGAAAGAAATTACTTCTACGCTAACAGTAATCAGTGGCAAGAAGCAAGAAGAAGCCTTTGCCTTTGTGTTTTGTCAGTTATGATATGATGGATGAGTTCTCGCGGTGCCGTAATCGGAATGGAACGGCGCTTGGCCGGCAAAATCGCGCCTGCCGCCGCTCCTTGGCCCGACAACGGCGACCTCTACGGTTTTCACTCCTCCAGTGACATGGGCAGGGTTTGCACCTGTGTTCTTGGCTCCCACCACCTCATCCTTCCTCGAGTCTCCAAGTTCTCGAGCCGCCATCGCCTTCCGTCCTCTCAAGTACCATTTCCGACGTGCATTCTCGCTCAATCTCTCCTGCATTTTGATAAGAATCAGTACTATTTCACTGCTAGTAGTACCACTTGCAGCGTGTTACTTTGCTAGTAGTAGACACTAGTATCCCATGAACAGAATTTGCACTAACCTTGTATGCTTCGGTAGTCAGAGCAGACAGGGAGAGCAGAAGCAGCAGCAGCAGAGCACTACTCCGTGCACACCTCATGACCGGTCGCCCAGCAGCAGCAGTTACAACTTGGCAACGAGGAGCTTCCTGCTAATTCTGAGCCGGACGATGGATCGAACAAAAGAGAAAGGAGAGGTTTAGGTGACAGCGCAGGGGTTTTATAAATAGGAGACAGTTCAGAAACCGCGCGCCTAGCGATGCTAGTCAAAGATAGCTCACTGCATGCATATTCAAAACCAGCACCGTCTGACACATCCAATATCAAACTGCCATTAGCTATGTTGCTTTCCCGTTTCTTAAGCTGCCCGCACCGATCGATGCCGTGGTCCTTGCTTAGACTGGCAATCGCTTGGGACAAGGAGTTGATCCGTCCATCTCCGGTGCACGCACCGGCTAAGCAGGCAGACCGGCGCAACCTTCCGGACCTGGCGCTTGCTCGCATTGAGGCTTCTGCTGCGTGCATCTGCCGGAAGTGGAAGGCGGGGGACTGGTTTTGTCCGTCCCTGGTAATGCGCCGCCGTGCGCGGCACACCACGGTGAGGCGTCGTCTTCCTGCGGCACCGCTGTCCTCGGATCGAAGAGACATTGCGTGCGTGCGGGCGTGCGTGGGGGGTACGACTGATAAAACAATCCATCCGGCTTCCGATGATGTCGTTTTGGTGCTTGCAGGGAGATTGCTAGCGGGGTCTCGGATTCCCTTCGAATCAGACATCTGGCGTTGTGCCGCATCAACGTGGGAAAATGGTTTAGCATTCAGCAGTTTCAGCTTGACGAGCTACGGACAAATTAGTCTTCGATCATTGCTGTTCAGAATGTACGCTATTTTTGGATCATTACATACCAATTGGACTTTTGCCATGTACATTCCCTTAATGCTTAATTGGCCTATTGTAGTTCATAAATCTTAGGGCCTCTTTGGTTCGAAGGATTTTCATAAGAATATTGTAGGATTCTCTTCGGACGGCTATGCTTGGATCAAGCAAAAAAAAGCAGACCCTGAATTTATGTACCACAACGTTTCAAGTAGAAAATGCAACTTCTCGCGTTCGTGTCCCATTGGAAATTTGCAGATTTCCTGCAATGTGATCTGCATCTGCATGTTCTGGTGGAGAGAGGCCGAGAGTGGTGACGATTAGAGTATGTGCACGATTAACTAAAACAAATGCAAAGCTTTGTGGTTACCGAAGCAGGGGAGGCATGTTACGTAACAGTCAAGATTCCCGCCCTAGCAAGCAGTAAATTACGCCCTAATGTCTGTTTGCTTTCTCTCAGCTCACGGGTCAAAGATCTGTCCATGGATCAGCTAGCAGCATGCCTGCATCGTGCTGGCCGATTTAACAATAAGCGCGTTGGATCAAGCGAGCGTTCACGCAAATTGGCCGAGTTTATGTTCCGAGACACACTGAATGTGGGCCTGTCACACGCGTGTCCCTACTTGGAAGTGTCTTGGACGACCTTTGCTGTCGAGTAGTGTCTAGCAACCACCGCTAGCTGTTGTTCTTCCTTTGCAGCGCGCCTGATCGAGCTCGGCTGTGTTCCCTCACACATTTGACTCTCTCGATGCCGCACGAGCACTGCACTCTAACTGGTTGCATCTGTTGTGTACGGGCGTGTTTGGTTACCTGCTAGGCGCCTGGTCAGGCCTCAGCGATGCAAAAATGTCATGTTTGGTTCCTGGCCCGGTTTGTGTTACTGGCCCGTATAGACCTTAAAGCAGCCCTTCAGCCAGGTCCCAAAGGAACGGCCGATTCAGCCGTTTCCCTAGAGACTCCCTTCGCGTGCAAATTGGGAAACAAAGGCGCTCATCTCGTTCAACCTCGTGCGACCCTGGAGATGGCGCGAGCTCACGCGTGTGCGGCGGGAGAAATTTCGATCACCGCTCTCCATTTTCGCCTCTCTATTTCACCCCCTTTGTTCACCGCGTAAACTCCCACGAGCAGGTAAGCCACGGCATCTTCTCCTCCGGCCGTGGTCGACGGCAGGCAGCGACAACCTCTTCCTCCTCTTCTTTGAGCTGCGAGCGTCCGCCTCTGGTGCTATCATGCCTATAAGTTTCTTCAAACTCTAAGTCCTGTAGCTTAGACCTAAGTAGATCTTTAGGTCGGGATGGGTCATGATCTAGTTTGAGCAAGTACTGCGACACGATTTCAGTATATTTTGCATGTTAGGCAGTGCAGTTGTGTCACTATTTGACTAGATTTTGCATGTTAGGCAGTTATGTTGAGTTAGATCATAATGATGCTTTGGTAGATCTTGATGCTCTGCAAATGTGTTGCTCGTAACCATTATAGGACATGACCGGTGATGAGTTTGCACTAAAACTAACAAATAGCACGCTAGACCATCTCTACTTTGTCCCGTAATCTCAGGTGTTCGAGGTACTTGACACCCAAGAGGAAGAGATTTCGATGGCCCTAGCCTCGGTTCCGAGTTGGCCGAGATGCCAAGTGGTTCCCTGGGTCTCAAGCGTTCCAAAGAGAAGAGCAGGTAGAATAAGATGGGGACGACCATGAAGTGGGCTCCATTCTTGTCCACCTTCGTGGTCAACAAGATGTGTGACGTCATCGCCTCCGGGGTCAGGACTGACAAAGGGTTTAAGGAGGTGCTCCTCAACACCGTTTGCAGGATGGTGTTCGAGCCCTGTGGCCAAGAGGTCACCTGACTCAGGTGTACAACCAACTCAGGAAGTGGATGGTCAGGTGGATACAGATTAGCCTTAGTGGCGCACAGTGGGATGAGGAGACCCAGAGTATTATCATGGAGGCTGAGCACATAGGCCACATCAAGGTTAACCACCTCTCTAACATAGTTCACATTCATCAACCCAGCTTATCCCGACTGTGTAAAATTGTTTTCTCATCCCTAGGATTAGCCCAAAGACGCCAAGTACCTGAACAAGCCCATCCAGAACTACTATCAGATGTAGAGCATCTTTTCCTTCGGTCTGGCGACTGACAAGTTTGCATATGTTCTAATCTTGTTCTTCTGTGTTGTAGTGGTATGTGGTGTTTAGAGAAAGAGTTCCATGAATCTAAAATTGCTGGGCTGCTTGCTCTGCTCAAGTGGACAGTTTCGCCAACCAGTGCTGCAAAAGGTTTGAGACTAAAGAGGAGGCAGAGAAGGTTTACTCCATGAACACGCTGGCAGATATCCCTCTCTTGGCTGAGAGCAGCACTAATGGAGGACGTGAAGAAGTTGTGAGCACAAAAGGTGTGGGCAACCGTGAAGGATTGGTTGAGTATGTCCGCCTCAAAGATTTGATCATCCTCATCCAGTTAATCGTCATTGCGTATTTGTTGTTCTCCTACGTTTATACGATCATAAGTGAACATTGGGCTAGTAAGCTCACCACTAGTGGATGCAAGGTAACCAGAACCACCCGAAAATGTGCAACCAAACACAGGGTATTAACCTTTAAACGCAAACGTGGGCAACCAAACAGAACGAGTAGTCCGAACTTGTTTCACGCCAAACGGGGCTGGCTACAACTTTGTGGGAACCAAATGGGGTGCATACCATGGCCCATGTCAAGTTTTTTCAGGGACATGCCCCAGCGAGCCACGGATGCAAAAAGCCCAAGACAGCCGCAGCTAAGCAAACACGTCCTATGTTGTCTCTCACATGAGGCAGATTTGGGTGAGAGGCATGGTTGGAAGAATTACCCACATTCATTTTATGGTCTCGCTTTCGCTTATTTATTTCACTTGTGAATCAGGTTTGGTCATGGCTTGTTTCTTTCATCATTTCCAACCTTTCACTGGCCATACCTATTTTTATGGCAGCACGCGGGGAGACCCTATTAACCGCCTTCAGCGGCGCAACCTCCCACCGCCGTCTGAGGGAACCAGCTATTCGGCGACGATGCGGCCCATTAACATGTGAGATTTTCTTACTTTTATTTTTTGTAAAAAACTTAATTATTTTAAATCTTAGTAAAATGCCAGATTTGTATTTGTATTCAATTCATAAAATCAGTTTAAATTTTTAACATATCTTTCAGACCCATGAAAGCATTTATTTGAACCCTAAGAACATTTTGTTTAACCACATGAACATTTTACGACACCGGTGAATATTGTTTGAATCCATTAAAAATGAACAATTTTCAAATTTGGAACCATTTAAAATTCAGAACCATTTTAAAAATAGAACCACTTTTAAATTTGGAACCATTTTCAAAATGGAACAATTTTAAATTTGGAACCATTTTAAATTCGGAACCATTTTTAAATTCAGAACCATTTTTTAATTTGGAACCATTTTCAAAAAAGAATTTTAAATGAACTATTTTCAATTTTGAAACCCTACCCGCTGATACCTTGAGGGAGAAGGGGACCAGCGACGACTGTAAGAAGCGGAGGGATCGGGGCGCTATGGGCAGAGAGGAGATGGGGACGAGGCGCCGTGGGCAGAGAGGAGATGGGGATGGGGGCCGCCATTGGGAGGAGACGGGAGGGCAGCTCCATGGGAGGAGATTTGACCTTGCCTTTCTTTTTTCCTTTCCCCTCGTACGTATACGGATCTAACATAAGAATTGAACAGAACATAAAATAAAAAAACGGTTTGACTGGTCAAAGTAGTTTGGTGCTCGACATTGGGACAATCTAGACGTTGATTGAAAATTCAACGGTTTAGATTTAATGTATCCCAACATGTTGCTCTTTTAATAGTAGTATAGATTTATGCAATACACGATGGATGGAACACATGTGAGAAGAATTACCGAAAAAGTACTTTACCTAGATTCTAGAAAATATATTTTATAAAAATGAATGGAAAATGGACTAAGAGATTATTAAAAATTGGTTGCCAGTTGCACATTTTGTGCAAAGTGCAACCTATGATTTAAGGGTCTGTCGGGATATCAGTCGACTGAGAAAAAGTTATGTCTTAGTTGATGATAGCGGCATATGGTTGACTTGTCCTAGAAAGCCGCACCTCATTACTTCATTTCTTTCTTTTAAGTATACACATCGCGCCACTTTGACGTCTCAAAAGTATCTATAATTTTTGATTGTTCCATGCTTGTTTTATACCATTGCTACATGTTTTTACTATAGTTTTATGTCATTTTAGGGCATTTTCCCGGACTAACCTATTAACAAGATGCCCAGTGTCAGTTCCTGCTTTCTGCTGTCTTTTTTGTTTCAGAAAAGTTATTAAGGAAATATTCTCCAAAAGACCTGACAATTTATGGAGGGCATTTTTATCACGAAGAGAAGACGGAGTCCAAAGGACAGACGGAGGGCCCCACCAGGTGGAGGAGGCGGTCTCCCGGCGCCGCCCAGGGTGGGGCCGTGCCCACTGGCTGCCTAGGCCCCCTGGTGCTTCTCTGGCGCCGCCTCTTCGCCTATATATTCCCCCTCGGACAAAAACCCTAGGGCGGCCAATTATTTCCACGGTACGTACCCGAGGTTGCCGTCAACTCGAAGCCTTATTCGGGAGAGTTCTGAAGCTCTTCCCGGCACCCGCTAGAAGGGGAGATCGTCACCCCGGAGGCTTCTACATCGCCATGTCTACCTCCGGAGTGATGCGTGAGTAGTTCATCCTTGTACTACGGGTCCATAGCAGTAGCTAGATGGTTGTATCTTCTCCTTGTGCTACCATGTTTAGATCTTGTGAGCTGCCTAACATGATCTAGATCACTATTTTGTAATGCTACATGTTGTGTTTGCTGGGATTCGATGAATTGTGAAATTATGATCAGATTGTTCATCTACTTGTTATCATATCTATGTTTTATTTAAGATCTTGCATGCTCCCTGATCCATGTGGTTACTCTGGCCAAGTGATTGTATGTATCTCCAAGAGAGATTTTGTGCTAGATAGTAGGTTCATGCCTTGTGTGAGTCTGGGTTCGTGATGACAGAAACAACTAAGACCGAGAATGTGCTGTTGCTACTAGGGGTAAAACAGCGGTGTTTATTTCTTTATGTTTATAAATATTGATTACATTATGCACAAATCTTATTGCAATTATCTTTTGCTTGCAACTTAATACCTATGGGTGACAGGCTGGATAGCGATCCCGGGGTGGATTATTCGTCATAGATGCAGCTGGATAGCGGCCTATGTATTTTGATGTAATGCCCAATTAAATATATAATAAACTTTATCATGTCATAATAGCATTGTCATGCCCTCACAATTTGTCAATTGCCTAGTTGTAATTTGTTCACGCAGCATGTTTACTGTTTTACGGAGAGACACCACTAGTGAAACTATGGCCCCCGGTCCATTCTTTTACATTGTTTACAACTCATTTCCTTTGCTTTTAATCATTACTTGCTCGCTGTTCCTTTTTACTTTTATCATTGTTTTCCACACCTTACGTTTAACCTCTTTATTTTCAGCTAGACAGGAAGATTGACAACCTTCCTGGATCGTCGGGGGGGCAAAGTTGAGTGTCTGTGTTGCGTGTAGGTCCACGCCCACCTGCTAATTGGCACCGTGTTGAAGCCTTTCAAGTCCTACTGGTTCGATAAACCTTAGTTTCATAACTGAGGAAAAAAACTTCTATCTGCACAACGCCACTTTCCACTTGGGGTTCCCACGGGCTTTCTGTGATATAAGGTGCGTGAGCAAGTTTTGACCTGGTTGTGGGCATTGGGTTGTGTGTAAAGATGGTAATGGGTAGGGTAAAACAATATCATACCTATATCCATATAGCTCATGGGGTAAAAAAATCTTTACCCTTACCAACGGGTATAAAAATTTACCTGCACATATACCCGTGGGTACCCTTACCCAATGGATACCATTGGGTAGATCAATAGTACACAATAGTTCACAACATGTCGTGCACCGCCACACCACAATCATGTTCTCCTACTTTCTATTTGACTGTCGCCTGCTGCCACACTCCTACTTATTGTCGACCCACCCGGGCTGAACAAACAGAGAATGGAGTAGACCTAGAGGGGAAACGGAGGTCGGTGGTGCTTTCGCCAACTTCATGCCTAGCGGCTTCGACGTGGTGGGGAGGGATGGTGGTTCGAAGACTCGAGGACGCACATGCCAGGTAAAGATGGGTAGGGTTTGGGTATACCCATGGGTATATGAGTGTACCCATGTCGTGCCCCTGATTTAACGGGTAGGGTATGGATAATACCCCTGGTACAAAAAATGTGTCCAAACCAGCCCATATGAGTAGGATTTTCGTACCCATGGGTGAAATTACCATCCTTAGTTGTGTGTGGCTTGTGTAGATTTTGCTTTATTTATGTTATTTGTGCAATACAATGGATTGGAACACATGTAAGAAAAACTACCAAAAATACCTTACTAGTTTCTTAAAAAATATATACTTTACGAAAGACGAAAGGAAAATATACTAAGATCTTATTGAAAACCAGTTGCTAGTTGTACATTTTGTGCGGAAAATGCAACGTATGATTTAACTCGTACTGGCTGGGTAGGCTTGAACTTCTAGAATCATCAATTTCCAATGTGATCCATGCAGTAGAGGCTAGGAGGTACATTAACATCGCACTAATGTGTGTCCAGGAGGATGCAGATGATGGACCCACCATGTTAGACATCGTTGCAATGTTAAATAGTGAAAGTGTTATTCTTCAAGAGCCTAATCATCCTGCGTACTTCAACCTGAGGGTATCTAAGTTAAAAGAATCGGCTAGTGTTGTTGCTCCGTGCAGTTATCAAGTCGCAAAGTGTTTTTACTCTTGTGGTAAAATGATACATGATAACTTTGTTCATGGCTTTATTAATTTAAAGTTGAGCATATATGCCTTTTATCTAGAAGAAAACCAAAGCTCGGGGGAGGGGGGGGGGGGGGGGATATTGCCCCCCACCTTGCCAAATTTAAACATAAAGTTTTGTAAACTATCTATATCTATCTATATACCAAATAATAAAAGCGTTAAGATTTCCGCGGTTTGGTTTTGTAGGTCACCTGATTTGCCCCTAAAATTGTATAAATAATTACCCACATGTGCCACCGGTAGTCAAGTAACGGTTCGGCTTGTCCTTCCTTCGTTTGGTTTCGTACGTCGTTCTCCAAACTTTTGTTTGTTCATCTTAGTTTCGTCCATCGTAAGCGCCAAAAACACCGGGAGTTTAGAGCATCTCTAATAGCTACCCTAAAATAGGGCGGCACTTTTTGGTTATAGGGCACTTGTTTTATTGTTTTAGGGCACCACATTTTTTCTGCTTTACTAGCTACCCTATTTTAGGGCACGACCACTCCAACAGTTGCCCTATTTTAGGGCACCGCGGCCGCACCACTCCCTCTATCTTTGTACACATTGTACATACACAAATCAAACAAATAAATGATCCAAAATAATTTAAAAAAACTTAAATAGTACTTAATTACAACACAATACAAATAGTTCATCAAATGGTTTATCAAATGATTCATCAAGTAGCACACAAATCAACACACAATGCTCACAAATAGCAAATTGTTCATCACATACAACAACATCGATTGAAGTAGTTGGCCTCGCTCTTTGCCTTCTATTTCATGCCCACCACTCATCCATGAGATCCTTTTGAAGATCTTCGTGCACATCGGAGTCTCAAATGTCATGGTAGGCATCAAGGAAGCGCGCAACTCAGTCTCCACCTCGCCTCGGTCGAACCGGCCGTCCCTTCAACTCGTAGGTGCCATAGATTACATTTTTGCCACGCTCATTCTCTATGATCATGTTATGCATGATCACACATGCATGCATAATGTACCAAAGGATATCTTGATCCCATAACCTCGCCGGTCCTCTAACAATAGCATATTGGGCTTGCAAAATCCCAAATGCTCTCTCCACATCTTTCCTAGCCGCCGCTTGAGCATTGTGTAATATAGCCCACTTGGGATAAATCCCATCCGCAAGGTAGTAGCCCATGTTGTATGTCTTGCCATTGGCTTGGAACTCCACAGGTGGTGTCTCTCCATTCGCTAACTTGGAAAATAGAGGGGACCGTTGGAGAACATTGATATCATTGCAAGAACCGGGCATGCCAAAAAATGCATGCCATATCCAAGTCTCCTGATCGGTCACGGCCTCAAGAATGATTGTGGAATCCTTCTTGTGCCCTCTGAACTGGCCATGCCATGCTACAAGATTTGACTGAGAGACATGGTTGGAAGAATTACCCGCATCCATTTTATGGTCTCGATTTGGCTTATTTATTCCATATGTGAATCAGGTTTGGTCATGGCTTGTCTCTTTCATCATTTCCAACCTTTCGTTGGGCACACCTATTTTTGCGGCAGCGTACGCGGGTATTGGGTTGCGGTAAAAACTTTAAATTTTTCCGTAACCCTACTGCCTGGATCTATTCTATGAAGATATGCTGCACCCATAATGCTAGATCTAGATACTTACAAACACTGCTTGCGGAAGATCTTGTGTTTATCGAAGTAGATGTTGGTGAAGCCTGATGAAGAATCTCGTGTCCACGCCGAGAGGTGAGATTGTTGACGGTTTGTCGTCAAGGAACTACTTGCACAGCCCCACTCTAATAGTATCCACACGTACGCCGCGCCAATCCGCCAAGTACGTTCGCCGCCTAGATCTACTAGCACCGACGAAGAGAGACGCCTTTCGGCGTAGTTTAGGTGGTAGATCTAATCGGGCTTGATTAGATCTATATGAGACTAGAGAGATCTAATTCTCAACATATGAGATCTACTAGAGAGAGATTAGATCAAAGTGTAATTAGAGTGTCATCTAATTAGAACATTGTCTAATTGCACAATATCTCAAGAGAGAGGAACTTGCACAAAAACTTGGATGTCCTCCTTGTGGGAGGGGGTGGAGTATATAAAGGGGAGCAAGGGGAGGAGGTGCTTGGGGGAGGGGCAAAGCCCTCCCCTTGGTGCGCCGGCCCTAGGGAGGCCAGCCCCTCTCCCAAGTCGGTTTGGGGAGGGGAGTCCTTGTCCAACAAGGACTCCCTCCCTTCCCTTTTATCTTTTTGCCTTTTTTCCTTTATTCTTTCCTTTTCCAATTCGGACTCTGTTAAATCTCCAAATCAAACAAGGAAAGGGAGGGAGAGGTGGTGGTGTGCCGACCAGGGAGGTGGGGCCTAGCCAGCCGACCCACACTAGGTGCGGTTCGGCCCCTAGGGCTCCCCCCTTCCTCCTTCGGCACTCCCCCCCCCTTATTGGCAAACCTCCGAAACTCGTCTGGAACCATATATACCCTTTAGATAAAATCATTGACTCTATCCACTGATGTCGGAAACACTTCCCGGCATCCCGGAACATCCCATGTTCGCCATATTTGTCTCTTGGGAAATTCTTCCCTATTCCAGCATTATTTCCCTCTCATGATAACTTCACCGGAACACCTTGAAAGGGCATATCTTTCATCCTACTTTTGGTGAATAAAGACAACATGAATAGAGTCCTTTTAAGCTGCTGTTGTGAAGTTTGATTGTTTCAGGTTCAACAATTAAGAAGAGAGAAAGTTCAATTCTGTCTTGGCCGGAGATTTTCGGGGCCAGGCCGGAAATTCCGGGGCCGGAAATTCCGGGGTTGAGACCGGAAATATCCGGGGCGCGTGATTTTGACTAAGTCTCTAGCGAGATCTGGTACTGATGTCCCCCAACTGCTGGCCGGATATTTTGCCGGAGATTTTCGGCCACCCCGGAAATATCCGGGATTGGACCCAGAAATATCCGGCCCTCTGAAGACTGCAACGGCCAGATTTTCTGGAGGGGTATTTATACCCCTCCACCTACCTCCAGCTCTTCCAAGCTTCAAGATTCTCTCTCCTCCATTAATGAAAGCTTCACCAACCTAGATCTCCCAATCCCTCCACCCAAAAGCGTTGATCTTTGGAGGATTGAAGGAGAAGGCACCGATCTACATCTTCACCAAGCCGTTCTTCATTTCCCCCTCATTCACTTGAGGGATTTGAGCCTAGGGTTTCCTCTAGGAAAACCTAGGCATCTTGTTGTTCTCACTTGCTTGTTACTTTTGTGTAGCAGGTGTTGTTGTGCTTGGGAGCCCCAATCCTTTTGTGGGTTGAGCCTCAAGTTGTTGTAAGGGCTCCGGATTCCGCCTTGAAGGATTCCGATAAGGAAGGTGAACCTAGCTTTTGGGCAAGGTTCATCGGAGAATAGGGTGAGGCCATTTGTGGCGTCTTGAGTTTGATACTCACACCCTCCAACGAGACGTACTCCCCTAAAAGGAGGAACTCGGGAATAACTCTTTGTCTCCACGTGCTTCCCGTTCGGTTACTCCTTTCTCGCTAGTTCTTACTTGTATCGTGCCTAGTATAGTGTTAACTAGACATATAGGTAAATTCACCTTAGTTGCATATCTAGAGAATTTACCTTTGTATCAAGCCTAAACTCGAAAAAGAACTAAAAATTGAATAGCACCTATTCACCCCCCTCTAGGTGGCCATACGTATCCTTTCAATTGGTATCAGAGCAAGGTTCTCTTGTTCGGGCTTAACCGCCTAAGAGTAGTATGGCCCTTGATGAGCATGGAAATGAGATACCCGAGCTTCCTTCGTGCCCACTTCAGTTTCCGTGGAGGACTTCAATTCCTTGAAGTCCAATATGGAAACCAAAATGGACAAGTTGCAAGGGATGATCATGCAACTCATGGAAGCGAAGGGTATCTCACCTCCACCCACCCCCCGTTCGTCGGAGGTTGACAAACCCGAGAAGGATGTGGGTGATGGGAAGAAAAAGGAGGGTGATCAAGATAAAATTGACAACCCTATTAAAACACCACCTAATGGTTCGGGAGTGTATGGTGCCGTTCGTTCCCATACTCTCCCGACCCTATTATCCCTCATCCTCCTATTCATCTAAGGGGAAACCCACCTAAGCTAAATGCATCTTTGTTTACTAAATGGCAATCTTCTATGAGATCTTATGTGAACAGTGCTTCTATCGAGCTTTGGAGGATCATTGAGCAAGGGTATCAAGCCGTGGATGAATCCAACAAGACAAGAAGAGAAGTAGTTGATTGTCAACTAAATGCCACCGCTCTTGACTTGATCCGTGATGCCGTGGGAGAAGATGATATGTCTCACATCGAGCATTGCACCACCGCCAAAGAAGCATGGGCGTGCCTTGTTGAGGTGTATGTTGGAAATGAAAGCATGAAGAGAAACCGGTTTGAGGAAATGAGCAACAAGGCCGAAGGTTTCTTCATGGAAGATGGAGAAGACCATGAGCAAATATTCCGAAGACTCAAGTCTCTTGCCAATGCATACAAGGCCTTGGAGGGTGAACACTCTACTCTCACCAAGTCTTTTGAACAACTTCAAATTCAATCATCTAAATCAAATGTTGCTAGTTCCTCTACTACTCTTGTGATCATGCAAATGTCATTGAGCAAAATGCTAGGTTAAAGAATGAACTTGCCAAGGCCTCTAGTCCCCAAAGTAAGCCTATTGTTGATCTTTTGCTTGCGCAAAAGCCACACATTGGGAAGGAGGACCTTGGCTATGTTGCCAAGAAGAAGAAGAAGAACAAGAAGAAGGCCAAGCCCGCACAAGCAAAGAAGACTACCATTGCGAGTAGTGAAGCCACAAGGGGCGACACTCCTCGTAGTGACTTTGCGGGACATGCTAACCCAAACTATATTCTTTATGTTGATTATTATGGGGATGTTTGTGCTAAATATGTTGGTCCTTATGATGGTTACATTGCTTACTCTATTTGGGTCCCTAAAACCCTTGTTGCTAACAAAAGAGGACCCATTGCAAAATGGGTACCTAAAACCAAGCAATGATCTCTTGTAGGACTATGCTTCCGGTGGATCGAAATGGGTGATTGATAGTGGATGCACTAGTCATATGACCGGAAGCAAGGAGATCGTGACGGAGTTGAGAACAAGCTTAAATCAAGCAACCGTCACTTATGGAGATAACTCAAAGGGAAAGGTATCGGGCCTCGGCAAGGTGGTAGTTGCAAGGGATATCACCCTTGTAAATGTCATGCTTGTTGAGTCCCTTGGTTATAATTTAATGTCGTTCGTGCCGTTAATAAGATGGGTTTTGCCGTCCATTTTGATCTTGATATTGTGGTACTCATGTGGAGCAAGACTCTAAAGGTCGCTTACGTTGGGTATGTCGAAAATGAGTTGTTTGTGGTAGACTTTTCGGAGTCAACCAACTCTCAAACGATGTGCCTATTCGGAAAGGCCGACGTGGGGTGGTTGTGGCATCGCCGCTTATCCCATGTCAATATGAGAACTTTGCAAAGTCTTCACAAGGGTGGCCACATCCTTGGACTAAAAGAGAATGTTTCTTTTTCTAGAGATCGTCTTTGTAGGGCTTGTGTTGAAGGAAAGATGCATGATTCTCCCCACCCACACAAGACCATCATTTCATCAACGAGGATATTGGAACTTCTTCATGTTGATCTGTTTGGTGCCGTGCCTCAACCAAGTCTTGGTGGGAAGAAGTATTGTTTGGTGATTGTCGATGACTATTCAAGATTTACATGGGTTTATTTCTTCAAGTTGAAGAGTGAGACCCAACAAGCCGTCATTGACTTCTCCAATGAAGTGCAACGTCAACACAATGTTCCTATATTGGCCATTAGAAGTGACAATGGCTCCGAGTTCAAGAACTACACCTAAATGAGTTTCTTAGTGAAGAGGGAATTCGTCATCAATATTCCGCTGCGTATACCCCTCAACAAAATGGTGTAGCCGAGAGGAAGAACCGGACCCTTATGGATATGGCAAGATCTATGTTGGCGGAGTTCAAGACCCCACTCTTCTTGTGGGCCGAGGCCATCTCCACGGCATGTCATTCATCTAACCGCCTCTACTTCCGCACGGGCAAGAAGTTCACTCCATATGAAATGCTTACCGGCAACAAGCCCAATATTTCCTACTACCGGGTGTTCGGTTGTAAGTGTTTCTATAAGATTAAAGGTTATCGCTTACCTAAATTTGAGTCTAAAGCTTTTGAGGGTACTTTTGTTGGTTACGGTGCCGAATCCCACACTTATAGAATCTACGACAAGACCTTCGGGACTATTGTAGAATCTTGTAGTGTGGAGTTCGATGAGAATGACGGCTCCCAAGTGGCGCAATTTCATGTTCGTGATGTAGATGATGAGGAACCTCAAGATGCAATAAGGCGAATGGGCGTAGGATTCTTTCGCCCAATCGAGATTTCTCATGAGGCGCCTCAAGAAGGACCAAGCTCCACCCATGTGGAGCAATCATCATCACAAGTGGACACCGCACCATCCGATGGAGCAAATGAAGCACCAAGCCAACAACAAGTTCAAGACCCTCCTCAAGTTGATCAAGTTGCTACGCAAGAACCAAGTTCTCCAATCATTGATGCTAGCCATGATCAAGACCAAGGTCCATCTTCCCCTTCAAGTGATGAAGGTGTGCATATTGAAGACCAAGGTCATCATTCCGGTCAAGACGGGGACACAAATGATCAAGATGATCAAGATGAACAAGATGATCAAGAATTTCCTCCAAGCTCTCGTGAGGACATCAACACCCGTCGTCGTGCAAGAAATGTCAAGACCTTGTTGAGAAGACACTTATTGGACAATATTATTGGTGATTGGAAGGGCAAAGTTGTGACTAGAAGGCAATGCGCAAACTTTAGTGCCCATCAAGCTCACATATCCTTGGTAGAACCAAAGAAAGTCTTTGAAGCTATTGAAGATCCGGATTGGTTGGATGCTATGCATGAAGAGCTCAATAACTTCAAGCGCAACAAGGTGTGGAAGCTAGTGGAGAAGCCAAAAGAGTGCCGCAATGTTATAGGCACTAAATGGATTTTCAAGAACAAGCAAGATGAACATGGCATGGTGGTGAGGAACAAGGCAAGATTGGTGGCTCAAGGGTTCTCTCAAGTTGAAGGCATTGATTTTGGAGAGACCTATGCTCCCGTGGCTCGCCTTGAGTCCATCCGTATCCTCCTTGCATATGCTTCTCATCATAATTTTATCTTGCAACAAATGGATGTGAAAAGTGCTTTTCTTAATGGTCCACTCAAAGAATTAGTATATGTTAAGCAACCACCGGGGTTTGAGGATCCCAAACTCCCTAACCATGTCTACAAGCTCGATAAGGCACTCTATGGCCTTAAACAAGCCCACGTGCGTGGTATGAGCACCTTAGAGAGCTTCTAGTAGACCGTGGGTTTGAGGTTGGGCAAATCGATCCCACTCTCTTTCCAAGAGAGTAAAAGGGGAGCTTTTCATATGCCAAGTCTATGTGGACGATATTATCTTTGGCTCTTCTAACAAAGCTTTCAATGATGAATTTTCAAAGCTTATGACCGATAGGTTTGAGATGTCCATGATGGGAGAGTTGAAGTTCTTCCTTGGTTTTGAGATCAAGCAATTGAGGGGAGGGACTTTCATCTCACAAGCTAAATATATCCAAGACATGCTCAAGAAATTTGATATGGTTGGTGTTAAGGAGAAGCGCACTCCAATGGACACAAAGGTTCATCTTAAACTCAATCCAAATGGTCTTGATGTCGACCAAAAGGTATACCGTTCCATGATTGGTTTTTTGCTCTATCTTTGTGCATCTAGACCCGATATTGTGTTGAGTGTAGGGGTGTGTGCAAGGTACCAAGCCGCTCCTAAAGAAAGCCATGATATGGCGGTCAAAAGAATCCTCCGATATTTGGCTCATACCCCAAAGTTTGGTTTGTGGTACCCTAAGGACAAGGTTTTCTCTCTTTGTGGGTACACGGACTCGGATTGGGCCGGTGATCATGATGATAGGAAGTCCACTTCCGGGGCTTGCCAATTTCTTGGTGGTTCCTTGGTGAGTTGGTCCTCCAAGAAGCAAAATTGTATATCTCTCTCCACCGCCGAAGCCGAGTATGTGGCCGCCGCAAGTGCATGCACCCAATTGTTATGGATGAGGCAAACTTTAAAGGAATACGGTGTCATTTGTGACAAAGTGCCTCTTTTATGTGACAATACAAGTGCTATCAATATTGCCCACAACCCGGTGCAACATTCAAGAACCAAGCATATTGAGATTCGTCATCACTTTATTCGAGATCATGTTACCCGTGGTGATATTGAGCTAAGCCATGTTTCTACACAAGACCAACTTGCCGATATTTTCACGAAGCCTCTTGATGAAGCAAGATTCACTTATTTGAGGAATGAGCTAAATATCGTGGATTCAAGGAGCGTGGCTTGACTATTTTGCATACACACCTATGTCTTAACTATCTATTGTGTTTAGGTGTAGGCATGGACATAGGGGGAGTGCGGTCCTAATACATTGGACTATCCCTCCCCCCATTATGCCGATAGTAAGATTTCATTTGCTTTTCTATTTTCAATTCATGAAAATGTGAGCTTCAATGACGAGTGTTGGTTGTGAACCCAAGATACATCTTCGCGGTGTCACGCCATAATCTCATACATGGTGGCCTAGGCCACCGCCCTCTTCTTTGCGAAGAGTTGATCTTATTGGAGCTTCTTTGGATTTTATTGCCTATCCGTGTTTTTATGGAAAACTCACTCAAATGTTGGTTTTAAGACTTTCATTTGCTTTTTGAACATGTTTGAGTGTGAAGTACCATTTCCAGTTACTTGTTATCTTCCTAAGCCTTCTTATCTCAAAACCATGCTTTTCTCTCACTCGTGTCCTAAGTTTTTCCTGAAAAGATTGTTGGCGTCGGTATCCCGGATATTTCCGGGTCCAACCCGGATATTTCGGTGCCCAATTTCCGTTTCTATTTGCGGCTAAGGACCTAAACAACTTCAGTACTGGAGTTGCTGGAATTTAGCCCGGAGATAGTTCCGGAAATTTCCGGTACCGGATATATCCGGCCTTTGGGCCGGAAATATCCGGCCTAAGTGGATCTGGGCCCTTTTTCTTTGGAGGCGCTGGGTAATCTGCTCCCTCGCGTTCAGTTCCTCACCCGCGTCTCCCTCCTTCTCTCTCCTGCCCAGAGCACACCGACGCCATCGATCTCGCCGGGGTCCTCCGACCGCGGTTTCTTCCGGTTCTGTGCCGGATCTGCATCCCCACGCCTAGGGGATCCTTTTCATCCAACTCGTTTTCTCCATGGAGTCCGGTAATCATCTCTATTTTCACATCTAGGACAAAGTGATTTTCGTGTTCCCTAGTGATTCTAGAGATTTATACCATGATTCTTTTGGTAGAAATGATCATCTAGGCTTGCCCTACTGTGTGTTAGCATCGATTTGATTTTTGTTGGAAATTTCTTGAGCAAGATGCAAAGTTCGTCCGCTGCAGGTTGCACCGGATATTTCCGGCCCATGGCCCGGAATTTCCGGGGCCGGATTTTTCCGGCCAGCGGACCGGAATTTCCGGTCTGGCTCACTCTGTTTCCAACTATGAATCTTCTCATGCTACGCTTGTTTGTTCCTTGGACACGAGTACTTACCCCTGTGCTTCCTACTGTTCTATCTCTCTTTCTGCAGGTGGTAGTTCACGCCGGGGTCGAAAGCTTGTTACCTCTCGAGGTCCTCACCCTCCGGTTGATGAGGCAAGTTCCGAGTCAGAAAGCAGCCAAGGTGCCTTTGCAAAGAAGCGTCGGCGCCCAAAGAACAAGTCTGTGCAGCGATCTCTGGACGATCTGTCCTTGTCTGAGTTTCGCACTTGGCGTTCGGCATTCACTTATGCGGTTCCTCAAGAGGAAGACATTGATACCTGTTTTTGGACCTCTCAGATGGAGCTGCTGCACCGTGAGCTGTATCTCAAGCTGTCTGACAAGCACAAAGTTTGCCCTCACAAGGTTATCAACTTTAAACAGCTAGCAAACAAGGCAGACTATTTTGGTGGGGCAGTCAGTGTAGTTGATGCTTTGGGTTTGAGGAAATTGATGAAAACCTCTTGCAACTACAACGTTCCCTTGATTCATCAGTTTTACTCCACAGTTGTGTTTGATTCATCTCCAGACCGTGGAATGACTTGGATGTCAGGGCCTCACAGGCTTCATGCTACCTTCCATGACTTTGCGGACCTTCTTGGCTATCCTTTTGAAGGCAACCTCAGCCTTCAAGGTGAGCGTATGCATGTGGAAGGTGTTACCCCCAACAAGAACATCTTGGCTAATCTCTATGTTACTGGAGGCTCTATTGGTACTATCACAGGGCTCTTGCCGGTGTATGATATTCTGCTTCGCATGTTCCGTCACACCATTGCTCCTAGCGTCGGCAACAACGATGATATTCGAGGAGGCCTTGTCCCTTGATACGTCTCCAACGTATCCATAATTTCTGCTGTTCCATGCTTATATTATACCATTTGCTACATGTTTTATATACACTTCGTATCACTTTTATGCATTTTCTGGGACTAACCTATTAACAAGATGCCACAGTGCCAGTTCCCTGTTTTCTGCTGTTTTTGGTTTCAGAAAGTTACTTCTGGAAATATTCTCGGAATTGCACGAAACAAAAGGCCAGGTCCCTATTTTTCCAGCACGTACACGGAGTCCGAAGGAGAGACGAAGAAGTGCCACGAGGTGGCCAAACCACCAGGTGGCGCGGCTGGGCCCACAGCCGCGCCTGGAGGTGGTTTGGGCCCCTCGGGGGTCCGCCGACATCGCCCCTTCGCCTATTTATTCCCCGAGACGCGAAAACCCTAAAACACCGAGCCTTTCATCCAGAACATATTCGCTGCCGCCGCCGTCGTCAACCCTAACTCGGGGGGTTCCTGAAGCTCTTCCCGGCACCCTGCCGGAGAGGGGAATCATCACCGGAGGGCTCTACATCGCCATGCCCGCCTCCGGAGTGATGCGTGAGTAGTTCATCCTTGGACTATGGGTCCATAGCAGTAGCTAGATGGTTGTCTTCTCCACTTGTGCCATCATGTTTAGATCTTGTGAGCTGCCTATCATGATCAAGATCATCTTATTGTAATGCTACATGTTGTGTTTGCTGGGATCTGACTTATATTGATACCTATGTGGAGCTGAATATTATATTATCATGTCTATGTCATTTGTGATCTTGCATGCTCTCCGTTACTTGTTGAAGCCTTGGCCACGTGAATACTTGTAACTCCAAGAGGGGGTATTTATGCATGATAGTTGGGTTCAACCTCTATTTAACCTGGGATAGTGACAGCAAGTTCTAAGGTTGTAGATGTGTTGTTGCCACTAGGGGTAAAACAGCAATGCTTTATTCAAGGATGAATGTATTGTTTACATTACGCACATTACTTAATGCAATTGTCTGTTGCTTGCAACTTAATACTGGAAGGGGTACGGATGTTAACCGGAAAGTGGACTATTTAGGCATAGATGCATGCTGGATAGCGGTCTATGTACTTTGTCGTAATGCCCAAATGAATCTCATAGTAGACACCACAGCTCACACATGCATGTTATATGCACTTATCAATTGTCAATTGCCCAGCTGTAATTTGTTTACCCAGCATGTTAGTTATCTTATTGGAGAGACACCACTAGTGAACTGTGGACCCCGGTCCATTCTTTTACATCTGAAATACAATCTACTGCAATCATTGTTCTCTACTGTTTTATGCAAACAAACATCATCTTCCATTCGATACGTTTAACCCTTTGTTTTCAGCAAGCCGGTGAGATTGACAACCTCACTGTTAAGTTGGGGCAAAGTAGTTTGATTGTGCTGTGCAGGTTCCACGTTGGCACCGGAATCCCTGGTGTTGCGCCGCACTACACTCCTCCACCAACACCTTCGAAGCAAACCTCGTTTTCCTACTGGTCCGATTAAACCTTGGTTTCATACTGAGGGAAAACTTACTGCTGCACTCATCATACCTTCCTCTTGGGGTTCCCAACTGACGTGTGACGTACAAGCAATTGTTTCTGGCACTATTAACCTAGAGCCACCAACAACGTTTTCTGGCGCCGTTGCCGGGGAAAACAGAATTGCTTCTGCAAGGGGAGTCTCTCACACCCAATCTCTTTACTTTGTTATTTGTCTTGCTTAGTTTATTTTTATTTTGTTTTGTTTGCTTTCTCTATATCAAAAACACAAAAAAATTAGTTACTTGTCTTGCTAGTTTATTTTTATTTTGTTTTGTTTGCTTTCTCTATATCAAAAACACAAAAAAATTAGTTACTTGTTTAATTCAGTTTAATTTTGTTTTTCAAAATGAATGCTCCTGAAGTTGAAGTTCGTTCTTTTAGGCAACTAGGAGGTGAAAATTTGAAAGATGCTTGGTATAGAATTAGTGATGCTCATCATAGATGTACTAAGAAACACTCTACCACTATCCTCCTTAGGAACTTTTATGTTGGTATCTCTAGTTGGTATAGGTATGTTCTAGACACTCTTACAGGTGGAAATTTCTTGGGTACTCCTGCTTTAGAAGCCTGTAATATTATTGAAAGTTTGGTAGGAACACCACCCACTAAAGATATTAAAGTTGAGATTACCTTGGAAGATGTTATAAATAAGTTAGACTCTATGGAGAATTTTTTTCCAAATTTTCTTGATTGTATTGGTAAGATTAATGAATCAATAGCCACCATCAATGAAAGAATCACTGTTCTTGAGGATAATAATATCCATGACACCCAAAATCATAGAATTGATGAGTTAGAGGAAGCTATTGAAACCTTAAGTTCAACCTTTACTTCTCTTAAGTCTAAAAAGGAGAAAGTTTATGTGGGTAGAGAGCAAAAGTTTATGTATGTTCCTAAAGTGCCAAAACCAAAGACTCATTATGAGCTTAAAATTGATAAAACTTTTAGTACGGTTAAAGGTAATGAAACACCTCCAGGAACATCTAAGATACCCATTGTTACAAGCTGTGTGTTGGAAGAGCTTTTGATGATTTGAATGATTTGCCACTTGACAACACTTGATTTTCACTTTCTGCGCCTAGCTGAAAGGCGTTAAAGAAAAGCGCTTATGGGAGACAACCCATCGTTTTTATTTGCTGTTATTTTTGTTTTCTTTGAGTCAAGGATTTTTGTTACTTCTGTAGCAACTCCTTTGTATCTTTATTTTATCGCAATGTTGTGCCAAGTAAAGTTCTATATTGAAAGTTGATGCAAGATTTGGATTTCTGCGCAGTGACAGATTTTTAGCTGTCACGGATTTGAGCTTATCTCCCTGTAGAAAATTCAAAAAATTCTGAAAAAATCACGCATATTCCTGAGATATGTACGCAACTTTCATTATTTTAGGCCAGATCCATCTGAGCAACTTAAGTGCCTCGAAAAAATTCGTCATTCCAGACTGTTCTGTTTTTGACAGATTCTGCCTTTTGTTTTGCATTCGCTCTTTTACTGTGTTTGTGTGGATTTCTTTGCTCCACAAAGCATTGGTGGCTGTAGCTAATGTCCAGAAGCTTTGGGATTGATTGTATCATTACAGAATATGAGAATTTTTGATTATGCACTAACCCTCTAATGAGAACTGTCTTGAGTTTGGTGTGAAGGAAGTTTTCAAGGATCAAGCGAGAAGGGTGATATTATGTGATCAAGAAGAGTGAAAAGCCTAAGCTTGGGGATGCCCCCGTGGTTCATCCCAACCATATTCAGAGAGACTCAAGCGTCTAAGCTTGGGGATGCCCAAGGCATCCCCTTCTTCATCAACAAACTTATCAGGTCATCTCTAGTGAAACTATATTTTAATTCTTTCACATCTTATGCGCTTTACTTGGAGCGTCTGTGTGTTTTTATTTTTGTTTTTGTTTGAATAAATTCGGATCCTAGCAATCCTTGTGTGGGAGAGAGACACGCTCCGCTTTTTCATGTGAATACTCATGTTCTTCACTTATATTTGTTGAGTATTCTTAACTAGCTACTGCAGTGCTTTTAGCTCCTGTTTTTCATGCATCTCTTCGAGCTGTTAGCACTTGTTTATAAATACTCTCTTGCTGCATTATATTATCATTTGGAGAGTTTATGTTTAATAAATTATTGGTGTTTGTTTGGAAGAAAGAAAATGCTACATGTAGTAGTTGGTATTGGAAAAGACATATGCATTCTTGTAGATCATTGTCTTGTTTTGATTTGATGCTTTGCAATTGTTTTGAGCTCTCAAGTAGATCATGTTTAAGCTCTTGCATCATGTAGTTAAAGCCTAGTAGTGGAGAACTACCGTAGAGCTTGTTGAGACTTGGGATGCATATTTGTTCTCTCTAAGGTCTAGATATTTTCTGGTAAAATGTTTGAGCAACAAGGAAGACAGTGTAGAGTCTTATAATACTTGCAATATGTTTTTATGTGATTCTTGCTGTACCGGTTTATACTTGTGTTTGCTTCAAACAACCTTGCTAGCCTAAACTCTGTACTGAGAGGGAATGCTTCTCGTGCATCCAAAACTTGAGCCAAAACCCATGCCATTTGTGTCCACCATACCTACCTACTATGTGGTATTTCCTGCCATTCCAAGTAAATATTTCATGTGCTACCTTTAAACTATTCAAAACTTTATTACTCCTTATTTGTGTCAATGTTTTATAGCTCATGAGGAAGTATGTGGTGTTTTATCTTTCAATCTTGTCATTTACTTCTGACAGACTTTCACCAATGGACTAGTGGCATATACATCCGCTTATCCAATAATTTGCAAAAAGAGCTGGCAACGGGGTGCCCAGCCCCAATTAATTACAACTTTCATTAATAATTCTCTTCACATGTTTTGCCCTGATTTATCAGTAAGCAACTTAATTTTGCAATAGACACTCCTCCATGGTATGTGAATGTTGGAAGGCACCCGAGGATTCGGTTAGCCATGGCTTGTGTAAGCAAAAGGTTGGGAGGAGTGTCATCTATAAAGAAACTAAAATACATGTGTAAACAAAAGAGAAGAGGGATGATCTACCTTGCTGGTAGAATAACGTCCTTCATGGGAGCCGCTCTTTGAAAGTCTGGTTGACAAGGGGGTTAGAGTGCCCACTACCATTCGTTGACAACAACAAACACCTCTCAAATACTTATTTTGTGCTCTCTATATGCTTTCGAAAACTTAAAAAGCTCTAGCACATGATTTAATCCCTGCTTCCCTCTGCGAAGGGCCTATCTTTTACTTTATGTTGAGTCAGTTTACCTACTCCTTTCTATCTTAGAAGCAAACACTTGTGTCAACTTTGTGTGCATTGATTCTTACATATTTACTTATTGCACTTGTTATATTGCTTTATGTTGACAACTATCCATGAGATATACATGTTACAAGTTGAAAGCAATGCTGAAACTTAATCATCCTTTGTGTTGCTTCAATGCCTTTTACTTTGAATCTATTGCTTTATGAGTTACCTCTTATGCAAAACTTTTTGATGCTTGTCTTGAAAGTACTATTCATGAAAAGTTTTTGCTTATATGATTCATTGTTTACTCTTTATCTATTTGTTAGCAAACTATAGATCATTGCTTTGAGTCACTTCATTCATGACATGAGCCTTGCAATATATTGATCAAGATTGTGTGAAAGCATGTCTCCTCAGAAATTATTTGTTGTTATCGTTTTACCTACTCGAGGACGAGTAGAACTAAGCTTGGGGATGCTTGATACGTCTCCAACGTATCCATAATTTCTGCTGTTCCATGCTTATATTATACCATTTGCTACATGTTTTATATACACTTCGTATCACTTTTATGCATTTTCTGGGACTAACCTATTAACAAGATGCCACAGTGCCAGTTCCCTGTTTTCTGCTGTTTTTGGTTTCAGAAAGTTACTTCTGGAAATATTCTCGGAATTGCACGAAACAAAAGGCCAGTCCCTATTTTTCCAGCACGTACACGGAGTCCGAAGGAGAGACGAAGAGGCCACGAGGTGGCCAAACCACCTGGCGCGGCTGGGCCCACAGCCGCGCCTGGTGGTTTGGGCCCCTCGGGGGTCCGCCGACATCGCCCCTTCGCCTATTTATTCCCCGAGACGCGAAAACCCTAAAACACCGAGCCTTTCATCCAGAACATATTCGCTGCCGCCGCCGTCGTCAACCCTAACTCGGGGGGTTCTGAAGCTCTTCCCGGCACCCTGCCGGAGAGGGGAATCATCACCGGAGGGCTCTACATCGCCATGCCCGCCTCCGGAGTGATGCGTGAGTAGTTCATCCTTGGACTATGGGTCCATAGCAGTAGCTAGATGGTTGTCTTCTCCACTTGTGCCATCATGTTTAGATCTTGTGAGCTGCCTATCATGATCAAGATCATCTTATTGTAATGCTACATGTTGTGTTTGCTGGGATCTGACTTATATTGATACCTATGTGGAGCTGAATATTATATTATCATGTCTATGTCATTTGTGATCTTGCATGCTCTCCGTTACTTGTTGAAGCCTTGGCCACGTGAATACTTGTAACTCCAAGAGGGGGTATTTATGCATGATAGTTGGGTTCAACCTCTATTTAACCTGGGATAGTGACAGCAAGTTCTAAGGTTGTAGATGTGTTGTTGCCACTAGGGGTAAAACAGCAATGCTTTATTCAAGGATGAATGTATTGTTTACATTACGCACATTACTTAATGCAATTGTCTGTTGCTTGCAACTTAATACTGGAAGGGGTACGGATGTTAACCGGAAAGTGGACTATTTAGGCATAGATGCATGCTGGATAGCGGTCTATGTACTTTGTCGTAATGCCCAAATGAATCTCATAGTAGACACCACAGCTCACACATGCATGTTATATGCACTTATCAATTGTCAATTGCCCAGCTGTAATTTGTTTACCCAGCATGTTAGTTATCTTATTGGAGAGACACCACTAGTGAACTGTGGACCCCGGTCCATTCTTTTACATCTGAAATACAATCTACTGCAATCATTGTTCTCTACTGTTTTATGCAAACAAACATCATTTCCATTCGATACGTTTAACCCTTTGTTTTCAGCAAGCCGGTGAGATTGACAACCTCACTGTTAAGTTGGGGCAAAGTATTTGATTGTGTTGTGCAGGTTCCACGTTGGCACCGGAATCCCTGGTGTTGCGCCGCACTACACTCCTCCACCAACACCTTCGAAGCAAACCTCGTTTTCCTACTGGTCCGATTAAACCTTGGTTTCATACTGAGGGAAAACTTACTGCTGCACTCATCATACCTTCCTCTTGGGGTTCCCAACTGACGTGTGACGTACAAGCAATTGTTTCTGGCACTATTAACCTAGAGCCACCATCCCTCTTCTGGCTTTCGCGCATGAGACTTACTTGCTTGGTGATCCCGCTCCTAACTCTTGCCGTATTGATGTGATGGATTTAATTTTTCATGAGATGTACCAAGCTGTCATGGAGAGGAAGGTTCCTCCATATGCTCCTTATATTATGAAGCTCATCAAGCATCTCTATCCTCTAAGTGAGGAAGAAGGAAAGGATGTGGATCTTGCCCTTGATTGTGAATCTCACTCTTATGTCCGTTTGGTCCAGAAATCTGCTCATGTGATTCAAAAGCAAGCCACCATGTATGACATTGATGAAGATCTTGTGAATGATTCTCGGTCTCGAGCTCCTAGTAACCCCAAGGTGAAGAAAGCTGGTCCTCGAAGAACCGTCCATGGGTTGTCCGCGCCATGGAGAAGATGTTATGCATGGGCTCTGAACTCCACAAGGAAAACTATGTCGCGTATGAAGAGAGGCATGCTATTCTGACCAATCAGTCCAAGATATTTGATCATCTCAAGATTCCCAATGCTCCCAAGCCTCCTAAGAAGTTGATTCCTTATGAGCAATGGAATGCCGAAGCGGTTAACTGGAACTGTGAGGTCGAGGATGATGTGGATCTTGATGAGGATGGCAATGACCCGGACGCGTGATGCTTGGGGCGCTAGCATCGGTCTCTCTCTCCCTTTTTGGTGTAATGCCAAAGGGGGAGAAGTATCTCTATTAGGTCTTCAGGGATTTGCATGGGTGGGAGTACAAGCTTGCGTTTTTCTTATTTGTATCTTATGCTTGTTGCTCCCAACTTGTTTTATTTGTTTGTTTTAAGTGAACCTCTATTTGCATGTGTGGTAAGACATATGAGAACTCCTTTGAACTATCTATTATGTGTATTATTGTGTGTGGCAAGTTCCTTTCTTGTAAGTTTATATCTTGGCTTGAACTTGCGAGGTTTGTAAAATCTAGGGGGTGTGTTTTTCCAATAAGTCGTGTGCATTTTGTATTCAAGAACATATTCGTAATAATGCACACACTTAGGGGGAGCCCGTCTATATTTTGCAAATCCCTCTAGTCATGTTGTCATTATTCGTCAAAAAGGGGGAGATTGAAAGGGCATATCTTTCATCTACTTTTGGTGAATAAAGACAACATGAATAGAGTCCTTTTAAGCTGCTGTTGTGAAGTTTGATTGTTTCAGGTTCAACAATTAAGAAGAGAGAAAGTTCAATTCTGTCTTGGCCGGAGATTTCCGGGGCCAGGCCGGAAATTCCGGGGTTGAGACCGGAAATATCTGGGGCGCGTGATTTCGACTAAGTCTCTAGCGAGATCGGGTACTGATGTCCCCCAACTGCTGGCCGGATATTTTGCCGGAGATTTCCGGCCACCCCGGAAATATCCGGGATTGGACCCGGAAATATCCGGCACTTAGCCCGGAAATATCCGGCCCTCTGAAGACTGCAACGGCCAGATTTTCTGGAGGGGTATTTATACCCCTCCACCTACCTCCAGCTCTTCCAAGCTTCAAGATTCTCTCTCCTCCATTAATGAAAGCTTCACCAACCTAGATCTCCCAATCCCTCCACCCAAAAGCGTTGATCTTTGGAGGATTGAAGGAGAAGGCACCGATCTACATCTTCACCAAGCCGTTCTTCATTTCCCCCTCATTCACTTGAGGGATTTGAGCCTAGGGTTTCCTCTAGGAAAACCTAGGCATCTTGTTGTTCTCACTTGCTTGTTACTTTTGTGTAGCAGGTGTTGTTGTGCTTGGGAGCCCCAATCCTTTTGTGGGTTGAGCCTCAAGTTGTTGTAAGGGCTCCGGATTCCACCTTGAAGGATTCCGATAAGGAAGGTGAACCGAGCTTTTGGGCAAGGTTCATCGGAGAATAGGGTGAGGCCATTTGTGGCGTCTTGAGTTTGATACTCACACCCTCCAACGAGACGTACTCCCCTAAAAAGGAGGAACTCGGGAATAACTCTTTGTCTCCGCGTGCTTCCCGTTCGGTTACTCCTTTCTCGCTAGTTCTTACTTGTATCGTGCCTAGTATAGTGTTAACTTGACATATAGGTAAATTCACCTTAGTTGCATATCTAGAGAATTTACCTTTGTATCAAGACTAAACTCGAAAAAGAACTAAAAATTGAATAGCACCTATTCACCCCCCCCCCTCTAGGTGGCCATACGTATCCTTTCACACCTCCGAATCACTCCGGAGTTATTCCTGTGACATCAGAGGGACTCCGACCACTTCTCATAACCATAAAACTTCATCTTTATTCTCTCAATAAAAGATTGACTCACAGCTTAAGTGTGTGACCCGGAAGGTTCGGTAACACATAGACATGTCCGGGAGCTTACCAGACAATAACCAACATTGGGACCTAGACGGCCGTACTGGCTCCCATGTGTTCACGAGTGAACGACAGAACCTGTATGTTTCTCATTACGCTATTCCCCTTACGTACACGATACCAATGATATCTTGAGATTGAGACAATGTGCTCTAGTGTGATCAAACTCTTCGATCATAACACATATAATTCTCGTACCAATATCATTCTCTTTTCTCATTCGTATTTTCATTGTCCCGTGATTAATCACGCTGTGTCTGGCCAGACGATTAGGTGACAATGATAATACTGAGATGGCCTAGAGATGTATCTCTCCATCGTCTGGAGGAGTAAGTACCATTCTTGAATAATCTCTGTTCCAATACATTATTCTAGTTTACACCCAAAAGCCACCGTTATGGTCCCCAGATATGACAAGACGTTAGGTGACAATCAAATCACGAGTGTCGAATAAGCGGTCACCAGATATTCTCATGGTATAGGAATACAGCTAATGAAAACTAAACATATGATCAATTGCTACCTTCATCGTTGACGATTAGTCTCTTAGCAAGATCATACAGTGGGTCGGTTCAGTACTATTGTCATTCCGACAATAAACTCCTATAGTTGTGTGATTTATACAAAGTCCATGATCAGGAAAACTTGATCATCAAACAACAAGATATGCCAGTCTTAGATAAAAGACCAGGAACGCTTTTACTTGTTTGTATCTCTACACGTGCATTGGAGGTTTTCCTCTTGAATACTTTTAATTCGCTATTCAAGTGCCCAATACAGTTATAACATAAAGATATAAACATTAATAATAAACTTGGAGATAAATAATAACTAAATTATTATTGTCTCTAGGGCATATCTCCAACAGCGGGAGCCCCTGTTCACCACCTTCAGCGGAGCGATCGCCCACCGCAGTCTGAGGGAACCAGCTACTGGGCGGCGATGCAGCTCATTAACAGGTGAGATTTTCTTACTTTTATTTTTGTAAAATCTTAATTATTTTAAATCTTAGAAAAATGCTAGATCTGTATTTAATTCATAAAATCAGTTTAATAATTTTAGAAACATATCTTTCAGAGATGTGAGAACATTTATTTGAGCCCTATGAACATTTTGTTGAACCACATGGACATTTTACGACACCGGTGAATATTGTTTGAATCCATGAATATATTTTTTGAACCGTATGAACATTTTTTCAACCCCGTGATTTTTTTTATACCATGAACAATTTTATAATTTTAACGATTGACATAAAATGGAAGGAAAGTAAAAAAGAAAGATAAAATCTGAAAAGAAAAATTTCTCATAAAATAACCCAAAATAAAAATTCACATCTCCTCGCGGTTCGTTATTCGATTATTCGTGCTAAGAGGACCAATGATTCAGCGCGAGAGGGAGGCTTAATTGAAATGGGGAATTTGGGTTCACAGGTTGTCCGGGGCCTTTCTACTCCACACTCTACCAGCCTTTTCAGATAAAAAAAAATCCTCCCTTTTTTTCCGCAAAACTTTTCCCGCTCTTTATTGCGTCAACTTTTCCGTAGGAAATAGGACGGGAGAAAAACGACGAGGAAATAAAAATAAAAATGCAATTTCTTTTCTAAAATACCAAGATAGAAAAAAAATGAAAAATTGTTTCTCGAGTGCCAAATCAGTGACCCTTGGCAACTACGTCCCATCGATACATTCACTGTTTGGCGCAGCATGTACCAAGCGCCTTTGCCGAGTGCGGCACTCGGCATAGTGCGTTGTTTGTCGAGCATTTTTAGTTGCCAAGTGTCACTCTAAAAATACACCCGAGAAATAGCCTTTTTTTTTACCGAATGCCAACTATTTGCAAGTGTAATTATATGACGTGCGACCTACAGTTAATTTTTCCGTGTTTCCGATAAATTGCACCCGGTAATCATCTGCGCACTTGGCAAAACAGAGGTACTCGAACAATAGTTGTTTTCATGTTTAAAAGGTAGTCTTTATGGACATGGGAAAAGTTTCGCACCTGCCCGGCTATTACCCTACACGTTATAACTTTGATCCACGCAAAACGATCGGACGTATCTTCTTTTCGTCGAACTATCTTACTAAGGGCATGTACATTGGTTAATAAGATGGTTTTATCTTAAATCTGCCACATAATTAAGATATGATGAAAAAACATGGTGTACACTGGGTTATTTTTTAGTCTTATCTCTAGTACCAAATATTTCTAAATTTTTGGTGAAACAATTGTTGCTAAGAGATCATCTCTTAGTTAAGAGAAATTTTTTTCTTTTTTTTTCCGTTTCTCTCTCCTCTAACTCAACAATTATCTTACGTGGCGTTGGTAAGATAAAACCATTATTCTAATCTCTGATTAAGCGAAGGGGAAAATGGTTTTCTTTGCCTTCACTTCAACAACATGAAAATTCTTCTAATAATCACACTGGAAAGAGAACCTGGCTATGGTAGGATGGTTAGGAGGGTGGTTGTACTCCAGCCCACCAGAGTTCAAACCATAGGTTTGACGCTGTTGTTTCTCATTTAGGCGAAATATTCTTCAGCGGGAGGCGACGTTCCCGTGGACAGCGAGGCGCCCGTGGTGACTTCGTCAATCTCAAGACCTGATCCGCCGGCTCAGTCTCTCGAAGGTGCTCATAGGGGTAGGATGTGCATGCGTGCGTTCATAGGGGTGAGTGTATGCGCGTTATGTGAGCGTCTGCGTTGTACTGTGTTTCGCAAAAAAAATCACGCTGGAAAAGAAGTATACGTCGACTTGTTAAACTTTCACTTGTTTACAAGGTGAAGTATGCAATGAAAGCTGCTATTAGGTCAAAACCTGAAAACTTTCTTTTCTTTCAGTCGGATCGACAGCTGACGGCCCAGATCGAATGTGGGAAGGGCCCCAGCCAGTTAAAAACACTTTTGCTGATAACCGTCTCTACTTACCCCTTTGATGAAAACTATTTAGTGAAAAAAGGGTACACACGACTAGTTAAAAACCCAACATGAGGGATACCCGGCGGCAACAGTGCTTCCCCCATGAGACGGCGACCCGACGGCGTCTGCGTTGCTTCCCTGAAGATTTGATTCAGAGCTGCTCTTATTTGAAGATTGTAGCATTTTGCTTCTATGTAGCTTATTTGAAGAATGTGGCGCTGGTTCTCTGAAGCTTTGGTTGTTTGTACAGATTCTGATGTAATTCGTGGATGTAAATTTTGACATGGTGGTGACTGCTGAATCAGTTTGCCCAATATATATGTTGGCGAACTGTTTATCCGATGGCTCAGTTATGCCCGTGTAAGCTAGGCAACCAAACGTACCTAGAGTCTCCGCTCCGTTGCCGCCTGCCGTGATTCCACGAGAAGTGCAAACGAGAGAGAGATGGTAGCGTAGATAAACTGAAGATTCATCGGTGTTGATGCAGGAGAACTACCGGCCTAGGTAAAGAGTTTACAAAGCATACACCTATTCTCGGCACATACAAGTACAACTCACACCTTGTGGCCGGGCCACAAGCCAGGACGGCGGGTCAATACGTTCCACGGTTCAGCTAGATCGCACAATTTTTTTTGTTCAACTTGGATTACACGAACCCTAACCGAAGCATCAATCTGATAATTTGTGCAGCGGCGCATCCTTGCGCTCGAATATCCGATCAGGAACTACGATCGAGTCGTCGAATCGATGGCCATATATAAAACTAGTTCCGGGCGCGAGGGCGTGATCTAGCTAGGGCGCTGCGGCTGCTGGTGGTCGGCAACTAATTACGAATCTACGATGCGCATGCTGAGCTGCGTGCCGCCGCGGCCGTCGCCGTCGCATCTACCATGGCGGAGGATCCTTGTCGTGCCTCTCCTAACCAGATACCCTACATCCGACGGCGAGCAAGGGGAAGTCACCGACGATGGCGTTGCTTTCGAGCGAAAGGAGACCACTGCTGCAGAACCCGCGCTAGGAGTAATGACGCGGTCACGCAGCCGCCGCATGGCCGCCCTCGCTCTCGCCCTCCCGGCGGAGATCCTAGTGTGGGAGATATTTGTCCGCCTTCCGGCCAAGGATATTCTCTGCTGCCGCGTGGTCTGTCGTACCTGGCGCGACCTCGCCTCCGCCGCCGATTTCGTTCTTGCTCACCACCGGCGCCAGCCGTCGCTCCCTCTGCTCACGCTCTGCGGCAGTACAGAAGGCCGTTTGCCAATCTTCGAGCGCGGTTGTCCTGTCCTCGGGTTCGATGATTATGATGCCCTCGAGATCCACGCCTCCTGCGACGGCCTTCTCCTCCTCTCCCTTTTTCACCGCCGCTTCTTCATCTGTAATCCGGCCACACGTCAGTGCGTTCCAGTGCCATGCATGGACGCCTACGACGTCGACATTGCTGCGTTGTACCTGCATTGTCCGTCTGGGGAGTACCGCGTCCTATACCGGAAGGGGAGACACGGGAAACACCGCAAAGCTACCTACTACATCCTTATGGTGCCAGGGCGCTCGCCGAGGTGCATTGGAATTCCTTCCGATACTCCTGGTAGCAAGAAATTTATGTTGACCTTCAACACTACTACCAGTTTTACACCACCCATTGTGTTCCACAACTGTCTTCACTGGGACCCTGGCTGCCGTCACAGCGATGCCCGCATTGTCGTTTTCGACACGGTGGTTGAATCATTCGGATTCATGCGTAGTCCGACTGGTGCTACTAGATTCTGCACTAGTTTGTGCGACATGGAAGGTTCAATGGGCTTCAGTTGCTCTGACCATGAGAGGACAATCGTCAAAATCTGGGTGTTGGAGGACTACGCGAGGGAGGTCTGGTCATTCAAGTACCATGTTAAGCTCCCAGTGGAGAGCTTATGCAATCTTGAAGATACACAACATTTGGTTTTGTCCCACAATGGAGATTTGCTGGTCTATAGCATCTCCAAAGATTGCGTGTTCCACTGTGACAGCAGTGGCAAGTTGCTAGAGGAATTTCGATTTGATCCATGGAGTTCGAGCATTAGTGGACATTGGTACAAGGAAAGCCTTGTGAAGCATAACTTATTCCGTACCGGCGGTGCCTGTGCTGGACAAAGTCTTTTCCATAGGCTCTAAGGTACCTCAACAGGCTTTTTAGTCTGGCTAATCTCTATTTCGCATCCTTAGAGTTTTTATACTGTACTGATTAGATCGATCTGTTTCTCTCATGGACAAGACACGTTTCACACAATCTGGAATTTCTCCAGAATAGTGGTCACGTGGGAAAGTATTCACTGATAACTATTGTGTCGGTTTCGGTGCTAGAATGTCAACATTACATATGAGTATTTGGTAACATTTCGACATATAGGGTCCCACATGGTTAGATACAACAACAACAACAACAACAACAAAACTTTTCAGTCTCAAACAAGTTGGGGTAGGGTAAAGTTGAAACTCATAAGATCTCGAAACCAAGTCATGGTTCTGTCACATGGATAGCTAACTTTCAAGCACCCATGTCCATGGCTAGTTCTTTGGTGATATTCCAATCCTTCAAATCTCTCTTAACGGACTCCTCCCATGTCAAGTTTGGTATACCATGACCCCTCTTAACATTATCCGCATGTTTTGTCCGTCCGCTGTGCACTAACGCTTCTAGAGGCCTACATTGTATACGCCCAAACAATCTGAGGCGATGTTGGACAAGCTTCTCTTCAATCGGTGCTACCCCAACTCTTTCACGTATATCATCATTTCGAACCCGGTCCTTTCTTGTGTGGCCACATATCCATTTCAGCATGCGCATCTCTACTACACTTAACTGTTAGATATGTCACCTCTTGGTTGGCCAACATTCTGCGCCATACAACATCACGGGTTGAATCGTCGTCCTATAAAATCTACCTTTTAGCTTTTGTGACACTCTCCTATCACAGTGGACGCCAGAAGCTTGCCGTCACTTCATCCAACCAGTTTTGATTCGATGGCTCACATCTTCATCGATATCACCATCCCTCTGCAGCATAGATCCCAAATATCGGAAGGTGTCTTTCTCGGGTACCACCTTCCCATCAAGTCTAACCTCTTCCTCCCCGTTCCTAATAGCACTAAAATTGCACCTCATGTATTCAGTTTTAGTTCTACTAAGCCTAAAACATTTCGATTCTATAGTCCGCCTCCATAGCTCCAACTTCCCATTAACCCCCGCCCGGCTATCATCGACTAGCACCACATCATCCGCAAAGAGCATACGCCATGGGATATCTCCTTGTATATCCCTGTGAGCTCATCCATCACGAGAGTAAAAAGATACTTAAAATATCACCTCCACAAATTAAAACAATCATTTGAGATATTGACATATCTTATAGTGAAGTTGCTGAAAATATGACCCATCTTAATTACATTAGATTTCATGCGAACAGAGAAATGAATTAACATTTGTACATGTCATATGATAAAAATATTTGCACACATTAGGAAATACATGTGTTTTTAGTTAATCTGTCTACTCTGAAGCCGTAGGCCACCGTGCAATTGACGCCTTCCGCATTTCATCTATTTCGTCGATGTTTGATAATGCATATTGGATGATGTGGTTATTCACTAATTATTTTATCGGTTACAATTTGAAATGCAAGCTCCTGAATTTTACTTCCCATGACTCCATACATATGTCCGGTTTGGCTTAACATGGCATAACTTCAAAGCTTACATGGATCATATTCATTTTTTAGGTCTATATCATCACATTATTACTAACTGACGTTGCCTCTCTCTGTCCTTTCAGGCGACGGCAAATAAATATCTATATTGATAAATACTACAAGGCTACGGTTTGAAGATTAAATTTAGGTGTTGCTAGTGAAGCAATTTGAAATATTTGTGGTCTCATCTATGCCACTTTTTTTTAGTTGGAACATAGACACAATACAAAAGCAACTCTCATTTGTGCTCCTTCAGTTCATTTAGTTCATTTGCTCCTGGTTTAATATATACTATTAATAGCTGTTGTAGCTTTTGTAATTGGTTTGCACAAATTATAAGTTCTCAACGCACGTGTTTCAAACGAAAGAATTCCAGTGCATCACTCGAACTAAATTTGTGTATCCAATTATCATATTAAATTTCACAGCACTTTAGATACATGTCAGTTGTCCATGATATTTTGGATTTGACCATGACTACTTGAATGTTGAAGTACATGAATAACGCACGCCCTAACCATGACCACTAGTTCCATAGTACACTAGAGTTCACGAAGCCAACACATGACAACATATTGACCTACAGTCAAAAGCGTAAGGCTGAACCAGGGTTTAGCTTGTCTAGGCTTTGTTTACAAACTAGCTAGTGATTTAAGTTTTGAGGAGCAAACGAATTAGATGCTCAAAGACTGCATGGAAATATACAAGACAGTTTTATTTGACGGCCATGAAAACACCCCTACAAAATTTAGCTCACTTCATCATCGACCTGGCTCCAGTGATACTTCTACTTTGCTCATCGCCTTCAGGGTATAAAAAAAAATGGATGCCTACAGTACTAACTAATCTCTCCATGGATCACTCTCAGTCCTCACTTCAGACGGCTCAACCTTTGTGGTACCTTCAGAAGAGTCAATCTCAACGTTGCTCTCGCTGGTGCTTGCTTCAGCCTCCTCGGTGTCCAATCTTCCCCATCTCCCACCAAGGGCGATCGTCATCATCTCATAGATCTTGCCCCCCAACTCCGCTGGACTCTCAGGCTAGACAACCCAAGTAACAATCATTAGATTACAAACTAAAATATCACCATAGACCATGAACATGAGCACAGGTCTCTTGTACTTACAGTATATCCACTGGAGATCAGTGCAGTCTCGTACAGTAACTCAACTGCCCTCTTGGCTTCAGTACTTTCAGGCTCGTTGTTGCAAGCAGCCTATAGTTATTGGCGATATATACATGAGTTATTGGACAACCACACAATAGGTACCATTTGGAAGAACAGATTGCAGTCATCTTACGCTCAAGTCCTTGACAATAGGATGGTCGGGATTGATTTCAAATATTCTTCTTCCTCTCATGAACTCCAAGCTTGATGTGTCACCAAGCGTTTGTGCCTTCATAAGCCTTCAAGTTGAAGAAGTGTTAGGAAAACAACTGCACACTTATTTTAGCAAACTATGTGGTTGTATGAGAGATCTGAGCACATGCTACCTTTCCATGTTGGCTGACCAACCAAACTTGCCAGATACAAGAACACATGGCGAAGAGCTTAGGCGCTTCGAAATTTGAACCTTGGCAACCTTGTCACCGAGCTGCTGCTTTATCCAGTCACAGAGAAGAGTGTATTCCTGCTGGCTTTCTTTTTCCTTGTCCTCTCTTCATCACCTGCAACAGCCAACGGATGTTAATTACTTAACAGATATGCAAAAACTGCAAAAGTTTATAACCAACCACATGAAATTTTCAGGTTCGCTTACCTAATTCTAGGTCTTCTTTGCTGATATCAACAAACTTTTTCTCTTTGTATGTCTGCAAATTCTGAATAGCAACCTCATCGATTGGTTCAATAAGGTAGAGTACCTAAAATAAGAAAAGAAGTTTCAGCATAAGCTAAACCGTAGCACAAAAGAAATCACTTATATGATTAACAATAAGACTATGATAAACGATAAGACAAGCTCATACTTCAATATCTTTTGAACCAGCTTTTCCAAGAAAGGAGCGGTTTTGCACTCTGAAGACTGTCTGTAGCAATATAATAGATTGCCTTTTGGCTGTCAGGCATATTCTCCACATACTGGTCAAGACTTATCAAATCTGTCTCGTTCTTTGAGGAGTGAAACCGCAGCAAAGGAGCAAGGCGTTTCTGATTTCCTGAGTCCTCGATGCAACCAAGTTTCATAAACTTGCCAAAGCTCTCCCAAAATTTCTTGTAGTCCTGCAGCACGAGGGATGTCAGGCTTCAAAACAAGCTCAATAGAACAATAATTGGTAAAGAAAAGGAAGCTAAATCTTACCTCTTTATCATCCTTCTCAGCAATATCCTGAATCATATCAAAAGTCTTCCTAACAAGTCTCTTACGCATGATCCTGACCTGTAACATAAGGATGCCGATCATTAATTTCAGCAACTACATCATTTTATAAACCACTGCATATTAAGTCAAAAATACTATCAATAACTTACAATACGACTTTCTTGAAGAATCTCACGAGAAACATTGAGAGGGAGATCATTCGAGTCAACAACACCTTTTACAAAGCTCAAGTACCTAGGGAACTGCAGAAGAATGCCAAAAATTCAGCAGCCCATCACAACATTGTTATTATAGTAACTGAGAAGTAATTTCTACCTCTAAGTCAGGAAATAATAACTAAATAAATTGCAGCAACATACCAGCTCCCCATCAAAGTCATCTGAAATGAAAACTCTCTTCACATACAACCGGATATTTTTGGTCTTAGGGTTCATTATCTCCTCGTTGCTAAGTGGTGCCATTCCTGGAATGTAAAGGACACTCCTAAACTCCACCTCGCCCTGTTTTGAACAAAAATCTTGTCATAATGTTTAATGCACTTGCACATGGACATAACAGAAGTGAAGTTTCTTAAGTCTATGCACCTCTGTTGTGAAGTGTGCATGAGCTAGAGGATCCAAAAACTCATTGAATGTCTTCTTGTAGAACTCATTGTACTCAGCTTTCTCGACTTCTTTTGGATTTCTCATCTACATGACAAGAAAGTTTATCTCGGTGTATGCTTCTTTTGGTAAATAAACAATAGAAAATGAAAGCCATAACAGTACGAATTTGACATGACAGTTGCGCTGCAGTATCACGATCAGGCTATTGAAAAAAAATGGATGCCAGCAATACCCATATTGGCTTTGTTTCGTTGGCCAATTCCCAGTCCCAGTACTTCTCAGTGATAGTTTTCTTCTTTTTCCCCTTCTCACCCTACAATGGAGAGATTTTTTATATATTAATATGAGTGAATTTGAACACCGTAGCAACCAAATGCACAGAAACTAACCTCCGTTGCCTCTTCGCCTTCTTTTGACTCCTCTTCTTCAACCTATTTAGAGGATGTAACAAGTGCAAAGAAGAGAAGAAATAAATATCAATTCCAAAGAACTTGGTAGGATTGGAAGTTTAGAACAGTGCATACTCAAAATCCTACCTCAACAGTTCTCGATTTTTCCTGCCATGTAAAAATAGGGAAGGAAACAAACTGCGAGTAGTTCTTAACTAGACCTTGAATCCTCGTAGGATCAGCAAATTCATACTTATCATCCTCCTAAAGGAACAAAATATTATAGTTAAGAGTTGTGTTAGGTGAGAAAGGTTGTATAGAATATATCAGTACAAGCTTCATACTCTTAAGAACAGAGTAATCTGTGTTCCACGTGTCAGCATTTTCTCAGGATCAGTCTCTTCCTTGATAATGTATGAGCTACTGTCAGCCTCAGCTTCCCATACATACTGCTTATCTGCCTTGGGACTCTTAGTGGACACCACAATCTGCAAGTTAACGAAATAACCACAAGTTTGAAAACTATTTTTGGCTTCCAAATCAAATGTACAAATACTTTGAAATTATTCCTTGAAAATGCAAGGTGCGATAGATTCATGTACAGCGGTGGTACCATCAAAGAGACATTGCATACCTTTTCTGCAACAAGAAAAGCTGAATAAAATCCAACACCAAATTGACCAATAAGTCCATTATCCGCACCAAGCTCTTTGTTCTCCTGAGAAAAGAACAGATAAACTGGCATCATATCAACGATGAAGGAAGCAAGATCGTCAGAGAACACAAACTGATAAATCAAGATGGGGAAGAAATTGTACCTTCAGAGCCTTCAAAAATTTGGAGGTGCCACTTTGAGCAATAGTTCCAAGGCAGTCCTTGAGCTCATCCTTTGTCATCCCAATGCCACTATCACTATAAAATGAAAAACAATAAGACTGAATATCGACTATCATCACAACTGATGCTTCAACAGCCAAGTTGATTGAGAAGAACATACGTGATGGTTATGGTGCCAGCATCTGGGTCGGGTTTAATCCGTATCTCCATCTCAGAACCATCGCGAGCACAGATGAATCAGTTACACCGAGAAATCTCAGCTTATCCAGTGCATCACTTGCATTACTGGGTGAAGACAACATAATATATGTCCAGATCAGATAATCAGTACAGATTCAAATTTGGAGATTAACAAATAAATAATCTAATTATTGCACATCCTCTGCAGAAGACTAACCTGACAAGCTCCCGTAGGAACACTTCCTTGTGGCTGTACAGGCTATGAACAATCAAATCCATCAATCGGCTAACCTGCAGAACAGACAGTGAGAAACTTCGTAAACACCCAATATTTGAAGTGCAAAAAATCTACAGACGAATTAGCAACAGTTACTGAATTTCAGCTCGTCTAACTGAACCACGAATTCTGTCACCACAAAAACGCAGCCTTCCAGAACAGAGTAATCGCAACAGACATCCGTCAATTTCGCCTCCCAAATGCACCCCGATCCAAAACTCAACCAGACTCTTCCTCGAAAAAAAAAAACTCAACCAGACGCGGTACACGAATTCAAAGTCCTCCACCCACCTCGGCCTGGTACTCGAACTTCTCGCCGGCCACCGCCTCCTCCTCCGCGGCAGCCTTCTCGGCGACGGCGGAGACGCACCACACCTCCCCGCATCCCACCTGACTCCTCTGGCGCACCTCTTCCCCTGCGGCTGCGGCACGAGCGCGGCCCGCGGCAGCCCGCGCGACGGGCTGGGCCGCAGCGCCGCCACCGACGACGCCCCCAGGGTCCTGCTCAGCGCGGACGCCATGAGACGGACAGTGGTACTGAGCCAATAGCACCGAGTCTGTTGCGTTCGCTGCTGTTGGGAAGAATGGGACGCAGCGGATAGGAGTGAGCTAGGGTTTATACGCGAGAGGAAATGGTGGGAGGTGGGTTTAGGGGGAAGGGACGAGTGAGCGAGGTAGGCGACGACGAAATGGGCCGGCGAGTCGGGAGAATTCTAGAAGCGCGCCGGAGGCACGGGAACGGCACGGGCGTGCGTGCGTGGGGGCGGGGATGTTGGCCCCGCCGTCGGATCTGCTAGCCCTGACGGCCTGTGTGGTCCCGGGAAATCTCCTCTCTCGACCATTGTTTGATGTTGACGGGCAGTTTCTCCATTTCTCTCGGTTCCTCCGCCACGCGACGCCGCCTCGTCCATACATTTTGCTTCGCATTGCCTGTCAGCGATCCGGGCCGACCTGACAGCGAGACAGCATTAGATGTTGTTCCTATGAGCCCAAGGCCCATCGGACAGAAGAGCTTCCCCGGTTGGCTTGTAGTCCACGAACTGGGCTGATGTCAGCCCATGTGTGATAAGAGGGATGAGCGTTAGCGTGCGGAACTTGGCAAAACATAGAGCATGTTGTTGTGAAGGATATCCTTGGTAATGAGACGCTAAATGAGAAGTACCTTGGAATGCCTTCTAATATTGGGCGATCCACCAACGGGGCGTTCAAGTACTTAAAGGATCGGATATGGAATTCAAGGTTGGCTTAAGCAAACCCTAGCTTCGGGAGGGAAGGAGGTCTGGCACAGGCGATCCCCACCGTCTCCATGTCCTTCTTTAAAAATACCCAGAGGTTTGTGTAAGGCTATCAATTTCATGCTCGAAATTTTTGGTGGGGAAGCAAGGATGGAAACCGCAAGCCTTTTGGGTGTCATGGGAAACAATGTGCTCCCTAAATTTTTCAAGGGGTTTGGGTTTTCGAGATGTTGAGCTATTCAACTTGGCAATGCTGGCTCACCAAGCGTGGAGGATTCTGAAAAACCCTGAAGCCCTAAGCGCTAGGGTGTTGAAGGCAGTTTATTTCCCCCATACGGATATCCTTGAGGTTACGCTCGGATTGGCTCCCTCACACGTGTGGAGGGCCATCGTGGAAGGCCGCGATACGATGAAACAATGGTTAATCTGGTGCATTGGCACATGAGAGAGTACTCACGCGTGGAACCAGAATTGGTTCCCGCGGGATTTCCTGCTTCGGACCATGACAAACTTAAAGGTTGATCCACGCCGTACTGTTACGTCCTTCATTGACCGCACGACCGTCTCTTGGAGGACAAAGTTTCTGGAGGAACACTTCCTCCCGCAGGATGTGGAGATCATCCGATCTATCCCCCTGAGTACCAGACGGATGGAAGATTAGTGGGCTTGGCATTATGAGAAATTCGGTATCCTATCTGTGCGCTTGGTTTATCGGCTTATGGTTCATACAAAGAAGCGTCCTGAGGACTGGCTGGAGGGGCAGGCAGCAGGCTCACATACGCTTATGGAAGACGCAAGTTCCTTCAAAACTTCGTGTCTTCTTATGGCGGTTGGCACAACATTCGCTACCGGGGGATGTACGGTGTCACCGACACATGGCAGAAACGAGAAACTACTCGATTTGCGAGCGGAGGACTCCTTGAGACACTCTCTACTCAGTTGTATCATGGCAAGATCGGTGTGGGCACTTGCTGACGAAGGTGATAGTGAACATGTGAGCATGCACGAGGCCTCCTTGGTGTAGCAGAGGCTCTTTGTCATGAAGGAGACCTTGTCGCGGGATGATTTCGCCAGAGTGGCGGTTACACTATGGGCCATTTGGTTTGCAGGGGCAAAGATCATCAATGATGAAGAATACAGAGCCTGCTTTTTACGCATCTGTTCAGTCAGAGATACCTCCAGGGTCTCTTGGTTGCCATTCCAGCTCGGTCTACAGGTGGAAGAGGTCCTGGTCCATCCCACTCGAAGTGGATACCTCCGGTCATGGGTTGTGCAAAGCTCAATGTCGACGCGGCTATGGCGAAGGCAGGGCCGGGGGAGCAGTAGGAGAGATCTGCAGAAGTGAAACATGTGTATTCCGTGGTGCCTCAACCCTGACCATGAGCGAAGTCACGGACCGGCAGCGATGGAGGCCTTAGCGTGCAGGGAAGCCCTGGCATTGGAGAAAGACTTGCAGCTGCAGAAGATTATGGTGGCGACAGATTGCCTCTCGATCGTTTATGACGTGGCGCGACCATATGATGGGAGCTATATCATGGTGCTCAAGGAAATTAATTAAGGCCACATCGAATCTGCTGGTGGCGGCGTCTTTCAGGCATGAGAATCTGCTTCAAATTCGGAAGCACATAGGCTGGCAAAATCTGCCAACTTCTAGTAGTATTGGACGCCGGGTTTGGCTCTTAGCTCCCTGATGGTCTTTGTATTCCAAACAATATATTGGTTCAATAAAGTCGTATGGTTGCACTAAAAAAAGGAGCATCTCTAGGAGAAATTTTACGAAAACTTGTCTTGCGCAAATCTATTATATCGGTCCCCGGTCCAACTACTAGTCGCACACAGCTAGGAGAAATCAAGCAACAAGCATGAATAGAAGAACAGGGACAAGGCGACCCAAACCCTTATGCTACCCAAGCTTAGTGCGGGATCCAAACCGATTTCCATATAAAAAATTCATTCAAAGTATAGCTTCTTCTACTAATATATAGGATGGAGTTATGGAGGCTGGATCAACCATTTCTCTCATTAAGCACCATATTTTGGCCCGAGACGTGGCCAAATCCTCGCTCTGCCCACTGACGATGGGCACCGAGCTCGTGGAGGTCAAGGCTACGGTCGACAGCGAGATGGAGACGGTCAAGGCCAACTCATTGTAGAGATGGCGTATTTGACACCCGTCGTGGACCGCGCTATCCATCTGACCACGAACTATGTAGTGGGAGGATCACTGGCGCTACCGCTATGGCAGCCAGACGATAGTATTGTCTGCCAAATTTGGCACTACAGAACCACCTGGGGCGGCATGTGGTACTCACACGCCTTCTCGAGGCGGAGGTACGAACCCTGTTAAATTATAATTTCTCTCTGCAAGTTGCTGATTCTTCTGCTTCGGCTCCACGCGGCTAATTACCGCATTTTGAGGGATCTAACCTGTAAAGGCATTGTGAGGAGTATTTCCAACGATGGGAAACATCGGCAAATCATCGGGTTTACTATGCATCATCGCAGTTCACGCGAGCCGTGGCTACCTGGCTGGAATCCTGCTTGACCAAGTGTCTTCAAGTTGGATGGACTAAATTCGTGCAAGTAATTCAAGGGAGATTCATGCGTAATCAACATCAAGTGATGCCACACAACTCAACTGAGCATGGTAGAAGACTATGTGCAACATTTCTTAGATTTAGTACACCGAATATTAGATTACGATACATATCCTAACCTCCTACATTATCTCACCGGGTTCTTTCACGGACGGAAACTTGCCATGCAGATCTTGGTTCTTCAACAACCAAGTGGCTTGGATTCAGCTCACACCATGACAATATGACATGGTTTTATGAATAGTTAGGCGACAGCTGCAACCCCCAACCCCCCACATCAGGGGTGTATCTGGGGGGGGGGGGGGGGGGGCTAGCAGGGTCAGAACCCCGTAACCTTCTTTGCCACTAAACAAAAATCGTTGCAATAGCGGTACTTAGTACGTTATATATAATGGCTAATTGCGATTAGTGTTCAGCCATTAGGCAAAGAAATATGATTTCCGCTGTCCGCCCAGGCTAAGGCATCGCCAGCAGCCGCTTCACCCACGGTGGTGATCAGACGTTCCTCAAATGTCGATGGCGTGGCTGCTTTGTCTAACCACCCGTGTATCCATCCGCCGGACGCCTCATGCTTCGATCAGGTACATCGTATATATTACATTGGTTTAATTACTACTTAGTATTTTGTGGATCCATAACAAACTACATACAACGACCCATATTTTGTTTCGTAATATGGAATAGCATAAACCAAAGGAGTAATCATAGATCAATTCTTTTCAATTTTTCTTGATATGTGAAGGAGAGACTAAGTTTTTTTAGATTGGGAGACTAAGTTTTTGGTACTACAAAATAGTTCATATTGAGAACAAATTGATGTGAAATCATATATTATAATATTGAGAATAAACTATTTTTTGGCACTACAGAATAGTCCGATAAGTTTCCTGGACCTATAGTCACTTCCAAACTAACATAATGTAGTTTTTATAGGCATAACGATGCCCGACTTTATAATGTAGTTTTCTTTCAAATGCAAAGCATATATTTGCAAAGAAAAAAAAACTTTGCCCCCTCATGCTCAAATCCTGGCTCCACCCCTACCCCACATTGAACCTTCTGACCAGAGTACCATTCATCGACGTGTTATACCTTTTCCATTGCCGCCCTAGTCACCAACTCGATGGATCTCTAAGGATGACTCCAACGGGCCGACGCATTGAGTCCGCGCGTGTCCGTTCATGTATGCGCGAGGCAAAAACACGGCCCAACGCGGCGACGCAAACGGATCACGCGTCCGTTTTCCTGTCCGTCGCGACCAATTCTTGGCCCAAATTTGGGCCAGGTTTGCGTCGGCCACGGACCGCTATTGTGTCCTCCCCTAGTCCGCCCTTGGCCAGCCCATCAGAGGCTAAAATCGACACTCCGGCCTCTGCTCTCCCAAAAACCCAATCGAGTTCCAGCCCTAGCAATAGCCGACGCAGCCGCCGTCGGCTCCGCCGCTGGACCTGCCGCCGACAAGCCCTGTGACCTCGATTCCGCGCCCGAAGCTCCAAAGAAGCCAAAGAAGGAACTCACGACAGAGCATAGGGCCGTATATACCCAGAAGCGGGGCGCCCGGAGGAGGAGGTTAAAGGAGGATAGGGCCGTCGCCGCCAAGAAGGCCGCCGCCGAGCAACAGGGCCAGGACGAGGAATCTGACCTTGTGTCCAGGGCCATGACCACTTCCCTCCTCCTGATTGGAATTGTCCGACCGCGGGAGCGGCCGCGGCCGCGACGCCCCGACCGCCAAGGTCGAGAACTTCCGCCACGACACCCTTGCCTGTGTACGGGTACCTCCCGGGAACCATGCCGCCGCGGGTTTCACCTGAGGTAGGGGAATCCACGCCCACCACCGTCGAGATACCTACCCTTGATCTCAACGTGCCCGCTACACCTTTGGCCGGACACTCACCGGCGCCGCAGACTGCGGCCGCGCGTGCAGCTGCCCGGCAGTTGTCGCCCACGGCCGTAACCTGTTTGGCGAATTGCCCAGGCAGTCGCCGGGGGACGCTAGGTACTACGAGGAGGAGGAAGGAGAGGACCTCCTCCAGGACATGATCAGGGATGACAATGTGTATGTCAATGACGATTATAACACCGCAGAAGATGAAATTCCGCCGACCGACCCCGATGTGATCGACATCGAAGTTGAGCCGGTTTTCCAAGAAGAGCTCGAGACCGAAGCTCGGGCCATGAAGAGAAGGATTATCCAAAGGGGCGCCTCATTCACTGATACGTCTCAAACGTATCTATAATTTTTGATGTTCCATGCTGTTATTATATCAATTGCTACATGTTTTGGCTACACTTTATATCATTTTTATGCATTTTCTGGGACTAACCTATTAACAAGATGCCACAGTGCCAGTTCCCTGTTTTTGGTTTCAGAAAATCTATTAAGGAAATATTCTCGGAATTGGACGAAACAAAAGACATCATCAATAATATCACGAGGAGATCACGGAGTCCAAAGGGGAGTCGGAGCAGACCCACCAGGGGGCCACGCCACACTAGGGCGCGGCCCAGGGTGGGCCCGCGCCCCCCTATGGCGTGGTGGCCCCCCTCGGCCATCGACGCCGCCTCTTCGCCTATATATTCTCCGCGACGCGAAAACCCTATCACGGTCGATCATATTCCACGAAAAGTTCCGTCGCGGCCGTCATCGTCAATCTCAGATCGGAGGAGTTCTGAAGCTCTTCCCGGCACCCGATCATCACCGGAGGGCTCTACATCACCATGCCTGCCTCCGGAGTGATGCGTGAGTAGTCCACCCCTGGACTACGGGTCCATAGCAGTAGCTAGATGGTTGTCTCTCTACCTTGTGCCTCCATGTTTAGATCTTGTGAGCTGCCTAACATGATCAAGATCATCTTATTGTAATGCTAGATGTTGTGTTTGCTGGGATCCGATGAATATTGATACCACGTTTATTCAAGTTGTTTATCTATGTGCTCTTGATCTTGCATGCTCTCCGTTGCTAGTAGATGCTTTGGCCAAGTAGATGCTTGTGACTCCAAGAGGGAGTATTTATGCTCGGTAGTGGGTTCAGTCTCTAGATATCTGGATCAGTGACAGAAAGGTCTAAGATGGTAGATGTGCTGTTGCTACTAGGGATAAAACATTGGTGCAGTGTCCAAGGGCACTTGTATTGATTACATTACACACTTTACTTCATGCAATAATCTGTTGTTAGCAACTTAATACTGAATAGGATGCGGATGCTGCTTTGAAGGTGGATTATTTAGGCATAGATGCGGTTGGAATAACGGTCTATGTACTTTGTTGTAATGCCCAACTAGATTTCATAGTAGACATCTTGGCATGTATTGCATTGTTATGCCCTCTCTATTTGTCAATTGCCCAGCTGTAATTTGTTTACCCAACATGCTAGTTATCTGTTCTGAGAGAGACACCACTAGTGAACTGTGGACCCTGCTCCAATTTCCTCATACTGTTTACACAACCTGCTGCAATCATCTATTTCCTGTTACTTGCTGTTTTTCCTGCTGTTTTCCACACCATACGTTTAACTCTTTGTTTCTGCAAGACCGGAGAGATTAACAACCTCTCTGTTTCGTGTTGGGCAAAGTTCTGGTTTGTGTCTGTGCAGATTCCACGTTGGTGCAAGCTCCCTAGCGCCAGGGGGAGTCAACATCAACAACCTTCCGATAGATCGTCAAGTCCTACTGGTCCGATTAAACCTTGGGTAGATTATTCAAGGGAAAATTTCTGCTGTCTACATCATAACCTTCCTCTTGGGGTTCACCAACACGTAGCCATCATTCACGCCGGAGGAGGACGTGCTCATTTGCGAGTCCTGGATCGAGGTTGGAACCAACCAAATTATCGGGGCAGAACAAAAAAGGGACTGATTATTGGAGCCGGTTCAGCAAGCGCTACAATGAAAGTAGAATCCTTCCACCCTCCAACATAACCATGGAGCAGACTGAGACATTTATCTCAAAGAGGTGGCTCCACATACAAGGGGAGATGAGAAAGTTTTGCGGCTCCGTTGACAACGTTGAAGCCTGGCCACAAAGTGGCTATGGAATGAAGGAATTGGTAATTCCTCTTCTCTTCTTATGCATTGCCCTCCTATCTACTGTCCTCCTATGATTTTCATTGCCATGCCCTTGTATGCATAGGTCTTGCAAGCTTTGGAAACCTTCAAGGCTCAAGATGGGAAGGCCTTCACCTTGACCCATTGCTACAAGGTACTCAAGGACCAACATAAATGTTAGGACCTCTACGCCTCCATAAAAAATGGTGGGGAGCTAGTTGTCAAGGGAGAGGACCCATCGGAGAAGGGAGGGAGGCCAAGGGGGAAGAACAACTCGAAGGCCGAGTTGAAACGCGATGCAACAACCCTTGCGTTGCGAGAGACATTGAACGGATTCCTATCCCAAAAGGACAAGTCATGTGATAAGAAGGAGGAGAGGAAAGAGAGGGAACACCAAGAGAGAGAGGTGGCTTCCAAACTATACTTTGAATTGTAGAAGAAGAAGCTTGATATCGAGGAGGAAAATGCCCGGACAAGAGCAGGGGAAGCCGATGCAAGAGGCAAGGAGGCCGAGACTAGGGCCAAGGAGGCCGAGGCAAGAGCAAAGGAGGCCGATGTGAAGGGCAAGGACCTTGAGCTCGCCCTACGCCAAGAGGAGGCCAGGATCATGGACATGGATCTCTCGGCCTTCACCCCCACGAACAAGGCCTACTACCTCAAGAAGCAAAGGTACTACATGGACCGAGATTGATCACATCTCGGTCGTTTTAGTAATGTTGCATGCCGACGTTGAAATATGGCCGATGAGACCAGGATTATGTGTTATTTTGGGTAGGTATGTAGACATGGCCGATGAGTCTGGGATTATGTTTTATTTAGGGTTCATTTGGTTGCTATATATTTATTTTGTTGCAATGTGATCACAATGGCTGAAAATGATCAAAAACCCTGGCCGAACGGACTCAATGCATCGGCCCGTTGGGTGCAGTGGCCAGAAAGGGGCGGACATGGGCTGGATGCGCGTCCGTTTGCTGACCCAAACGGACCAAACACGGACAAAACGCGCGTCCGTTTGCGTAGGCCCGTTGGAGCCATCCTAAGACGGTTGAAGAAAAGAAAACTGCATAAATCCATAAATAGCAACGTCGTGACAAGTGGAACAACTTGAACAGGTTGTTAGGCATAGAGAAACCTAATCAAGAGACGAAGAAAATACACTATGAGAGTTGATTAGCATCCTTTTAAGAATCCCTTGTCAGTTCAATGGTAAACCACTTCTTGAATCTGCGGCGAACCAACCTTAATAAGAGAAATTTTGATGAATTATTGACTCCGTTGTTCATTAGTAAGCGTGAATCGAGTGTAATGTTGAATTTAATTACTATTAAATTTGTTATGTAATAATTTAATACTTTGTAGCTGATGTAGTATTTAGTTCACTAGTACAGATCGGGCAAACGCACACGGGCGACTTTGGCCATCGCACACGATAATAGCGCCCGTCGCTATCCATGGGAGGGCGATGTGGAAAGACATCGTAGACAAGCAAAGAATGCGTGTGCGATGTGGCAAACTTCGCACATGCCTGGTTTCACGAAAGCGTGTGCGGTGTCTCAGGTTATCGCACACGCTTATATTTCTGTAATCGTCTAGGTTACTAGCTATTTGCACACACTTTTAGTATGTTCTTTCGTGTGTGTTTAAAACTTATTGCTAACGGTTGTCATAGTTTTAGTCGTGTGTGTTTGCAGACCCATCGCACACGTTCATAATTTATCAGGAACATGCCGGTAGACTTTCATTTCAGATTCATACATTGCCAATAATGCAAATCTCCTTGTTTTATTCATTTCACATTTGATATTCGTACATTGCGACAAAAGTATCAATTGCTAGCTATAAAAATGTGAAAACTAGTCAAAAGAAGAAAGAACTTTTCTTGGTTACGTCTTTGTCTCAAATGCAAAAAATGTCTTCTAGCTGCACCTCATCATCCCGCAGAGGACAGCAAGGGTAGACGCCACTCGTTGGAAAAGAAGGATACTTCAACAATCTCATCATCTTTCTTTCTGGACGCTATTTGAGAAACTTCGTTATCCTTCTTTGACCTTTGCCAATCTTTCTAGGCAAGGTGCATACCCAAGAGGAAGAAAAATGCTTGCAAGTCAAGCTACTTGCAAGTATTGCTCGAAGGCCCTGCATGTTTCGTGCATAAAAATCATTAAAGCGAGAATGTATAAACAATGAAGAGAGTGCAAATCAAAATGCTTGTTCACTTACTAGGCATAAAAGAAGGCACAGGAATGTGGTGAAGCTTGCCTAGCCGCAAGGATCTTATTCACCAACTAGATATGGGGCAAAGCCCTCTGCCCCTTTCGTTTCCTTGTACAGTGCCACCAAAATATGATCCCTATTACACAAGTATAAATATAGCGATCATATATACAAGAATAAACAAGATCTAACAGTACGAACCAATATGGAAGATCTAACAGTAGGAACCAATATAGAAGATCTAACTGAACCAGCATATTAAACAAAGAAGCAACATATTCGAGGTGCACAAAGATCTTACAGTACCACACCAATAAACAAGGACTAACAAGATATTCTAACAGTAGAAACCAATATAGAAGATCTAACTGACCCAGCCTATTAAACAAAGATGCAACATAATCGAGGTGCAGTTAGATCTAACAGTACCACACAAATAAACAAGGACTAACAAGATATTCTGACAGATCGGGCAACTAACTAATCCGGCCTTGCTAAACGAGCGCTAACCTTCAGGATCTCGATGAGAAGACGGCGATATCGCCATGGGGGGGGGGGGGGGGGGTGGGAGGCCTTGGACAGGCATCCCGCGAGGTCATCGGCCGGCGGGGAAGGCCAGATGCGGCAGCGCCGCACCACGGGGGCGAAGACGGCGTGTGCGACTGTAGAAGAGAGGAGACGGCTGGGAGAGGGGAGAGTGGACTGTGTGTGGTCCAGCGCATCTGGTCCTTACTTATAAGGTAGGGTTTCACTTACTGGGCCCTAACGGCCCGGCAGGTATCGCACACGATTATGGAGCAGTAAAGCGTGTGCGAACATGCATCCGTCTAAGAAGCTATCGCACACGGTTCTGAGCAGGCATAACCGTGGGCGATAGTTGTGCTAAAGAGTACATTTCACACACGCTTTTCCTGAGTCATAATCGTGTGCGATATCTCTAGTTTTTTTTTGCCAAATTTATCAACTTCTGAATTGAAAAACATTGGAAATGAGTACTAGACATAATGGAACCTGGTTAATAATATTTGGATAATATTAGTTGCTACCGGAAGGGCACCATTAATTCAAACGCATGGTTTGCCCTTCCTTCTACAAAAAGATTGGACATTCCCAATCTCACAGTACGTACATGTATATAACACAGAAAACATCTAGTAATACCTATCTAGGCATCGTCGTCGTCGTCAGAGAGGACGACAACGTCTTCGTCGCCGTCTGGGCCTTTGTCGTTGCTTGAGGCCTCGGCATCGTTGGCGAGCGGGTTGCCGGACCCTGAGGCCTCGGCATCGTGGCGATCAGCTTTCCACTTGGCCAAATGCTTTGCCTCGCCGCGCATCCAGAGCCGCGTATGCTTGTTGGCCTCCTTCCTGGCGCGCAGCAGCGCACGCACCCGGTCCTTGCGAAGAGAGTCGAAAGACTCCTCGACCACGCGATGCACCACTGCTTCCTCACGCCGCGCCGACGCGATGGACACCTTTACCAACTTATGCTCCTGTAGTTCCTCTGGGCTGGCTAGCGGCTCGTCTGACGACGAACCCGAATTGCTGTCTTCGGGCTCCTCCACCGTGAGGTCAACGAAGTTACCCCCAGCTTCGTTCGCTGGGGATAGCTCTTCCTTCGCCTCTGTCGGCGTGAGGTCGAATAAGCTACCACTAGTACAGAACGACACATCGGAAACGGGCCAAAAACCCCTTCGGCAACGGAGAAAGGGTCCGTGTCCCCGACCCTGTCACTGATGTGAAGGCCTTCATCGGTAACGGAGGCAAAAAACCGTCACCGATGAGGCATAAGTTGGCTACGGTTGCGGACCCATCTCCGTTTCCGATGTATCGGTGCATCAGTAACGGAGATTCTATTTTACTCGTTTGCATTGAGGTTCTTTCAGAAGCCTACAGGAGCAATTCGGTTGCCAAATTACATTCAAAATCTCACAGCAGAAGCACAAAGTTGCTACCAAATCCATTCATAACGTATATAAGAATTGTCATCATTACATAGCATCAAAAGATGAGTTACACATGCCTCGCTAATCCTATCATTCTCATGCCTCCCTAAACTTAACTTTTATGACACTCCACTCTTCTCCAGCTCCACCTTCTTCCTCAGTTCCGAAGCGCCGAAAACGGAATTCGACCTAGCAAAAGACTCGAGTAGCGGTTTCATGCTTCTCCAAATCACATCTGCAGCCAAATTGCTACACACATACACAAAATAGATGGAGAAACTAAAAACAAGAAACCACACCGAGCTCGCAAGCCTCCTTAGCAAATTAATCTTGCCAAATTCTTCGTAGCGAGGCTTGCTCCATCTTGGACGGTGTCGCCGAAATATAATAACGTCACCGCTGTGACATTTCGGCCACACTGTCCAAGACACTCTTAATTAAAAAAGTGTTTTGAACAGTGCAGCGAAACGTCACAACAGCGACGGTTCACGGATATGATCCCACTTTGTATTTAGCTCTTTTAAAGCTTGTTTGGATCTGCATGGCGCTTCTGCATATAAAATACATGGATGTCTAGTTAGAAAAGAGCCAAATATGATGCTACATGACATAAATACAATTTAAGATGAAAACAGTTTACACCTTAAGCGCCTATATCCGTGTGCTTGCTGTCCGATCGAAACGATTTGGAGGCAGAACTTGAAGGTGATGTTACCTTCAATTGCCTCACCATTTTTATGCATTGTCGCCGAAATATACTATTACTTCATACACTAGCTACACAAAACCATAACGAGGATTAGCACATTGACAAAGGGTTGAAATTAATCTATTAGACTTCAAATACTAAAAACAAACACAACACAATACTAGACTTCAAATACTAGACAAGTTGAAGGTAATGTATTCATCATCGGCAGTACTAAAAACAAACACAACACAATACTAGACTTCAAATACTAGACAAGTTTTATATGCTACTTTAAAAAAATGTAAGATCTAGTGTTGAGGGGTGTATTCATCATCGGCAGTACTACAATACTAGACAGAACACAATACTACAATACTAGACAGTACTACAATACTAGATCGGTAGATGCTACTTTAAATAAAATGTAAGATCTAGTGTCGAGGGGTGTATTCATCATCGGCACTAGACAGAACACAATACTAGACTTCAAATACTAGACAAGTTTTCTGTGCTACTTTAAACAAAATGTAAGATCTAGTCGGCTACATACCCGGGGAAGATGCACGGCAATAGACCAGTAGATCCGCGTCGGCGACATACTCGGGGAAGATGCGCGGCGGCTCGCCGACGAGCCGCTGGGGGATGCGCGGCGGCTCACGACGCGCCGCTGGGGGAAGATGCGCCGACACGCCGCTGGGGGAAGATGCGCCGACGCGCCGCTGGGGGAAGATGCACGGCGGCGATGCCGGCCGGACGCGCCGCTCAGATCTGCGAGATAAGGGTTAGGTCTGGAGCCGCCGCCACACTATGACTGTGGAGTGAGAGTGAGAGTGAGAGTGAGAGTGAGAGCGAGAGCGTTAGGGTTGCCGCAGTGGCACATTTATAGCATATAACATCGCAAACGGAGGCGATAAACAACCGTTTCCTCTAATTTCTTCACTGACACACTGGGCCTACTTACAAAGGATCGATAGAGTAATTGAACTAACTATCTACTCTACTTGTTCTGCTTACGCCCTGCCTCCGCGCCATTGTCATCCGCGGCGCGGCGTCGCTTCTTGCCGGTTGCCTTTTCCTCAGGCGCGTGCTCCTCCTCCTCCTCCGGCTCGTGCTCCTCCTTCTCCGGCCGTGCGTCCTTCTCCGGCGAATCCTCCTCTCGCGCCTCCTTCTCCGGAGCGTGATCCTCCTTCTCCGGCGCGTCCTCCTCCGGCGCCTCCTCCTCCGGCGCCTCCTCCGATGCCTCCTCCGGCGCCTCCTCCGACGCCTCCTCGTCGTCGTCGTCGGCGTCGTATTCTTCCTGGCTAGAATAATACGGCTCCGGCGGGTCCTCCGGCTCCTCTTCCTCCGGCGACTCGTCCTCTTCGGAGTCGTCTTCTCCTTCGCGTGAAGACGGCGGGTCCGAGTCGTCGGAGTCGTCTTCTACAGAGCGTGAAGATGGCGGGTCCGAGTCGTCGGGGTCCGAGTCCGGCGGCCCGTCTTGATCCCACCATGGAACTTCACCGCGGTCTTCCGCGCTCGCGTCGTCGCTCGGGACTTCCTCGTTCTGCCACCAGGGTTCCTCCATGGCGGTTGTGCTAGTGTGGTAGATAATGTGGGAGAGAACGAAGGGGAGAATGCGGGACCTGCCTGGCTTCGCGCGGTTCCAGTCACATTTTATTAGCGTCGATCAGGCGGTTCCAATCCCTCGTGAATTAAGCCGCATTGAACAGGCGCGCTTCCAGATTGCAACTGCAATTTCCCAAGCACATCGCAAACGGATATACATAAACAACCGTAGCCATAGAGATACATATTGGAAACGGAGACAAATTTATGACCGTTGCCAATACTTTTGGTAACGGAGATATAAAATTCTCCGTAACCAATGTTGACGGACCAGCCTCTGCCAGGCCTCGTCCGCAACGCTAAAATCGCGATTCTCTGTCGCCTAACTCCTGCCGTTGCCATAGAGGGGTATCCGATGTGTCGTTCTGTACTAGTGTACTCCAACTACGGACGCTGTGGACAGCAGCTCCTCCGATAACGCCGGCGCGACGGCCAGATCTGCCATGACTTCTGTGCTGTGAGGCATTGTACAAAAGATAAATAAACAAATAGCCATGTCCGGCGACGAAATATATAGGCAAGAAGGAGTAGGCCAAAAGGCGGGAACACCATGGTATTTCATAATAAGCGCGAATTCTGAAAGAAGCGGGAAGATGAATTATTTAGACAGAAAAAAACCGTGTGCGATAGATAACAACGCACACGAAATCTTCTAATAAAACGTGTGCGATGTGGTAACAGCGCACATGAAGTTCGAACTCCAATCGTGTGCGATAGATGAGCAGCGCACACGGCTATTCTCGCTCTGCCGTGTTCTTTAGCTAATTTCATATATTATATATATATTGATATTTCTAACAAATGACTTGCGAGGAAACATGCTAAACATAAGGAAAAGAGGAAAATAACTATTACAATAATCTACACTATTACTACTCCTCGTCGGAATCGGATATGCAGATTATCTCCTTGTCGGAGCCTGAGGCCTCGACATCATTCAATGCGCGTGATCTGTCTTCTTCTAGCTTCTTGGCGATGGAGTCTTCGACCACGTGATGCTCTTCAATCATGGCCCGGTCGTCCTCCTCAGGTGCCTTCTCGGCCTCTCGCACAGTCGCCATGGCCTCCGCGGCCTCGAACTCAGCTTCCTCGGCCTCGCGCTCAGCCACCTCCCACCACTCGAGACGCGCCTCGGCGTCGCGCTCTGAGGAATCCTCCGGCCCCTCCATCGTCGCGTCCTCGTCCTTCTCGAAATTCGCCTCCTCCTCCTCCTCCTCCGGGCACTTGTTCTCCACGCGTCGACGGCGCGCAGGCGGGGAGGAGTTCCCGGAATCCGAAAACGGGGAGGAGTTCCCGGAAGCCGCAGCGAACGTGGCAATGCTCCATTGAGCCACACACGACAGGCGAGTGGTCTTCTTGTGGCGCACCATCGTGTACCTATTGAGTCTACGGTGGCGCCACTGCTGAGTTCACTGATAAACGGCGGCGAGCAGCATTATATAGGACGAGGAAGCTGGCTCGTCGCCAACGCGTGGCAAACTGGAGGAGGCGAGAAGGCTGTACAGTGTACACGCGTCGAACGGAATACGAGGAGCCAATTGAGATTACAGATGATTCGTGAAAGTAACGCGTGTGTGAAACAGAACAATAATGCAGACGCGTTGCTACATGTAGCCGTGTGCGATATATCACCAACGCTTTAGAAACCGGAATCGTAGGCGAATGTTTGACCAGCGACACCGTTAAGGGACTCGCACACGGCTATAATTGCGAAGTGAATGCGATAGGGGATAACGCACACGGGAGCATCCGTGTGCGATGGCGGGGTCTTAAATTGCCCGATCTGTACTAGACATAATATATCTCATTTATGCATTATCGACAAGTTCCATGTTATTTTAGTATTTCACACCAGACGTCAATTTACAATAGAAAAATCCTTGATAGATCTGGTCCTAAAATGTGCCTTGTGGTATCATGCCAATTTGCTGGCCCGCTAATAGGCTTTTCGTTTGTTTTGACGGTCGCATTGTCATCACTAAATGGAAAGGCACGCCTAATTTTAACGTTACATTTTTGTTTACCTCAAATGGGCGGCCGTCTATAAGGATTGCCCTGGCCTCCTATAATTAAAAGGTGGATTAAGTATAGTTTTCACCCTCAAATGTCATCACTCGGACACATTTAACCCAGAAGATTAAATTGGTCTGATTTCAACCCTAAAGTTTACAAAACCGGATAAATAACCCCCTAAGATGGTTTTGCACAATTTAGACGGTTTTGTGCGATGACGTGGCAATGACGTGGTGTTGGCCATCAGTTAAGAAGACCCAGCTCAGCCGTGACTTCCGCGAGAATACCCGGCTCGCCTGGGAGCAGGCAGTTGCAGTACGGGATCAGGAGCTGATCGATCGCGAGATGCGGCAGCTCGATCTCCGGATCAAACGGAGCTATGAGGAGCCCGCCCGTGCGTGTGCTGGTGGTGGTGGGATTGGAAATCCGCTCGAGTGAGCTAGCTAGGGAGACCACTGGCGATTGTGGCATCCAGGTGGCGCCACCGCACGAACGAAGGCGGCCCGAGTCGAGGCATCCCCTGCGGAGCGTCCATGGTTGCGTCCTGCGCAGCGAGAGCCTGCAGCCGAAGGACGGCTGGAGGCAGCGGCGGTCGAGGTGGCACGACGGACCCAACTTGCCGTATGTGGCCTTGGTCTTAGTCGGGACGCTGTTGCTTCTAACGACGGCGACAAAGAAGAGGATGCGGGCGTTCCGGTCAACAACGCGGGCGTTCTGGTCAACAACGCCTTCGTCCTGACAGGTGGGGTCCATGGGCAAAGTAACGGTATTAATTAACACGGTGTGCCACGTCAGCCCGCCGCGTCAACGAGCAAAACAACCCAAATTCTCCTCAAAACCACCCAAATTCGAGAAGAACCAGCAGCAGGGGTTATTTTTCCGGTTTTGTGAACTTCAGGGTTAAATCTGACCAATTTAATCTTCAGGATGAAATGTGTCCGAATTGTGATATTTGAGAGTGAAAACTATACTTAATCTTTAAAAGGTCGTCCCTCGTAAAGCTAATGGGCCGTCATGCTAAATTTAGAAGACCAGTAACGATAATGGCCTGGCCCGTTTAAAGCTAGATATAAACCAAAAAATCGGGAAATTAAAATCTACAACTAGTTGCATGCGCAACCCATTGTCCGATTTCATACTTCCGACTTTTCAAAAAATACGAAATAAATCATGGACATAGGCTATGTTATATCTTGCGCATCTACAAAATTTTGTTCCAAAATATGTACATATGTGGCCTGCACAAAAAAGACAAATGATAAGTGAATAGCACATGATACTATTCACTTAGATACTTCTCTTTTTTGCACAGGTCACATATGTACATATTTTGGAACAAAATTTTGTATATACACAAGATACAACATAACCCACGTCCATGATTTATTTCATATTTTTTGGAAACTTCTAAATATGACATCCGACAATAGTTACGGGTGCAACTAGTTGCGAAATATTTGCAAATAATCCTCCGAGAATGCCCGTTGAATATTATTCACTGTTGTTTTTCACAAGAACAGTAGTTCATGTCTTGCCTTCTTCGACGATTTTGTCTGCGGGCAAAGTAGAAACGGATTGGGAAGCGCTGGACGTGGCAGCTAGCTATAACACGTGGCCATGTTGTCACGTGAACAAATGGTCAACGAATATAAACTTTTTGTTGACCGCCGGCGGCAGAACCCTGGCAACTAAAAGGCAGTTCTTATACGTGGCAAAGTATTTGAGCAGGAATTCAAACTTTCAAACGTGGTCATATATAAGAGTGGGCGACGGATCACAAATAAATATATGGGACGACCCATGGATTCCTAGCAGCCCGAACAAGAAGATTGTGACTAGAAGAGGTAATATTGTCTACACCAGAGTATCTGAACTCATTGATACAGAGACTAATACGTGGGATGAGGAGCTCATTAGAGATATTTTTTGGTCGGTGGATGGGGAAAGAATTCTACATATTCCGCTTGTTGTTGGCGTGATGGAAGACTTTGTCTCATGGAATTATACGAAGACGGGAGTTTTTTTCGGTTCACTCTTGATTGCTTTTTTCAAATTTCTGTTGAGGATGTTTGTGCAAAAAGTAGGGGCTTGAATGTAATTTTCTATTTTCTTGAGTCCCTTTTTGTAAGTTGTTTGACAACGAAAGCTTCAGGGACCTTCGGGTCCCTTCCCCTGTTAAAAAAAAAAAAAAAAACCTGGCAATAAACTGCGACGAACTAGTGATTTTGGTACATCTTTCATCTTGCCGGTGTGGAGAACACTATGGTCCCTTAATGTGCCAGCAAAAATTAAAATACATGCATGGAGATGCTTACTGGAAGCAATACCTTGTAATGGAGTATTGGCAAATCGTCACATGCAAGCTAGCTCGCAGTGCTCTCTTTGTCAATCAGATTGTGAGAGTACTAGACACGCTCTATTCACCTGTCCGAGAGTCAAGGAGATTTGGCAAGGGCTTGGCCTTTTAGACGGAAGGCTCGAAATGAGCCCGGTTTTGAATTAACGAAACCAACAACCGGCTAAGAGTTACACCAAGAGTTACAACACACACAAGAGCGCAAAGCACCCACCGAAACCAACAACAAAAGACAACACAAAAGAAATATCAAGTTGGAGCGCCATCTTGAATAAGGTTGAGTGAGCCTTGTCTTCTGTTGCATCGGAGCGATCACGACCATGTCCACTCCAACAAACTTCCATCGCATCATCATTACAGCCCAATGGGGCACACATCGCCGGGCCGGCAACCTGGTAGGACTTGAGGAACTAAAGGAGGGGGGTCTTGCGACGACGCCTCCAAGAAGGTGCATGGCGCGAGAGCGCGTCAACGTCGTCGGCAGATACCGAGGTCCTGCAAAGTTTTCACCTAGACCCCAAACCAACCACCCCTATGGCTCAGGCGAGAGCACAAAGGGTGATCCACAAACTACAAGAGAAGCGAGACGCGAGGCCACCAGGAGGAGCAGTTTGAGGCGAAGGGACGGAGTCCATCAATTCAGACCGGAGAATCTCCATCAGGACGCCTTCAACAAGGAAACGACACCCGGAGGTGACGCCGTCACCGACTCTGGCCAGAGCCAGGCGCAGCTTTCGCGGGGATCCATCCAGATCAAAAAATACGGTCGTCGTCGCGAGGACGTAGAGCAGACAAGACAGAGATCACTGCCGCACCCCCAACCTAGGAAGCACTATGATCTAGCCCCAACTAGAATCACCCGCAGGCTGAACGCAATAGCTGATTGGCCAGGCCCGGCCAGACCCAGAACTAGACGCCACCGGTGACGCTAGATCGGCGACACCATGACGGCCGCACCAACATCAGCACGTCAACACCTGCACGAGCGCGACCACGAAGGTCGGAGGGAGAACTGCATCCGCGAGAGCGGCTACAACACAAACCATGCTGCCAACGGTGAGCACGCGCCGGCTCCGGGACTCAGACCCAGCGAGCCAGCAGGGGCGTCGCCCACACGGCAACAAAGTGCCGGAGACACCGAGGGGACAGGGCTCTGACAACCCCAGACGGCCAAGGGCCTCGCTAGGTCTAGAACCGGCCGCCAGCACACCTGACGCTCCTATGGAGGCAAGTGGAGGACCGGGGAGCCCCTGCTCCGCCGGCCAAACGAGCTCCATGGGGAGGAGCCGCAAGCGGTCAAGGGAACCGCACCACCAGAAACGAGGCGGCCAGATCAAGGCCCGGCCAGCCCAGATCTGGGCCCGCTCGGCCCAGATCTGAGCCCACACGGCCCAACCCGAGGCTGCCGGCAGGAGCCGCCGCCGCCTCTCTCCTCTTCTTCACAGCCAAGAAGGCTGCATCCATAGCCGCCGCGGCGTCCACGCCCGCCGGCGAGGCTCTGGGCCGCCGCCCAGGATCCACATCTCCGGCCGCCGTGGCCCCAAACCGGGCGGCCACCACCTGCGCGCGAAGTTCCGCCCCACCCCCCTTTGGGAGCGAGGGGTCCGCCGCCACCGTGGCTCAGGCCGGCGGCAGCGGCGGTGGGGGAGGACGGCGGTGAGGGCTGTGGCGGCGCGGTTTTTTGGAGTCGCCCCCTAGATGTAGTCATATCAGAAGTGTGGGTGCACGACTGCACGGGAACCAAATGGAGGCGCATCTATAGAGGCGCTGCTACGAGACAGAGCAGCCAGTGCTCCACTGGTATCCGACCTCGACCGTAATGATCTGTTGGCCACAGCGATATTCTGGTATATTTGGTGGCAGCGGAGGAGGGCAACGCGTGGAGAAACTATCCAATCACAAGCAAGATCAGCTCAGTCAATATTAACTCTGGCTTTGAATTATTCAAGCGCAAAGAAAAAGAAATCAGGAATAATTGGACATGGGTGGCGGAGGCCGAGGGAAAGCTATGTTAAACTTAATGTTGATGCTGGTTTTGCGTCGATAAGGGAGCAGGGAGCACTGGAGCAATATTTCGAGATGACCAAGAGTTTTTTCTCGCGGCTAGTTGTTGCGGCATTCCTTTTGTGTCTGATCCTTCGATGGCCGAGGCGCGAGCTCTCCGTGATGGTCTGCTACTGGCGGCTCAGGTATGATCAGTGTGATGACTAATGGTGGGAACTCTCTCGGACCAGCTGCTGCTATTTACGAGGAATGCACACTTCTTTGTCGTAATTTTACATAAGTTACATTCGTGCACTGCCCTAGGAAAGCTAATATGGCTGCACATGTTTTAGCTAGCCATGCAGAGGGGCCGCTGTCGACTGTTTGTCATGAGGAACCCCTGATTTTCTTATGGTGTAATCGTGGATGATGTAATTTTTGCCTAATGAATAAAATCCGCCATGATGGCTTTGCCTAAAAAAAAGGTAGTTCAACCGAAGAGAAAATTGCACAAATCAACAACTATTGTTGTCAGTATTACGCAAACTATTAACCATTGATATATGTTTCTTACATAAATCACCAACTATTAGTATAATTGTTGCACATAGGTATAAGCCGTAGATTAATTCGATTAACAACCATTTTAATGAGTGTAGCCCATGAATTTGTGATTACAGGGCATTGTCTGCCCATATTAGTTCGTAACTTAGTATACATTGTTTCAGTTACTAGAGAAAAAATAGATTTTTTCTAAAATGTTGAAAATTTGACCTTAGAATAAGAGAAGATACATCTTTTCTGTTTCTCTCTTCTAAATTTTTTAGATAAAAGGCACAGGCCCTGCTTTAAATTAATAAAGCAAGAGAGGTTCCACACACGATATTACACATGCTGAGGACTACAGCTTCTCCGAGAAAAATAAACGCTGAGGACTACAGCTTCTCCGAGCGAAAGTAAAGCTACGATACCGGGGCCGGCCAACTCCCAACAAGCCGGACAAAGACCAAACTACTACAGCGGATCAGTTCTTGGCTTGAGCGCGGAGTAGATCGCCTTTAGCCCTTCTGCCATGTCCTGGAGCACCACCTTGTCCTGCTCCTTTGATCGCTGCGCCCACATCTGAAGAAACATCACGATTTTGAAAACGAGATCAGATGGGTGCTTGGGGATAATCCCCTCAATAGCCAGTTTGTTACGAGTAACCCATAAAGCCCAAAACAGCACCGAAACCAGCACCCAAGCTAGCCTACGTCGCTGCCCTGGCAGTCGCTGAATGATAAAAAAGAACTGTGGGAAGTTAGCCGGGGACCAGTTACACCCTAGTAACTGTCGCACGACACTCCATCCCAACTTAGCAAGAGCGCAGGCGAAGAAGATATGCGTCACGTCTTCCCTTTCCCCACACAGGCGACACCGGCCATCCGAAGGCCCATGCCGCTCGGCCAGTTGGAACCCGGCCGGCAAGTGATCCAACACCAGTTGCCACGTAAAGATTTTAAGCTTGAGCGGTAGTCTGGCTCCCCAGATGTCCCGCCCATAAGCCACTGTTGCCCCTTTTGAAATGCACTGGTACATTGATGACACCGAGAAAACCCCAGACGGCTCCAACGCCCAGCTAACCACATCTGCCCCTTCTTGCGGCTCAAACGAATCCAGCAACGTAAGTAAGTCATTCCACCTTGCAGCACCATCGGCTCCAGCGGTCGACGGAACGTGATGCCCTCCGAAGCAGGGGCAAACACCTCCGCCACCGAGATACTAGGCTTGCTGCAAATGGCAAAGAGTCTGGGAAACTCATCTCTGAGCGGTCTATCGCCAATCCACCAGTCTAGCCAGAATGCAGTTCTTGCCCCGTTTCTGGGAGCGTGGCGCGCCCCTAACTTGAACCACTTTTTGATCTTATGAATGCTTTTCCAGAACTGTGAGCCCCCCTGGGATACACTGGAAAAGATATCATCCGCCTCCAGATACTTTGCCCTAACCAACGCATGCCAAATCGAATTATCCTCTTGGTACAGCTTCCAAACCCACTTTACCATCAGCGCAACATTCATATTCTGGTGTTTGTAAGCCCAAGACCCCCACAGTCTTTAGGTCTACACACCCCTGGCCAATTAACCCAGTGAAACTTGCGCTTCGAACCAGACCCTTCCCAGAAAAACCTTGCCCTAATCACATCAAACTTAGCGTGCACTCCATCTTGCATCAAGAACAAAACCATGGCAAAAATTGGGAGAGCATTGATTGCGTGGATCACATGTTCGCTGGGAGACCCCAAGAGGAAGGTATGATGCAGTGTAGCAGCAGTTTTCCCTCAGTATGAAACCAAGGTTTAATCGAACCAGTAGGAGCAAGAAATCACTTCGGAAGGTTGTCAGTGGCGCGCTGACGTGGAATCTGCACACAACACAATCAAACCACTTTGCCCCAACGAAACAGTGAGGTTGTCAATCTCACCGGCTTGCTGAAAACAAAGGATTAAACGTATGGTGTGGAAAACAGTAGTAAATTGCAGAGAATGAAAAGGAACAGTGTTTGCAGTTGGTTGTATTATCAGTGTAAAAGAATGGACCGGGGTCCACAGTTCACTAGTGGTGTCTCTCCATAATAGATAACTAGCATGCTGGGTGAACAAATTACAGCTGGGCAATTGACAAAATATTGAGCGCATAACAATGCATATATATGACATGATGATTACTATGATATTCATGTGGGCATTACGACAAAATACATAGACAGTTATCCAACAGAGTCTATGACTAATAATCCATCGCCAGGTTGTCATATCGAGTTCCCCGTTGGTATTAAGTTGCAAGCAACGGATAATTGCATTAAGTAATGTGCGTAATGTAAACAAATGCATTAGACCTAACGGCGTACCCTTAAGCTAAGCATCGGTTATTTTATCCCTAGTTGCAACAGCACATCCACAATCTTAGAAGATATTGTCACTCTCCCAGATTATCGGAGGCATGAACCCACTATCTAGCATAAATACTCACTCTTGGAGTTACAAGCATCAACTTGGCCAAAGCATCTACTAGTAACGGAAAGCATGCAAGATCATAAATAACATATAAGATGGATTGATAATCAACTTGACATAGTATTCAATATTCATCGGATCCCAGCAAACACAACATGTAGCATTACAATAAGATAATCTTGATCAAGATAGGCAGCTCACAAGATCTAAACATGATAGCATAAAGTGGGGAGACAACCATCTAGCTACTGCCATGGACCCGTAGTCCAAGGATGAACTACTCACGCATCACTCCGGAGGCAGGCATGGTGATGTAGAGCCCCCCGGTGATGATTCCCCTCTCCGGCAGGGTGCCGGGAAGAGCTTCTGAACCCTCCCGAGCTAGGGTTGACGGCGGCGGCGTCTCTGGAACTTTTCGTGGATAATGGCTCGGGTATTTAGTGTTTTCGCGTCGGGAGGAATAAATAGGCGAAAGGGCGGCGGCTGCGGAGCCACGAGGGCCCCACACCACCCCACGGCGCGGTTGGGGGTGGCCCGCGCGGCCCCATGGTGTGGGCTCCACGTGGCTCCCCTCGTGTCTCCTCTGGACTCCGTCTTCGTGTTGGAAAAATCGGAGATTCTGTCCAAGTTTCGTCCAATTCCGAGAATATTTCCAGACTAGCTTTTCTGGAATACAAAAACAGCAGAAAACATGAATTGACACTATGGCATCTTGTTAATAGGTTAGTCCCAGAAAATGCATAAAAATGCTATGAAGTGTATATAAAACATGTAACAATTGGTATAATATCAACATGGAACATCAGAAATTATAGATACGTTTGAGACGTATCAAGCGTCGAGGCAGGCATTGGGCAGAATCAGCCTTCCACCCGAGGAGAGCAGTCTGCCCATCCACACCTCTACCTTTCCCGCCAACTGATACGTCTCAAACATATCTATAATTTTTTATGTTCCATGTTGTTATTATATCAACTAGCAAGGTGGCCCTCGCAATGCGAAGGCATTATCTAATGGGTATTGAATCTGTTAATGAACTAAATTTGTGGTTTCATAGATACCAGAAAGACAAAAAAATCTATATCTTAGCATTGTATAACAGTCGTAAACATTATGATAGATAAAATATCAACAGTGTGGTACGTTTTAATTTATAGGAGAGAAGGTATTCTGACATTCTTATAAACACCATTTTGCACATATTCTAAAAGGTCGTTCAGTTTTAACATTTGGTAATTCTATTTAGTTTTTAATATATATCTACAAATTTAGTAAGTTTAAATTGGGTCCAATAGTATGTAGGTTATGTATTTTTGTTATGACATGTAGATTTTGAATTGTGCGAAACATTATTATTTAATATAAATAGAAGCGACTGAGATGTGTTTAGTCAACGAATATATACCAGTGTTTCTCGATTAAGCACCAAAACATAGATGTCTAGTTGAGAAAATTATACAAAAATCTGTAGTGATCAATTGACCAAGGAAAAGTAGGTGGATAGCTGTGTCAACTTCTTGAAGAACATCATCCATCACTATCTTTTGTATACAAAGTAAGTCCTTTTTTACAATAATAACCATTTTGTTTATAATGTATATGTCTACAAAGTAGATCAAACAACCATGTATTATATCAGGGGTTTGATATATATAATTTCTAGCGGAGAAATTACTTTTAATAAGATTATGTCATTCATTCGTGTAGAGATCGTTTTCCTTCAGTTGTTTACTCATTGCCAATGTTCACGATATCTCTTATCGGTCGGCGCAAGATAAGAGATAAATCGATTTTATCGGTTGACTATTTATCGGCTAGTTTATAAATCCCATATTTAAACACTAAAACATCTAAAATGTGCTATACAAATATATTATATTTGCTCTACTGACATACTATATACAGATATATTATATTCAATAATACTAAAAAACGTATGATGCGTAAACGTTTAATATTTTTTAACTTTTTAAAATCAAGCAGGAGCATATATTACCTCGGGAGCCAAAACGCCTCTCCCTTTTAAAATGCATTATCTTGTACTCTCTGTTTTTAAATATAAGATGTTTTAACCTTTTCCCATATGCACATGTATTCACATGTATCTAGACATGTTTTAATTTGTATGTCCACTCATTTTAGTGTGAATCTAGTCAACACATGCAACATCTAAAACATCTTATATTTTAAAATGGAGGGAGTATTATATAGTATGAATGTACATGAATCTTTAAATAATTTGCCGGTCAATCTAGACATTACATTCTAGAGACGCACATGCTTCTTAGTATGGACTTATGTGACGCTTAAAGTGTTGGAGACGACACACGACAAAGATTTACTCCCTCCATATCAAAATATAAGATGTTCTATCTCTTTTGACCCACATGTATCTAAACATATTTTAGTGCAAGATTCATGTCAACCTTACACTAAAACATGTATAGATATATGTGGGTCGAAATTAGGTAGAACATCTTCTATTTTGATATGGAGGGAGTAATTATTTTCCATGTGCCTCAGTAATACACACGGCAAAAGGCGAGCCAGCATGTTTTTGGATTTCATTGTTCGTTATTTCGCATCAGATATTCCCAATCCTTAAAATTTTCCCACCGGGTTTAAACATTTACCGAGTGTATCTACCAGGACAAATGATAAACCCTAATCGCACTGCTCCTTTTGATGCACAGCACAATTTTTTTACTTAAGAGTGTTTTGGACATCGCAGCGTTGGAGATATTTCCATGACACCATAGTAAATCGTAAATGTGACAGGAAATGTTTGTGCAGCGTTTGAAAAGAGTTGTCTGAGTGTAAACATCTTTAATTGTGTTTACCGTGCCGTCTGTACACTCAAATACTTATTGAGCATTTATACTTTACTATATTCTAATTTCAAATTATTGCAAATCGACGTATACATATTTTCAGTAGTTTAGCTAGCAAAGCTTGTGTACGTTTTTTTTTTTCATGAATGGAATCCGCTACTCCTAGTGAGTTGCTAGGTTGTGCGCGTTTCTCTTTCCAAACGCGCTCAGGTAGATAGTCTACTTTTTATTTTCTGACCGGACCTGCATCTAAAACATCTTATATTTAAAAACGGAGAGAGTATTATATAGTGTGAATGTACATGAATCTTTAAATAATTTGCCGGTCAATCTAGACATTACATTCTAGAGACGCACACGCTTCTTAGTATAGACTTATGCGATGCTTAAAGTGTTGGGAGACGACACACGACAAAGATCTACTCCCTCCGTATCAAAATATAAGATGTTTATCTCTTTTTGACCCACATGTATCTAAACATGTTTTAGTGCAAGATTCATGTCAACCTTACACTAAAACATGTCTAGATATATGTGGGTCGAATGTAGGTAGAACATCTTATATTTTGATATGGAGGGAGTAATTATTTTCCATGTGCCTCAGTATTACACACGGCAAAAGGCGAGCCAGCATGTTTTTGGATTTCATTGTTCGTTATTTCGCATCAGATATTTCCAATCCATAAATTTTTCCCATCGGGTTTAAACATTTACTGAGTGTATCTACCAGGACAAATGATAAACCCTAATCGCACTGCTCCTTTTGATGCACAACACATTTTTTTTTACTTAAGGGTGTTTTGGAAATCGCAGCGTTGGAGATATTTCCATGACACCATAGTAAATCATAAATGTGACAGGAAATGTTTGTGCATCGTTTGAAAAGAGTTGTCCGAGTGTAAACATCTTTAATTGTGTTTACCGTGCTGTCGGTACACTCAAATACTTATTGAGCATTTATACTTTATTATATTCTAATTTCAAATTATTGCAAATCGACGTATACATATTTTCAGTATTTTAGCTAGCAAAGCTTGTGTACGCATTTTTTTCATGAATGGACTCAGCTACTCCTATACTGAGTTGCTAGGTTGTGTGCGTTTCTCTTTCCAAACGCGCTCAGGTAGATAGTCTACTTTTTATTTTCTGACCGGACCTGACTATTACAGGATATAATCCCTCAAAAACTGCTTTGCGCGTTTAAACAGGGATACCACATCCAATAGTTTTTTCCGTAAGGCCCAGGCCACGTACGACGTGTTGGACCTCAACTCCTGTGTAGGTAAATCAGTAGTCCCAACGTGTTGGACCCATGTAATCAAAAAAAAAAAAAAACGTGTTGGACCCAATATATGTTAGATTCAACGCGCGCACATGTTGGAACACATGTGACATATTTGTTACAAAAATCTTAGGGTTGTACTTTAAAATCTTATCTACTCCCTCTGTTCTAAATTAATTGACTTGATTTTGTCTAAATATGGATGTATCTATACTTGTATAGTGTCTAGATACATCCATGTGTAACCAAATATGTGTCAATTAAATCCGAACAGAGGGAGTACAAATTTTAGATCTAATGGTCGAGATAATTTTGATGATGTGGATTAACGTGGTGTCTCGAAAAACTTTCTCATTTTGCTTTTAGTATATAATAGATTGCTACATGTTTTGTTTACACTTCATAGCATTTTTATGCATTTTCTGGTACTAACCTATTAACAAGATGTCGAAGTGCCAGTTCCTATTTTCTGCTGTTTTTCTCTTTCAGAAAAGCTAGTCGCAAAATATTCTCGGAATTGGACGAAACTTTCACGGGCGTACATATTTTCACCGACACGATCGCGAAGTCCAAAGGGGAGACGGAGACGAGCCACGAGGCCGCCTCGCCACCCTAGGGCGCGGCCCCCTTGTCAGGCGCGTCGGGCCCTGGCGAGGCCGCCTCGAGAAGCTTCCGACGTCGCCCTTTTGCCTATATATTGCCTCCGTCCCGTAAACCCTAGGGGAGTCGACAATTTTCCCGAATACATCCCAGAGCTCCGCCGCCACCAAACTTCGTTTCGGGGGTCAGAAGATCTCGTTCCGGCGCCCTACCGGGACGGGGATTGACCCCCGGAGCCATCTCCATCGACCACGCCGCCTCCACTTCGACTCCATGATGGTTTGTGAGTAGTTCCCCCATGGACTACGGGTTCTAGCTGTAGCTAGTTGGTACTCTCTCTCACATGTACTTCAATACAATGATCTCATGAGCTGCCTTACATGATTGAGATTCATCAGATGTAATAGGTGTTGTGTTTGTTGGGATCCGATAAATTGTGGAATTATGATCAGTTTGTTCATCATGTTATCATATTTATGTTTTATTTAAGATCTTGCATGTTCTCCGATACTTGTGGTTACCCTGATCAAGTAGTTGCTTGTATCTCCAAGAGGGAGTATTTATGCTCGATAGTGGGTTCATGCCTCCAGAAATCTGGGCTCGAGTTGACAGAAACGACTAAGTTTGTGGATGTGTTGTTGCCACTAGGGATAAAATAATGATGCATTGTCTACGTGTCATTTGCATTGTTTACATTACACACTTTACTTCATGCAATAATTTGTTGTTTGCAACTTAATACTGGAAGTGATGCCCAATTAAATACTTTGGATTATTGCAATAATTTGGATTATTTAGTCATAGATGAGTTGGATAGCAAGTCTATGTACTTTGTTGTAATGCCCAATTAAATACTACAGTGAACTTTATCTTATCATAATATGCATTGTCATGCCCACACAATTTTATCAATTGCCCAACTGTAATTTGTTCACCCAACACATGCTTTGTTTGAAGAGTTACCTCTAGTGTAGATAGCTGGAACCCCGGTCCATATTAATCATCATTGCTTTCCCGCCAACTACGCACCAGAATATTTTCTGGCGCCATCACTGCTGTGTTACTTTACTGCTACTATTGCTCTCAAGTTACTGTTGCTTTCACATCACCCCTGTTACTAGTGCTTTTCCAGGTGTGGCTGAACTGACAACTCAGCTGCTAAGGCTTATAAGTATTCTTTGACTCCCCTTATGTCGAATCAATAAATTTGGGTTTTACTTCCCTCAAAGACTGTTGCGATCCCCTATACTTGTGTGTCATCACCAACTTAGCTACCAAAAAATTCCATTGCTCCACCGTGAGCTTACGGTCAGAAATCGGCAACCCTAGGTAGATGAACGGAAAGCTACCCAGCTTACAATTCAGCATATTGGCCACTCTTTGCTGTTCCTCCAACTGTTCCTCTAGCACGAACACCTCGCTTTTATTAAAGTTAATCTTGAGACCCGACATATTCTCAAAGCACAGCAGCAGGAACTTAAGGTTGGCAATGCTCAGGTCCTCATTCTGAATTAGGATTAGGGTGTCGTCGGCATATTGAAGGTGCGAAATTCCCCCTGGAATAAGGTGTGGCACGACCCCTTTGATATGACCCGCAGCTGCCGCCGCTGAAAGCATCACAGAAAGCGCTTCTACCACGAAGTTGAACAAGATTGGAGAGAGTGGGTCCCCTTGACGCACCCCTCTTTTATTGCGGAAGTATGGACCAACTACCCCGTTAATGGAGATAGCCGTCTGTCCTCCGCAACCAGTTGATGAATCCTATGAATGTACCCAGCGTCAAACCCTTATCAACACAGCACTTCCAAGAGGAACGACCAGTTAACCCTGTCATAGGCCTTCTCAAAATCCAGTTTCAGAAGTATACCTCCAAGCTTTTTGGATTTCAGCTCATGAACAATTTCTACCAGCACTAGCGCACCGTCCAGAATGAAGCGACGTTCAAGAAAGCAGTCTGGGTGGGGCTGATCACCCTGTTGACAATTGGGTCCAGTCTGGAGGCCAGCGCTTTGGAGATGATTTTGAAAATTACATTGATGAGCGCAATCGGGCGGAACTGGGAGATAAGGTCGGCACCCGGAACTTTAGGGATAAGCGTCAAAACACCAAAATTTAGCCTGGATACATCTATCCTTCCCAACATGAAATCGTTCAGCATATACAAGACCTCTTGTCTGCAAAGCGGCCAAACTTTCTTGAAGAAGGACACCGGCAAGCCATCCGGGCCTGGGGCAGTGTTCGCCTTCATCTCCTCCAAAATGCAATCAAGCTCTTTCTCAGTGTAAGTTAGCATCAAAGCATCGTTTTCTTCCGCCGACACTTGGGCCCCCCCGGTCCAAGTGTTGTTGGCCAACCCTAGGCAGCGCGGCGCCTCCGAGCCTAACAACTCTCTATAGAAGTCATATACGTGTTCTTGGATGAGTCGAGGATCCGACACCGGCCCTCCTGGCGTGATAAGAGTCGAGATATTACACTTTCGCCTTCTACCGTTTGCAACCGCATGGAAGTACGCTGTGTTTGCATCCCCATGCAAAGTCCAACGTACTCTACCTCTTTGGCGCCAATATTCCTCTTCCAACTTATAGATTTGCAACAGCTGATCTTCCAGGTGATAGCGGAACATCCACTCATCTTCTTCAAGCCCAACGTTGTCGGCCTTAGCATCCAACTGCGAAATTTGATTAACTAACGACGTTTTATTTTGCCTAGCTTTCCTGCCCATGTTTTTGCTCCAACCCCTAAGGTACTGTCTAAGACCAATCGACAAATGGTTCCACCAATCCACAACATCTCGGCCTCGCGCTGACTACTCCAGGCGTTGCCACAGATTCTTCACAAGCTCCGTGAACCCTTCAATCTCGAACCACCCAAGTTCGAAGAAGAAGCGGTTACTTTTAATCGGGGCTCCCTCGCCAGAGCAGAAGATAAGCGGAGTGTGATCGGACCCCGGCTAGATTCAGCGCAAAGCGAGGCTAGGGGAAACAAAGCGTCTAGCTCCGGCACCACAAACACTCTATCCAGCACACATCGAACCGGGTTTCTTTGCTTGTTAGACCACGTATAAGCCCACGCGGCGATGTGATTGTTAAACAAATCAATTCTTGGCCAGTTGAGTCTGTCGTTATTCTTATCTTGTGCCCCTCGCAACAGGTTAAAATCCCCACCCATGAGGATTGGAAATCCACAGCTTGCCACCTTGCTGGACAACTCGTCCAAAAAGGCAGCCGAAGCTGAGTGATTGGCTGGCCCGTAAATCCCGAGAAAGGTGAACGGCTTGTTAATCGCACGATGAAGAATATTTGCACTAATGAAGCCCTGACCCCTGTCAGTGCTTTCTACTTCAAACACGCTGTCCTTGAAGCCCACAAGGATGCCGCCAGAGTGGCCCGATGCAGGAAGCCAGCTCCAGAAGGACTTCTCCCCATCTTCCAGGTTTTGGAGTTTGAAATCAGTGAAGTCTTGCTTGATTGTTTCCTGAATGCAGATGATGTCGATGTGGTACTTGCGGAGTAACTCTTTAAGCAGGGTTCGGCGCCCCGCGCGGCCGAACCCCCTGATGTTCCAGAAAAGAATACGCATTAGATCACTAGCCCTTGTGCCCGTGCTTGGAAAAATACCGCGCTCGGGGGGCGCAGTATACGTGATCTAACAAGCAAAGAAACCAGGTTCGATGTGTGCTGGATAGAGTGTTTGTGGCGCTGGAGCTAGACGCTTTGTTTCCCCTAGCCTCGCTTTGCGCTGAATCCAGCCTGGGGTCCGATCACACTCCGCTTATCTTCTGCTCTGGCGAGGGAGCCCCGATTAAAAGTAACCGCTTCTTTTTCGAACTTGGGTGGTTCGAGATTGAAGGGTTCACGGAGCTTGTGAAGAATCTGTGGCAACGCCTGGAGCAGTCGGCGCGAAGCCGTGATGTTGTGGATTGGTGGAACCATTTGTCGGTTGGTCTTAGACAATACCTTAGGGGTTGGAGCAAAAACATGGGCAGGGAAGCTAGGCAAAATAAAACGTCGTTAGTTAATCAAATTTCGCAGTTGGATGCTAAGGCCGACAACGTTGGGCTTGAAGAAGATGAGTGGATGTTCCGCTATCACCTGGAAGATCAGCTGTTGCAAATCTATAAGTTGGAAGAGGAATATTGGCGCAAAAGAGGTAGAGTACGTTGGACTTTGCATGGGGATGCAAACACAGCGTACTTCCACGCGGTTGCAAACGGTAGAAGGCGAAAGTGTAATATCTCGACTCTTATCACGCCAGGAGGGCCGGTGTCAGATCCTCGGCTCATCCAAGAACACGTATATGACTTCTATAGATAGTTGTTAGGCTCGGAGGCGCCGCGCTGCCTAGGGTTGGCCAACAACACTTGGACCGGAGGGGCCCAAGTGTCGGCGGAAGAAAACGACGCTTTGATGCTAACTTACACTGAGAAAGAGCTTGATTGCATTTTGGAGGAGATGAAGGCGAACACTGCCCTAGGCCCGGATGGCTTGCCGGTGTCCTTCTTCAAGAAAGTTTGGCCGCTTTGCAGACAAGGGGTCTTGCATATGCTGAACGATTTCATGTTGGGAAGGATAGATGTATCCAGGCTAAATTTTCTATATCAGTGTGCCGAGGCTAAAATATCACCATTTTATGCACCCTAATGCCACACGTGTTTCATTGTCCAATTTGCATTTCAAGTTACGTTCTAGATCATATTTGTGTGGTTGTGCCTTCCCTTCTACGGACAAGTTTTTAAAACCTACCGTACGTACGGCCCTTACCATGTGCTTGAAAATGAGTAGAGAAAACTACAAGTCCGGAGAATACTCTAATGACCAGTTTCAAACGTGCAGAAGCAACGCACGTACGTCCCGTGGAATAAATCACTATGAACAGTAGCACCCGTACATCCGAAAACTAACACTCTGTACCCACCAAACAAGAACTGTGCTCGAGTCACTGCTGTTAGGGACTGATATAGCCGAATGGAGACCAGCATACAATCCAAGCAAGCAAATTTGCAAGTTGAAAATCATTTTTTTTAAGGATATATGAAAATGACAAGTTCAGCAATAAATAGTAGCAAAACAAATGGTAGGTGTAAACGTTACTATGCAATCGTGAATTTTACATTTTATAGCTTCTAAAATTTCCGACTTTCAACTTGCAAATTTATATGGCTATAGAACTTTACCTTTACAACATAATGCATTTTTGTTCAGAATTTTTAACCACGATTTTTTTTTGTAGTTTTCACAGGTTTGCACCGGATACTATCTCGGGCAGAGACAATAGCTAAATTTTTTTAACGGGAAATGGGTTGAATGGCCCCGAGAAGCTACGCTAACTTTCATCGGTGCAGTACAAAACAGGGAGGACTCTAAAGAAATAACAAATTACATTACATTCCTAACATTTTACACCAAGATCCCTGAACAGAAAGAAGAAAAGGCAATCAGGTACCTTATCCCACCAAATCCAAGACTCCACAACCGTCCGTCTCCGCCGTCACCGGGGACGTAGCCACTTGAGACAATAGAGCCGTTGAGCGCCAACGAGAATCCAACATCATAGGGAATCCATCTTCGAGGTTGAACTGTTGCTTTAGACAACATTTAGAGCGGCCACTTCAAGTGCCAAAGATCATGGCAGCCGGCCATGGCTACCATATACTCCCTCCGTTCGGAAAAGGATGTCTCTAGACATCCTTTTCCGAACGGAGGGAGTAGATGCTCCAACAAATTGCAGCACAGACTTCCCAAGAACTCCCGACCCTGTCACCTCACTCCTCCTTTCGCCCATGGCAGCTAGGGCTAGAAGAGGTAATAGGGGCATGAGCTCGTAGACTCCAACGAACTTACATCGCCCTTCAAATCTTCTCTCCACCTTCCACCTCCACGATGGAAGTGAACTGGGGAAGAACTTCACTCAGCCATGGCTACTGCTCAAGCAACCGAGGCAGGCGAGACAACACCGGTATAAAACTAAACCGCCAGAGAGGCACACCTCATCTACTCCCTAAACTAGTATATACATGTGGGGTGGGGGGGGGGGGGGGGGGGGGCAGACCTCCTAACCCATCTTCTCGCCGGCCGGCTAAGCTGCCGAAGAGGAAGAAGGATAGGGGCGGCATCAGTTTACTCGGGACAACTCTCAGGGGTTCCGGAGGGGGCGAAAAGAATAGTATCCAACAATTTGTGAAATTACAACATTTGGAGAATACGGTAGCTATATTAGAGCATATCTAGCGACTCCGTTAAAAAGGGAATCCGTAAAAAAGTTAGAAGCTACCTCTCAAACCCATTTTGAGGGTAGAACATCACGTGGGAGAACAAATACTTTGAACTCAAACTTTAATTTTTTTAAATAATTTCGCGCGAGAAATTCAGAGAAGTATCCACTCTAGTTCATCTTGAAGTTCAGTATAGATCAGGGAAACCACATAATTTACATATTTTCACACCAAGAATTAAAGAGCTAGATCCCAAAATTTAACACTAACCCTAAGAGGGGCTACGGGAACATCACCCGGCCTTCATCCGCAGAGGCACCGCGGAGCTCACTCCTCGTCGAAGGAGGAGAAGTCGATGAACTGACGCTCGCACGCGTGTGCTCCACATCCTACTGGAGCCCGCTAACAACCTAGTCGGCGTTCCCTGACTCCTCGTGGACACAGCGACGCTTCACACGCCGCTTCTCTAAGCGAAACGACCTGGCGGCGACTACCCGCTCGAGCTCCTCCTCGTCCTTGATGGCGGTGAGGTCCTTGTAGTTAGAGGACGCCTCTCTCTCTCTCTCTCTCTCTCTCTCTCGTCATTTGACCTGGGTGTGGGGGGGGACAACACGGGCGGCGTCTGAGCACGCGCGGCCGCGTGCAAAGAGTCGGCCTCGCTGTCGTGCCGGTCGGATGGAAAAAACCCGCTTCACATCCCGGGTTGCACCTCGACTGACGGCCACGGTTGCGCGCTTGCTCCGGCCACGCCACGCGGCGCCGCTCCTTCTCTGTCAGGGAGAGAGAGGCCAGAGCTGGATGGCCGCGTTGCGCGGCCACCCGAGTTCGAGTGGTGCCGCGGAGCTGGTAACTGGCCACATAGTGGTGGGGAGTGTTGTGTTTATGTCGAATAGTATGCATGAGTAGGGTTACAGTTGGACTTTGAGTTGGAGTAGGTGTGGACAGGGTACATGAGTGTTGGAGTCGAACACGTTGTATACTAGGGTCTCCCATATAATGAGGGGGCACCGCATGTTGTAAGCCATGGCGACTTGATAGCAACATGCACGCAAGGGGAGCCGGCGATATGTGTCGGCCTATAGGGCGGCTAGGTGTTGCGGTATCATGGGAAAGAGCGCCCGTAATCATGCCCCGGTTGTATGTGAGTTCACAAACATACTTAACAAATCTTGCTGTCGTTATCTTGTTGGGGTTACTTGATTCTCGATAGATCAATTATGTGCCTACAATGATAACAGGGAGCGGCTAGGTGGGGTTGCGGAGGGCTGGATCTTGCGCCAGAGCTCGCCGGAGTGGGCCAGTCGCACGGTGGCAAGGAAACGCGGCGAAGATGGGAAGGTAATATGTTTCAAGTATTGAACCGTTATACGGGTTCTGTTTCCGACCGAAAGAACAGTCTGAAATCTTAAATCAGCCGGACTTTGTTTTCCCTGTTAAGGATCTGCTAGAGATTCTCTTAATCTGCACGGTGCAGCTCTGGAATGTGGTGACGGCAACCGGGCAACGTCATGCATGGTATTGTTTGGAGCATCGTGTAAACCGTCGCGCCAAGAAAGACACGATCAGAGCATCGAGAACGTGCGGCTGCGTGGAAACGAACAACTCTCGCTGGCTTGCACACAACGACGTGGCTAGTGGGCTTTCAAATTGATTATATTGTAGCCCTGGTCGTTGTGGCCCGATTACCCGGCCGGGCTGGACTGTGAGTGGTGTCAAATTTTATAGAGAACACGAATGAGGGCTATGCTAGCCAAGACACGGGTTGTCCCTGGCTGCCCACCAGGCAATGCCAGCAAAAATCTAAACACGAGTTGCCAGTCTTGAATATTATTTGTCTGCAAAAAGTTGAACACCACTTCACAAAAAAAATGGAAGTTAAAATCCACTCGTACAGGACAATCCAGATGGAATGAAAGAACCCATTCTCATCTTGACCTGCTCCTGTGTTCAAAGAGCCACTTGTGATTTGAATCCGAGTACAATTAAAGTCATGTACTCAACCAGCTCATCTTCCCTCTATTTAAACGCCCCAGCTCGCCCAGCCTTTTCTTCACCACTCTCATCATCCACGAGCCAAATCATTCATTTCCCCACACAGTCCATCGCTAGCTCCTACGCACGTACGCTCCCACGATCGAGTCGGCCAAGCCCATTCGCTCATGGCGTCGGACCAGCAGCTGAAGATCAGCGTGGAGAACGGCGCCGCCGCGGGCGCCATGGTCCGCGCGACGTCGCTCCGCCGGGCGGACCAGGGCGTGGTGCTGTCGTGGGAGGACCTGTGGGTGTCGGCGGAAGGCGGCAAGGCCGGCCGCGTCCCAATCCTCTGCGGCGTCAATGGGTACGCTCGCCCCGGCGAGGTCCTCGCCATCATGGGCCCCTCAGGCTGCGGCAAATCCACCCTTTTGGACGCGTTAGCAGGTATGCATGCACGCACGTACGTGAATCTTACGATATTATACGCGTGTCCGAGGTGGCCTTCCGGCCGGTAATCGTGATAAACTACTCGGAAGATTTTGTAAGCCAACGACGACATGATCTGTAGCTAGATATTCTTCTATTTTTGTTGGTGATGAGAATTAACTAATTCGTACGAGTTTTCTGGTAATCACAGGAAGGTTAGGCTCCAATATTACCCAGAAGGGAGACATCCTGATCAATGGCCGGAGGCAGAAGCTATCCTACGGAACATCGGTAAGCCTAACTAGCTAGTCCATGCGGCTATGTGAGAGTTCGGAGAATCTCATTTTCAATCGTTAATGCTTGGTCGATCGATCGTAAATGAATTTGAATTAATTGAACGAACGCGTCCATCCTTTGCGTGTAGGCGTACGTGACGCAGGACGACGTGCTGATGACGACGCTGACGGTGCGCGAGACGGTGCGGTACTCGGCGCAGCTGCAACTGCCGAGCTCCATGTCCACCGCCGCGAAGCGCGACCGCGCCGAGGAGACGCTGCGGGAGATGGGTCTGGAGAGCGCGGCAGACAGGCGCATCGGCGGGTGGATGCACAAGGGGATCAGCGGCGGGCAGCGGCGGCGCGTCAGCATCTGCATGGAAATCCTGACACGGCCGGCGCTGTTGTTCCTCGACGAGCCCACCAGCGGCCTCGACAGCGCCGCCTCCTACCATGTCGTTAGCCGGATCGCGCGGCTAGCGCGCGTGGAGGGGATGACCGTCGTCGCTGCCGTGCACCAGCCCAGCACCGAGGTATACGGCCTCTTCCACGGCCTCTGCCTCCTCGCCTACGGCAGACCCATCTTCTTCGGCCCCGCCTCCGAGACAAACCAGGTACTTCTTCTAGGAACTTGGAAGTGCGACATGTGAGATGGATGCCATCACAACTAGTTGTAGACTTTTGTTTCCACGAATATTACCCAACAATTAGTTTGCCCCCGCACCCCATTATCATATGTCGTATTTTCGAGTTATTAAAAAATGTGAAATAAACTATAGACATTAGTATGTTATATAGTGTGTGTCTGCAAAATTTCATCTCAAAATACGACTATATATGACCTGTGCAAAAAAGAAAAGACATAAGTGAATTGTATCATATACTATTCACAAATCATTTGTCTTTTTGTGTTGGCGATAAAATTTATGGATAACTTTTTGTAAATGCACAAGAAACAACATAACCAACGTATATACATGATTTATTCATATTTTTTGAGAACTTGGAAATGCGACATGTGACATGGGTGCGGGCGCAACTAGTTTCAAACTTTAGTTACCCTTCTTCTATACAACTTATGTACGTACTTTAGTCTTTTTAAGAGATGATTGTAGGTGTGTTTCACGGGCTCGTGGCAGGGCGTCAAGTATTACTTATGTTAGATGTACATGCACGTTAGGACATGGTATCCATGCATCGTCCTATTAGGTGTAAGATTCTTGGGTCACACTTAGATGGTATGTGCATGCATCTTCAATTAGATTGGTTAAATTTGAGCCTTTATATGTTTGCCCACATTTTTCGGACGTGGCCATTTTGGATCCTCATATTTGTTGGTGTTTCCAACACTACAACCATGTCCCTAAAATTGTTCGGCCAGTTGCATTTGATTGGAGGAGAAGAAGAGAAGGAATAAGGACAAAAAGAAAAGAAAAAGAAAGCTAAAAAAAGTCCAGAGTGGCTAGATGGACAGTCTGCACACACCCGGATATGGGCTGAGTATGAGGGGAGCTGGACAGTCCGGATACTTAGGGACAAAATAGGGGGACCAGTTGGGTAGGGTATTTTACTCCTCTCTCCTCCCAGACACTGTTGCACCTGTCTGTCGGAGAAATAGGGAGAGTTTGAGGGACCGATTGGAGCTGCTATAAGAGAATGTACAATGGTTGATAAAACAATATTATATTAATCGTGTCATGTAATTTAGATATAACAATAAAACATGGTGCACAATGAATTATTATTTTAGTCCTATCTCCAGTAATCAATATCTTCGTGATGCTTTGAGTAATAAAATGTCCTTTATCGAAAAAAAATCTTTGATAATATGAATCTCTAGATATATGGTGAGAGATCGTTACCTAAGAGATCATTTCTTAGTCTAGAAAAGGCAAAACATGTTAATTCATTTCTGGTTTACACGACTTCAGGCGGATAAAGCTGTTGATCACTTCTTAGTCTAGAAAAGGCAAAACAAATTCTCTCTTCCAGCTCAGTAATTATCCTAGGTGGCTAAGCTATCACCATTGTACGTGCCCAAAGTCGCACAAATGGGTCGCGGTCAATTTCATCGATAGTCTATTTTAAGTCCATAATGTTATACCTGTTCACTCCTTAATGCCACAAGTTATTCAATGTCCAATTTGCATTTCAAGTTACGTTCTGGATCATATTTGTGCCTTACCCTCTACCTCTACGGACAAGATTTTAAAACCTACCGTACGGCACTTATCATGTGCTTGAAAATGAGTAGAGAAGACCTACTCTAATGATCAGTTTCAAACGGGCAGAAGCAACGCACGCAAGTACCGTTGAATTAATCACTATGAACAGAAGCACCCGTACATCCGAAAACTGACTGTACCCACCAACAAGAACTGTACTCGAGAGTCGAGTCACTGCTGGTAGTGACTGCTATATATAGCCGAATGGAGATCAGTGCACACAATCCGATCGAAGACGAGTATATATGAACAGCTGCATCATGCGCGGGGACATTCGTTTTGTCAACAAGAAATTTATCTAGGCCGCTAAGTTAGCTTACTTTTTTCAAAAAAATGTTAGCTTACTTTTTTTTTTTTTTTGCGAAAGGGATGATATATTAATTCTCCGAACTTACAGAAAGGTCCAGAAACAAAGAAAAAATTACAAGGAAGCCCTCTGGATCCCGACGACGACGACGAGCCGGAGCTGACGATGGCGCGCCGCTGCTGAAGCTCCCCAAACATTGGATCGCCGGAGCCCACCACACCGCAGACGGGAAGTCACCGAGCACCGCCTCCGAAGAGACTACTGCCGGGAACGCCGGCGCCGCCGCGAAGAACCTCTGTATCATCCTCTTATTGAACTGCATCCAGATCCACCGCATACCTGGATCTGGCCGTGGTGCAGGGAAAATCGCGCGCAGGTCGGTGAAGCCCCAGGGAACGCCACCGCCGGAGGGGATCTGCGCGGACAACAGACGAACCAACAACACCTCCGCCTCCGAAGCGCCGCCGGCCGGACACCTGCCAAGCCCTACCATGAATACACGCCGTGAGACGGGCTTCCCCCACCCTCCCGCCGCCGGAGCAGCCGACGGAGGGGAGGGAACCCACGCCTCACCGGCGGAAGAGGTGACCGACGGTGGACTCTCAAAATCGCCTCTCAGATCTGTATCGGGGAGAGGAAAGGGAGGGCGACGCTCAAAATGTTAGCTTACTTACTCGTAGCAGAGTCGCATCGCTAGCTGCTTAATTGCGTTTGACTTGATGCCCTTACATGTTGGCTTGCGTGCCTCATCAGTCATCACATTCGTAGTACAGTGGTGAAGATGCGCTCGCTTAACAGTTTTTCCGGTGCTGACGGCTAAGGCTGAAAGCTCAGTTCAGAGACGACTCTGCAAAATCGTAGGTATAGTAATCGTATTAGGTAGACCACTGTCCGAAGCAAGTCCTGATACCTACAACAAATTATTAGACACGACCCTGGTCGTCTCCCCTCCCCGTTCACTGTAGCGGAAGGGCGATTTTTAGATCCACCCGGTCGATCCACCTCCTCGCCGTCGATCTGCCGGATCCCTCGCCCTCCGGCGGCCGCCTCGGCGGCGGGAGGGTGGGGGATCCCCGCTTCACGTGTGTAGATAAGGTAGGCTCTTTTGGGGCAGCCGGCGGCGCCGTGGAGGCGGTGGTGTCGCTGGTGTGGTTTTTGTTGCAGGCGCGAGTCCTCTCCGGCGGCGGCGCTCGGTGGAGCTCCGGGCTGGCGCGTCTGCTTCCCTGGCACCCGCGGATCGGTGGATCCGCGCCGTGCTTCGTTCCCCTGCCAAATCCAGTGTGGCGGTCTCCGTCCTGGCGGCGGAATCGGTCGGAACCCTGGGCTCGCCGGGATCCTCGACTTCTTCCGGCGGCGGCTCCGAAGGCGACTCCGGCAAGGTGGTGTGGCTGGGATAGGGGGGCGCTCGCCCCGGCCGTTCATCGACTCAAGCTCCGCCGCGGCGCGGCGGACGGGCATGGCAGCGTCTCTCATAGGGCAAAGTGTTCCCTGACAGCGGCAAGATGGAAGGTGGTCGTCTTCGTCTCCGACGCCGGCGTGGTCGGTGTTCTCGATGCTTCTGGTTTCGTTTTCCTCTACGTATTGTATGCTTGTTGTTCTTCCGTGTACTCTGTATGTGGTTTTTGTTGAATATACGTGGGAAAAATGCAAAAAAAAAAAAAAAATTATTAGACATTATAACACGTTTAACTAAATCGGGAATCCTTTGGTTTCAAAATATATATCGGGAAAACGACACTGCGAAGTACTAGGTCACACCCCTTTGAATAATAGAAGTGATTTTCTGGTTGACCACCCTGTTTGAGACTTTGAAGTAGGGACATGACAGAGAAGACACAAACACGTATGCGTGTTTTCTGGGTTGACGATGCAGGTCACGGACTAAGTACGGAGGGGAACAAAATTTCCTAGTCGGCCAGAAACTAGTACGGAGTAAGTACTAAGTAGTAACTACCTGAAGAAAAATGGTACTGCTCAAAACATTCAGCATCTCAGACTTGCTGGACTTGTATATTGTTAGACTTGGACTTGGATTACAACAATCATAGTACACAAGAAACTTTTAATTGGACTGCTAATGTTTAGACAAAACATCCAGCATCTAAGACTTGTATAGTTGGACTTCGACTACAACAATCATAGTACACAAGAAACTTTTAATTGGAGTACTGAATTTTGTTACCTTTTTTTCTTGCGGTTCTTTGCTCTTAGCGGGTTCCCTTGCCCATCACTGATGAACCCTTCTGACCACTTCCTGAGGACCATCAACAAGGACTTCGACAATGTGAGCACACCACCACAATTCAATCAATAGGACCTTCTTAACTATCTAAATAAAATCTTGTTAGTGAAAAAAAACATGACCATGCACTCCATTGATTTCTCAGGACACTGAAGAAAGTCTTGGTGGAAAGAAGACAACCACCGCCCAGGCCATCGACGTGCTGGCGACTTACTACAAATCCTCCGTGCAAATGGAGAAGGTGACGCGGCAGATCGCCGACATAAGCAGCACCGTGAGTAGCCCGCTGCCCATCACATTCCAAAACTTTTGATTGGAGCACTGAATTTTCCTACATTGAAGTATGGCGTGTGTGCATGATTTGTTTGTTTGATTTCAGGGAGGAGAGGTGGTGAATACGGAAGGGCAGCAGCCTAGCTTCCTCACGCAGTCCGTCGTGCTGACCAAGAGGTCCTTCGTCAACATGTACAGGGACCTTGGCTACTACTGGTTCCGCTTCGGCATCTACGTGGCACTCTGTCTCTGCTGTGGCACCATTTTCTATGACATCGGCCACAGCTACGGATCCATCCAGGTGACTAGATGCCTCTCGCATTGCCTACCGGCTCTCTGCAACCATCAATCCATCATTGTGCTTGTTGCTCATGTTCGTCGCCGCTTTCCTTTACCTTCATGGCCATCGGAGGCTTTCCGTTTTTCGTCGAGGACATGAAGGTGAAGTTTCCGAGCTCGACCATACGATTTTTTATAGCGGCCAGTCTATCTCACCTCACGATGTTCTGCAATGCAGATATTTGGGCGGGAGAGGCTGAACGGCCACTACGGCGTGTCGTCATTTGTGATCGCCAACACGGTCTCGGCGACGCCCTACCTGTTTCTCATCTCCGTGGTGCCGGGTGCGTTAGTCTACTACCTGTCCGGCATGCAGAGGAGCTTCGATCACTTCGCCTATTTCGCAGTGTTGCTCTTCACGACCATGATGCTGGTGGAGGGCCTGATGATGATCGTGGCCAGCCTTGTGCCGGACTTCCTCATGGGCATCATCACCGGCGCTGGCATCCAGGGCGTCATGATGCTCAACGGCGGCTTCTTCCGCCTGCCCAATGACCTGCCCAAACCCGTGTGGAGGTACCCCATGTACTACGTCTCCTTCCACAAGTATGTCAACGAGGGGTTCTACAAGAACGAGTTCTTGGGCCTCACCTTCCCCAACAACCAGGCCGGCGGTGCCGCGACCATCACTGGTGACGAGATCCTCAGGGACTACTGGCAGGTGGCGATGGGGTACAACAAATGGGTGGACTTGGCCATCCTGTTCGGGATGGTTATAATGTACAGGGTGCTCTTCTTGGCCATCATGAAGATTACTGAGAAGGTGAAGGGGCTCAGGTTCAGGAGCACCCAGTCGTCCGTCCATGTCGCCCAGCATGTCTCCGGCAGCCCATGATGCAAATACCCGACAGAGCACAATGGTTTTGTATGTAGACTTTAGCAAATGTATGAATTGTGTGTTGTGGTTGTGTTGGGCGGTGTATGTGAGTGTGAAATCTTGTCAAATTGGCATTTACACACAGGACATCTTTATTCTTTACACAAGTGTAATAAGTTTGTAGGCCGGCCATAAGTTACATGATATTCTATATATGCACAATTTGTAGTGGACATGGGCAATATTCAGTGCCTTTTGTAGGTACCAAATTTGCCCTGAAAAGCCATCTTTCTCTTTCTGTCATGCAGTATGCCGAAATATTCGGTTGTCAGCGAGGCTAGTTTCCAACTCGATATCTTAGGATCCAAATAATTTTTTCTTTGGGGTAAACAAGAATTTCATTACTCGGAGAAATAGAGCTGGGCGACATTCCCATTTTATGATCTCTAAGACAGCCAGAGGGTCATGAATAAACCACTACCCATATGTCCTCGACCTCATTCCCAGCTGAGCTAGATGGTGAGCTACCCTATTATTACATGCTCTTTAAATCTTGTGAAATTGCACTTGCACAACACTTAGCTACCCACGGTCACTCAACATGGTTTTGGTAGCCCATGACATAAAGTTGCAAATTAAGTGATGCTCGAGAAATCACTGAAGGTTTTGTGAATTAAGGAGAGGCAACTTTGGATGTTACATCATGTATCTGAACCATGTGGTGGAGTTGAGAGAGGAGAGTATGGCGGAGTAGTTCCAGGAGGCGGCAGCCTGCGGGTAGAGCTTGGCGGCGAGATCGCCAGAGAAGAAGGGGCTCAGTAGAGAAGAAAGAGGGTGAGAGAAATGATAGATAAGACATAGGGGTGGGCCGGGTTTTGTTCTAGCGTGATGGACCATCGCCCCATGTTAGCCCAAGGAAATTACAATTAGCCATTTTTCTTTTTAATACCAGCAATTAATCAAACATATATTATAAAGTTGGTAAGGTATTAAACAAATTTCAACAAAATAGCCAAAAATCAACAAAAATCATAATCAAATACTTCATGATATGTTGAATAGTACTATGATTTTTATTATATTTTATCAAACAGCATAAATATGTAAAAATTCATTAATAATTTACCAATAAACAAATATGCGGAGTTGACAATATAATTTAAAGTAGATTAATTCATTGCCTCAATTTTGGAAAATAAATAAAATAAATGTGAAATGGTTTACATAATAATTTAAATTGTTTCTTTAAATACATTAATGTTAATTATTTTCTTACATGCAGTAATAATAATGACTTAGTTAAAAGTTTTGTTCTAAAATAAAGTAAATGCTATTTTTATATGAAATAGTTTTGAAGGAATTGTTGGAAATATCGAAAATAAATGAATATTATGTATAATCATTATTTTAGGATTTTTTTTGATTTTTAATAAATATTTTATGTAATTCTAAGTAGTCAAATACTCAAAAAATTAGGGAAAACCCTAAACCTGTAAGAATTATAGGGAGTTACCGAGGTAGCATTACATGACTTACCTTATGCCTAATATCATATTGCTAGTGTTTCAAGTAGCCCTTATCGGACTACTACATTGCTATTTTCAGAACTTGGAGTTTTAACGAAAACCTAGAACCTCGAAAGGCTTGAATTGCCACTTTCATATTAGGCAAGTTCATTCTTGCTCAAGTCCACTTTGTAGTATTTTTATAAATCTATTGCAATGTATTTATACTATGCTATTATTGCATTGATATGAAATGTTGCTTTCTTATAATTATGAAGACTATGTGATGGGCAATGGAACCTTGGAATGATTGATGTGGTGGAGGCTCTACCGTACAGGGTATATTCAGATAGGCGTAACAAGAAATGTCATCAGCTATCCTTGCGTCGTATAACTAGAGTTGACCACAAGATTCAGAGAGTGGGATGGGAGAGTCAGCTGGATCTTCTTCCTTTTACATAACCTCCGATGCTAGAACCGGGTTGATCCTATAGTTGGGCAAACATTAAACCTCTTGAAGTCAACAGTCGGACTCTTGATAGTCCAGGCATTGCAGTGTTGAACCTCCCCACACTCTCGGGCTGGTTTTGGCACTAGTATCTCGGGGGGGGGGGGGGGGGGGGGGGGGGGGGGGGGAGGGTAATGGGTATTATCAGGTGCTGGTAGTACATTTATGAGGGTGCTCTTTAGAGCCACATTACAAATTTGACGTACATGTGGGGTCATGGAAAAGCGACGTGAAGTGTTTGGAACTTCAAACCGGGCCCGATACCTTGGAAACATTAACACGTTTGCACACCCGACAAGGCAAAAAGGATAGGCAACTCTTGTGTGTAAAGTAGCGCAACTCTGTAGGGTGTATTAAAATTGTGACTTTTCACTCCTTGTTCTGGGCAAAGAACGGCGATCGATTGGAAACCGAACCATCTGAGGTTCTCACAACCCATGGAGTCTGGTGGGCATAGTTTTTCGAATAAAATTTACTTTTGAACAAATGATTACCAAAATCTGCATCAAGGTTTGACCTACAGTCACTATTGTAGATAGTGAATTTGAAACACTTAATCTCACATTTGAACTTGCTGAGTATATATGTTGTATATTCATCCATTCCTTCTCAAAAGCCTTACTTAGACTACAAGTAACCAAGGAGATATCAACCATATGGAGAGATTCTACAAAGAAGAGTGAAATCTTTCCGGTGGAGTTGAAAATTCAAAATCGTCAATGGTGTGAACATGACAACTAGAAGTCTTCCCCTCCCCTTTCTCTCTCTTCCCTTTTTCCAGTTGAGAGTCTCCTGTGTGATTCCGGCGCCCCTCCCCTTCTCCTCTTCCGGCGGCTCCGCTGCTGGTAGAGAGGATGGGAGAGGTGGTCGTGCCTGCCCTGTACATACTAGTAGTTTTAGGCTGTTTTGTTCCCCAAGTGGAGTTCGGTGTCTTGCCGTTTCCCTTGTGCCTGCCATGGCCGCTCGCGAGCGGTGGCTGCGGCTAGCTGAAGCTCTCCCTCGGCGTCCCATGGTGGAAGACGACGGGAGCGAGTGGATCTGAGGGTGCCTCTCCTAATAAGCTCGATCTGGCGCTGTGGATTGCAAGTATGCAGCTTGTCTCTCTCCTTTGGATCTGGCGAGATGGCGCTGTCCACATCCCCTTGGCCTGCCGTGGAGGCGAGGAGGGTGGATGGGGCGGCGCTCTGCTGCCTCTATCTGAAGATGGCGTGTTGCGCCTGGCGTGGTCGTCTCCGAGTAGCGACCATGCTGTGGTGGAGTTTTCCTCTCTGGGGCTGATCTGTTCGCTGCATCGCGCGGTGACGAGCAGGGCTTGCTGAGACCCTCTGTTGAGTCTCCGAGGTGGAGGTTCGACGGTGATGGTCGATCTGAGCCGGCCTTCTTCAATAAGCGCGATGGTGTTTTGCAGTGGTTGATTCTTCCTCTGGCTGGCCGTGGAGGCGAGGAGTGGAAGAGTAGCTGCTGGTCCTCCCCAACTTCGGTGAAGTGGTTCGTGTTCTCGTTGCAGCCTAGAGCACCACACGCGGTGGCCTTGCTTGTCGCCGTGATCTATGGCCAAGATGGTGACCTTTCTTCAACCTCCGAGCTGGAGGTCTGTCGAATCCTGAGTCGGAGCTCGGTACCTGCAGCTGCAGTTTGGGGCTGGTGTCTTTTTTTGAGCTGTTCCGTTCCGGTGTCTTCGTGCGGCACCGGGTGGCTGCGTCCAAACCTCTCCGACGAGCTCCTGAGGATGGAGAAAGAGGAGTTGGTTGCTGGCGCCTGCTCTTTTCATAAGCGTGTTTGTTGTGTTCCTGGTGGTAAGTTTCTAGTCTTCCTTCTCTCGGCCGACCGTGGTGGTGAGGGAGAGGATGAAGATGGTGCTGCTGCTGGGCTTGGCTGGAGGATTGGTTGGTGGAGGTGTGAGTTCGACGTTAACAGCACGGCATGCTTGGTGATGTCGACTCCCACCGGTTCATCCTTGGAGCTTCATTGGTATTTATCTAGTTGTAGCATTTTCGGATCTTTTGCTAGTTGCTGCGCATGTTGGATATGCGTTCTTGCTGTTCGGGACAGGCTGGAGACGGGTGAGAGCGTCTCTGCTGCGGTTTCTCAGATTTAACAGCCAAGAACCTCCTGATTTGGGCTCGGTGATGGACATTTCATATCTACAGCTCAATCCTTTACCTCATAGGCGTCTGCCAACGCGATTGCTGGTTGAGCCGCTGGCTCTACGGTTGGCTAGATTGCAAGAGTCCCTGAAAGAGTGCGACTGCAGGTTTGCTGCGTCCGAGTCTCGACGGACCCCCTGATAGGCCCCGGTTGTACTCTTTGGCATATCCACTATATGTTCTCAGTAGCTTCTTTCGGTGCCCAGCTAGGTTTCTACTTTCAAGATGAAAGTTGTAATCACTACAATTGTACTTTGTGCTTTGATTTGTAATGAAAGTGATGGTTGTGTGGTGTTCAAAAAAAAAGAGTAGCAATTGAGTAGTGCTATACCAGCAGTGGATCTCCGGCGGCCGTGGTGCGGCGGCGCTGGGGATGCGATTCGGCTGAAGCTGGTCAAGATCTGCGGCTTCCGGCGGCTTCGTCGACGACGATGGCCGCGGCAAAGCGGCGTGGAAGAGCCGGGGGACACCTGCCCCGCTCGTTCATCGACTTGGGTTCCGCCGCGGCGCGGCGGACGTTCATGGCGACGTCTTTCAAGGGCTTAAATCTGCCAGGCTCAGGCTAGGTGGTGGTGCCGGTCTTCGTCTTCCTCGCAGCCGGCGGTGCCGCGGATCTTCGATCTCGTTCTAGCTCTGGATCTTCATCCTCTTCGTATTGCTCTTTTTCTGTTCTTGTTCTATTTACTGGGTACGTGGATTTGAGATGAATATACGGAAGTTTGGATGTGTCAAAAAAAAAAAAAAATATACCAACAGTGGATGGTTACCCGCTCTTAGTTTTTTGTCTGGCAATTTGCAGCGTTTAAGCGTTCTGATAGATTACGTTGCAGGGATACGGCCGGGAGGTGCCGTATCGGTGCAGGATACTGCATCGGGATGGGGATACGCGTGGATACACGTATCACACCGTATCTCATTTTTTCGAGTTAAAACAAATATGAAAAATCGGAAAACGGCTGGGACACGCAAGGGATCCTCAACAACATGAACATCCCCCCCCCCCCCCCCCCCCCCCCCCCCCCCCCCCCCCTAGTTTTAAGAGTGGTGTTTCTCTCTCGCATTCTAACCATGTACTCTCTCCGTTTTTTAATATAAGATGTTTTAGTATTTGTCCACATGCATATGTACACAAATGTATGTAGACATGTTTAAGTGTGTATATTCACTCACTTTAGTATGTATCTAGACAACATGTACAACACCTAAAACATCTTATATTAAAAAACGGAGGGAGTAGAAACAAAGCAACAGAACAAAAAATCCAACACAAACCCCTTGCATTACATCATATCCTGCTGCAACTGCTGCTGATACCGCCGTGCACCATACATAAATGCCCCCAGGCCGGACAGAATCCCAATCTATCCACTGCCACAGAATTCCACCTCATCGTCGTCCCCCCGTGGGGCTCAAATCCGTTTTCCATTCCCGTTCCTGAACAACGCAGCAAGAACACGACCAATCGATTTACATACAGCCATGCATGCAGCTGGAAGAAGTTAAGGGCTTTCGCTGTGCGATGAGCTAGCACTGTGTGCACGGGTAGCTTCAGTGGTCATGTGCCCCGTGCCTGCCTGTTGGCCGTCAGACAGCCAGCTAGCTAGCTTGACAAACTCGGCTCCCACGCGGAGCGGAGCTGGCGCTGGGAGTCACATTTGGTAGGCGTCCTGGGACGGCCTCATGCTCAGGTCCTGCGAGGAGCCCATGGACGGGTACGCCATCTGGGCAACGTGATCGCTGAACGATCCATTCAATGCGTGGGGCATCTGCTGCTGCATTGGAAAAACCTTATCAGCAATTCAGCATGCTGCTGTTCATCAAATTGTTCACTGCATACATACTGTCCAGGTGAAGGAATCTGGTAGTACATGGGTAGATCTTTGGGGAGCTGTTGACTGTTGAGGTGTGGTTTTTTGAATTTAAGTTGTTTGATATAGTGAGCTGTGTCATCTACTTGTTAAGGTGTTTAAAATCTCTATGTAACTTGTATGATGTGATTCAGTTGTTGAACAGATGCTAACCTGTGATCCATCTTTCGCGCCTAACTGCGCCTGCATGATCCTTCTGAACACGTCAGGGTTGGCCATGGCACCGGCGCCGCCCTGCATCAGGCCCGGCTGCGATAACTGTAGTTGTGGGTGCATCATCTCCGGGGAGAATCCGATCGAGGATGAAGAAACCCCGGGGAAGCGAAGGAGCTGTTGTGTTGACAAGGAAATGTTGGGCATGGTTAGTGAGATTCCTTGAAAGGCAGCTGATGGAAGGAATCGAGGATGCTACATGGTAGTAGCTTACATCTTTTGAGAGAAGCCCTTCGATGTTGAGGTCCAGCCTCGGGTTTACTGTCGCGAGCTTCATCGACAGGAACTGCAAGATACAACAGGTAAGTGTCAAATACTGTGGTTCACCATCACTGATGTAGTTGCAGGAAACACCATTCAGCTATCTCTATCTAGCGTTTGCTGATTGTACTATTGTCGTTCCGCGGGACACCTATGTTCAAAGCTAAAATCCTAATTGGTGCAATGCAAACTTATCTTGATGTTCAGACACCTTGGGAACATTACCTCAACTTGTCTTTGCAGGGACTGAACATAGTTGATGATCTCGTCGAGCATCACCGCCTTCCCGGTAACCTGAATTCAGTTTCAAGAAACAAAGCTTCATTACATTCGTAACGAGATGGACTGATAAGAATTACACAACTCTTCCGATAGGAAGGAAAAAAAGATATGCCCACCTTGCTGCAGCCAGGGACAAGGTCCTGCAGAAGCTTCATCCTCTCACTGATCTTCTCCCTTCTCAGCTGCACAAAATCCAGAGTTTTAACACCACTCAAGTGCTCGAATGCACACGTATTACGTATTGCATCCATAATAATCAAACGATGACATGACGGCGCACACAAGCGATGAGGAAATCTATGTACCCACCCTTTCAGCGAGGCTGTGGCTGTTGGTTGCCTGCCCACGCCGAGCTCGGACATGGATGTAGTCTTCCTTCTCAGACTCCTCCTTGGCCCCCTTCCCTTTCGACCTGCCGCCGGTCGTCGTCGCCGGGCTGCTCTCCTCGCCTTTATCCTTGCTGTGGGCGCTCTCGTTCGCGGAGTCAGCAGCCACGTTGGAGGACTGAACCTGATCACCACCCATCACCTGAATGAAACACAAGCTCGTTCCTGTTAACACCTGACGCAACTACTGAACTGAAGCTGGAAATCGTATCAGTGATAAGCAAGACGGGAACAGCGAGCAGTACATACCTCGCTGGGCCTTCTTCTCTTCTTGGAGTCCGACCCTTTGGACGAGCAGTCACCGCCGGCTCCCTCCGAGCTCGGCACCCCGCCGCTCCCGGCGTGCTCCTGCTCGGCCTTGTTGTCGGTGCCGTCCTTCCTCCGATGATCCAAGTACCCGTCCGAGCCGCCGCCGTAAGCGCTGCCCATGTGATGATCGTCCGCGCCACCGAAGGCACCGGCGCCGCCCATCATCCCTCCACCGGCGCCGGGGCCGACGAAGCACGACGACCGCGCGGCCCGCTCGATGAACCCCGAGTCCACCGGGAAATGGCCCCCGAGGCCAGGCGGCGGGAGGAAGCCGGGCACGGGCGCCAAGAACGCCGCCCCTCGCGCGGCGCCGACATGCGTTGACGTCGGAGAGCCCCGACATGTTCTGCGAGGCCGCCGATGGCGCCGCCCACATGCCGGAAGCCGCCGCGAAGGAGTCCATCATGTGGCCATGGTGCTGGTGCGTCGAGAAGCCGCCGCTGAACTGGCTCTGCCACTCCACGGGGACGCCATTGCCATGGCCGCTAGAGGACCCGTTGCCCTCCATCCCTTTCTCACTGCTCTCGTTCATGTCCATCGATAACGAATTTGCCGGGCTGGCTGGCTGAAAGAAGCAGAGAGCGAAGATGAAGACGAAGTGCTCTGCTCGGGCTGGACAGAGCTGTGTGGGCAATGCGATGTGAGGACCAAGCGAGGCAGGCAAGAACTCTTATTGCAGCCAATGGACAGAAACGGCAAGAAAAGGGGACGCGCCCACCGCCCACTGCAGATTCCGATGCTATGTGCCGCAGCGAACGACGCAGGAAGAAGAAGATGATTAGATGAGCTAGGAAAGAGGGAGGAGCATAGACCACAGATAGAGAGTGTGTAGGCAGCAAAGGCTTGTGGCATTTGTAGGGCTACACTACTAGTACTTGTTCTTGACCAATGCTAGTCCTCCTAACTGTATTGGAGAGGCAACAGCTTTACTCCTCTCCTCCTAGTCACACACTCCCATTTTCTAGAAAAAGAAAGTCACACACTCAGTCACCACCACCAACGCCACCGCCACGGACTGTTTTTGTTTAACCTTAACAATGTTAGGGCTTAATTTGTGCTGCTTTATCTTTGTTAACAGCCCTTTAATCATGCTGTTTACCTTTGCTTTTCTTACTCCTTGGTTACTTACTTGCTTGGAATCGCACATAGTTAGAGCAGGCGTAAAGAGGCATCCCTGACATTGCCAACTCTCGCAGGTATTTGTTTATGCCCGCTTTCTCAAGGCCTGCCTGCCTGGCTGTAAATTTGTGCACCCACCCCCCTCATCATTATTTGACTGTTTGTGGTTTTTTAATTGCTCGACACGGGCAATTATTTACACGCCCTTCATGATCGGCATGATTAGTTTTGTTGAAGAGAAAATTGGTGGCCAACATTAGGAGGGGCTGCAATCGAGGCATTTGCCCATTTGCCCCAACGGCAAAGCAATGTCACTTTCGTTTCATCATGGATAGTAGAGGAGGTGATTACCCAGAATAGAGCAGAGATTATTTGGAGGAGTTTCATACTTAGCATTCCTGTAACCGGTTTGATGCGAATTCATGCATGCGTCCCAAACATATCAACCTTTGATTAGAGAAGCTCTGCTCTGCTCTGCACAGCTGAGGTGGGAAGAGAGATGCTTTCCTCCCAGAGTTGAGATTCTCCTAATCTCAATCTTTTCTCTGCGGTAAGATAAAAACAATTCGTTAGCCTCGGGGTTAGCAAACGCTCGAATCTAGCTTTAGATTAGTTAAAGCCTACCACCCATGCAATACTTTTATTCACTCCAAACACGCTTTTGCCCCCGCCCCTGCTTAACAAGCTTTTAAATCCGGGCTTAAGAAAAGCATCAGGAAGCAGCTGCGTCATAAACCCATATCTATCTATCGACCTCCATGGCTAAACACTGCAAGAAGTGGCCTGCAAGTTACAAGTTATTCCCCAGGCTGCAGCTAAGCTTACCCCCTCTTTATCTTTCTACTCAGCTGCCTCCCTGCCTTTTCCCTCCTCATCTGCATACCATTAGCGTCGCCATTAGTAAACTGTTCACTCTAAAGCGGGAAGGCGGATGAAAAAAAAAACAAAGGGACGTATGCACCGAATCTTGAGAGAAATGCAGAGGGCCAGAAAGGATACGACTTCAAACTGCTGAGCTCGTCGAGGACATGGACCACGAGCTACGTAGATAACAAGCCTTGATAGATTCCTAGACCAGTCCCCAGCTTAGCTCTGCTTTTTTATCCTTGAGAAGAAGAAGACCGTAGTAGCCAGCCACAGGGGTTAGCCCTACACATCGCCTTCGCCGTCCATGACCTGGTGTCGTCCTGCGGCGGCGTCCAGGCCCCTTTTGCCAGTCCTGTGCACGGCAGCGTTGGCCGGCCTCGGCACAAGGCATTTACCCGTGCAAACCTCCGGGCCGGCTCGTGCAGTCATTGAGCAACGCTAATGGACCCGACCGTCCACCAGATTATCTTCTTCTGCATCATTATGCTCGCCAGAAAGGTTGCTGCAGATCTATGTGTCCTTCTCCAATCATTGCCACACAAATTCATGTGTACCATCCACCCATCATCCATATGCGCCGAGCGCACTCTGCATCAGGGACGGATAACGCGAGCACAGCGAGGAACAGAGGATGAGCTGCAAATAAGAGCAGCATTTTTGTCAAGAGAATAGTTAGAGCAAATGCATGCAGCACTTCTGCTATGGATGAGAGTGGCTTCATCAGTTCAGGTCCTGCATGTCGGCAGCGGTGTAAGTGAGAGCAGAGGATTGATTCCTGCAAACAAAACGGCTCCAAGATATAACAGCCAAACTACTGTAACTAAACAAATGGAATAATGTCTGAATGAGATTAGCTGGCAATCGTCTCCTTAGGGGGCAAGTCTAAAGCTAAATACACACCCACGCTATAATGGGATAAGAGTTTCGGCATTGGATTCGTTCGTCACCCAGAATCTGCTCCCTGTAATTGACTGTCCTACTTAACAAGTTCTGACCGAATTATGGTTTCTTCCATAAATAAAATTGCAACTTTGAATTTAAAATCTGAACACCACCAGAACAGCAACTTCTTCCATGAAATAATATCACAGATTCTCCCTTTAAAATATGGACATCATCAGAACAGCGTACAGCAAACGGTTTAGTTTTTATTTGGAAGATAAATGGTCTAAGATCCAGAACAATTATAAAGGCTTTGATCTGAACATGCTAAGCTTCCTCAAAGTAAAAGAAAGATCAAAACAAATCCACCATGGCTATCATAATTTCTACTACATGCTACAAAAGTTCGTGCAAATAGTTAGTACAAAGATGTATCGAGAAGCAAACAACACAAAAGCAGTCTTACCAGGATCATTACCAAGGATGAATGATTAGAGTTGAAGACGGATGATTCGATTACAGGGCAAGTTGGTGCATACTATCTCCACAATGTGAGTACACCTGTGTGTTCATTCAGCATTTGTTTCCATGTGCCAAGGGTACAGGATCTCTAATTGTGCTTGGGAAAGCGTATGTTGCACCTTTCTGTAAACAATAAACAAAGCACAGTCCGTAACAAAGCCAGCTGCACGCGAGATGCAAGTGAGTATAGTTTTGGTAAAGGTCTATGTTAGGTGAAACCTCCTTGCAGGCTATGATCATACAAAAGAAAGGCATCCGAAATTACCAACTATTATAAACCCTAACTATGCATTATGGCATACGCTAATGGTCTTACTATACTCTTAGCACAGCAATTAGAGCTGCAAACTAGGGCTTAGGATGCAAAATACAAAATGCATATCTGGGGAACACTAAAGAACTTCCCCAAGAGGGAAATAAACTAATGGTGTTGATAAGGGCAGCAGGCTGTTTATTAAGGCCAACCTGTTAATGATTGGCGTGGAGCTAGGGCATTCTACTCTGTATCATATAACATTATGTCCGTGTGCATATGTGTATGCATGCGTGTGTATGTTTCCTTGTGTGTGAAGTGAAAAAAAATCAATTTGTAATCATAGTGTACCAGATCTGGTCAGTTGTGCCATGTATAACTTTCTGGTGCCTAAGGGTGCCTAAAATAGTAGAAACAATAGTTATTTCTAACACTCCTTCACACGCAGTCTTGGATCAATGTTAAACACAACCGCTCAATCGTAGAAAAAAATGTTCTCTATAGTTCATTAAATAATGGCCACAAACTCCATAGTGTAAGTTCTTATGTGGTTGTGCCAAAGCGGTCTTTCGCACTGAGACATGGTTTGTCTTGTGAGTTCTCTCTCCTTTACCTCGCCCAAAATCATAAAGCGACTAAGCTCAGAGACAGCTGACATCACACAATTGGAGATTCCTGATTCAATTATCAAGCAACTAGAATGTAAACTATCCAATCGAATGAATTAGTCTTTTCCTGATAGAACTACCTATCTTTGTTTCCTCCTAAGAATTGCTTAGAAATGTTATATAGCTAAGTTTTACATGGGACAAGGTTGATTAGATTATATTTCGTTAAGTCTCACCGAGTCCGGTGCTATCTGCAAAGAAAAGCAAGCATCATATTGTGTGAAAAGTTAAGATGTTTGGTGTTTTACATTCTTCCTCTTTACGTAAGATTTGAACTTCTTCATTCACTGCGATTTTCTCCACACAAAAAATCACTGGATTTGATGCAATCATGTAGCGTTTCACTACCAAAGACAACTACATCATCAAGAATGTGATTACTTATACCCAAGAAGCTTTCCCAAGAGACAGCTCCCATGCTATAATTTCAAATAGGCACGCACTTGCATCATCCACTGTCTTTTTGTTCAAAAGCCAAGCCCCTACATCCAGCAGACCACCAAGCAGTAATAAAACAGCACGGTGGAAGTAATTAGTTATCTCCAATAGTATTAATCTTTGTCCTGGTTACTCATCCCACTCTTTACTTCATGAATTTAATATTTACTACCATTTCTTGTGCAGAACGCTTCATGTCTCTTTCAAAATCAACAACATGTAGCAAGGGAGATAACAATACTAGCATACTAGTGGATAATTGCTCTCCCAGAAGTGTGAAAATTCCAGTACATGAGTTTCTGATGCCCTGAAGGGCAGTTGCTTAAGAATAGATTAGCAAGTTAAATTTATCAACCTGAACAGCTAATCCCACTTTGCTATTGTGCTTTACACTCCTCTAGTCCTCGAAGTCTCTCTAGTACAATATTGTACCTTACAAGACCCTTTTGTGGTTAAAATTAACCTGGTATACAATTAAACTACAAATAAACATGTTCACTGTTCAGGTCTACTGTCACATATGTGGGATGTCAAGGTAGAATATATAATGTGCAAATATAAGATATAATACCTATGGAAAATCTGCAAATATAGATGTACCGAACGTAGATGTATCTATCACGTGCAGAAGAATATAGCATAAATTGCTAATGGATGTGTGTGAAATGAAAATATAAATGCAGAGGCAAAGGTCTCAGCTGACAGGCCAAAACTAAAAGTAAGCCCACTCATAGGGAAAGCAGAAGCCTAGTTGGTCCTATTGCTAGTTTTTATCATTCGAATGTGAATTCATGTGAAGCTGTCATCCTCAATTGTATGGTGAAAGTAAGGACAGTAGGAAAAACAGCATTAAGTATGTATCAGGTAACTGATGATTCGAGTCCTTACCATCTGAAGGATCTAAACTTATCTGAATTTAGTGGCACTTTTGCGTAGGACATACATCTCAGATTCATGTTCAGTGAATCATGGAGACTTAAAAGGACAATAATTAGGTTTCAAGTTGCTGAGACATAAGAGGGTGGTAATCTAGTGTTGTTGTTTTATGGGTGGCTTAGCATTTAAGAGACAAAAATAGAGAGTCAACAGCTTCATGGCACATTTACATCTTTCTCATATTGAC